>CM038226.1:99178814-100413169 GCA_021442155.1 Cymbidium sinense | reverse complement strand
AATATCTATATTCTAATCAATTTCAACGCTCAATCTCAATTTGATCGTTTTAACCATTTTCGATGCCCAAATGCATTTTGAACCCCAATTTAAGATTGTTGCTTCCGCTCAATTAATTTGACTTGTCTTCTTTTAACTTTATGTAAGGTCAACACTATTTGAATTATTTTCTTTGGACTCACTCAATCAACAACTTTTATATATGAAACACATAGTATTGATGCATCCTTTTTAACATGAGAACCATCAATATATTTTAAAAAGGTAACACCACATTGACAATAAACTAAAATGTTGATTAAAATTTTGCTTCTCTTGTCTATCAATTCATCAGCTATTAAAGAATATTTAATTTATTTCCAAGTATGCCTATGAAACTAAACAAGTATCTTGGATTTTTTTTTGCAATATCTTTATAAGTTCAATCTCATTTTATAATAAAATAACAGTTGATAACTTAGCTCAATAGATGCAATTGCGTCAATGGTCTTCTGTGCAAAGAATGAATTGAATGCATTCATAGAAATATAACAATAAAAAAAAAATCATCTATCTAAGGCCAAAACTATATGGTAGATAACATATTTTGTTGCCAACAAATTCCTTAAAGATGGTTGTGATCTTGATTTTATTCTAGGTGTAAAGTAATTTTTCATTTCATTAATCTTCTTATTTTCTTTGTTTTACTCCACCCCTTTATCATGAGCATTTAAACTTAGCATTTTGGAGAGAGAATTAGAAGTTCTTTCTTCTTTAATGGCTAGATCATGATATAAATTTCCACTATTTTCTATTCCTTCTTGTCTTTTTTTTAGATATTTGTTTTGGATTTTCTTATATCTGATAATGTACATTATGAGGGAGTTTTTTTTTTTTTGCAACAATGTTATCTTCACCCTAATAATATGTTGTTTCATTCTATTAATTCATCCATCTTTTTATATAATTCCAAACTGCAAACATTTATATTATTTCTTTTCATCATGGTCTTTATATTCACTAAAATGATTTAATGCAATATCAATTTTTTTATGAATATTATATGTTCAAGTTATGAGTTGATTTTCACATGATTCAATTCTAATTTTTCATTTCAAGATAATTTAACTTATAAATTTAAGTGTAGAACAGCACAAAAAAGTTAACAAGCCTAACATAACAAAATTAGAATAAGTGTGACCACCTATATGTTCTTCTCCTTTGTTTATGTTTTTTTTTTTTTAATATGCGATGTTCATGATATGGAGAAGATTTTCTAACCTGCCCTCAACTAGAGCACCTACATATAGGTTCTTCTTATTTTTGTAATAGGCCAAATTACACATAATCTGTTAGAGAAGATTTAAAATTCTTAAAACTTTTGTAACAATTATAGATGTTATTTTTTGTTGAGCCTGATTTTATAAATCAATTTGAGATGTACTGTCCACTTACCTCTATCCTTCATGTCGGTCGAGTTCGTCGATGAGCTCGTTGGGTTTGGTGGTGTGGCTTCGTGATTTTTTTTAGTTCTCAGATTTTTTCACGTAAATCTGGTGTTCTTCTAGTGATTTTTCTTGTACTTTCATTTCATTTGTTTCATGCATGTTTTGAATTGCTCGAATTGATTTTTCTTGTATACTTTGTGATCTCTACCAACAATAGACATATAATTTGTGATATATTTATGATTTTGATTCCTCTCAAGAAGGTGAATATGACATATAAATAATGGAAGCCTATTATTACCATCTAACAATTGTAGATTTTATCACTATACATTTTTTTTGAATTATTCTAACTTTTGTAGGACTCTAATTTACAAAACATCATTGATATTGAATTACACTTAAAAGTGATATCAAGATTGTCATATGGTCATAAGCCCTAATAAATATCTGTAATATTTTACAAAATTATTTAGTTTGATCAAACATCAAATTTTAGATGTGTTAGCTCACCTAAACTCATGATGTCGAGAGCTTGATAACACAACCTTTGTTTAATTGACTAGATATTGTGCTAATTGAGATCGTTGCCATACAACTATTAGACTATCATTGTCATTCATTGATCGATTGCTTCGTTTCTTCATGATCTGCATAGGCTAATTGAGCCAAACTAAAGAGTGTGATCATCCAATCACTTTTAAAATAGGCTAAGCTGCAAACTAGTGCATCCATGTTTGATAAACATAATGATTATCTTGATATAATTTTATGAGAGGCTTACAATATATTTATCACAATTTATAAATATATCATTTCCCACCCATTTGGGTAAATTATAAACTCTATCATTCTATAGAAATTCCAACAATGCCTGCCCAATGCTTATAAGTCAATCAACTATCCCTTCTAACTTGGAAGGGATTGGCTCAACCGACTCTTTTCACCATTGCAATCAATAATCCAATTTCCTCTTTTCTTAAGGAGGAATTCCCTTAAAAATAAGTTCATCATCGGTTGATTTCTAGTTGCCCAGCCTATCCTTTTCTTCTAAGAGGATGATTATATTTGATCGAGTATCATAGCCATCAACATCATTTCCTCTATATTTTTTCTTCCATTAATGAGACTTTATTTCAAGTCCAAGTCTTAATTTTATTGTACTAACATTTCTCTAATTTTATAGAAGGATGATAATTTGTAATACAAAATGAAGCTAATACAAATTTTCTAAGTTGGACTTTTTTTTTTTTTTTTAAAAAAAATTTTATTTGAAGGCTTCCAACATAAAAAAAAATGATGTTCCCAGCTCTTTGTATTTTTCTTATTGCATGCAGGTATTCTAAGACATTAATTTTTTTAAAAATTATATATATAGCACATAATTCTTATGCAATTGCATATCTAATACTTAAAGTTTGATATTTATAAATGTAACATTTTTTTCTATACATAAAAATATGCATTTCACTTTAAAAAAATAATGATTGTGCTACTTTTGATGTAATGATAAAGATTTGGATGTTATTTAAATAAATATGAAAGTTTAGGCTATATATATGTAAATATATAATAATTGTGAGCTATGTATCTAAATTTTAGAAATTAGATATGTAATATATAAGAATTATATGCTATGTATATAGAAGAGATTATTATGTGCGGAGTCTATACGTAGCTTTACATCCGGACTCTAATAGTATAATGTCATGTGACACTGAGTAAATACACAACTGCTACGTATTAGTTATGAACTATTGTGTATTGATGCAATGATAACTGCATAATAATACACAATATTTATGTACATAATAATATACAATACTTTGTGGCTAATACATATTAATTATATATTGACTGAGCGTCACATGTCTCTATATTATTGGAGTCTAATATAAAAAGCTTCATCCTAACTCCATACATAATAATTTTTCATGTATAATAACCCTTAAAATAAAACTTCCAATTAACTTCTAATATTTATAATTAAATTCTTAAGAAAATAAAACATTACAAAAACACACAAAATGCAAAGAAAACAACCTTCAACCACGCTGACTAATTCCATATATATATATATATATATATATATATATATATATATATATATATATAATTCCAAAGAATTCACGGTTTAGTTGTCATAAAAGATTAATTATTTCTCTAAAATCATAAAATTGAACTACATATTTAACTATTTACGCTAATCATTTCTTTAAAAAAAGTACAATACAAGACTTGCAAGCACTACAAATAGAAAGAATTTGTTTCAGAATGTTAAAATCCTTACATTTGTAAGGAGATCCTGAACTGAATTCGTTCAGGTCATCAACATTCTCTCTATAAATAATCACCTCCTTAATCCACATCTGTCCCGTTCCAACACCACCAAATCCTCTAACCCAAAGCTCACTCATCAAAGCTGATTAACAATCGCCATGAAAGCTTCGGCGAATCACAGTAGCTCCAAGTTGGTGGCCATGGCTCTCTTGAGCCTGCTGCTTCTTTCTTGCCGTTATGGGCTCGCCGGAGCTTCAGGCCGCTACTCCAGTCTATCTTTCTGTGAGCCGGGAAAGAAATGCCTTGAAAGGGAAGGAGAAATGCCAGTGTCTAGCATTCGAAACCGCGGTTGCTTTAAGCGCTTCCTCTGCCGAGGCGGATAGTTGCTGGCCGGGGAATAGCGCCGGAGGCGCCACCAGTCGCCGTCGACGCTTCTCTGTCAGATACGGTTGTTGCAGTTTCTGTCGTCGGCGTCTCCATGCGTTGCAAGACCCTTAATAAAACAGGGTGGGGCGATATTTATTAATTTATTTAAGAGAGAACATTAAATTTTTCAGAAATTTACATACATATCAGATAGCCTTTTTTTTAATATGTGTTTTTCCGACTATATATTACTGCTAAAAAAAAAATTTAAAAGCATTTCAATTGTGCTCAATTCTTATAAATGATGAGTAAATATTTCTCTTAGTTTATATTATTATAAAACAATGATGCTTTAAGGGTTTGTAGAAAGAACTTTTGAAAAAATTGTTAAAGAACTTTGACAAATACCATACTCTAACAAATTACATGAAAACAATTTTTTTATCACAAAATTTTTTGAAAAGCAGTCACAAAGCTGATAGTCAAATGAAGCTATTTTACTTTCTGAAAAAACAAAATATTTATGGCTAAAATCGACATGAGAGAAAGTTTAAGCCTCGCTTTGTTATGGAGTTCAAAGACACACGATCTTTGAAGAATTAATAAAAAAATGGAATTTTACGTGGAAAACCTCAAAAGAGGGAAAAATCACGCCTCCGATGTATCTATTTCGAGTACAAAATCTTCCGATAACGGGATTACAAATTATATGAGAAGTCGCAATGGGAATCAGACCGTAATAACGCTATATAACCACATTCAGTTATAAGCGCTAGTAGATATGGTGAACATCGTCGATGGTCGGTGGCGACCGACGATAGTAGTGCGGCTACGGTGGTGGTCGATGATGACCGCGACGATGATCGGTGACAGGGCCGATAGTGGTGCGGTGACGCGACGGTGACCGACACGCAGGATCGGTGGCGATTGACTACGGCCGGCAATGGTGTTGGTGCAACGGGGTGGTCGCGTCGGCCGAAAGATGAACGATTGCTTGGAGGATTTTCAAGCTTTAAGCTCTCTCCTCTCTCTTGGCCCTCCCCCACTCATGTGAAGAATGAGGCTATTTATAGATTGGAGGAGTGACGCTTCGTAAATACATGCAAAACTCGCACTACCACCCCTATAGACGCTCAAAATGATTCCTTTGATCATTTGATGTATTTTAAGTATTTGAATGCTCAAATTAAGAATTATAAGATCTTGGGCTCGTTAGATCCCCGAGATTCGATTGACTATAAACACTATTTTTAAGAGCTATTTAGGATTTAATTGATATCCCAAATTTTCCAATGATATATTTAAGTGCTTGATCTCGAATAGTTTCAACTTAGGATCAACTTGCTTTTGACATCAAGATTCGTACTTCGGCTAGTAGTATTTTAAATGTCATATCAGTTGCCCCTCTATTTTGGATGACATTATCTCAATCATCCAAAAATATGTATGCCAAATACTTGAAAATTACAAATTCTTCAATGAAATTTGTGGGTCCATTAATCATACATTTTGAAAGAACAGATCTTCATGGGAGCACAAGATTATGATCACGGAAGAGGTGTAGGCATGATGTGTGCGTGGTGCAATATTTTGGGGTTATGGACCCATCTGGCACTTACTTGTGCACCATCCATGGGCTTGAGGGCCCGTATGTGGGCGACACGAGATTCGAGGCCTTTGTCAATTCACGGGTTGGTGCATCGCGCGCCAGTGACGCTGGGACACGGAAGCGACACGACGGCCACATTGCGGCCATGCTGGGCGCTGAAGCCAAATGCCCATTTTCGACGATTTTCGACGATTTTCAGCGATTTTTGACATTTTATCCCCTATAGGGGGTCTATAAAAACTCTCTAGGGCCAAAGGAGATGGCACACACCTCATATGCTCTTGTTTTCCTCTTCTTCTTAGGAGAAAGTCGTTCGGAGGCGATCAAGGCTCGCGGTATATACGTCGTGGCTCCGGTTTTCCCTCGAAAGAGGCGTAAACTGGCCTCGTCGGACCGACCGGGTTTGGAGGTGATCAAGGCCCGAGGTACATACGTCATGGCTTCGGTTTTCCCTCGAAAGAGGCATCAACCGACCTCGTCGGACCGACCGGGTTTGGAGGCGATTAAGGCCTGCGGTACATACGTCGTGGCTCCGGTTTTCTCTCGAAAGAGGCGTCAACCAGCCTCGTCGAACCGATCGGGTTTGGAGGCGATCAAGGCCCACGGTACATACGTAGCTCCGCCACTCAAAGAGGTTCAATCGCCTCGGACCGACCGGGTTTGAGGCGATCAAGGCCCGCATACATCATCGGCTCCGGTTTTCCCACGAAGAGGCAACCGCCCGTTGACCGACCGGTTCGGAGGTCGATGATGATCGATGCTAATAATGACAACGGTCGATGGTGGTAACCGGAGATGGTCGACGATGGTCGGCGGACGGTGAAGTCGTGGTGACTCAGACGATGATGACCGACGGTAATGACCGCGGCGCGGTGGTGGCGGCCGACGGTGGTCGAAGGGTAATCGGCGATAGCGACAGTATGCATCAGCGTCGATAGTCGATGGCGGCGGATGACCGGCGGTAGGGCCGGAGGCAGCGGCCGCGGCTGGTCAGCGACGGGTGGTAATGGCAATCGGCGAATATAGTCGGCGCGAGCGGGGCGCGGTAGTCGGTGGTGACCGGCATGATGACCGTTTGCAGAAGGACCATGACCCATAGTTCCTACATCTTCAGAAAATTGGATTTCTTGAAACTTCAATGGATGGTTTAACTTGATAACCGCCAAGATGTCGGGGAAGCATTATAGAACCGCCATTCGAGCAACTCAAAAGTCGATAATTTCAAAGTATCATTCTCCATGATGTTACTACGACGTTAACTTGCATGTGAGGGTAGAATAATCAATGAGAATTTTTGACTCATCGAGGTTGTTTGTCAAAGTGTTACTGATGACATTAACCTGCATGAAGAGGTCGAATTGAATCCGAGGATTTTGACCCATCCGAGTTATTTGTCGAGTGTTACGATGACGTTAACCTCTATGGAAGAGGTCAATTGGACCGCGAGGATTTTGACCTATCTAAGGTTGTTTGTCGAGTGTTACCCAATGACGTTTTATATGGAAGAGGTCAATTGAATCAGAAGATTTTGACCTATCTTGTTGTTGTCGAGTGTTACTCAATGACGTTAACCTGTATGGAAGAGGTCGTGGGAAGTCCACCAAGGACCTTTTGACCTATCCTAGGTATTAGCCAAAGTGTTATTTGACTTCTTACCTGTGTGGAGTAGGTGCGGAGTTTTGACATATCCAAGATTATTTTGTCAGAGTCTCTGCTCGATGACTTAACCTGTGTGGAAGAGGTCGTGGAAAGTCCACCAAGGACCTTTTAACCTATCCTAGGTATTAGCCAAAGTATTATTTGACTTCTTACTTATATGGAAGAGGTCGCTGGATGTCCACCAAGGACCTTTTGACCTATTCTAGGTATCAGCCAAAGTGTTACTTGACTTCTTACCTATATGGAAGAGGTCCGATCAAGTCCACTTGGGATTAATCATGCCCCGATTCAGATACAACGTGAGTTGTGTATTTCTCAAGTGGGAGGATTAAATGAAGAAGAAATAAGCTTGTAAGAAAAAGCCATAAACTCATTACTTTGATAATATACAATATTTTCATAAGATAACTTAACAAAAGGGGATATATTTTAGAGAGAGTTAACAAAAGATAAGAGGTGGAGAGGAAAACAAATGGAGTAAATTAAAGATTACAATATTTATGCACCAAGGATTACATATAACACTTTTGAGACCCTCAATGTTCCAAGTTTTAGGGAAGATTTTTCCTCGGATCTTTGATCATAGCTTGGTCATCTGATAACTAGGTGGGGAGCAAGTCTTTTACAGGCAAAGCCCTCTGAGATACTTCTTTATCTTGAAGATTAAAATTCTCGATGTTGAAGGTCACCGAAGGGCGTGGTTGAGCTTGTCTGAGGTAACATGATTATGCTATTTGTTGATTTTCACATACCACTCCAACCCCAATGAGAGTTTGAAATTTCATCTTAAGATGAGGTACCAAGGTAACATCACCGAAGATTGATTGGAGGGGTCTTCCAAAGATAGTGTTGTATACTGAATTTGACTTGACTACTATGAATTGAACTGAGTGAGTGACTTGTTGAGGAAGTTCTCCGAAAATAACGGAAAGGGTGATTGTCCCCTACTTGTATGTATGCATTATCAAACTCATATACAAATCTACAAGGGTTGAAGTTTTTCTTAACCGCACCATGCTAAGAAAGATGGTGTAAAATAAAACATCAACGAACTCACATTATCAATCATAATTCTCTTAACAATATAACATGGGTCACCAACTGCATCGATGATAAGAGGATCTTGATGCGGAACTTGGACTCCTTCCAAGTTTGATTCATTAAAAGTGATGAGATGATTAATACAAGATTTTTTTAACTCACTCTTCAAAGGTGAAGATGAAGACTT
The DNA here is from genome assembly GCA_021442155.1 of Cymbidium sinense. Classification (NCBI taxonomy): domain Eukaryota; kingdom Viridiplantae; phylum Streptophyta; class Magnoliopsida; order Asparagales; family Orchidaceae; genus Cymbidium; species Cymbidium sinense. The sequence continues at coordinate 100,404,600 of CM038226.1, read as the reverse complement.
GACCCACTTATAATTATTTCAATTTCTCCAACTATTTGGCAGCTATTGTGTTGTTTATGTGATGATTGTCCGCCCCGCTTGGAGCTATGTTTGCTTGAGTTGGTTGGATTTGCACAACGTAGATATCCATGTTGAATGAGCCTCTCAATCTCTTCTTTTAGTTGTTTACACGCCTTTGTAGTATGTACATGACTTCGATGGAAGTGACAATATTGTTCCTGATTTCCCGAATTTGGTTTCAATGGATGTGACCACTTGATGGTCTCTTCATCTCGAATGGCCAACAAGATGTTAACACGAGATGTGTTCAGTGGAGTGTATTCTAGTCATGGTTCACGTCATTGACGTAGGGACCGTGGAGGGAGATCATGACTGCCTTATTGCTTCTTCTAATGAGATTGTTGATCTGTGTTTTCAAGAGCACTTTTACATTTTCTTGTGGATTGTTCAAATTATTTTCGATGGGTATTAATAGCCTCATCAACAGAAATTTGCGCTTCCACAAGGTGAACTAAGGGGAAAGCATGAAGTATCTTGCATTAGTGACAGTAAAGGCCTAGGATGGAGCCCTCCAAGAAAAACTCTCGCATTCAAGATCTACCCCAGGTATTTGACGAGCTTCTGAGGAGAATCTCTGGAAGTATTCTTTAAGTGATTCACTCTCATATTAACGAATGCTGGAGAGATGGGAGGAATCTTTAATGATCCTCTAATTTGCAATGAACTGTTCTACAAAAATCTTGGCGAGTTCGTCAAAGGTACGGATGGATCCTCTTGGAAGGGAGTAGAACCAAGTGCGAGCTTGCCCCTTAAGGGTAACTGGAATGACCTAACAAAGAAGTGTGTCAGGAGCTCGTTGGATATGCATGATGGTCCTGTAATGGTCGATGTGTTCATATGAGTTAGTTGCCCCATCATAAGAGTCAATGCTCAGAAGCTTGAACCCTACGGGAATGGGATGTTGAAGAATAGCTTCAGCTAAAGGTGAAGACTCCTCATAGTCGCGGTGAGGGGGAAGATGATTTACCTTTAAGGTGGAAATTCATCTTGCATTAAGCGTATAATTGCATATAACGTGATGGGTGGAGTCAACAGACGAACGTGTACCGCAATAATAGACATTAGTGGTTTATTGAGCTACACGTGATGGATGAGTAACTAAAGGTCGGGGAGATCAACATCACGGTCTGGAAGCGGAGGGACTTTAGTGTCAAGGAGATTAGCATTTTGACCTCCCACGATTAACGATCGATCTTGGGGGAGATGTGTTTGCCGTGGTAGTGGCTGTCGTGTTCCTCGTAAAAGTCGGATCATCTCATTTTGAGACTCTTCCATTCGACGCATATGATCTTCTAAAGAGATTCCTACGCACCACGACCACCTTATTAGGAGGAAGTGAGGCGAAGCTTGGCCTTTGGTTTAAGGATTGATTTGAGAGTGACGGAGTTGGAGCTGAGACTGTTAGAGTATTGCCTATTGGCCATGATGCGGTGTTCACAAAATTGTGATTGAGGGTTTTTCTTCCTGACGGCGCCAAAAAAGTGGAAAACTCCATAATTTTACGCGGAAAAACCTGAGAAAAATCACTTTCCAAATTCAAAGAAAAAAATATTCCACTATGTAATTTTTAGAGTACAAAATCTTCCGATAACGGATTACATAATTGTATATGAGAAGGGCGATAAGGGAATCGATCAACAACATTTATATAACCACGTGTAAACAATTGCTAGTAGATGATGGTCAATAGAGTCACCGATGGTCTAGATGACCGACGAGCAAGTCGGCGGTCAGGCGATAACGCGATGACCCGACGAGGGCCGACGATAGTGGTCGGTGGACGCACCGACGGAGATCGATAAGGATCAAAGGCGCGACCGGTGGTTGACAACCAACTGGTCGGCACCGAGTGTGACATCGATTGTGCTTGGAGGATTTTCAAGCTTTAAAGCTCTCTCTCTTGCGTGCAATCATGAAGAATGAGGCTATTTATAGATTTGAGGAGTGTCGTTCAGAATACATGCAAAACCCGTACCACTCCACTCCATTGGATGGCTCAAAATGATTCCTTTGATCATTTGATGTATTTTAAGTATTTGAATGCACAAATGAAGTCAAAATTATGAGATCTTGGGCTCGTTAGATCTGGTTCATCGAGACGCTCGATTTGACTATAAACACTCTGTATTTAAGAGCTATTTAGAGATTTAATTGATATCTCAAAATTTCCAATGATATTTTAAGTGCTTGATCTCGATGAATGAGATTCTTTTGTCATCAAAAAAAGATTACAACTTTCAAACTGCTTTATTATTATTATATCACTTATGCCCATATATATATATATATATATATATATATATATATATATATATATATATATATATATATATATATATAATGAAATAAATCAATTTAAAAAAAAAAATTTGATTTTGATCACACTATTCTTCTCTTATAGAAAACAAATATTTGATTGTATTATAATTTAGGTACATATTTCTAATATTTATTTATTTTCTTCCCTGGCCACACCTCTCGGCTGAATACTTTTGGCCCAGCTATTACCACCAAGCCTAACGAAGACTGAATCCAGGCGTAGATTACGCGCTCAGTCAAATTGGGCCGTTAATTATATTTGTCTAATATTAATACTTGGATGAAAATTTTCTCACATTCGTTTACATAAAGAGATTTTGAGAGAATTTTCCTCCCTGTTAACAATTTATAATAAGAAACATATCATACACTTAACTCAGAATATTATTTTTGGTCTCCTGATGCTATAAAAGAAAGAGGTGAAGCGAGAAATTTATAATAGTCTCAAGTGCTTTATTTATTGCATTCATCCCAATTCATCTTATGAGCATTTTAAAAGTTAGGGTAATCTCAATACTTGTGCAGTTCAAAAGATCATAACTTTTTTTAATTGCAACATAAAAAAATAAACATGAGATTTTTCTTATAATATATTGAAACTATTCATCTTGAAAAAGTAAATAAAAGCAATATATCTATTCCTCAAATTGAGATTGTATCATACTTATACAAGATCATTTAGTCGTTGATATTCTAGAACTTTGATTTTAACATAATAGAAGCTAGCTCTTTTCATTGAGGCTTTTTTTGCAGCCAAGTTAGTATGAATACTATTCATAAATATAAATGAAAATTGTCACTTGATATAGTTTTGCATGCTGTATGATATGAGGCATTGATTCAAGTAGTGTTGAACATAAGGTGATCAATAGATGTTATCATATTTTTCATGCAATAAATCTCTAAACTTTTGTAGCAGCTTTACTAGTTACTATTCGAATCATTTTCTTTGGACCCACTCAATCAACAATTTTTATATATGAAACACATAATGTTGATGCATCATTTTTAACATGAGAATCATCAATATATTTTAAAAATGAAACACTACATGGACAATAAACTAAAAAGTTGAATAAAGTTTTGCTTCTCTTGTCCATCAATATATATATATATATATATTGCAATCTCTTTATAAGTTCAATCTCATTTTATAATAAAATAACAATTGATAACTTAGCTTAATAGATGCAATTGCATCAATAGTCTTCTGTGCAAAGAATGAATTTAATGTATTCATAGAAATATAATAATAAAAAAATCATCTATCTAAGGCCAAAAATATATGGTAGATAAATATTTTGTTGCCAATAAATTCCTTAAAGATGGTTGTGATCTTGATTTTATTCTAGGTGCAAAGTAATTTTTCATTTCATGAATCTTCCTATTTTCTTTGTTTTACTCCACTCTTTTATCATAAGCAGTTAAACTCAGTGTTTTAGAGAGAGAATTAGAAGTTTTTTCTTTTTTAATGACTAGATCATGATATAAATTTACACTCTCTTCTTTTCCTTCTTGTCTTATTTTAGATATTTGTTTTAGATTTTGTTATATCTGATAATATACATTATGAGGGAGTTTTTTTGTATATACAATAATGTTATCTTCACCCTAACAAGATATTGTTTCATTCTATTAATTCATCCATCATTATATAGAATTCCAAAGTGCAAATATTTATATTATTTCTTTTCATCATGGTCTTTAAATTTACTAAAATGATTTAATTCAATATCAATTTTTTATGAATATTATGTGTTCAAGTTACGAGTGGATTTTCAGATGATTCCATTCTAATATAAAAGGCATAACCCAAATATTTAAAAATAATAAAATAAAACAGATAACCACACAATATTATTGGTTGATAATTTACTAACTCCATGTTCAAATATTCATAATTTGAATTATATACAAATGATTAAAAATTTAAACAAAGTGCAAAATACTCAAATTCTTAAATTAGAAAGAAATGATTATAAATTTTCTAAGCATTAATTATACTTATCATGCAAATCACACTTATAGACTTATAAACTCTTCAAAGTTTTTAACCAAGAAATGGCTATAAACTCAAAAACCACAATCAAACTTATCATTTGTAAATAATTATTAAACAATTTGCAAACAATGATTAAATTATCAAAATCAAACATCTTCAAATGTACTATAAATAAGGAGCATGACACATGGATAAAATTTGTGCTAACTCTAAATAGTTTATGGAACAAATCTAGATGATGATGAAGATTTAATTAATGGACATTCTTCCTTGTGTCACTCTCTTTTTAATTATTCTCTTTTTTAATATTATAACGATCATGCTTATGTTGGAAAAGAGGTGAAATTTAATTCTAACATCAAGAGTCAAAAAAATAAAAAATAAAAATAAAAATAAATAAAAAAAGATTTACTCAATAAAACACATTTGAACAATAGGCATGTTCTCCCAATTGATTATGCCCTATTTCCCTTGTTATAGATTTCAATATGGAATGATTGTCATAAATTGTAGTCTTAATTTTTCTATAGTATACCATAAGAACAATATCTCCTCTTTATAAATTAATCTAGATTCATGGCAACCATGACACAAAAAATATTCTTTTTCAAGTTAAGGACTTAGATTGAATCATTGAACTCACAAACTTGTGACTTTGTGAGTGATGATCGGGATCCTGAATCATGGCGTTGCACAAGATTCACAGGCTCTCAACTTCACATATTATAATACTTGATTTGCTAGTAGTCCCACTAATGTAGTCACTCCCTGCCAACATCGCCACGCACCTCCCGGCATCATCGAGTAGCTTGGTCGATTGCAACCTTCTCGACTGGGGATCATATTGAAGATGCATACACTAAATATCTAATGGTTAAGAGGTATTGAGTATATGTGTATAGATGCGGTTGGTATTCGACTGTTGACCTCCACATATGTGTTATAAATCAAAACAAGCTCGCAAGTCTAATTGATAAGGCAAGCGCAAATCGGGTTCAAAATGCATTGACGCCACCAAAATGGTCAAACGACTGATCAATGAACTTCTAGCCATGGTTCTAATGTCGAAATCAATCAGAATATAGATATTGCAAAATCTAATGAATAATCTATTAAGCGCTCGAGCTATCAATGTGTCGACACGCATATCGAACTTGGGAAGCTGTGACGATAGCCAAATAACCTCCGTTCATAAAATTGATTACTCCATTAGCTTCAAAACATCAAAATCTATCAAATGAGACAGTATGTGCTTAATTTGAATGAGTCTGCGCAAATGTCGAATAATCATAAGTGGTAGCGCGCAAATCGAGGCTGAAATGTACAAGGCATCGCTGAAATTAACTCAAATGATCTCCGATCGACGAACGGACTTCGCCATCGTGTTCAGATCATCAAAATTAGTCAGGATATAAGTATTGTATGACTTGATGATCAACTATCAGCGCCGAAGCCAACGCTCCGACGCATATTAGGATACACCGACGCAAGTCAAACGACCGTGCTCGTAAATTGATTACATCGCAGCCAAAACGCTCCATCAAATAAGACTATTCGTGATTCATGACGAAGCGAAAATCGAAGCAAAGCGGCTACGATTTGAGACGAAATTGACGCCAAAACCAAACGCTTCAATCACAAATAGCAACACCATTCTGAATAATGAATTATAAATATATATATATATATATATATATATATATATATATATATATATATATATATATATATATATATATATATATGATATCGATTTATCATTTAAACTTATATTAAAAAAAAATTCCTAAGTTACCCCTATGCTCAACGATTCCCCCCACTTTCAATTTTTTGAAAAAAAAATAAAAAAACTACTCCTCATTTCTCTCAACTCCCTCTTATTCTGCAACTTCCACTTTCCTTTCATTTTTTTCAACTCACATTTCACTCTCTTGATTTCCCTTCTCTGCGCACAAGGTAATTCTCCTCCTTTATCAGAATTTTTTTCTCTCGGTTTTCAAGTTCTCTTCCGTTCTGCGTAAAATCATGCCGTCGGCGCTGCCGCTTCGGCGGAATTCCACCATTCCGCGCCGTCCCGCTGCCGGCAGAGCCCGCCACCCGCCGCTGCACCCGCGACAACCCCTCCGTCGCTCGGCAAAACCGAGCGACCCGAACCCGCGGCCGTCCGCGCGTTCAGCGTGACCCGTTCTGCCGCACCAACCGGTCCGCGCATCCTGCGACGCACCGCAGCCGTGCTGCCGCGCGACCTGTGACCGGTCTGCTCTGCCTTGCTGCCGTGCTGCAACGGTTACCTGCGTCCGACCTAATCCCGCCGTGCCGCCATTCCGCGACCCGCGCTTCCACGAGCCCGACCCCAGCCGCAGCCCGCGACCTGCCAGACGAACCGGTCGATCCGTGTGCCCAGCCCGCAACCCGTTCTGCTTCCGCGCGTTCCGAACCCTTCCACTGCCGGCCCGCTCTGCCATTCCATGCGCAAAACCCGTGCTCGTCGGCCCATAGCCCACCTCCACGGCCCACCGCGCCAACCCACACGTTGCACCGACCAGTTGACCCGAACAGCGCGTTAACCCGCCGACCCGCGTTGTCCCGCCAGCCCGCGCCAATCCATCTCTGGCCCGCTGCCGCATTTCCTCTGGCGTCCTTCAAAGCCCACAGCTCGCATTTCCTCTGGCCCAGCTCTGAGCTTACAGCCCACTATTTTGGCCCGTTTTGCATAATCAGCTGCTCTGTGCAATCCTTCCCAGCAACACATCCACATTTTGTATTTTCACTTGAATCAAGAATATCGCCATGAAATTCTTTCGATTTAGCAGATCTCGCTTTTTTCTTAGTTTCGCAGCAAAGAACATCACAAGAGAAATTCTTATTTTGATTTTCGATCGCACATCTCAACCTTCTAGTTTTCACCATACAATGGGAATATCGAAGAATCAATTCTTCTTTCAATTTCGAGCAGACTCCAGCGCTTCCACCTTCGCTTCGTCAGAAAATGAGGGGAAGAACATCAGGAATTCTTCTTTGATTTTCGTCGATTCTTGCTTTAGCCTTCTCTACCTTCGCCACAGAAAATCGGAGAAAACATCGCCAAGAGGCAAATTCTTCTTTCGCTAGATTGCACGTTTACGTTGTATCATGCAAAATCCTTGGAAGCACTTGTCAAGGGGAAAATATATATTGCATTTGTCTTTAAGGTTTGAAGACCCTTGCTTAAGAGGAGCAATGAGATGAAATCTCTCGAAGACACCATACGCCAAGGTGTATGAAGATAAAGACCCTCGATGTATTAGACGACATTGCAAATTTTGTCTAAATTCTAGACTTAGAAAAGAATGATATATATATTTATTTTTTTCGTGAAGGCTTTGTTGTGCTGAGAGTGCAACGAGATAAAACGGCGTGTAGAAGACACTGCCACGCTCAAGAGGGCATCGAATAGCCAAACACTCTGCAGCTCATACTGGGATGACGGAGGTCAAAATTTTGTCTAAATTCTAGACTTAGAAAAAGAGAGGAGAATGAATATATATTGCATTTGTCTTTTTTCAAGTTTGAAGGCCTTGTACTCAAAAGGGCACGACGAGATGAAAATCTAGGCAGGTCGCAAGACACCACTCACGCCAAGAGGGAGTACCGAGTAAAAGCACATGACACGGGATGACGTGAGGATCAAAATTTCACAAATCTTTGACTTAGAAAAAATGAGAGATAAAATGAGTAACTGAGCTAAATAGGAAACTGCAACTAATTTTTTAAAAAAAGTGACAAACAAAAAAAAGGGGTGAGCCATTAAAGCAAATTTTGAGAAGAATAGAACATTCATTTAAAATGCAAGTAAATTTTTGGGGGGAGACTAATATTAAACTCACAAATTTTAGGGGAGGCTAATATTAAACACATAAACTCTAATTGTAATTTTCTATGGCTTAAATTGAAGCGGTAAAGTGAGTTCATTTTTCTTATAAATTTCTCAAAATTAAACAAGCTTTAATTGGAATTTGGGAGGACAATGCTAAACTCACAACATACTTGCAAAAACTAAAGTAATAAATCTAAATGAGTTTCATAACATAATGAATGTGGAGGTGATTACTACTAGTTAATAAGTATTTTAAAGCAATAAACATGAATAACATAACTTATCAAAATTGATATAAATTGAGCATAATCAAGTTGAGAAAATTATAAAAACTCAACAAATAAATTAAGTGCAAATAATGTGTTAAACTACAATCTAAATCAAAACACCTTCTTCGCCAGAAGCAATTTGTACAAAGAAGCTAATATTAAACCAAAATCTACAAAAATTATAGTGCCTCCTTTGATAAAATAATTAAGAAATTTTATTCTAATTATGATTTTTAAAATCAATGATTTCATTAATTAGATGAAATTAACTAAGTTATAAAATACTATGTGCTACAAGATCAAATTTTTAAAGCTACATAATTAAAGTTGGAATTAAATGAAATATCTAAAATCAATCTTATAAACACAAAATTACTATACAGATATATGAATGCTTAAATTTGTAAGGATAAGGTCATTTGTTAGTCTTATGGGTTTAACAAAATAAAACCTATAATAAGAGTTTTAAATCAAGCAATATATGAGAAATTGATCAAGTGATAGTAGATCTAATCTTATAGCTAAAAAGTTGACAAATTCTAAAGCTCTTAAACACATTCAAATTAATAAATTATCATTAAGTAAAAAATCAAATCAATCTCAACTCAAATAAAAACTAAAGTCTTAAATACACGCATGTGCCCCTACCAAATGCTTAAATTCAAGTGTTTGAGGATGTTGTGGTTTCTTCCTTTAGTCTTAGATGTCTGTTAAAAAAACCTAAAAATTATAATAAGAGTTTCAAATCAGAAATATGGAAACCGATTGTCGTAGTAGATCTAATCCTCTATTAGCCTAAACAGAGTTGACATGATCTAAAGCTCTTAAACATATTCAAATTAATCAATTTTAATCAAATTAACTATCAAATATCAATCTAAAATTACAAATGAAACTCTATCATTAAAAACTTAAATCAAACTCAATCTATCCACCTTCTGCAACTATTTATCGGGTGACAAATTAAGAAAACTCTAGCTCACAAAGGAGCCAATGTCAAATCAAGTGTTCTACTATGTTCACTCTCAATCAATCTCATGCCAATAAGGATGTGACCCGTGTCCTCTATGTTTCTAGTAGGCTCCACATGAAGCGCACGAGTAGTCCTCGACGGGTGGTTTGGCCACCGACTCCATTATATTACATCAAATCAGATATGCTTAAATGGCTCTGCCTTTGAGTTGTGAATCATAGGTATACTGATGGACAAATACCCTCATAAGGTATACTTAATCTGCTCTTTACAAACACCACCCCAAAGTCTACAAGGATTTCTTGATGACATAACCATGTGTTGATGAGGATCCTTCACGTTGGGTCACTACCTCCTCCGACTAAGTAGACAGGGACCGCACGCCCGAGATGACAAACCATGGGATAGATCGACGTCATCATTCCCCCAACCATCCGGTTTAAGATGAAATGATAAATTTCATAATCTAAATTTTGAAACTCTACATGTTGTTACTATACGCTACACATTCAACGATCTAATGACTAGCCTTAATCGAAAGTTCTCTCACTTATTGAGAGGGGTAATTAACTATAGGGCTTATGCATAAAACCTGGAACCAGATCTAAAGTCCTCACCAAATGAGGATGAAATCTCTGGGTGGTGTCTTATCTACTATTCCATATGCCTTTTGAAAATTATACCGACACTTTAAAAATACTCTTTTCATCGAAGAGGTTCTAAATTTTCTGAGCCCACAGATTTCGTGACTCCAGGGGACAGATTCTCTTCCATCTTTGGCTAGTCATATATGTGCTATAGTATAAAAATTTTTTGAAAATTCAAAATAAAAATGGTGATTTAAGTGTGTAATAAATTCAATATGAGCTCTATGTAGAATGAATCATTCAGAGTATATCTTTATTACACCATTATTTATTCTGTAGAACTCACATCTTGAAAGTATGGGTGAAATAATAATTACTAATTACTAATCCCATCTTTCACTTTTGCAAAATGGATCTACAAAGCACTCCTTTCATCATGCGCAACATCCCTAGACAATGCCCCATCAACACTAGATGTCGGCTACCATTCAATTTGGTAGCTTGAATTTCCATCGTATGCAACTCAAGTACCCGCGGTACATTCCCGAGGCCGCCGAAGGCCTCCAAAACTTATTAGCCAAGTGTGCTAACTAGTTCAACAGCTAACTGCTGTCAAGGAGTTCTCCCAACAGAGAACTTCAGTTTTCAAGAGGCTAGGTCAATCTAAGCTCCATGATAAGAATCAAGGGACAAACTGTCTTTAATTGGTATAGCACCATCAACCTTGTACCTATAAAGCATGATCAAGCTTCCTCATCGAAGCAAATTAACAGTGAGAAGAAGGAGAAATGATGAGGCTCATCCATCCTTGAATGACCTAACAAGATAATGCCACCGGAGTATTCCTACCCAACAACTTTGACAATCTAAAGTGGGTAAAGAGAATAGATCTACCGGTGAAATAAAGCTTTTCTGAACCAACACGCCAAGCTCCACCACCACAGGAGATAGCAAACACTACCGTGGATACATAAAGTTCTTAAAGTAGAGAGGATGAAAAGAAAAGATATCAAAGGTGTGGTGAGGGAAAATACTAAGCTCACCAAAAAAGTTGCCATCTCTTGTAATCAAATGAGCCCAATACACTTCACATGGTGAGCATCGATGAACACTTGGACCTATGTCCAAGAATCCGAAAAGGTCCAAAGGGTAAGCAAATATGGAGGCCAAAGCCCCATAATGAAACTTTGAGTAATAGAAGTGTGACATATGATACATATACTAAATCGCCTCAAAATCAACTCATCAAGTGGATACCCAAAAGAAGGGATATCAATGATGAAAGATATGATGGTCGACACCGAGAATCCTGGGATCCCATCATCGATTTCACCCTACAAGAGAAGGTTGACTTGATCGTGGTCCTTTAATAGAAGAAGTGGTTGTTCCAAACATTGAACCAAAGATCCACTGGAAACATTTATCACAAATTCGTGTGCCGGAAGAAAATAATGAAGAAGATTCTATGGAAATAGAAGTCATATGGTCGAGATATAGATGAACTCTCTCACAAGACCATCAGATCAACACAATCGTGGAACCAACTGAATTGATGCTTATGAAGAAGAGTCTTAAGCAAATAAGATGGATCTTCGATCTTTGAAGAAGAAGAAGAAGATAATGAGAAAGAAATCATGTGTCGTATTTGGTTGAACTAGAAATGATCACCGGTACATGCTTTTATAATCGCATCGTTGTACACCCCAACAATGTATGCAAATAATAACAAGGAGAAGTCAAGTTCTCCTCAAAATGAGCAAGAAGAACATCAACAAGAAGAAGAAGAGAAGAGCTCAGACCGATTGATTCCATGGCTAGCTAGAGAGCAAAGAGAAATACACAAAATGGAGGTCAAAGACAAGGAGATTGCATACTTGGTACCAAAATGAATGATATGATGGTATAATGAACATCATGATGGAGATGTTAGAAGAATATCACATCTGCAACACTATTTTGTCGCTAACCAATGGTAGCTAATAATACAACTTCTATACCACCATGTGTGGACCTCAAGTTTACAATATATGCTAAGCATGAAATAAGGATGAAGTTAAATACCTCCAAACAACAATTCAAAATCACAAGACACTTGAGCAAAAGTAATGCCTAGAACAATAATCAATGAAAAGATAAAGGCACATAGCCTTAAAGCAGCAAAGTCGGTGTGAGTAAGGGTTGCCCTTACCCAGGAATATGACCAAGCACCGCAAAAGGTTACTCGCAAAATTCAATACTTTCGGCTTGGTAATCCAAAGCAACATCCGCCCAATATAAGGCTACTTGTGGTAATAGAGGGAACGATGCACCGCTTGTCAATTTGTTAAGAGTTTGACCTCACCGCTTTTGAATGGTATGTAGAATTGCCAAATGATTTAGTTAAAAAATTTGCTGAATTGGAGACCATATTTGTGAAAAGGTTCGTCAGTTCAACCAAGAAAATCACAATCGCTGACCTTGCTTTGCTAAAAAGGAGGAAAGATGAGTCAATGACAAAATTCATAGGTCGTTGGCGCAATCTAAGTATGAAGTGCGAGCAACAGTTGGAAGAAGAATATGCGATCCAGTTGCTAATGGGCAATATGGATGATAAAATGACACCATTCTTATGCATGGCGTCGATTGCAATATTCCAGGACTTGCTTGATAGAGTGGCTAAATTTGAAAAATTGAATCGCCCTAAGTCTGAAGTCTATGTAGATAAAGCAAAGAGAAACAAGCATTTAGACTCAAGAAGAAATGAAAGTCATGCTGCTTCTTATAGTTCAAATGGTGAAAAGTGGGTGATATACAACGTGGATAAAGGAAAGCAGCCGGTGTACAATGATGGTAAGAGTAAAAAGCCTGGTTATTCTAATCCATAACCAAAATTGGTATTAGGAGGTAATGACAAACCTTGAACTTTTCCAAGTGGTGGGGAGCATCCAAAGCAAGCAATAAGAGATGATGAGCAAATGCAGCCATCTCTTAAGGAAAAGATTAATAAAAAGAATATTCCTAGAAGGACGTGTGGTTAAATTATTTCGCAAGCACAAAGTATTTACGCAAAAATTAAAAGGCCTGAAGAAGCTGATCAAGTCAGTAATCCAAATTACTATCTCTATCATCAGATGATCAGTCACCATATTGAAGATTGTTATATTTTAAAAGATTGGCTAGAAAGGAAATATCGACTAGGTGAATTTACACTATCTCACAGTGTTCTAGTCAAACTTAAAAGAGAGTCTACAAGGATGATTACGTCCTCTTCTGTATCATCCAGTAAAGATAAACAGAAGGATAAAATAGTTTAGACTGAAGAATGGCAAACATTAGTTTCCAAAAAGAGCGTAAAGATGCTAAAATAGCTAAAAGACATCCCTAGTGTCAAGTGAAAATCACCGCTTGAACCTATGTTGGACTTAAGAGATATGCCTAAACCAAGTATTTGGGCTTCTCAGTGGCATTCTGATAAGGCTACTTCATCACAACATGAGAAGTAGTCTATTAAATGCAAGCCTAATAAATCAAAGAAGTTGGCTAAGAAAAAGAAGATCAAGAAGAGAACTATAACTTAAATGATCATTAACAATCTAAAGGAGTATCACCAGCCGACAAGACAATCATTTAGGCTTGCAGACTTCATGCCTAAACTTCGCATTGCTGAATCAGAAGAAGAAGATAATGGTGGATTGTGTCCAGTAAAGACATGCCAAATCATCTATGTGATGTCAGATATTCTTCAACATTAGTTACTCCGAGAAGACAAGGATAGTCAAACAAACTCGACCAACCCGTTAAAATTTTTATCAGGAAAGCAAGAAGAGCCTGAGGAGCTAGTGTTTGAATTTTGTTTAATGACTCAACAAGACAATAACAGTTCAGATGAAGATCTATGTTTTCCCGACGGAGAAGAGTCAGACTCGTTGATATCATCACGTATGAAATGTATGATGTTGAAAAATGAGTCTAACCCTTTTGGCCAATCTTCTAGAGTAAGAAGAGAACTTGAAGAAACTACCTCTTCAGAAGAATCTAAGCGAGACAAAGTTATTCAAGTTCAGTTGAGAAGTGGTAAAGTCTTAACACCTTCATCAAAGAAGGAAAATTCAAATAAAGACAACGACAAGCAAATTGAAGTCAACGAGGATATTATTTCTAGAAATTCTAGAGTGAAGCCTAAATCAAGTGAGAAGATAGATTATAATATTTTATCACATCTGAGAAAAATTCCTACACAATTGAGTGTGTACGAGGCTCTCTTGATGTCAAAAGACCTCCAAGAAACTTTGATACAAGATCTCAAAGATCCGGTGAGTTATAAAGCTTATTTTGCTGAAAATTGCATGACCGAAGCATTGCAAACTCAAGATTTCCCAGTAATCACATTTTTTGAAGAAGATCTTATGTTGGGAATAATGGATCACAATCATCCTCTTTATGTTACTGTAGTGAGTGATGTCATCTCGATCAGTCGCATATTGATTGATCTAGGTTCTTATATCAATCTCATGAGTCTAAAGGTGTTAAGAGGATTATCATTGTATATCCAACATCTTGGGAGAGATAAGTTGATGGTTCATGACTTCAATGAAAAAGGGCAAAAAACTTTGGGTTCATTTATTCTCCCACTCAAGTTCAAAGATTTATATACAGAAGCCAAGTTTCATGTAATCGATGCCGATACATCATTTAAGCTCTTGGGCCTACTGCTACATGAGTATGGCATGGTCCCATCAACTATGCATCAATGTATCGAAAGATGGAGAAGAATTCAATTCTCGTAACCTACAACCATTCTCTGTCAATGAAGCAAAAATCTATGAAGATGCAAAGTACTTCATCCTCAAAGAGCCTAAGCCAATAAAGCCTCTTGAAGCAGTAACATCCACTGCAGTAACTAAAGAGTAATTTCATAAAATGAAAGAGCAGAAGGAGGAAGAAAGAAGGCAATGTAGACTCTCCCTAAGACACTTGATTCTGCACCTAAATCAAGAAAATCAGTTCCTCATTTGGGGAGTGACACAGAAGAAGAAGAAGAAGATATTCTTGTCAAACCTAAGAGAACTTATAAGCTCTTAAGAAAAGTAGAGTATGAAATAAGTGATTCTGATTCAGACTATGATTTTGAATCTACTTATGGAAATAGAGTTCAGATGGCTGCATCAAGGAGGATAGCTCAGTTGGCAGTGTAGATGACTCACTCAAAATTTTACCCATCCCTCATGCTTCAAAGAAATCACTCCATTGGAGGTTCATAATATTGAAGAATTGATAACATTCTATGCCACGCTGAGTGAGAGTGGTGGAACAGAACTCTATTTTATAAATCAAGAGTCTACCTCAAAATTTTGAGCAGCCTACTCAACATAAAAGTTCTGATGAGATAGTACCAACAAGAATACCAATATACTATCCACAGAAGTTGCAAAGAATGATGCATAAGCTTGGAGTTCATATGAGAACTACTAAACATAGGACTCAAATCTTTAACAAGATGTGGAGCCAAAGAAGTCCTCAAGCATCACGGAGAAGTGATAAGTTTATCACTAAAGGTCTGGGGTTCATCCAAATCTCATCAGGATAGAGCCTGTTATAATATAATAGAAGCTGAGATAGAAACTCTTAGTGATGAAGAAGATGATTCCCATGAAATTCTTCTTAAAAATGATGAAGAAGTGGAAGCCAAGCCCGCACTTGAAGAACTTGAAGATGGTGGACAAATAGCTACTATGGATGAACTTAAAGAGTCAACCTAGAAAGATGATCCCCACCAACTTTCGTGCCCTTCGCCAATGAAAAGTTGAAGAGCTAAAATGTTACTTTTGAATTCGGGATTGTTTTGAACATATTCTAAAATGCCGCTTATCCTCGATGTAGTTCACAACTAGCTATTAAACAGATGCGATGTAAGCAAGCTCCTAGTGAATGAGATTGAGATTGAAGAATAGGTAATTGCGAAACTAAGAGCTAATCCAGGCTTCATCCAGGAGAAGTATGCGATTGGATAGCCAACATTGTCTAGTTAGAAAGAAGAACGGCCAAATCCTCTGCATTGACCGACCTAAATAAGGCGTGCCCAAAAGATGACTTTCGCTTCCAATATCAACTATTGGTGGACAACACTTCCAACTATGACATGTTCTCATTCATGGATCATGGATACAACCAAATCAAAATGACACCAAGATGAAAAACATACATCGCTCGTAACACCTATTTGTATCTATTGTTACACGGTCATGCCTTTTGGCTTGAAAAATGCTGGAGCTACATACCAAAGAGCCATGACACATATTTTTGATGAGTTGATTCATCAAAAGGTGGAATGTTATGTCGATGATTTGGTGGTGAAGAGCATAAACCGTGAAAATCATTTCAAAGACTTGAGAATTGTTCTTGAGAGAATCAAAAAATATAATCTCAAGATAAATCCTCTAAAATGTGCATTCGGGGTATCCTCTAGAAAATTCGGGTACACACATCATGAGGTATTGAAATTGATCCGCTAAAATCAAGGCAATTGTGGAGATGCCTCCGCTAAAGAGTTTGCATCAAATTCATTCTTTACAAGGACAACTCACATTCTTTCATCGATTTATATCAAACATATTAGGATGCTGTCAACCACTTGCAAGGTTGATGAAGAAGGATGCTCCATTCAAATGGGACAAAGAGTGCCAAGAAGCCTTCAATAGCATTAAAAGCTACTTGTTAAATCCATCAATCCTTGCGCCTACTCTAGGAAAGCCTCTCATTCTATACAACTGCATTAGAAGAGTCCCTTAGAGCATTATTGGCACAACATAATGAAGAAGGAAAGAATGCTCTTTATTATATCCGTCAAGGTCGATTGGAGTAAAATGAGATACTCGATAGAAGCACTTGTTAGCATTGATCGCACCCAAAAGCTTCATCATTATATATTATCTCACAAGATTACCCTCATCTCAAGGATCGATCCTAAAATACTTGATGACAAGACCAGATGTCGCTTGGCAAGATGGGCGATTGCTTTTACAATTTGATATCACATATGTGAGAAGCAAGAAAAAGTCTTATAAATTTTGGTTGCACATCCTATCGACTCTTCTCTTAATGACCCGATGAGCAAATTATGCTCATTCATGAAAGAGAAAAATTACAAATTTGAGAAATTTACTTCGATGAAGCCTCATCGATCAAACAAGTCCAATCTCTAAACTTTCCAAGAGCAAGAGCAGGAATCGACATCATCTTCATAACACCAAAAGGAGGTATAATGAGACAATCATATGGATTGACTGAGCCAAGAACTAATAATGAAGCTGAATATGAAGCGTTAGTGGCAGGTCGGTAAGAAGCTATTTTCATAGGAATTCAAAACTTGCATATTTTTGGTGATTCTCAGCTTATTATAAATCAAGTACTTGACATCTATAGAATCAACAAGCTTGAGTTAGCTTTCTATCAGAAGTGAGTTCTCGAGCTTATGAAGCAAATACCAAATATCACACTAACTCGAGTCTCTCAATCCGAGAATAGTAAAGCCGATTGCTTAGCAAAATTAGCTAAGGAAATGACAAGTATGAATGGTGATTATGTCATGATCGGCATATATACTCGATGAGTCTTTGATCCAATAAAGTATCAATCCCCGCAGGTAGAGTGGTTACCAAATCTGACCACAGGATGTGACTCATGTTGCTCCTTATACTCCCAAAATCAACAAGAAGTTATTTCAAGAAGAGCTTAGAATGACATTGCTCGTAAAAGCAAAGGTGAAACCTTTGTTATAGAAGAGTCATGATTGGAGGCAACCTTCATCGACTATTTTAAAGAAGGCAAATTACCAAGTAATAAATCACTAGCAGCTCAAATCAAAAGAGAATGCTATGTTATGCTTTCATCAACAACACTTTATATCGTAGATCCTTTGAACAAATGTAATGTGTGTAGATGAAGCTAGCAAAGTGATGGTTGAAGTTCATGAAGGACTTTGTGGTGCACATCAATCAGGTCCCAAGATGACAAGAAATATCAAAAGGATGAGCTATTATTGGCCTTCTATGGTGAGAGATTGCATTAATCATACTAAGAAGTGTCATGAGTGTCAAGTACATGGGAATCTCATCCATCAACCTCCAAATCCATTACACCCAACAATAGCATCTCATTCAATGTTGGGGTACATATGTAATTGACCAATTGATCCACCGTCGTTAGCTGAACATCGCTTCATCCCAAGCGTGACTATTTCTCTAAGTAAGGCTACCCCATTTAAAGAAGTTACTCGACGAAAGTGATCAACTTCTTCACACATAATGTGGTCTATAGATTTGGAGTGCCACATTGAATAATTTTGATAATGGCCACAGCTTTCAAAAGTGCAAAGATTTATAGATTCGTTGATCGACACAAAATTGATTGGCTACTCTTCAATATATAATCCAAGAGCAAATGGTTTGGCAGAGGCCTTCAACAAGACATTAGTCAAACGCTCAAGAAGATTCTCACTAAAAAATAAGAGAATGGCATACCAAGCTAGTAGAGGCTCTATGAGCATATCGAACTACCTACAAGACGCCAACTAAAGCCACTCCCTATTCATTGATATTTGGAATTGTAGTAGTTCTTCCACTTGAAGTTGAGTTGCCTTCACTTCGAGTAGCCATCCAATACAATCTAACTGAAGATCAAAATGCTCGAGAATGGAGGAACTCGATGCGCTTGATGAAGTTAGATTACAAGCTCATCAAAATCTGGAAGTCTATCGAGCAAAGATGTCAGCTTTTGACCATACGGGCTCCTCAACATTCCAAAAGGAGAATTGATCCGCCGAAGACCAATTATTCCCAATCAAAAAATTTGGTGGCAAATTTGAGCCTAATGGGAAGGCCCTTTGTCATTGAAAAGTGTATCAAGGAGGGGCATACCAACTCATCAACCTAAAGGGTGAAAGACAATCAATGGTCATTACTAAAAAAGTATTATACATGATGAATACATTCAAAGTACAATAGAAATTGCAAGATAGGGGCATTTTTTTAGTATATCTATTTAGGTTGACATCGTTTTCATGCCGAGATCCCTAAATAAACATACTCCAAAAAAATTTCATGAAAATTCCCTGGGGCATTTTAGATTTTATATACAAGATGAAATCAATGTTGTATGTTAAAATCTCTTTTAGAGTACATCAATTCAAATATGGATGTATTTGTATATTTTCATCTTGAAAATTCTCTTAAATGTGCTTTAGAATTCTCCCTGCAAGATAGGAGGTATTTTTTAGTTTATATTAAATTTATTTGAGTTGACATCATGCCAAAAGATGAGATCCTCAAATATATTCTTATTCAGGTTGACATCGCTTTATGTCAAATCAGATATATCCATAATTGTTAAGTTCTGCGAGTCAGGAGTAAAAGAATCTATTTCTATATATGAAAGGACAACTCTAAACGTCAAGAAATTTATCTCTCAGATTTGCCAAATTCTGGAGATCAAGTCAAAAGAACTCCCGATTTTGAAAGCTTCAATTAATTAAGTTGGAGAAACATCAATCTCTACGTCTTGAAGTCTAGGACACAGATGGGTTCTAAAGGTCAGACTCAACAAGCCCAAATATAGCTGAGTTGCTGACGCTCTCCTCACTCACTCAACAAGTCAAGAAAAGGCGCATGAAAGAGCCCCTCGCCAATAATGATAAATGTTTCAATCTCAAACTAGATCCACTTAGTGATGCAAGCAACCAGATCCAAGAGATCTCTTTACTTGATCGATAGATCAAGGCACCGAGGAAACACTCAATGTACCTCAAATCAATCTTCATATTACCTGCAAGGTGATATTTCAATCTATTCTCAAATGATCTGATCAAGCTCAAAGCACAAATCAAAGCCTATCTCCTCATCAAGTCCGTCAAAGCAGAAAGCACAAGACCGAGGAAGCAATTTCATAGTTCATACAAAGCTGATGGTCGAACTAAAGGAATTTTGTGATTATTCAGTCTATTAAAGCACACTTTCCTAGACTAATAACTCATATCAATTTATATAAGCAAGAGGGTCATTCAGATGTATCCTTCAACGAATCCATCAAAGCAGCAAGCACAAGGTTCATGGCCTACATACACTTCCTGACAAGTCAATGTTGATAAATCAGATCAATCCTTCATCAAGTCCATCAAGTTCAAAGCTAGGACAGAAGGAATTTCAAATCTAATCCAGCACGAATAAATCGATTCCCTAGTGGAGTCCTTCATCAAAATAAGTAGATCAATTCCTCCATCAAACCCAACCAAGCTCGAAGCTAGGGTTTGAGGAGACTCAAATCTACAAGAACCTAAAAGAAAGAGATCTTCAGCAAAGCAAAAAGTAGATGGTGTAAGAGCTCTTGTTAATCCGACAAGTCAATTCTAACAAATCGGTCAAGGCCATCATTTAGCATGTTCTAAATAAGGCATCATACTAATGATAAATCATGTCAAAGTTAAAAATGCTATTGCGATCAAAGCTAAAATGATCCAAGTTCTATGCAAAATGGTCAACCGCTTTTCAACAAACGTGACTCGCCATGCATGAATCACATTTGTTGGGGCATTTGTTGACCTCCACATGTGTCATAAATCAAAATAAGCGCCAAATTCGATGGACTTGAAGCAAGGCGCAAATAGGGTTCAAAATGCCGATCACCAAAAAATGATCGAAATGACCTCTGATCGATGAACGGACTTCATGTATCATTGTCAAAATCGAATATAAATATTGCAAAATCTAATGATCAATCGATTAACGCCGAAGCTATCAATGCCGAGCAGTATATCAAAGTTGAAGCTGTGACGATGGCCAAATAATCTCCGTTCATGAAATTGATTGCTCCATTAGCTTCAAAATATCATATCAAATGAGACTATCTATGCTCAATTTGGATGAGTCTGCATAAATATCGAATAATCAGAAGTGGTAATGCGCAAATTGAGGTTAAAATGCACAAGACGTCATCAAAATCAACTGACCTCCGATTGATGAACAGACTTTGCCATCGCATTCATAACATTGAAATTAGTTAGTATAGAAGTATTGCATGACTTGATGATCAACCGATCAAGTCGTCAACGCGTGCATATAGGTCGAGGCATCGACGAATCGACATCCATTCATGAAATTGATCATGCCATTGATTGGCTTCTCAAATCCATCAAATAAGACTGCTTCACCTGATTAGACTCAAAATCGAAAGCAAAGCTCATGCACATTTTGATAATGAAATGAACTAATCCGACTTAAACCAAACGATATATCCAATCGCGAAAACGACAACGCCATTCATTGAACATCAATTACCATAAATGATATATATATATATATATATATATATATATATATATATATATATATATATATATATATATATATATATATATATATTATATAAAATATATTATTAAAATATTTAATAAATTTAAAATTTATTAAAAAAAATTCCTAAATTACCCATATGCTCAATGATTCCCATCACTTTCAATTTTCTGAAAGAAAAAGAAATAAAAAAAGAAATAAAAAACTACTCCCCCTCATCTCCCTCAACTCCCCCTTATTCTGCAACTTCTCACTCTTCCCTTATTTTTTTCAACTCACGTTTCTCTCTCCTGATTTCCCTTCTCTGCACACAAGGTAATTTCTGAATTTTTCTGGGTTTCCAATTTTTCTTCCATTCTGCGTAAAACCACGTCGCCGGCGCCACCGCTTCGGTGGAATTTCGTCGTTCCACGTCGTCCCGCCGCTGCACCGGCGACAACCCCTCCGTCGCTCAGCAAAACCACGCGACCTGAACCCGCGGGCGTCTCGCGCGTTTAGCGTGACCCGTTCCTCCGCACCAACCCACCGTCCGCTGCGCATCCTGCGATGCACCGCTGCTCCACTGCGGCCTGTTCCCATCGTCTGGCTGCAGCTGCTCACGTGACCTGCAGCAACCTGCGCGCACCAGCTCGCTCCAGCCTTGCTGCGTGCTGCACAACGCGACCTGTGTCCGACTAATCCCACCGTGCTGTTTCCGATTTACGACTGCGCTTCCACGCGCCTGACCCGGCGCAGCTCGACGCCAAACGAACCTGCCGGCGTTTTCCACGCGTTCCTGAACCTTCCATCGTCGGCACCTCCCATTCCATAAATCCGCGCTCTGGCCCATAGCTCCACCTCCTCCGGCCCACTGTGCAACTCGGCACACTGACCCGCTGACCCAAACAGCGCGTCAACCCGCCGACCCGCGCAGTCCCGCCAGCCAGCAAGCCAACCCATCTCTGGCCCGCTGCCGCATTTCCTCTGGCTAAGCCCACAGCCTGTTTTACATCTCTAGCCCATTGTAATCCTCGCTAAACTATTTTGGTTTGCTTCAGATAATCTAGCCGCAATCTGCACATTCTGGACAATCCTTCAGAATCTTTAATTTTACATCGCTTCATTTCAAGATATCGCCAAGAGTGCTGAATTCTTCGATTTCAGATTTTCCCCTCAGTTTTGCTTAAAACATTGTCAAGAGGTGAATTCTTATTTTGATTTTCGACGTCAGACACCCCGCTTCATCAAGCATCGTCAAGAGAATTCTTCGTTCTACGGAAGAAGAACATCGTCAAGAGTCGAATTCTTCTTTCGATTTTTAACGTCGCACTCCCCATAGCCTTCCTACCTTTGTTTCGCAGCAAAATAGGGAGAAGAACATCGTCAAGAGGTGAATTTTTCTTTCGATTTTCAGCAATGCATTCCTTACTTTAGCCTTCCTACTTTCGCTTTGCTGTAAAATCGAGGAAGAACATCGTCAAGAGGTGAATTCTTCTTTCAATTTTTAGCGTCGCACCCCTTACTTTCCATCCCCAATCACAACCCAACCCCTGCTTTCACCGAAATACAAAATAAGTCGAATATGGGATTTATGAATGTAAATATATATACATGCTTTGGTTGCTTTGAAGACTCAAGAGGCGATGGGATGAAAAAATAGTGATGTTGCAGAAGACACCATCTATGCTCAAGAGGGCAGGCCAACACTTGAATTTTAGATGAAATCGCCAAAATTTGTAAAAGGGGAATGAATATATATTGCATTCTTTTTCTATCTAAGATTTGAAGGTCTCATTGTCCTCAAGAAGGCATAACGAGATGAAAACTTGACTGCAGTGTCACAAGACACCACTCATTACACTCAAGAGCACTAAGCAGCCAGTACCTCGACACACCCCACAGTGGATGATGAGGTGCCAAAATTGCCTAAATTCTAAACTTAGAAAAGAGGGGAATGAATATATATATTGCATTTATCTTTCAGTTTGAAGGCTCATTCAAGAGGGATAAAACCGGTTGAGAAAGACACCACTTGTTACACTCAAGAGGCACTGAGTAGCCAAAGCACCCCTCGATACACTGGGGATAGGAGGATGCCAAAATTTTGTCTAAATTCTAGACTCAAAAAAAGAGGGGGGAATGAATATATATCGCATTTGTCTTTATTCAAGTTTAAAGGCCTCGTTATGCTTAAGAGGGCGCGACAAGATGAAAACTGTCAGATTGCAAGAGACACTACTCATACTCAAGAGGCGACCGAGAGCCAAAACTCCCCACTAATGCCTCCTACACTGGGATGACGAGGGGCAAAATTTCCAATCTTTTGACTTAAAAAAAAAAATGGGAGGGTAAAATGAGCTGACTTAGGAGTGCTAAATAGGAAAACTTGTAAATAATTTTAAACTAAAAAGTGACAAACAGAGAGCCTTTAAAGTAAATTTTGAAAAGAATAGAACATTCATTTAAAATGCAGTAATTTCATTTAAATTGGGGAGATAATATTAAACATTTAAATCTAAAATTTAAGCAAATTTAATTAAATAATAAACCACAATTGTAATTATGACTTAAAACAAAAAGTTTGTAAATTCAAAATTAAATTGAAATTTGGGAAGGACTAATGTTTAAGCAAATAAACTCAAAAAATCAAGGATAAATCTAAATTGTGTTTAATAACTCCTATACGAATGTGGAGGTGATTACTATGCTAGTTAATAAGCATGAGTGAGGCTAAAGCAATAAACACTGAAATCGACATAACTTATCAAAATTGATGTAAGTTGAGCATAATCAAGTTAGGAAAATTACAAAAACTCAACAGATAAATTAAGTGCAAATAATGTGTTAAACGACAATCTAAACCAAAACACCTTCTTCGCCACCGGATCTGCAACCCTTTATACAAGCAGACAGAAGACGATATTAAACCAAAATCTACAAAAATCATAGGGCCTCATTTGATCAAAAATTAAGGAATTTTTTTCTAATTATGATTTTTAAAATCAATAGTTTCATTAATTAGATGAAATTAGCTAAGCTATAAATACTTGCATGTGCTCGGACATAGAGATCTCAAGTGCAAATTTTAATGTCTGAAAAGGGTACGCAGGCTAAAGTTGGAATTAAATGAAATATCTTAAATCAATCTCATAATTCAAATACAAAATTACCTAAAATTACTATACACACGCATAGGCCCCGACACTATGCTGAATGCTTAAATTCAAGTTCTACGAATGGTCGCCGGTTTAGTCATAGGATTGGGTCCGGGTTAACAAAATCTAAAAACTTATAATAAGAGTTTCAAAAGGTAATATCGAGAAATTGATTATGAGTAGATCTAATCCTTTAGCTAAACAGAAGTTAACATGATTTAACGCTCTTAAACATACGCTTTTGCTGCACTCATTCAAATTAAGAATGCATTCATTTGATAGATTTTGATGTTTTGAAGCTAACAGAGTAATCAATTTCATGAACGGGATTTGGCTATCACGCTTCCCAAGTTCGATAATACATCGATAGCTTCGGCCTTAATGTAGATTATTAGATTTTGCAATATCTATATTCTGATTGATTTTGACATTCTGAATGCAACGGCGAAGTCCGTTCATTGATCGAGGTCGTTTCGACCATTTTCGGTGACGTCCAATGCATTTTGAACCCCGATTTACATCCGCTTCTGAAGTCCATCGAATTAGACTTGCGAGCTTGTTTTGATTTATAACACATATGTGGAGGTCAACAGTCGAATACCAACCGCATCTATACACATATACTCAATACCTCTATTAACCCTATTAGATATTTAGTGTATTCATCTTCAATATGATCCCCCCAGAGTCAAGAGAAGGTTGCAAGACTGCAACCAAGCTACTCGATGATGCCGGGGAGGGTGCGTGACGATGTTGACGAGGGAGTGACTACATTAGTGGGACTACACTAGCAAATCAAGTATTATAATATGTGAAGTTGAGAGCCTGTGAATCTTGTGCAATGCCATGATTCAGGATCTCGATCATCACTCACAAAGTCACAAGTTTGTGAGTTCAATGATTCAATCTAAGTCCTCATTCCCTAAAGCATTAACATAACTTGAAAAAGAATATTTTTTGTGTCATGGTTGCCATGAATCTAGATTAATTTATAAAGAGGAGATATTGTTCTTATGGTATACTATAGAAAAATTAAGACTACAATTTATGACAATCATTCCATATTGAAATCTATAACAAGGGAAATAGGGCATAATCAATTGGGAGAACATGCCTATTGTTCAAATGTGTTTTATTGAGTAAATCTTTTTTATTTATTTTTATTTTTTATTTTTTTATTTTTTTGACTCTTGATGTTAGAATTAAATTTCACCTCTTTTCCAACATAAGCATGATCATTATAATATTAAAAAAGAGAATAATTAAAAAGAGAGTGACACAAGGAAGAATGTCCACTAATTAAATCTTCATCATCATCTAGATTTGTTCCATAAACTATTTAGAGTTAGCACAAATTTTATCCATGTGTCATGCTCCTTATTTATAGTACATTTGAAGATGTTTGATTTTGATAATTTAATCATTGTTTGCAAATTGTTTAATAATTATTTACAAATGATAAGTTTGATTGTGGTTTTTGAGTTTATAGCCATTTCTTGGTTAAAAACTTTGAAGAGTTTATAAGTCTATAAGTGTGATTTGCACATGATAAGTATAATTAATGCTTAGAAAATTTATAATCATTTCTTTCTAATTTAAGAATTTGAGTATTTTGCACTTTGTTTAAATTTTTAATCATTTGTATATAATTCAAAATTATGAATATTTGAACATGGAGTTAGTAAATTATCAACCAATAATATTGTGTGGTTATCTGTTTTATTTTATTATTTTTAAATATTTGGGTTATGCCTTTTATATTAGAATGGAATCATCTGAAAATCCACTTAACTTGAACACATAATATTCATAAAAATTGATATTGAATTAAATCATTTTAGTAAATTTAAAGACCATGATGAAAAGAAATAATATAAATATTTGCACTTTGGAATTCTATATAATGATGGATGAATTAATAGAATGAAACAATATCTTGTTAGGGTGAAGATAACATTATTGTATATACAAAAAAACTCCCTCATAATGTATATTATCAGATATAACAAAATCTAAAACAAATATCTAAAAATAAGACAAGAAGTAAAAGAAGAGAGTGTAAATTTATGTCATGATCTAGTCATTAAAAAAGAAAAAACTTCTAATTCTCTCTCTAAAACACTGAGTTTAACTGCTTATGATAAAAGAGTGGAGTAAAACAAAGAAAATAGGAAGATTCATGAAATGAAAAATTACTTTGCACCTAGAATAAAATCAAGATCACAACCATCTTTAAGGAATTTATTGGCAACAAAATATGTTATCTACCATATATTTTTGGCCTTAGATAGATGATTTTTTTATTATTATATTTCCATGAATACATTAAATTCATTCTTTGCACAGAAGACTATTGATGCAATTGCATCTATTAAGCTAAGTTATCAATTGTTATTTTATTATAAAATGAGATTGAACTTATAAAGAGATTGCAATATATATATATATATATATATATATATATATATATATATATATATATATATATATATATATATATATATATATATATATATATATTGATGGACAAGAGAAGCAAAACTTTTTAACTCAACTTTTTAGTTTATTGTCCATGTAGTGTTTCATTTTTAAAATATATTGATGATTCTCATGTTAAAATGATGCATGCATCAACATTATGTGTTTCATATATAAAAATTGTTGATTGAGTGGGTCCAAAGAAAATGATTCGAATAGTAACTAGTAAAGCTGCTAACTACAAAAAGTTTAGAGATTTATTGCATGAAAAATATGATAACATCTATTGATCACCTTATGTTCAACACTACTTGAATCAATGCCTCATATCATAACATGCAAAATTATATCAAGTGACAATTTTCATTTATATTTATGAATAGTATTCATACTAACTTGGCTGCAAAAAAAAGCCTCAATGGAAAGAGCTAGCTTCTATTATGTTAAAATCAAAGTTCTAGAATATCAACGACTAAATGATCTTGTATAAGTATGATACAATCTCAATTTGAGGAATAGATATATTGCTTTTATTTACTTTTTCAAGATGAATAGTTTCAATATATTATAAGAAAAATCTCATGTTTATTTTTTTATGTTGCAATTAAAAAAATTATGATCTTTTGAACTGCACAAGTATTGAGATTACCCTAACTTTTAAAATGCTCATAAGATGAATTGGGATGAATGCAATAAATAAAGCACTTGAGACTATTATAAATTTCTCGCTTCACCTCTTTCTTTTTATAGCATCAGGAGACCAAAAAATAATATTCTGAGTTAAGTGTATGATATGTTTCTTATTATAAATTGTTAACAGGGAGGAAAATTCTCTCAAAATCTCTTTATGTAAACGAATGTGAGAAAATTTTCATCCAAGTATTAATATTAGGACAAATATAATTAACGGCCTCGATACAATTTGACTGAGCGCGTAATCTACGCCTGGATTCGAGTCTTCGGCCGCCAACGGCTTAGGCTTGGTGTGGTAATAGCTGGGCCAAAAGTATTCAGCCGAGAGGTGTGGCCAGGGAAGAAAATAAATAAATATTAGAAATATGTACCTAAATTATAATACAATCAAATATTTGTTTTCTATAAGAGAAGAATAGTGTGATCAAAATCAAATTTTTTTTTTTGATTTATTTCATTATATATATATATATATATATATATATATATATTTGGGGCATAAGGGTGATATAATAATAATAAAGCAGTTTGAAAGTTGTAATCTTTTTTTGATGACAAAAGAATCTCATTCATCGAGATCAAGCAATTAAAATATCATTGGAAATATTGGGATATCAATTAAATCTCTAAATAGCTCTTAAATATAGAGTGTTTATAGTAAATCGGCGTCTCGATCTAACGACAAGATCTCATAATTTTGACTTCATTTGTGCATTCAAATACTTAAAATACATCAAATGATAAAAGATCATTTTGAGCCATCATCCAATGGAGTGGAGTGGTGGGTTTTGTATTTAGCGACACTCCTCAAATCTATAAATAGCCTCATGATGATGGGGGCCACGCAAGAGAGGAGAGCTTTAAAGCTTGAAAATCCTCGCACAATCGTGTCACCACTCGGCGGTCGCCCGTTGGTTGTCAACCACACGCCGGTTAGCCTCGGTCGATCCTCGCCGTCGATCTCGTCGGTGTCACCACGCACCACTATCGCCCCTCGTCGTATCGTCGCCGATTATCATCGCCGCGCCCGCATTCCATCGGTCCACGCCGACCATCGGACTCACGCTATTGACCATCATCTAGAATTGTTACGAGCATGGTTATATAGATGTTGTTTTGATTCGGATTCTATTCTCATTATGTAATCGTTATCGGAAGATTTTGTACTAAACAGATACATAGTGGAAGATTTTTCTTGGACTAGGCTAATTTTTTTCTCCTTTTGAGGTTTTCCGTAAAATTCGGAGTTTTTTATTAATTCTTCAAACATATGCGTGTGTTGAACTCAACAAAGCTAAGGCTTAAACTTTTTTCCAGCGGTTTTTTAGCACAAAATTTGGACGTCATGGGAAGAAAACCCCTCAATCACAATTTTGTGAACACCCGCATCATGGCCAATAGGCGCAATATCACGTCTCAGCTCCAACTCCCAATCTCAAATCAATCCTTAAACCAAAGGCCAAGCTTCACCACCTCTGTGTGATCACGTGGTGAAGGCTAAGAATCTCTTTAGAAGATCGTGTCGTCGAATGGAAGAATCTCAAAATGAGATGATCCACTTTTGCGGAAACCGGCACTACCACGACACATCTCCCCAAGATCGTTAATCGTGGGAGGTCAAAATGCTAATCTCCTTGACACTAAAGTCCCTCCGGGGTGATGTTGATCTCCTTGACGCGTTAGTTACTCATCCATCACGCGTCTCAGACCACTAATCTACTAATTGCGGCACGTTTCGTCATTAACTCCACGTCCGTTACATGCGTAATTACAACGCTTAATGCAAGATGAATTTCACCTTAAAGGAAAATCATCTTCCCCCTCACTGCGACTATGAGGAGTCTTCACCTTTAGCTGAAGCTATTCTTCAACATCCATTCTCAGGGTTCAAGCTTCCGAGCATTGACTCTTATGATGGGGCACCAACCCATATGAACACATCGATATCCATCATGCATCATGACACACTTCTTTGTTGGGTCATTCCGTTACCCAGGGGCAAGCTTCGCACTTGGTTCTACTCCCAAGAGGATCCATCCGTACCTTTGACCTTCGCCAAGATTTTTGTAGAGCTTCATTGCAAATTAAAGGATCATTAAAGATTCCTCCCATCTCTCCAAAGATTAATATGAGAGTGAATCACTTAAAGAATACTTCCGAGATTCTCCTTGAAGCTTCAAATACACAGGGTAGGGAATTCAGAGGAGTTTTTCTTGGAGGGCTCCATCCTAGCCTTTCTACTGGTAATGCAAGATACGGTCGCTCATTTGCCTTAGTTCAAGAAGCGCAAATTTCTCTATGAAATGCTATCCCATCAAAATAATTTGAACAATCCACAGGAAAATGTAAAAGTGCTCTTGAAAACACAGATCAACAATCTCATTAGAAGAAGCAACAAGGCATTCATGATCTCCCTCCACGGTCCCTACGTCAAAGACGTGAACCATGACTAGAATACACCCAATCTCGTTAACATCTTGTTGGCCATTCGAGATGAAGAGACCATCAAGTGGTCACATCCATTGAAACCAAATTCGGGAAATCAGGAATAATATTGTCACTTCCATCGAAGTCATATACATACTACAGAGGCGTGTAAACAACTAAAAGAAGAGATTAAGAGGCTCATTCAACAGGGATATCTACGTCAATTTGTGCAAATCCAACCAACTCAAGCAAACATAGCTCCAACTGGGGGGCAACCGGGACAATCATCACATAAACAACACAATAGCTGCCAAATAGTTAGAGAAATTGAAATAATTACAAGTGGGCCACTACTATCTAATCAAGTCTTCATCGCCACCTTTGAAGAGTCGGAGTTAAAAAAAATCTTGTATTAATCATCTCATCACTTTTAATGAATCAAACTTGGAAGGCGTCCAAGTTCCGCATCAAGATCCTCTTATCATCAGTGCGGGGATTGGTGACCCATGTTATATTGTTAAGAGAATTATGATTGATAATGTGAGTTCGTTGATGTTTTATTTTACACCATCTTTCTTAGCATGGGTCTGGTTAAGAAAAAACTTCAACCCATTTGTAGGGCGTTATATGAGTTTGATAATGCATACAAGTAGGGGACAATCACCCTTCGTTATTTTGAACTTCCTCAACAAGTCACTCAGTTCAATTCATAGTAGTCAAGTCAAATTGACATCTGACTATCTTTGGAAGACCCCTCCAATCAATCTTCGGTGATGTTACCTTGGTACCTCATCTTAAGATGAAATTTCAAACTCTCATTGGGGTTGGAGTGGTCTATGAAAATCAACAAATAGCATAATCATGTTACCTTAGACAAGCTCAACCACGCCCTTCGGTGACCTTCAACATCGAGAATTTTAATCTTCAAGATAAAGAAGTATCTCAGAGGGCTTTGCCTGTAAAAGACTTGCTCCCCACTTCGTTATCAGATGACCAACCATCAAGCTATGATCAAAGATCCAGAGGAAAAAATCTTCCCTAAAACTTGGAACATTGAGGGTCTCTAAAAAGTGTTATATGTAATCCTTGGTGCATAAATATTGTAATCTTTAATTTACTCCATTTGTTTTTTCCTCTCCACCTCTTATCTTTTGTTAACTCTCTCTAAAAATATATCCCGTCCCTTTTGTTAAGTTATCTTATGAAAATATTGTATCATCGACATTATCAAAGTAATGAGTTTATGGCTTTTTCTTACAAGCTTATTTCTTCTTCATTTAATCCTCCCACTTGAAATACACAACTCGTTGTATCGAATCGGGGCATGATTAATCCCAAGTGGACTTGATGGACCTCTTCCATTAGGTAAAGTCAAGTAACACTTTGGTGATACACACAGAATAGGTCAAAAGGTCCTTGGTGGACATCCGACCTCTTCCATAGTAAGAAGTCAAATAATACTTTGGCTAATACAGGATAGGTTAAAGGTCCTTGGTGGACTTTCCACTCTTCCACGAGTTAGTCATCGAGAGACTCGACAAAATAATCTTGGATATGTCAAAACTCGCACCTACTCACAAGAAGTCAAATAACACTTTGGCTAGCCTGGATAGGTCAAAAGGTCCTTGGTGGACTTCCCGACCTCTTCCATACGAGGTTAGCGTCATTGGTAACACTCGACACAACATAGATAGGTCAAAATCTTGGTCAATTGACCTCTTCCCATATATTTGCGTCATGGTAACACTCACGACAGCAACGCGAATAGGTCAAAATTCAATTCGACCCTCTTATACGAGTTCATTAAGCCGCACTCGACCCGGATGGGTCAAAATCACCTGATTGATTAGGCCTCTTTTACGTACGGTTAATGTCGAAACCAGTAACTTTGACAAACAACCTCTTATGAGTCAAAATTCGGATTGATTCTACCCGCCATACAGGTGTTCGTCATCGACACTGTGGAGAATGATACTTTGAAATTATCATCAGAACTTTATGAGTTGCTGGAATGTGTTCTGATTAATCTTCCCGACATGCGGTTATCAGCTGTTAAACCATCCATTGAAGTTTCGAAATCAATTTCTGAAAGAAGTAGTAGGAACTACGGCCGTCGTCGGTCATCACTATCACCGCCGCCGCTCACCGGCGCCGATTGCCATCGTCGACTATCGTCACCGTTGCGCCGACCACCGTCGCCGCCAACCCGCCGGTTGCCGCCACACCACCGCTGCCGGTCATCACCGCTATTGCTCGGCCGCCGGTGCCACCGTCGACTATGCGCCCGATTGCAGCGCCGACCACCCCCGTCGCCGCCAACCACCGCCGTTAGCCACCACCGCCGGTCATTATCGTCGGTCATCATCGTCGCAGGTCACCACCACCGACTACCGTCGTCGGTCACCGCCGCTGACCATCGTCGACCATCTCCGCCGGTTACCACCATCGACAATTGTCATTATTAACCACCGTTGTCGGTCATCATCGCCGACCTCCGTCACCATGACGGTTGCTTCTTTCATGGGAAAATCAGCCCACGGCATTATGTACGGTTGCTTCCGGTTTAGTCTTGGGGCGGTTACTAAAAACTATAATAATAGTTTCAAATTAGTGAAATATCTGAGAAACTAATTTTGTCAGGTGATAGTAGATCTAATCTTCTGTTAGCA
Source organism: Cymbidium sinense (assembly GCA_021442155.1). NCBI lineage: Eukaryota > Viridiplantae > Streptophyta > Magnoliopsida > Asparagales > Orchidaceae > Cymbidium > Cymbidium sinense. The sequence continues at coordinate 100,371,812 of CM038226.1, read as the reverse complement.
GCTAAACAGAGTTTACATTATCTAAAACTCTTAAACATATTCAAATTAATCAATTTTTTAGTCAAATTAACTCAGATCAAATATCAATCTAAAATTATTTAAATGAAATTCTATCATTAAAAATTTAAAGCAAAATTCAATCTATCCACCTTCTGCAACTGTTTGTCGGGGTTGACAAATTAAGAAAACTCTAGCTCACAAAAGAGCCAATGTCAAATCAAGTGTTCTACTATATTCACTCTCAATCAATCTCATAGTATGGGCGTGGCGTATTCTCCATGCGTGGCTTGGCTAGTGCTCCCGATGAAGTAGTTACCCGAGTCCTTTGATCGGGTGGTTGGCGGTCGCTCCATTATATTACGATCACGACTGTAGCCCGTATGCTCTCCAATGGCTATGCCCTTTGAGTTGTGAATCATAGGGTATACTTGATAGAGAAAATAGCCCTCTGTCAGCTAAGGTAGACTTAAGCCTATTTCCTTAAATAAACACCACCCCAAGTCTAAAGGATTTCTTGGACGACGTAACCCATGTGTCTTGATAAGGATCTTCTGGGTTGGTCGTTATCTCCTCCTAAGTAGATTAGGGACCGCGACTGCCCAGAATGACGGAACCATGAGATCTAGATCGAGCACGTCATCATTCCCTCAACCATCCGGTTTAAGCTGAAATGATAAATTTCATAATCTAAATTTTGAAACTCTACATCTTCTTTCTCTCATACGCTTTGATCTAATAGCATGTCAGTTCTCTCTCTCACTTATTGGGAGGGGTAATTAACTATAGGGGCTTGTGCCTAAAGGAAACCTAGAACTAGATCTAAAGTACTCACCAAATGAGGATGAAATCTCTAGGTAGTGTCTTATCTACTATTTCATCTGCCTTCTGAAAATTACACCTACACTTTAAAAAATACTGTTTTCATCGAAGAGGTCGGTGACGAATTTTTGGATCCCACATCGATCGTTAGATTAATGATCAACATTTATAAAACAAGCGAAAATCAAACAAATTGGTCATCCAAAACTGCAACCAATTTCATGGTTTGCTGGTCCAATTGGAAAATCTAGCTGATTTGAAGCTGTAACTATTTTTGACACAACTAGATTACATAGTTTGCGGTTGAATCGATAGAACCGGCCAGCCCAATCCAATTTTCAATCCTTGCATTTTGAGGGAATTTTACTCCTTTTTTAACCAAGTAATATGTGATAGTTTATTTAACTACTCATGATTATAAATTTTTTTTGACTATATGATAACTCAAACATCTTTATAATGGATTGTAATTAATTTGACACATAAACTTCCAATTTAGTCCATTTTTTCAATCTCAAATCTCTTAAAATATGCATATAAAAATTTTATAAATTATTTTTTTCAATCAGTGAATTTCAATTTTTATGAGATTACTTTTTCAAGATAATTTAACTCATAAATTTAAGTGTAGAACAGCACAAAAACTTAACAAGCCTAACATAAAAAAATTAGAATAAGTGTGGCCACCTATAGGTTCTTCTCCTTTGTTTATGTTTTTTTTTTAATATGTGATGTTCATGAAATGGAGAAGGTAGTTCAAATGTTGTCTGACCATTGGTTAAAGGGTCTTTAGACTAATTTTCTAACCTCCCCTCAACTAGAGCACCTAAATATAGGTTCTTATTAGTTTTGTAATAGGCCAAATTACACCTAATTTGTTAGAGAAGATTTAAAATTCTTAAAATTTTTGTAACAATTATAGATGCTATTTTTTGTGGAGCCTGATTTTATAAAACAATTTGAGATGTACTGTCCACTTACCTCTATCCTTCGTGTCGGTCGAGTTCGGCGATGAGCTCGTTAGGTTTGATGGTGTGGCTCCATGATTTTTTCCAGTTCTGAGATTTTTTCAAGTAAATTTGGTGTTCTTCTGCTGATTTTTCTTCTACTTTCGTTTCATTTGTTTCATGCATGCTTTGAATCACTCGAATTGATTTTTCTTGTATACTTCGTGATCTCTACCAACAATAAACATATAATTTGTGATATATTTATGATTTTGACTCCTCTCAAGAAGGTGAATATGTCATATAAATAATGGAAGCTTATTATTACCATCTAACAATTGTAGATTTTATCACTATATATTTTTTGAAATATTCTAATTATTGTAGGACTCTAATTTACAAAACATCATTGATATTGAATTGCACTTAAAAGTGATATCAAGATTGTCATATGGTCATAAGCCCTAATAAATATCTGTAATGTTGTACAAAATTATTTAGTTTGATCAAACATCAAATTTTAGATGTGTTAGCTCACTTCAACTCATGATGTCGAGAGCTTGATAACACAACTTTTGTGTAATTGGCTAGATATTATGCTAATGGAGATCATTGGCATACCACTATTAGACTATCATTGCCATCCATTGATCAATTGCTTCGCTTCTTCATTGGCATACCACTATTAGACTATCGTTTGAATTTTGACCCACTTGAGATTGACGCTAATGATATATATATATATATATATATATATATATATATATATATATATATATATATATATATATATATATATATATATATATATATATATATATATATATATATAAAATTATAAATCAAGTCAAATTATTTGTATATAAAAATCTCAATTGGGTTCTATCAATTTAGAGTCAATTGAGTTGAGCGTTAAAATTGAGTCAATTTCAGATTGGTAGGTCACTTCACCGAAAAATCTAAATTTCTTCAACCAATCAAACGAAATTTATTTGAGTCCAGGAATTTTTTCGGGTTATCGAATTGTCTTGTCAATACACCCCTAATACATGTCTCTATATTATTGGAATCTAATATAAAAAGCTACATCCTAACTCCATACATAATAACTTCATGTATAATAACCCTAAAAATAAAACTTCCAATTAACTTCTAATATTTATAATTAAATTCTTAAGAAAATAAAACATTACAAAGCACACAAAACGCAAAGAAAACAACCTTCAACCACGCTGACTAATTCCAACAAAAAAAAAATATATATATAAAATTCCAAAGAATTCACGGTTTAGTTGTCATAAAAGATTAATTATTTCTCTAAAATCATAAAATTGAACTACATATTTAACTATTTACGCTAATCATTTCTTTAAAAAAAAGTGCAATACAAGACTTGCAAGCACTACAAATAGAAAGAATTTGTTTCAGAATGTTAAAATCCTTACATTTGTAAGGAGATCCTAACCTGAATTCGTTCAGGTCATCAACATTCTCTCTATAAATAATCACCTCCTTAATCCACCTCTGTCCCATTCCAACACTACCAAATCCTCAAACCAAAGCTTCCTCATCAAAGCTGATTAACAATCGCCAAGAAAGCTTCGGTGAATCACAGTAGCTCCAAGTTGGTGGCCATGGCTCTCTTGAGCCTGCTGCTTCTTTCTTGCCGTTATGGGCTCGCCGGAGCTTCAGGCCGCTACTTCAGTTTATCTTTCTGTGAGCCGGGAAAGAAATGCCTTGAAAGGGAAGGAGAAATGCCAGTGTCTAGCTTTCGAAACCGCGGTTGCTCTAAGCGCTTCCTCTGCCCAGGCGGATAGTTGCTGGCCAGAGAATAGCGTCGGAGGCGCCACCAGTCGCCGTCGACGCTTCTCTGTCAGAACCGGTTGTTGCAGTTAAATTATAAATCTTTTTGAAAAAAAGCTATAAATAAAAATTAATAATCAGTTAAATTATTTTTAAATCTTTTTAAGAGACGCTGTTGAGTTAAGTCCTCAAAAAATTATAAATCAGGAGCATTGAATAACTGCTTGAATGGGGATTGTTTTGTCATCTAAAAAAGATTACAACTTTCAAACTACTTTATTATTATTATTATGACCCTTATGCCCCAAATTCTATATACGATCTTAACAATATAATGTCTCTTCATAAAAATAATTTAATTAGGTATATATATAATGAAATAAATCAATTTTTTATTTTTTTTAAAAAAAGATTCAATCATCTAGCTTGAACCTCATTCAAATCCAATTTTGAACTTCTAAACTTAGCATATTCAAATTTGAAACTCAATTCTAATGAAGTTCTAACAATTAAGTTCAAACCATGTGTGATTTTTAATCAAACTTGGTTTACACCTACTTTGAACTTTGTCTAAACTTATAAATTCAAACAAGATTCTAATTATGTGAACAAGCTTCAATATAATAGTCAGTGCCTTTCTGCACATATGTTCCTTAAAAGATTTCAATTTTCAGTGCTGCCTGTTTTAATTCTTTCTGATATAATGAATAACAAAATTATTGTTCATTATTATATATTAATGATTTATACTTAAAATTAATTAAAAGAATGTGAAATAATTCTACATGATGACTATAATTCAGTAGTTGTGGATGGCACCCAAAGAAATTAGAAATGTATGTATAAATCCCAAATCATAATTTTGTAGCTTTAAAATAAATGCTAGATAAAAAAATGTTGAATTACTTACTAAACTTCTCTTTTGGAAGGATATGCTAACACTCCTTTGGGAAGTCTTATGCTCAATTGAACATAGTAGAGTACTTTATATCTAGCACTCATAATTTTCTTTTTTTCTTTTGGATTATAATGAGAGTGTCCACACTCATTATACATTGATAAGTTATTATTTTCTTGATAAAATAATATGCAATTATTCTTACAATCATCGGTTTTCTCAACCTCTAAATAAAATATTTTCATTATTTTTTTGTTTAGTATATATCACCTACTAGCATATCATCTTCTATCATTATATAGAGAGAGAGAGAGAGAGAGAGAGAGAGAGAGAGAGAGAGTGATTATTGCGGGTATTGGACACATCAAATTCAACTTTATAACTACTAGGAGTGTCTCTTATAAATTTATGAATTTTTTATTTTGGTCTTCTTCAACAAGAGAATTATTTGTGGCTAATACATAGTTAATCACTACAAGGCTTCATGCATCACTAATCATATTAGCATAAGAATCAAGTTCAAATATAGCTCTCAATATTGACTGTAAATAAGAGTCTCTTCTTTTAAAGATTCATCTTAGACATATAATATTAAATTATTTTGTATAAATATTTAATCTAGATAAATTGTAACATCATCACATGTATAAAATGTTTTTTCTAACATCGATAATATGGACATTTGATCTTATTAAAATTATGTTGTTATTTTTTAAAAATGAAAAATTAAGGAAAAAGAAATTAATGGCCAAAGTGTCAAAAAGGGGTCATTTTCAAATCGTTGGGTCACTACTTAACTTGCAAAAGAAACATTTTCAAATTATTATCAAATCATAGAATCTTAGTCATAAGAGAGGACTATCAAATGGAGGATACCATTAGATAAACTAAAAATTAAAAATTTAATTCTTCTAGCAAAGCACTAAATAGTCTTTGTGAACAAACAAAGAAGACATTGTGGAATCCTTATTAAACTCTAACTCGATTATTATTAATACGCTATAATTAAACACAAGGCATTTCTTTAAAAGAGCAATTGCGTGCGTTAATCAAACTTTTTTTGCATAGTAAAATGATTAAGAATCATTTCTGGATGATGCTTAAATCAAATATAAGATTAGAAAATCATTCTATATACACTTACTAAACTGATGAAATGACATCTAATTCATTTTTATTGTTCATGGCATGAAGCAAACATTATAAAGTTTTACAAAAAGTAAAGTATAACTAGTGACTCACTTTTAAAGTGAGTTCTCAACCCCCTCATCATAGATCTTGGACTCTTATAGACATTAAGAGTACCTTAGTCTTAAAACACTTTTAGTGATTAGGTGAACACTTAACATAAGCCTAGAAACTTAGAATGATTAGTCATAGGGGTAGGTTATGCCTTAGATATTTAGGGAGATTTGCTCATCCTGTCGCCTAAACCCAACCTATGTTCACCTCCTCAAACCAAATCTCAAATTCAATTTAAATACCAAATCTAATCCAAATTTCAAATCAAATGATTGAATCCATGATCAAATCCAAAATCAAAATCTTGCCTAAGCCCTATGATTTTATCTTGTGGACTTGGCCTTTGATCAAATTCAAATCAATCCAAATTCAATTGAATTTCTCGAAGATCAATTCAATCCCTCAATCATTTATCAAATTCGAGTCTAAACTCAATTCCAAATGATTGAAACCCAAAATCAAATTTAAACTCCTAAATCCTCCTTAAGTTTTATGATTGAATTCCATAGGCTTAGCCAAATTTCCACCCAATTAAATCCAAACTTGATTGATCTCTTCATGGATCAATCATATCTTCATTTATATTCAGAAATTTAAATGAAATATAAACTCAAATAGCCAAAACCAAATCAAACTAAGTCCAAATCCAATCAAATCCCAAGCTAACCCATATGGACCTACCTTCATGAGCTTAGCCAAATCCCATTCAAATTAACCCAAACTCAATTGATTTTTTCACAAATCAATTAGTTATTCAATTATCTTCACAAATATAAATGAAACCTACAATCACCACGCCAAATTGAAACCAACTCAAGTCAAGCCCAACTTAGCCCTTTTGACTTGAAAATTTCAAATGAACCAAAATCTATCATAGCCCAAATTGATTTTAGTTGGATTTATATTTCAATCCTAAACTTATATATAAATTCAACTAAACCTTAATCAAGCCAAAACTAAGCCAATTGATCCATTTAGGTCCACTTGACCCAAAGTGGCCTAAAGAACACATTTGAACCAATTTCTAATCTAACCCAAATTGGATTGAACCAAGCCCATCCAAACCTCATACCATGATCATTGATTACCCTAGGATGACCAATTGCCATAAATTGGGTCAAACCAAGTCAACTTGGTCATTTGATCAAGTTAACCCTTAGCCAATATGAAACCCAAATTAGCCAAAACTCATCCTGCATCAAATCAATTAAAACCATTGATTCACACAAACACATAATCAATGATTGAACATGACTTGAATCATCAATTGAGCCAAACCAAACCCAATTAGTCATTTGACCCAAGTTGACCGAAATTGACTTGAAAGGCCAAAATGGGTCAAATCATGATCCAACCCAAATTGATTGCAACCAATGGCTCAAGTTCATTCCAAATTGATTATTGAACTTGACCAAATGCATATTGACCCAATTTGGCCAATTGTTAGCAACAAATTGACTTAAAGGGTCAAATTAGCCAAAATCCAAATTAAATCCAAATTGATTCAAACCAAAGCCTAAAATCATTTTCAATTAACCAATTGAACTTGAACCAACACCCAACCCAAGCCAATTTGGTCAATTTAGTCAAATTGGTCAACTTGACCCATTTTGACCTATATGAATTCAAATGAACCAAAAGCAAACCTAGGACAAATTGATTGAAACCACTTGAACCAAAGCACTTCAAATCATCATTTGAACCTAACCCAAGTTTCGGTTTGACCTAATTTGACCTATAAGGGTCAAATTGAGCTAAAACTCTTGAAACCAACCCATGGGATTATGGAACCCAACCAAACCTAACCCAAACCCATCATAGGTAAGCCTAAAACTAGCCCAAACCTAATTAGAGCCAAACCCAAGGCAAATCTCCTTTGGATATGACTCCCCACATGAGATTTTTCCAAAATTGGTAAAGTCCACTCCTCCTTTATCCTTGGTAGCCATCAAACACTGAATTTGGAGTCTGACTTAGCCACCTAGCCCACCTTAAGTGGGCTAGCATTTCGTGGACCAAAGGGAAGTGAGTTAACTCACCTCCCTCATAAGCCAAAAATCCAATGGATCAAGAAAGATGCAACTAGCCATATCCCACCTTGATCCACCTCCCAAGCCCTCATCCACTCAAACTGAGCCACGTGGACCTGATGGGGGACAACTCCAGCACTTTGGCGGTGACTTGCCAGCCAAAAATGGGGGATTGATCCCATCCGTCCATCCCAGCCAATTGAGGGATATACTCCCTAAATTTGAACGAAAAGATACCATTCAACTCATTTGAGCTTCCAAGTGAGAAACACAACTCCCTAGCAAGCTCTCGAGCACTCCCAAGGCCTCTCACTTTGGATTCCTCCTTTATGAGCGAAGCTAAAATAGGGCACTCACTTTTCGATCCCAACTCCATCATTTCTTAACTTACATCCAATTGCTTATTCCTACACTTGCCATAGACCTCATCGAGGCTACTTGAAGCTTCCCCAAGTTTTAAACCCACCAGAGCAAGGAGTTCGATCAAAGCTGAAGCTCTGAAGTAAGGATCTTGGCCTCTCGAGCAATCCAAATGGAATTAAACTAATTTCCACTCAACAAGGCCTCGTCTCTACTAGACGAAGTGAGCCACCGATCTTAGCTCTGGTGAGGTAATTCTATTAAAACTAACCTTTAGCTTAAAATGTGTTGGAGCTTTGTGAAGAAAATGAGCATGTGAACCAATCTTAGTCGTTGGATCTCCCTAGATCTCTCACGTGATGGTGTGGGTTTTATTTAGAGCCAATCTAAGCTCGGGTGAGCTCAGATCAAATTATCAATGGTGGACGACCTTCTTCTTTCATCGTTCGTGAGCTGATAGATCAAACGTTATCTGTTCCGCATGGTCGGAATAAATGATCGTGATCAAAAAAACAATCATGATTAGATCACGTTAGATCCATCTGATTCAAGCCGTTATTAATCGTGGGATTAATTTGTGTCTCGATCCAAGATCGGATGGCAAAAATCAATAATGCGTCCACCCGACTAACTAATCGCGGGATGTGACAACTTAAATAGTCGATCCTGTGGTGCCATGTGAAAAGTGTGCAGCGTTAGCGCACCATATGGCATCGACGGGATTAGGTTTAATTAATGTTAATTGATCCATTTGTAAGGCTTAAACTTCATAAATTTATAACAAATCACAAAAATATTTAAAAATATAAATAAATGTTCATTTTAAAGATATTTCGAGAGGAATCCATCAAAATTATCCTTAACTGATTTTGAATAGTAATCAGAGATTAATTAGTGTTTAATTAAAATAATAATTATTCTAATTACTCCCTAATTAATTAACTAATTAACCTCAAACTTTTTGAGATTGTTTAAGGGGATGACCTCTGCCTCCCCTATTTTTTTAAGATTTATTTGTTAATTAATTGGGAAAATTAATTGATTAAGCTTTAATTACCTTCTTAACTTAATTAAGTGATAATTAAGCATGTGAATAGTAACTTAATCAATTAATTGGGTAATTCATCACTGTTTAATAGTGAGGAGGCTTAAGAAATTGGATTGGGGCTTCTCTCTAATCGTTTTTATAAATTTCCTTCACTTTTTCAAGAGAAATTAATTAAGGATTAATTGATCAATTAATTACATAATTAGTTTAATTAAAATTTAAAACACACCTACCTACATAATTGAGGGGTAGATCTTTAGGTGTTCAATAACCTAAAGATATTTAAGAAAATTATGGTTAGCTCACATGTGTGAGAAAATCATAAATAAACTTAATTAAGTTCCTTAAGCTTAATTAACTACTAATTGTAAGCCAATTGCATTAGACCTTTTCATTTCTAGGACCATTGTTAACTTACTTTTCAATTAATTTGCATATCATGTTAGCTCATAATTATTTAGTTAATTACTTTAAGGTAATATAAGTAAGGGTTAATTAATTGATTTATTTCTTATCTTAATTTAATTAATCCATAAAATCAACCTAATTACCTTTCATTAAATCAAATTAACTTACAAACATGGGATGTGATTAGGATTAATAAACATCTTCTCACATTCCTTAAATCAAATTAAACATCAAATTAAAAATGACATTAAAAAGATTTGGGTTGCTTAAATGATTTTATTTGATATGATTGTTCTTAGGAATTAATTTGATTGAATAAAATCATATGTCTATGTTTATTTATTCCTCCAATCATATTAATTATTGTATGTCATTTGATTCATGCATCCATCTTTTGCAAAATTAATTAAATCAAATGGTTTCCTTTATGTCAAGCTTGCATGTGTTGATTTTGTTTAATATATGTGTGGCTATTATCACTATTAAATCCAAATGTATTTTTCAAAGTTTATAAATGAATGATTACATATGCTATGAATGTTAGTTATAAATACATAGGAGATGTATGTGATTATAAGTTAAGTGTATGAAGTGAAGCTTCTTTCCTTTTATTCATGTATTGATTTATGTAAGTATGAATGTTAATGGGTATATAGTCGGACATCCCAAGAATACGAAGCTTTAGCTAGCCCCAAGGAGGTCATTTGATTATCTCACTTCCCTAGTTAACAAAGGCACGTACTCCATTTGATTTCATTCTTATGCATTTCAATACTAGAATTTGGATAAGACTTTACTCCATATGCATAAATGTTTCAATAAAATAAAAATACAACCTTTGCATGGTTCTCCTTCCTTTATTTATGTATGCATCCATATGTATTTTGAGAAAAGAAAATATTTAGTTTGGACATCCCGGGAATACGAGATTTTAAGTAGCTCCAAGGAGGTCATTTGATTACCTCACTTCCCTAGTTAACAATGGCATGTACTAGCTTATGTCTCTTATAAATATGTGTGTGTATTTAATTATGGAATTAGAACCCATTTTCCTTTATCAAAGATACATGCATCCATAATTGGCTAGGTGATTGAATTAATTGATTATGTGATTTGGAGCCCTCTTTCTTATGTTCATGTATGCAAATTTACATATGGTTTGAATGTAAATGGTATATAGTCTGGACATCTTGAGAATACGAGGCTTTAAGTAGCCTCAAGGAGGTCATCTGATTACCTCACTTCCCTAGTTAACAATGACACATACCTATTTAATTTTATCCCTATATATTTTTGTATAAGAATTTAGATAGAGCTTTAAATTAATATGATAAAATAATTTAGTCAAATAGGAAAGTATAAACTTTAAATATACATACTTACATCCATCATTCAAGTGTGCTAAAACATATTGTATGTGTAGGTACACTTAGGACTTAATCATATGCATATTACATGTGATGGAAAGGAATGATTTAACATGTGTCATGTGATAATAATTCAATCAAATTAATCTTAAGATGCATTTCATATTGAATAAAATTATTTAAAGTGAACCTAAACTTAAGATTAATTTAAAATGTGTATTAAGCCATTCACTAAAGATAACTAAATCAAATTAACATACTTTAGAAATGACTTAAGGTAGGGATGAAAGAGAGTAATCCTCTATTTTTATTCTCTTTATAACACTTAGTTGTTAAGTGTAGGTCAATTGAAATAAAAAAACACTAACTAAAAATTCTCAAATCATTTAAACCACTTAACGTGAAATCAACCTCTTATGATTAAACATCCTTTCACTTTTAAAAAATTATAACCTTATTCCTAGTTTGGATATACCACACAAGCCTTAACATACACATTAGAACTAAGTCACCACTTTTAGCATTATGTTAGAGCGGTGCATAACATGATGTATGTTTGATTTTATGATGTATTATTTTAAACTAGATATTAGGGTGTATGTTTCGTAGATTAGATGTTAGGCCGATATTAGCCTAATCATGCCTTCTACAGGGGATTGTGCTTAAGGAGTGCTTAAAAATAAAGATATATGCTCTCATTGTAGGTTGATTAAACCCCTACGCATATTCTAAGTTAGGACAAGTGGGCTTGGTTACCCATGTGCAGAGTGCTAAGTCCAAATTATAAATATAATTGCTTAAATTGTATGTGTGTTTAGCTAACACTTATTTTGTAGGTGTAGTTAGATTTACTTTTTCTACTTTTAATATAATTCTACATTAGAAATTAGGATTAGCATTATGGGGGATAAGGATGAACATTGGCTAGAAGGCTTAATCCTGGGGTGCCATGTGATGCCTTGAAGGCTACTAAATCACAAGAAGTAAAAAGATGAAAGAAATGAAGGAGAGATAAAGAATGAAGATTTGAAGACCCCCCATAACATTTATTTATTTTTAAATTGTAATTATTCTATCATATTCTGAGTTGTATTAGGGTAGAGCTCGGCTATCTATTTTCTCTTTTCGGGTTGTAAGGCGGTACCCAACCGCACCAGCCTGATATTCTTTTAAAGTAGTTATAAAATGTTTGATGTTATGTTTAGCTAGCGCATTAGAAATTACATTCCTCTTCATAGTTTCTTTATGATTGTTGTTTGTTGTATCGCCTGGATGCGATTGGGCTCTTAGGAAAAAATAAATCTTTTTCTCAACTATAACTCATAACTAAAGTTTTAAATAACTTATAACATCACATAAAACCTAGGACATAATTAAAATAATTAAAAGATTTAGCAACCTCTTAGAATTTGAATCTGTCTCCCATCATGCATGCATGTGCCACCACTTGCTAGAGGGTTTCCATCCTTGCAAGATAGGGGAAGACTTGACCTTTGAGGGTCTCCTTTATGGTGGAAAATACATCTTTCTTGTTAATTTAGCCCATAATCCATTTTCATCATGCATTTAGGCATAAGAAATCCTATGGCCTTGGTCGAAATGAAGTGTAAAAAAATCAAATAAAATTTGAAAATATTTCTCATTAGACTAAGTCATTACTCATACCACTCATGCTCTAGTCTCTTAGAAATTGGATTTAAGAAATTTAGTCTCTTTATAAATTAATAGCAGCCCAACTATCTTGCAATTTCATATGACTAGACTACATGGTTTTAAAATTATAGGAGGAGTTAGTTGGCGGCCACTTCAGGCAATTGTAAGTCTAACAGTCAAGCGGTATACCTTCTCTTGTGAAGGTAAACCTAATACCCATCTTCGCTTAGATTTTGGTTGCGCTTTAGCTCTTGCTAAAGCCCACTAGATTTAGGATCTAAGGTTACTATTTTCTTTAGGCTATAAGCATAAAGTCTCACCTCTTAGACATTTTCATAATCTGTGTTGTTAGATTATAAGCCCTAGTAATCTAATAAAATTTCAACTCAAAATATATAAGTTTCTTCACTTTCAAATATATAAAGCTAACTGTAGGATAGATTGGAATGCTTACTAGGCTTGTATCATGAGCATTCTCTATTCCCTTTGGCTTTCAAAAATAAATCTTTTCCTTGATATTTCCCATTTGATCTTTCAACATAACCAATTTATTGATAGTCTTAACCTTGAAAAATTTAGAGACAACAATTGCCAACTTAGATCGAGAGTATTCTAAGGAGTTCACCTTCCTTAGGATGTAACTAACTATAGAGGCTTGCCTTCATAGGGAACTTTAGAACCCGATTTTATATAAACCTTATTTATTCATTTATATAAAGTAGGGAAAAATCTCGTATATTCGAAGACCCATCATACCTTAGGAGTCCTTATTAGGTGATTAGGTTCATTAAAGGGTGATATCTCTATCTTTCGAGATAGTATAACATACCTCAATGTCATACCCGATCATTTCAATAAGTACTCCTTTTGGTGCCCCATACATCCAAAAAAATAAATACCACATTTTTCTGAATTTCTGGGATGGTTTCTCTCTCCACATCTAGTAAACAATTATTTTCTCCAAGCATTGATAGTGGAATTATATTTTATATAAGGTCAGAGACTATCCTTTTTTATTGGCACTTGACTTATTTCTTCCTTAAGCAAAGGTAGTCAACATCCTTTAGGTTTTAGGACCTCATTCCATATAGGTCTTGAAACTCCTATTAGGTCCCCCAATAGGTAATAGATAAAATTAACTAATGAGAGGAGATGACTAAAAATTTAGAACCTCTTTACAACCCGCTTGAGGCAAGATTCATCTTATACTTAAGAAAATAAATCCTTTTGTAAAATGGTACTTTCCAAAAGCACTTTTCAAAATTCTCATAACAAAAGATTTGCACAAAATTCATAAGAAGTTTTCAAAAGGTATAAGAAAAATAACCAAACCTCATTTAACAATACTTACAATTGTTACATGGAGGTTCTTTTCAAAATCAAAATAAAAAATTTTAAAACCTCTTTTTTAAAAAGCACATTTTTCAAAATAATAAATTCCATTCAACATACCTAAGTTTGTTGAATGAAATTTTATTTTCAAATAAAATCAAGACATAAAATCAAAGCCTTACTTAGCATATTCCATATGTGCTAAAGTTGGAGTTCCCTCTTTTCAAAAGAAAAAAAATTCACACACAAAATCAAGACATATTTGAACCCCATTTGACATACCCAAATTTGTCAAATGAGAGTTCCATTTATTTTTAGAAAATCAAAACAAATTGAATTCTATTTAACATATCCACATCTATTAAGTAGAATTCCTCTTTTCCAAAGTGTTGAAAATCAAAACACATTTGGACTCCATTTGACATACCCAAATTTATCAAATGAGAGTCCCATTTCAAAAATCAAAAACAAATTGAACTCTATTTAACATACCTAAATTTGTTAAATAGATTTCCCTCTTTCAAAATTATAACACATTTGAACTCTATTTGACATACCATATTTGTCAAATAAGAGTTCCCCTCTTTTTCAAATAGAGAAATCAAATCAACACATATCAAACACATTTGGCTCTACTTAACATACCTAAATTTGTTAAGTAAGAGCCCCCTTTTCAAATCAAATCATATATCACACACATGACAAACAATCATCACAAACAAAGATGTTTTCACAAAATTTTCAAACCCATAATCAAAACCTTTTAGCACACCTAAATTTGTTAAGTAATGGTTTTCCAAATCAAATTTTTAAACAAAATATATAACATATATATCTTCAAAGTCTCTCCAAATATTTGAACTCCGCTTAACATACTTACATTTGTTGGATATGGGTTCCAAATTAAAATCTTACGACAAAGTCTCTCCTCCAAATATAAAAAATCTCTCCAAATGAACCCCACTTAGCATACCTAAATTTGTTAAGTGTGGGTTCAAATTTCAAATCCAATCTAAGTCAATGATTGAAGAAAAATATAAAAGCAAGGGTTTGACTAAGTTATGTTTCAACAAATGCAGTGATTTCAACACAGTCGACCTTTTTAATCTTCAGTTAGTGCAATTATTATGGCTGACAAGTTCATCTTTTCTTTCCCATTAGGTGTGGATCTGGCCTTGGATCAGGCCATAAATGCCTCGACCACCACCCATGTAATTCAATTCGCCATGGCTTCGAGGCCGTCTGAGTTACTTGTGAGGGGATAGCCCTCACGACTGTTAGTAGGGAGGAGGTGGAAGGATAGACACCACTTCTCTACTTTGACATTCTGTTTGACCTTGAGTTCCCCTCATTAAGAGGAAGGCTGCCGTGGTTACCACACCCTGATTAGTGTTAGTGTTAGTACCTGCTGCTTCAAAGATAAGTTCGCCCCTGCCATAGTTCTAATGAGGGCTACTACCTCCTCTTTGGTCACCCGAAAGGGGAAGGCTATCTTGGCTTTGAGATTATCTCTCCTACCTTTGAGGTAGGTTTCAACTCTAGCTCTACTTTGCTCACCCACACCCAGCGCTGCAATAAAAAATAGGAAGATCAAGTGGCACCATGAGCGAGCAGCTAGGGAGATCGATGATGCCTCCCACTTCACTGAGGAGGGTTCTCCCCATGAGACCTATCCACTCTTGAGTGGAAGTAGATTTCACCCCCTCTCAGCCTCAAATGGAGGGGAGGACTATAGAAGGATCGTTGCATTGCCTCCACCTCCACACCAGGTATCTTGAGGCGGGAGGCCCTATGCTATCTTAGGATGTCCGCCAAGTTGGTAGAGCCTATGGATGCTAGTGAGCATTATTTAATTTGAGGTCCTGATTCCCGTGAGTGTCGGATCGATCCGTAGGGAGAGAGAGTCACCGAGCTCAGTATCAACCCAAGAGGGTAGGAGAGAGATGCACAGGTGGCCTCCACCTTGATGGACTTCCCTGATTGTCTCCTTGTCAAGGCTGATCATTCAGACAATATTGTTCTCATGGGAACAATTTGATGCATGAGGAGATCTCCAACTGAGAGGAAATTGGTGTCTTTGCCATCACTGTGCTCCAATCACTACCCACCTTAACCCGTTCAGCTTACAACATCTACCACCCCCCGCCAAGCTTTAGAAGCCCCCATCCGAGAAAAGACCATCTCCACTGGTGATCCAACTGCTGCCTAAGGATCCCACTCCATCCATTCCACTTGTTGAGGTGAGATCGAGCTCCCCTGCTCGACCATCCACCTTAGCCATGGTAGGAAAAAGTGGTGACCCAAAAGTGTTATGGTTGCACCACCTCAACTGTAGAGGAGAGAGGGGAGGGGACATAGATATAGTACCCATAATAGTTAATCCTAATAGTAAGAGATTATTATCAGTAGGTAGTATCCGGTGCATAGAGTCATGAGCACACTCTTACGGTCAGCCTTCAATAGTGTTTGTTTTATGGTAGTAGAGACTGATGATATCCTAAAACTACTTTGCTGAGAAGAAATAACTTCTCACCAGTGACCATTTGGGTCAGGAGGAGGATACAGTATACTTTGATCCTAACGAGATGACATGTTGGACAGCTGAGGTCCACATGGTCGACACACGAGGGTCCTTATAGATCAGATAGTGAGTCAGGAAAGTGACACTTCTCACTCAACTCAACACCTCAGCACGTCCTTCACTAGCTCAGGCAGAAGGATGATCATATAGAGTGGATGAAGAAGAAAGTAGAGAAGTTGATGGCAGTGGTTTTAGCATTGCAGAACTCACCCTAGTTTCACAGCCTTCTCTTATGGTAGTCGACTAGCCAGAGTTGGTACATGCCTTAGACCATCCTAGGTGCACTCCCATAGATGATGATGCTGGTATCTTGCATAGGAAGGTCATAGAGGGAATCTCCATGCATGAAAAGGATAATAAGCATATGGTGGAATAACAGGTGAGGGAAGCGATGGTGTAAGCCAGGGGGAACTCATATATTCCAAAGGATAGACCACACCCATAGAAATTCGAAGTAATTCAATACCTAAGGGTTTTGTGCCACCTTACTTCAAGATCTTTGATGATAGTGAAAACTCATGATAGCATATTGCACATTTTCGAGCTGTAACATGGTAGTGACGCACTGCTGAATTTTATCTGACTTACAGGGTTGCATTTCATTGCACGCCAAACTACCCAATAGGTGAAGACTTTGCCTACTAGACTTCTTCATCAAGAGGTTTTCTAGAGCTCAGTAGAGAGTGACTATAGGCGACCTCATTGTAGTGAAGCAGAATCCCAATGAGTCCCTTGTTGATTATACTCTCAGGTGGTGCAACCTAAGCATGAAATGCGAGCCATAGTTATCCAAACAACATGCATTAAGATTCTTCTCAAGAATATCCATGGGCCACCTTCATGCTTAAGGGATTTACCATCAAAACATTTGAGAAACTAATCAACAAGGCGCTAGCCTTCAAGAGAAGCCAAACAGTTGCTTTTTCTTGACCAATCATCTCGACCCAAGCCGTAGAAGGTGTTCGAGAAGAATTCAGGGATAGTTATGTAAGTGGATAGAGGGAAGTAGCCAGCTAGAGTCCAGTATGAGAGACCCCAAGCCTAGTAGCCTCCTTTGTCATCTCCTCTGCCACCACCTCGGCCATTATATTGGCCACCTCAGCCAGCACAATGGCCATTTCCACCACCTTAGTAGCCTACCCAACAATGGTACTCATATCCACCACCAGGTAGCTATTACCCACCTACTCTTATCGACAGATTGAATAAGCCATATTCATTCAAGAGGGAGGTAATTAAGAAAATCTTTAAAAACCACTTAAAAAAACTTGACTTTTAGTTACTAGAGCCTAAGAGGCCGGAAGAAGTGGACAAGAGCGATGATCCTAGCTATTTCCCCTACCGCCGCATGTTAAGCCATGCCTTGGAGGATTGTATTACTTTTCAGGACTGGCTTGAGCGTAGCTACAAGTCGGGAGCCATAATTATCCCTAAGGAATACCTCTTGGAACAACCATCTAGTTCTGTTAGGGTAATCCTTAGGGATACTTGTGATCTCTTAAGATTAAGGAAAGTTGGGATATGTCCTTATCCCAAACCTCCAAAAAGATCATTTCTAAGATCAAGAAGCTTTCCTTGTAGGTGACTGAAGTAGTTCAAACCTCCAAAACTATGGAAGGTTTGGTAGTTGCAAAGACAACTAGGGAAGGTGACAACTAGCAGCAGCAGCAGCTCACCACACTTGCCCGGGATAGTCCAGTAGCTCAACCACCTTCCGAGTCCAACACTCCATCGACCATTATAGCTAGTTCTTAATCTACTATCTCCTCTTCTACCTGTCGAAGTGTTGTAACAATG
The DNA here is from genome assembly GCA_021442155.1 of Cymbidium sinense. Lineage (NCBI taxonomy): Eukaryota > Viridiplantae > Streptophyta > Magnoliopsida > Asparagales > Orchidaceae > Cymbidium > Cymbidium sinense. Next base: position 100,353,527 of record CM038226.1, on the reverse strand, counting down.
AACAAGGGCATTAAATCCCTTACTCTGCTTACTTTACTTGATTTCTATCATGTAACTCTACCCAAAAAGAAATCAATGAAGAAAGCAAATTTTACTTACATCTTGTCCACTTCTGATACTCTTGATTTTATTCCCGTTGAAAACTCTCCAAGTATAAAAAATAATAATAGTTCTGGTAATTCTGATCCCTCTCTTGATTCAAAATCAGACATTCCTTTTCTGAATCAATCAGGTTCACCTCTTGAGATTGACTTGGAGTCAACTGACTCCGAAGATCTCATAGGAGAAGCTAGGTATGCTCGATGAGAGGTAGAATTCTCCACAAGTGCATCATTTCAAGAAGGCACTGAAGTCAACCTGCATAGTTGTTGACCTCATTTTTAGGATGAGCTCTCAACCTCACCATCTTAGACATAGGACTCCTCTTAGACTTTAAAAGATCCTTAATCTTAAGACACATCTAGTGATTAGGTGGACACTCAACCTAGCCCTAGAGACTTAGAAGAGTTAGCCATAGGAATAAGTCATGCCTTAGGGGTGTTAGGAAAATTTTCCTGCTCTATAACTTGAACTACATTCCTCACTTCCTTCCTTCAAGTCAACCTCCAAATCAAATCAACATCAAACCTAAATCAATTCCAGCTTAATTGATTTTTTCCAAACCCAAATCAATTCCAAATGTTGGAAGCTTATGATTGAAATTCCAAGTTCAAAATATTTCTTAAGTCCTTTAATTTCCTTCTAAGGACTTAGCCTAAATCATATTCAAATCAATTTAAATTCATGAAATTTTCTCACAACTCATTTATATTCTCATTTATATTCACATATATAAATGAAATATAAATTCAGATTAATCAAATCAAATTCCAAATTCAAATCCAAATCACAAATCTTTTCTAAGTCACTTTGATTCCCTCTTAAGGACTTAGCCTAAATCAAGTTCAAACCACTTCAAACCCTTGAAATTTTCTCATAACCCATTTATATTTTCATTTATATGCACATATATAAATGAAATATAAATTCAAAAACCAAAACCAACTCCAAAAATAAAACTCAAATTTAATCAAAATCCAACCTAAGCCTTTCAAGTCAAAATCTTGAACTTAGCCAAATCAATTTCAAATCAAGCCAAACCCTTGATTTTCCTTCATGATTCAATTAATCCTTCAATCATGAATCCAAATATAAACATAAACTTCAATCATCAAACCAAAACTAAATCCAAAAATCAAACTTAAGTCAAACTCATGTTCACCCTTTCAACTTGAAATTATCAAATGAATCAAAACCCATTTGACTTCAAACTACTTGCAAATGGATTTATATTTCAATTATAAGTTCATATATGAGTTCAATCAAACTCAAATCAAGCTTTGACCAAGCCATTTGACCCACTTAGGCTCACTTAACCCAAAGTGACCTAAAGTATCCTTATGAGCCAAATTTTAATCCTAACCAAATTGGATTGAACTAAGCCCACCTAAGCTTCTCATCATGATCAACAGTCATCATGAGATGATCTATCACTCAAATTGGGTCAAACCAAGTCAAACCTAAGGGTTGATCAAGTCAACACTTAGCCAAAATAAAATATAAACTAGCCAAAATCCACCATAGGCCAAATTTATTGAAACCATTGATCAAAACTCATTCATGATCAATGTTTGAACTCGATCAAGTCAATATTTGAGCCTAACCTAGCCCAATTGGCCACTTGACCCAAGTTGACCCAACTTGACCTAAAATGTCAAAATGTGTCAAAACTTGATCTAAGCCAAATTGATTGAAACCAATGGGTCAAGTTCATTCCAAAATGATTGTTGAACTTGACCAAAGCCTCAATTGGCCAACTAGACCTAACCTAGCCCAATTGACCATGAACCCAACTTGACCTAAAAGGTCAAATTGAGCCAAACTCAAATATAAACCAAATTGATTGGAAACAAAGATACCAATCCATTTCATATGACAAACCAAACATGAACCAACTTATGACCTAACTCAAATAGGTCAAATAGGTCAATTTGGTTGACTTGACCCATTTGACCTAAGTGAACTCAATTAAACTAAAATCAAATATAAACTAAATTGAATCAAACCAAAGCCACCAAAATATTTTAAATGGCCATATGAACTTGACCCAATCCTTATTTTGACCCAATTTGACCAATTGGTCAACTTGACCCATTTTGACCTAAATGGGTCAACATGAGCTAAATCACATCAAACTAATTCCAAATTCAATAAAACTTGGCTAACCTATTTTTCAAACATATCAAACATATTCAAATTGAAACCCAAGCCAAATGACCATTTTACCCCTAGGCCATAGGGTAAATTTTGGCCAAATCCACTTGAATTTGATCAAATCCTCTTCATGACCCCTTGACACTCTCTTGGTGGACCAAGTGGACACTAGGGAGTATGGTGTACCTAACACAATGGGTTTGGGTCAGCCCAACCTAGCCTAAGGTCAAAACTGACCACTTGCATGAAATTGGCCACATGGAATCCTCCCTCCACCTTGTTTGAGCACATGGCCACCTTACCCACTCATCCTCTAGCCAAAATCGAATGCCATGCCACTCTAAACATCTCAAACAACCCATTGAATATGGTCAATTGGATCAAAATGGCTCCTAAAGTAGTCGATCCTTCAAGGGGAGATATACACCCCTAATTCCTTCAATCTTCACACTCGATTGAGCTAAGAAGCCGGAGCCATTGCTAAGTGCTTCCAAGCTTCCTAGAGTGATTTCAGCTTCTCCATTTTTGGATTTTCTCAAACTGAAAATAGGGGAGCTCCATTGAAGTTCAAACCTACTCCACACTTAATACCAAGACAATTCACTTTGAAAGCTTCATCAAGGAGTTCGATCAAACTCACCCAAGCCTTCACACAAGCTCCAAAGGCAAGGGAGGGAAACTCTTGATCAAGATCTAACCTATTTGAAGGGGAGCTTAGCCTCTAGAAGGATCCATCCAATCTCAAGACTTCAAACTCTCAACAAAGCTTCATCTCTACTAGACGAAGATTCTCCAAGAGAATCGAGCACTGGTGATCACCTCTGGTGAGTTATGCCATTAAATTGAGCTCAATCTAGATATGGTCAGGTCCTTTGTGAAGTAAAGTATCACCCCATGAGCTTCTAGCCATTAGATGTGATCTCTTGTATGTTGATGGTGTGGGTTGAGTTTCAATTCAATCCGAGCTCAATCGAGTTCAGACCATTCCCTAGAAGATGGACGTATGTCCTCTCCCTCAGGAAAATACAGAGATAGATCATGGGTTGTCCATCTGCGCATTTTAGATGGACGACCATGATCAAAGACACGTAGATCCCATGGATCATCCCTTTAGAATTGCAGCTTTAACCTCAACCATCTGATCCTTGATCGAACGGGTGAGGAGAAAGTGCGTAGTGCCACTGATGATGCGACGCAATGATGTGACAATTTAAATATCATGCCATGTCAAGCCATGCATGCCCGTCGGTGATCCACGTGGCATGGGATTAAACATTTAATTAGGTTATTAAATCACCACTAATTAATCATCAAAACTTCTAAATTCGCTAGAAAATCAAAAATATGAAATAAATTGCATTGGATAGATAATTGAACATAGAATATTCTAAAATAGATTTTTAATTTTGTGAAGTGCTTTTCTCTAGATTTGGGTTTTATTGGGAATATTATTTTGCTAATTACCTTCTAATTACTCTACTGATTAATCCCAAACTTCTTGTGTATAATTATTGGGATGACTCCGACCTCCCCTAATTTTGTTAGTATTTATTGGTGGTTTAATTAGAGGAATTTCTAGTTCATTCCTTCACTCCCTTATGTAATTAAGATTAATTAAGGGTTTAATTAGTGGTCTAACCCTCTGATTGAGTCAATTAAGTTTTTCTTAAGTGAATATGAGGTTTAGGAATAATTTTGGGGTAATTTACTTAAGATATTCTTTAAACCCCTTTCTTTTTTAATCCAACCTTAATTAAGAGTTAATTTACTAATTATCCTCTTAATTAATTTCATAAAATTCTAAAACTTTCTAGAACTCAATTAATCTATCTTGGGTAGATGCTTAGGTCTTCAAGAGCCTATGTACAATTAAGAAAATCAAAATTTAACTCACATGTGCGAGAGATGTAATGAAATTACTTAAAATAAATCCCTTGGCTTAATTAATCTTTAATCATGAGCCAATTGCATTAGGTACCTTTATTTTCAAGGTGCATTGCTGATTTAAATTCTTATGTGGTTTTGTGTCATATCATTGGCTCATAATTATTTGATTAACTATGCTAAGGTGGTGTAGGTAAGGGATAATTAACACACTTAATTCATACCTTAACCTAAGAAATATATAAAAAATCATATAATAATTCTAAGAACAAACTAATCCAATAAGCATATGTAGGAATGAGTTAGGAGTAGCAAACTCACCTCATATTTCTCAAATTAAATCAAACTCAAAATAAAATCAAACCTTCCTTAAAAATAACTTGATTTGCTTTTAGCTTTCTTATTTCATAAGATTATTTTTAGAAATTAATTAGGATGAATGTGTTTACATGCTTTCCTCACTTTAGTTCTTTCGTAATATGCTAAATGTGTATGTCATATGAATTTCATGGATTCATGCTTTTCAAAAATCAAATTGAAAATGAAATATTTTCGTTATGTCAGATTGCATGTTTTGGCTAAAGTAAAAATATGAATGGCTATTATCACTATTAAATCCAAAACTACTTTCAAAAATTTATAAATCAAACACCTAAAACTAAAAGTGTGCTACTTTTAATTATTTATAAGCTTGCATGTGGATATAAATATGAAGATGTGCATAGTGTAGCTTTCCTTCTCTTTCTTTATAGTTTTGAATAGATTTGTAAAGTGTATAGTTCATTTAAAAAGAACACAATTGCCTAACCATTCTATTCATTCCTATGCTATTACTATTAAAGAAGGGCATCCACACTCACATATAAATTGCATATAAAATAAATAAATAAATACAAACTTTTTGCATCTTTATTTTCCATTCATTTCTTTTGTACATGTGTTTAAGGAAAGTGGTATATTATGACAACCCCGGTTGAGGTTTTAAGTAGCCCTAAGTAGGTCTTGTATCTTACACCCATGGTGCTAACAATGGTGCAGTATTCACTTATGCCTTTTATACATATGCATGTGAATAATGGATAAAAGAAATCCCTTTTTTTCTACTTAATGAAAATCATGCATCATAAAGCATTCCAATTTTCTTAAGTAACATTTCTTAGCATTCATCATAAAGTGTGCTAAACATTTCCATTTGTATGTATAGATATGCTTAGGATGTATCCATATGCATGTTGTACATGTTGGGAAAGAAATGAAGTGATGTGTGTTTGTGATATTAATTCACTTTACTTAATCTTAAAATGCCTTTCTTTTTGAATAGGTTTGTTTAAGAAAAATCTAAACTTAGGATTAATTAAAACACATAATAAAATACTCACTAAACAAAATTGAATATGAATCCACTTTAGAAATTACTTAAGGTAGGGAAGGAAAGAGAAGTTCTCTTCTCTTTTTCCTCTCTCTAAAACTTAGTAATTAATTGTAGGATTCTCTTAAACCAAACCAAAATACAAAATAAAATCAACCCAAATCAACTAAACAACTTAAATGAAACCACCCATCTAAGTTAAATATCTTCACACTTAGAAAATCCAAACCTTAAAGCCTAGCTAAGCATACCACAAAACCTTTTTAAAGCACACACATTAGGTTAAGTTATCACTTCTAGCTTTAGTTAGGTGGTTTTGATGTTTGCTTTTATTTTGTGATATATTATTTTATGATGTTGGGGTGAATGTGCATAGAATGAATGGTAAGATGATCTAGTCTAATCATTATTTTATGCGAGATTTAAGTGGTTATAATAAAAATATAAATGCTTTTTGCGGTGTGCTTATACCCCTAAGCATAATCCAATAGACCGTGGACTTGGTTACCCATGTGTGGGGTGCTAAGTCCAATATACATGCTTGGGATTTGTATGATTTGTTTAGCTAATCTTTATTTTGGTGTTAGTTAGTTTTTTTTCTTTTCATGTATCTTTTGTAATTAGAATTTTTTTTAAATGAATGTTATGGGGGATTAGGATGAGCATTGGTCATAAGATTATATCTTATGTATCATGTGAAGCCTTTGGAGTAACCACCTTCCAACTATCCAAAAGAAGGAACTAAAAGAAGAAAGAAGAAAGAGGAAAGAAGAAAGAAGAAAGAAGGAAGAAGAAAAGAAAAAATGAAGACCCCCATAACATAAATTTTCTTACTTTATTGTAAATTAATTCATTTGTAATCGTATTATGGTAGAGCTACCCCAATTTTTTTCGGTTTGTCATGGTGCCCACAAATCTCTTTTTTATTAGCTTTATAAAATGTTTAATATTTTATTTAGTTTGTGCATTAAGATGGTATGTTTTTCTAGTTTCTTCCTTGCTTTGATGTATGGCATGGATGATGATTAGGATCTTAGGAAAAAATAAATCTTCTACCAAATTAATCAACTCAAAATTAAAAATAAACAACTCATAACCTCATTTAAAGCCTAAGTTAAAAATCAAGATAAAAGAATTAACAACCCCTTAGGTGGATGAGTATTTCTTTTATAACATCATGCATAAAAGCATATTATTTGCACTCTTGATTGGAGGGCTTCCACCTTTACCAGAGAACTTGGTTTGACCTTTGAGAGCCATTGTGGAAACACACCTCCCCCCTTCTCGCTAATTTTGGCCCATAATCTTACTTCTCATGCATTAGGCATATGAGTCCTATAAGCCTGAGTCAAATGATTGTCCAAAAATGAAAGTAAAAATGTAATAGGTTTTGCATTAGATTTAGGTCATTTTTCATGCTCTTACATGATCTAGTCTCTTCGGGAGTGAGTTTAAGGACTTAGTCTCTTTCTAAAATAAATGATAGCCTAACTATCTTGCATAAAGCATATGACTTACCTACATGAATTTAAAATCATTGGAGGAGTTAGTTGGCGACCACCCTCAGGCAGTTGTAAGTCCATGTAGTTGAGTGGTTCATCCTCTCTTGTAGAGGCAAACCAAATACCCATTTTTGCCTTATATTTAGGTCATGTGTTTGGCCCTCGCCAAAGCTCCCTAGATTTAGGTTCTAAGGTTGATTCTCCTTTTTATGGGCCATAAGCATAAATTCTCACCTCTGAGGCATTTCCATAACCTTGTATTGTGGAATTATATGCCCTAAACTTCTAATAAAAATTCAACTCAAATAAATAATTCAATTTTAAAAATATAAAGCCCAACTATAGGATAGTTTGAGATGCTCGCTAGGTTTCCTAGCATCATGAGCATCTCCTACTTATCTTCCTTTGGCTTCGATAATAACCCTCTCTTTGATCAATCCCATTTGATCTTCCAAAATAAACTAATCGATTGATAGTCCTACCTATTGAAATCTTTAGCGACAATGATCATTTATCTTAATCGAGAGTATTCCTAAGGAATCCCCTTCCTTATGATGTAATTAACTATGGGGGCTTGCCCTTATAGGAAACTTAACGAACCTAATTTAAAATAAACCCTACTTTACTTTTCCATGTAAAGTAGGGGGAAAATCTTTGGTACATATGCAGACCCATTGTCCTGGGAGTCCTTATTGAGGTGATTAGTCCATTGTAGGGTGACTTCTATCTTCAGATAGTACACCTCGCTCAATGCATACCATCACCCTCAATAAGATCAGATCTACGTGGTGTCCAAAAATGCATGAAAAGAAGTATATTTCTATCTTCATTTTATTCTGCAAAGATTGAAGATGGAAGTATACTTCTTTAGAAATTTTAACAAACATAGAAAATTTCACCACAGATTTTTCTGGCAACTCCGCAGGGGATGGTTCCTCTCTCCATCTTTGGTAAATGATCGTTGTCCCCAAGTATTGATAGTGAGTTTGTACTTTAGTATGAATCAAAGACTATCTTTCTTTCAGTTGGCACTTAGCTTATTTCATCCTTAAGTTAAGTTAACCAACACCTTTTGGTTTTAGGACCTCACCTTGTTGGTCTTAAAACCCTCGTTGGGTTCCCCAATGGGTGAAAATAAAAGTCTAATAAAAAGAATTAATTAAAGACTTCCTCTACCACATTTTCATGGTATGGAAAGGATCATTCTAAAATAATAAAGACAAAATAGATCCTTCATAAAATTCTTGATTTTCAAAAGCACTCTTTCAAAAATGCACATAATAAAATATTTTACACAAAATTTTCTTAGATCATCTTCATCTAACAATCTTTATGATTATTATATGTAGGATCATCTTTGCAAAAAATAAAATTCCAATAATCATATTTTTTAAAAAAGGCACAAATGAGTTTCTTCACTCAATTCATTTTGGTGAAGACCTCATTTTCAAAAATAAAATTTTAACAATCATATTTCCAAAAGCATAAAATTTGAAGATGGACCTTTCCATTCAATACATCGAAATGTGTTGAATGGATATTACATCTTCAAGAAAAATCACAACTTTGAAGTTCCACTCAACACATTCCACATGTGTTAGGTTGGAATTTTCATACTATCAAAAGCACATATGAAACCTCTCCATTCGATATACCCACATTTATTGAATGGAGGTTTCATTTTCAAATAATTTCAAAAATAAACTTTCAAAAAGGACATATGAATATCTCCATTCAATATACCCAAATTTATTGAATGGAAATTTTATTTCCAAATAAAGTAACATTATTTTGAAATGCCACTTAACTTATTTCATATACGATTAAGTTGGGATTCCTCTTTGAAAAAAAAGCAATAATCACCCAAAAAATATACACCATTGGAAAATGAAACATAATTGATTTCCATCTTACATACCCAAATTTGTTAAATGGAATCCCCCTTTTCAAAATCAACAAGAAAATTTTAAAACACATTTGGCACTTCAATTTAGCATACCCCATTTGGTAGAATGAAGTCTCCCTTTTCCAAAAAATAAAAATTTGAAACACCTTTTTTTTGGAATTTCATTTAGCACACTCAAATTTGTTAAGTGAAATCTCCATTCCACAAAAATTTTCAAAAACATATTTGGAACTTCAACTTAGCATATCCCATTTGCTAAAATGAAGTCTCCCTTTCCCAAAACAAAATTTGAAACACACTTTTGGAATTTCATTTAGCATACTCAAATTTGCTAAGTGAAATTTTCATTTGCAAAACTTTCAAAAAACACTTTTAGAACTTCATTTTTTAGCATACCATATTTTCTAAAGTGAAGTCCCCATTCTCAATTAAAACCAAAATCAAAACTAAAAGAAACACATTAGGATTCCCTTAGCATACTTAAATTTGCTAAGGATCCTACTTTTCAAAATCAAATAAAAAATCAAAGAAACATTAGATTCTTAGCATACTTAAATTTGCTAAGGATCCCACTTCAAAATCAAATTAAAATCAAAAGAAACACATTAGATTTTCTTAGCATACTCAAATTTGCTAAGAATCCTATTTTCAAAAAATTTCTAAAACAAACACATTTTCATTTAGCATATCCAAATTTTCTAAATGAGAATTTCATTTTGAAATCACAAAGTGATTCACAAAACAAAGAAAAGAAAGAAAAAAAGAAATTATTTTCAAACATCTCACTTAGCATACCCAAATTTGCTAAGTGAGTAAATTCCAAAAATCTCAAATCCAAAAAAAAAAAACAAATTTACCCTTTACTTTATCATGCCCAAATTTGTTAAATAAAGGGTCCTCAAAATCAAAATTAAAAGTCAAATATGAACCTATGGAAGCATCTCCTCAAAAATATTTGAACCCATTTTCAACATATCCAAATTTATTGAAAGTGGATTCTATATCCAAAAAATTCTTCTTTCCAATCAAATCTCGAAATCTATTCTAAATCATTTTAACTCAACTTAACACTTCTAAGATGTTAAGTATGGGTTCAAATTATAAATTATAAATTCAAAATCAACAAAAATCTGATCCAAATTTATTTTCAACATTGCAGACTCTCGTTCAACGATAATTTTAGTTTCTTCAATTTCAGTTGATGTAAATGTGCATTTAAATATGTTTTCACCTTTCCCCATGGGATGGACTTAGCCCTGGATCAGGCTAGTCTTCCCCATTGTGATTACACCGACCTCATTCATTTTGGATGAGGTTTTGAGGTGGCAAGGATTACCTATGAGGGTGCTCCCCTCACCACTATTAACAGGAGCACAGTGACCGGGCAGAAGCCAATCATTTAGATTGATATGCCATCAGACTCTGATATTCCATCACTAAAGAGGAAGGCGTGGTGGTTCTAGCAGCAAACTGCCGGACAAGCAGTGCTTGTCGGTCTGCCTAGTGAGGGCTAACACCACTCATTAGCACCTTCCAAGGGGAAGGCTCTGATCCCAGGATAGTCTCCCTGCTTTGAGGTGGGTCTTACTTTTTTTTGCCCCACCAAGACACAGAGGAGGAACAAAAATTGCATGATAAAGTGGTACCATATACACATGTGAGATGGATACATGGTCATTGAGGAGTTGCCCACTTTGACTTCCCATTAGGAACCCATTCCATCCTCTCTCTCAGGTGAGAGGATTCGGAGGATCCCTACTTCACCTCCACATTGATTCCAACACACAAAGTAGAAGGTCAAATGTTGGCCTCCATTCAATTCTACACTAGGTTGGTGGAGCCTACGGACGATCTGAGTCCGGGGCTCAATTTGATTTGAAATATGTTATCCTGTGTGGGAAGCATTAGAGGAGGGGGAGGCCCATATGTGTCATATCACCGAGAGGCAGAGGTTTAATCAGCCAACCCGCACTCATTGATTTTCTGACTACCCATATCGCACAATATTCTATTTACAGAATACCCATCAAGAGAGATCCTATTCTCGAGAGAGTGGTGGTCTCCACACCGCTCTACCCCCCCGCCCACACCATCGTCATGATCCCAATTCCACCAAGGCCATGAAGGCCACATCCGGGAGAAATGGACCCATTGGTGATCAAGCTATGGGATCCATTCCATCCACCACTATTGTGGCAAGGCCAAGCTTTACTCACCTTCGCCCCAATTGTGTGTGGAAGGAATGGCATCAAGCATGTTGCCCCTTCACCATCACCACCAAACATGGAGATGGTTACATGCAGAGGGAGTGAGGTCAACCCAATTTATGATGATAGAACCTCTAGAGTGTCACCCCATATAGAGTCAATGACAGTCATGTATCTTCTAGTGAGTACAACCCTCATAAGGTTGATTCTCCAGCATCATGGGAGGTCCAATGCCTCATAGTACACGATATTGATCCCACCACTAGTCAGTCAAAATCATTTGTTCTAGTTCTGACATATCATTCTCTTGATGACATATAGCTCATTATTTCATGGAGAAGAAAGAGATCCTAGGACATGACTGGTCTGATGAGGAGAAGATCAGCTTTGACCCCAATGAAGATGATTTGTTGGGAGACTCAATAGGGGTTGGCATGGTCGATACCAGGGGATCCCTCCTCAAAGAGCATCAAACTATGGAAGGTTTTTAGGATGAGTAGGAAGATAAAACCCACTCTGTCCAACACCTCCTAACATAAATAAAGCAGAAGGATGAGAAGATAGATATGATGGAGAAGAGGCTCAAGGATCTTTAGCTTCTACAGAAACAAACAGCTTCATCCTACCACACGAGAAGCCAATGAGAGTTGTGTCTGGACCTCAAGAATTTACCTAGAGTGGTAGCACATCTATAGAAGGTAGGATAGTACCTCAAGAAAAGATATCAAGTCCATGGTTGAGCAAAGGTGAAGGAAGCATTGGCTCACGCCCGAGGAGGATCATAAGTTCCAAAGGGTATACCCTCCCCGGAGGAATTCGATGCAATCCAATATCCTAAGGGTTTCAGGCCACCTTCCTTCAAGAGTTTTGATGGCAGTGGGAACTCAAGACAGCACATCATGCATTTCAGAGCTAGTTGTTGCAACACTGGTGGCAGTGGTTGTGGTGAAATTTTTTATCAATTTTCTCTTTAGAGAATAAGATATATACTTCCATCTTCACTCCATGCGAAATAAAATGAGGATGGAAATATACATATCTTCTTTTTTTATGCAATTTGGCACCATGAGATCCAGATATATGTTCTTATTGAGGGTGATCTGACATTGAGGAGAGGTGCCATCTTGAAAGATAGAAGTCACCACCCTACAATGGACCTAATCACCTCAATAATGACTCAGGATACAATGGGTGCATGTTAAGATTCTTCCCCTACTTTATAAGAAAAGTAAAGTAGGGTTTTTTTTTTTAAAATTGGGTTCATTAAGTTCCCTACAGGGGAAAGCACCCATAGTTAATTACATGCTAAGAAATGAGATTCCTTAGAAATGCTCTCGATTAAGGTAAATAATTATTGTCTCCAAAGATTTTAATAGGTAGGACTATCAATCGATTAACTTATTTTGGAATATCAAATGGGATTGATCAAGGAGAGGAAGTTATTATTGAAGCTAAAGGAAGATAAGTAGGAGATTCCCACGATGCAAGGAAACCTAGCGAGCATTTCCAACTATCCTATGGTTGGGCTTTATATTTTTGAAATTGATTTAATTTGTTTGAGTTGAATTTTTCATTAGAAATTTAGGGCTTATGATTCCACAACATAAGATTAAAGAAATGCTTAAGAGGTGAGGATTTAAGCTTATGGTCCACAAAGGGGAGAAGCAACCTCAGAACCTAAATCTAGGGAGCTTTGGCGAGGGCCAAAAGCACAACCTAAATCTAAGGTGAAAATGGGTATTTGGTTTACCTCACAAGAGAGGATGAACCACCTGACTGCTTGGACTTACAACTGCTTGGGGGTGGCCACCAACCAACTCCTCCTATAATTTTAAATTCATGTAGGCAAGTCATATGCTATATGTAAGATATCTAGGCTGTTATTTATTTAGAAAGAGACTAAGTCCTTAAACTCACTCCCTAAAGAGACTAGATCATGTAAAGGTATGCTTCAAATGACCTAAATCTAATGCAATTCAGATTTCATTTTATTCTTATTTTTAGACAATCATTTTGACTCAAGCTAATAGGATTCATATGCCTAATGCATGAGAAATGAGATTATTGGCCAAAATCAGTGAGAAGTAAGGAGGTGTGTTTTCACCATGGCTCAAAGGTCAAGCCAAGTTTCTCTGGAAAAGGTGGAAGCCCCCAAATCAAGAGTGAAAATAATATGCATTTGTGCATGATGTTATAAAAGAAGTACTAAGGCTAATTCTTTTATCTTGATTTTAGCTTTTAAGTGAGGTTATTAGTTCTTTATTTTTAGTTTTGAATTATTAAATTTGGTAGAAGATTTATTTTTTCCTCAGAGTCTAATCATCATGCAGGCCATACATAAAGCAAGGTATAAACTAGGAAAATGATACCACTTAATGCACAAGCTAAATAAATCATCAATCAATTTATAAAGCTAATCACAAAAGAATAAGAAGCCATTGTGGTCGGGTACCACTGTACAAACCCGAAAATAAATTAGGTAGCTAAGCTCTACCATTATACAACCTGTATTACAAATGAATTACATACAATTAAGCAAGGAACTCATTATTATGGGGGTTTTCAAGCTTTATTTCTTCATTCTTCTATTCTTCATTCTTTTTCTTTCTTCTTTCTTCTTCTTTTCTTCTTTCTTCTTTGGTTCCTTCTTTTGGATAGTTGGAAAGTGGATGCACTAAAGGCTTCACATGGTGCATAAGATGAGATCTTATGACTAATGCTCATCCTAATCCCCATAACAATCATTCCAAAATCCTAATTACAAAAATTACATGAAAAAAAAAAAATTAAATCTAACTAACACCTACAAAATAAAGATTAGCTAAATAAACCACACAAATCTCAAGCATGTATATTGGACATATCACCCACATATGGGTGACTAAGTCCACCTAGCCTATTGAATTATGCTTAGGGGTATAAGCACCTACACAACAAAAGCATTTATATTTTTATTTATTACAATGCCCCTAAAGCACAATCCCTACAAAATAATGACTAAGATTTCCTATCCATTCACGACATTCACCCTAACATCCAATCTAAAATATTACATCACAAACAAGCAAACATCAAACCATGCACCTAACCTAGAAGTGGTGACTTAGCCTAATGTGTGTGCTTTAGAGGTTTGTGTGGTATGCTTACTATGAGTTTAAGTTAGAATTTTCTGTGAAGGATGTTCAACTTGAGGAGGGTTTCATTCAAGTGATTTAGTTATTTTGGGTTGATTTTATTTTATGTTTTTGGTTCATGAATCCTACAATTAATTACTAAGTTATAAAGAGAGGGAAAGAGAAGAGAACTTCTCTTTCCTTCCCTAACCTAAGTAATTTCTAAAGTGGATTCATGTTTTAGTTTTATTTAGTGAATGTTTTGATTAAGTGTTTTAATTAATCCTAAGTTTAGATGAACTCTAAACAAACCTATTCAAAAGAAAGGCATTTTAAGATTAAGTAAAATGAACTAAATTCACAAAATACATCACTTCATTTCTTTCCCAACATGTATAACATGCATATGAATGAGTCCTAACATATCTATACATACAAATGGGAATTTTAGCACACTTTATGATGCATGCTAAGTACATTTGAGAAAATTTGGATGTTTACGATGCATGATTTTTATTAAGTAGCAAAGGGATTTCTTATCCAACTTTCACATGCACATATGAATGTATGAAAGGCATAAGTGAGTACGACGCCATTGTTAACTGAGGTGTAAGGTACAAGAACTACTTAGGGCTACTTAAAGCCTCACAACCTTGGGGTTGTCCAGACTAATATACCACTTTCCTTAAATACAAGCATGTGTACAAAAGAAATGAATGAAGAAGAAAGAATGCAAAAGTTGGTGTTGGTTGATTTATTTTTGTTTATGCAATTTATATGTGCAAGCATAGGTATCCCTCTTAAGTGATAGTATAGAATGAATAGATATATTAGGCAAGTGTTAGGTTCTTTTCAAATGAACCATACACCTGCCAAATCCTATTCAAAACTATACTAAAAGAGAAGAGAAGGAAAACCTACACTAAGCACATCCTTATATTTTACTCACTTGCAAACTTATAAATAAGATATAAGTAGAACACTTTCAATTTTGATAATTGATTCATATATTTTGAAAATAATTTGAATTTAATATTGATAGCAGCTACTCATATTCTTACTTTAGCCAACACATGCAATTTGACATAAAGGAAACATTTTCATTTTAAATTTGATTTTTGAAAAGCATCGATGCATGAAACCATATGAAACACATATTTAGCATGTTGGGGAAGAACTAAAGCAATGAAAGCATGTAAATACATTCTCTTTAATTAAATCCTAATGACAATTTTATGAAATAAGAAAGCTTTAAGTAAATAAAAGTTTATTTAATATGAAGCAATACGTAACTTAAATTTGATTTAATTTTGAAATATGAAGTGAGTTTGCTGTTCCTAACCCATTCCCACATGTGTTTAATATTTTTGTTTAATTTTTAGATGATTAGATTCATTTTATATTTTGATTAGGTTAAGGTATGAATTAAGCATATTAATTACCCCTTACCAACACCACCTTAGCATAGCTAATCAAATAATTATGAGCTAATGAGATGACATAAAACCTCACAAGGAATTTAAATTTGTAATGGACCTAAGAAGAAAGGGGCCTAATGCAATTTGGCTCATGATTAATGATTAATTAAGCTAAGTGGTTTAAGTTAAGTAATTTCAAAACACCCCTCACACATATGAGTTGAATTTTGATTTTCTTAATTGAACTTAATCTCCTGAACACCTAAGCATCTATTCCAAGTAGATTAATTAAGTTTTAGAAAGTTCTAGAATTTTAAGAAATTAATTAAGAGGGTAATTAGTGAATTAGCCCATAATTAAGAAGGATTAAGAAAGAAAAGGGGTTTTAAGGAATAGCTTAGGGAAAATGCCCCAAAAATTATTCCCTAAATCTCTATTCATTGAAATAGACCTTAATCAGCTTCAACAAAGGATTAAACCATTAATCAAACCCTTAATATCTTTTATTACATTAAGGGGGTAATTAGGAAATGAATTAGTTATTTTCCCAATTAAGTCACCAATAAATCCTAAGAACATTAGGGGAGAGAAATTCCACTAAAACATACTCAAGAAGTTTGGGAATAATTATTGGATTAATTAAAGGGTAATTACTAATTTAAGATTTACAATAAAACCCAAAATCAGAGAAAGATACTAATTAAAATCCATTAAAACTAGTTTTAGAATATTCTAGGTTGAATTACCTTTCAGTGGCAATTTACTTCATATTTTTCTAATTTTTTCTTAGAGATATAAATTTTAAAATTTAGGTAATTAATTGAATTATTTAATTAATTCCCTAATCCTATCTGACACATGCGGTGATCGGCTTTATATACACTCATCCCTAATTAAATTGTGTGCCACATAATGGCGGTGCTATGCGCTTTACCCGTCGATCAAGGATCAGACCACTAAGATTAAAGCTGCCATTTCAGAGGGGATAAAATGAATTATAAAATGTGATTTAATCTCGGTCATCCATCCAAAATGCGCAGATGGATGACCAGAGATCCATCTTGCCATTGTTTGTGATCCATGGAGGCCGTCCATGCTTAAGTCCATGATAGCTCGATTGTGCTTGGATTAGGATGAAATTTTACATGCACCATCTAAACCTAATGGCAAACACATCTAATGAAATTCATACCATTAAAATTTCATTCTTAAAGCTCCACACCACATTGAGTTTAGTGATAAAAAAATGTCTAACCTTGCCAGAGGTGATCACCGGTGCTCGATTCCCTTGGAGAAACTTTCTGGTTGAGACAAAGCTTTGGTGAAAGTTTTAGCTCTTGAGGTTGAGTGGATAGCTCTAAGGACCAACTCCTCCCAGTGAGCTCAGTTTTGATTGAAGTGGATCTTTCCTTGCCTTTGGAGCTTGGGAAAGGTCTAGAGCATGCTCGACTTGATCTTTTGATGGAGTGTGCAAAGTGAATTTGGTTGAGATTGAGTATGGAGAAAATTGGAAATTCAGTGAAGCCCCCCCTATTTTCATTGTGTAAAAATTGAGAATGGGAATTTCTAACTCTCTCTAAGAAGCTTGGGAAGGCTCTCAGCCTCGCTCTTATGCTTCAATCGATGAGTGTCTGTGAATTAAAATGAATTAGAGTATATCTCTTTGGCAAAACGATGAGCATAGGCTTGCCATTTTGATCCAGTTACTCTTATGAAATAGGTTTATTTGATCGATGCTTGCATTGTCATTTTGCGGAGAGATATAAACTCCATGTGCTTGAGTGTAGGAGGAATGCCATGTGGCCATTTCAAGCCATGTGTTCGGTTTGGCCCTTGGGTTAGGTTGGACTGACCCAAATCGATTGGGTTGGGTGCACTACCCTCCATAGGGTTCACTTGACCAATTTGGAGAGTATCAAGCATGTATGAAGAGGGCTAGACCAAATTCCAAGTGGAATTGACCAAAATTTGTTCTATGACCTAGGGGTAAAATGGTCATTTGGCTAATTTTTGAATTTGAATATGTTGGGTATATTGAGAAAAAAGGTTCGACCAAGTTTCATTGGATTTGGAGTTTATTTGGTATGGTTTGGCTCATGTTGACCCATTTATGTCAAAATGGGTCAAGTTGATCCATTTAGTCAAAATGGGTCAAGTTGACCCATTTGGGTCAAAAATGGGTCAAGTTGACCAATTGGTCAAATTGTCAAACCAAGGTTGGGTCAAGTTCATATGACCATTTGAAATATTTTGGTGGCTTTGGTTTGATTCATTTTGGTTTATGTTTGAATTTAGTTCATATGACTTCATTTAGGTCAAATGGGTCAAGTTGACCAATTTAATCCATTTGACCTATTTGAGCTAGGTCATGGGTATGTTTAGGTTTGGTTAGTCATATGAAGTGAATTGGTATATTTGTTTCAAATCAAATTTGGTTAAGTTTGAATTTGGCTTAACATGACCCTTTAGGCGAAGTTGGGTTCAAGGTCAATTGGGCTAAATTAGGTCTAGTTGGCCAATTGAGGCTTTGGTCAAGTTCAACAAGTGATTTGGAATGAACTTGACCCATTGGCTTCAATCAATTTGGCTTAGATCAAGTTTTTACATATTTTGACTTTTTAGGTCAAGTTGGGTCAAGTTGGGTCAAGTGGCCAATTGGGCTAGGTTAGACTCAAATGTTGAATTGGTCAAGTTTGAACATTGGTCATGAAAGAACTTGATCAATGGTTTCAATCTATTGGACCTATGGTAGATTTTGACTATGTTAGGTTCCATTTTGGCTAAGTGTCGACTTGGTCAACCCTTAGGTTTGACTTGGTTTAACCTAATTTGATTGATTGATCATTCATGATGACTGTTGATTATGATGAGAGGCTTAGGTTAGTTTGATTCAATCTAATTTGGTTAGGATTAGAATTTTGCTCATAAGGTCACTTTGGGTCAAGTGAGTCAAATAACTTGGTCAAAAGCTTGATTTGAGTTTGATTGAACTTGTATATAGACTTATGATTGAAATATAAATCCATTTGCAAGTGGTTTGAAGTCAAATGGGTTTTAATTCATTTGACAATTTCAAATTCAAAGGGTGAACATGAAATAGATTTTGGATTGATTTTTGAATTGAGTTTTGATTTAGTGATTGAAGTTTGTATTTATATATGGATTCATGATTGAAGGATTGATTGAATCATGAAGGAAAATCAAGGGTTTAGCTTAATTTGAAGTTGATTTGGCTAAGTTCAAGATTTTAACTTGAAAGGCTTAGGTTGGATTTTGAATGGATTTGAGTTTGATTTTTGGAAGTAGTTTTGATTGTTTGAATGTATATTTCATTTATATATGTGAATATAAATGAGAATATAAATGGGTCATGAGAAAATTTCATGAATTTGAAGTGATTTGATCATGATCTAGGTTTAAGTCCTCAAGAGAAAATTTAAAGGACTTAGGAAATTTTGATATTTTGGATTTAGCTTGATTGATTTAAATTTATATTTCATTTAAATATGTGAATGTAAATGAGAATATAAATGAGTTATGAGAAAATTTCAAGGATTTTATTTGACTTGAATATGATTTAGGCCAAGTCCTTAAGAGGGGATTAAGGACTTAAGAAGGATTTTAAATTTGGAATTTGAATTTTGAGTTTGATTTGATTGGTTTGAATTTATATTTCATTTATATAAATGAACATAAATGAGAATATAAATGAGTTATTAGAAAATTTCAAGGATTTGATTTGATTTGAATATGATATAGGCTAAGTCCTTAAGAGGGGATTAAGGACTTAAGAAGGATTTTAAATTTAGAATTTGAATTTTTGGTTTGATTTGAATGGTTTAAATTTATATTTTATTTATATAAGTAAATATAAATCAGAATATAAATGAGTTATGATAAAATATCATGAGTTTGAATTGATTTGAAGATGATTTGATTCAGGCTAAGTCCTTTAGAGGGAAATTAAGGGACTTAGAAAATATTTGGAATTTTGGAATTTCAATCATGGATTTCGATCATGTGTCTCAATCATGTGGCATTGATTTGAGTTTGGAGAAAATTAAATAAGATGGATTTGGAGTTTGAGAAAATCAATTAGGATTGATTTGGAATTTGACTTGAAGGAAGGTCAGGAATGGTTCAAGCTAAGGGTAGGCTAGTTTTCCTAACACCCCTAAGGCTTGACCTATTCTTATGGCTAACCCTTCTAACTCTCTAGGGCTAGGTTGAGTGTCCACTTAATCACTAGATGTGTATTAAGACTATGAAACTCCTAAATTCTAAGAGGAATCCTATGTCTAAGATGGTGGGGTTGAGAGCTCATCCTAAAAATGAGGTCAATAGTGGCGCTTTACTTTTCCATCTCTTCGTTAGTAGCCTAGCAGGGATAGATTTAGATTGGTATGCTATACTTCCCAATAGTTCAGTAAGACTTTTGTTGAGTTGGAGCAACTCTTTTCAAGAGGTTTGTTGGAGCTTAGTAAAGAGTCGTGTTGGCTTTCTCGTTATAGCACAATAACACCCAGGTGAGTCCCTTATTGACTACATTCTCAGATGGCGTAACCTGAGTATTAAATGCAAACCACAACTATCTGAACATCATGCCATTGAGATTATTCTAAAGAATATCCATGCCCAGTCGCCTTCATGCTTAAGGGTTTCACCATTAAAATCTTTGAGAAATTAATCAACAAGACGACTAGCTTGCAAGGAGAAGCCAAACAGTTACCTTCTCTAGATGTACCAACAAAGCAAAAGCCGCAGAAGGTATATGAGAAGAAGCCTGGGGCAATGATAACAGTGGATAAGGGGAAAGAGCCGGCCAGAGAATAGTTTGAGAGACCTCGTACTTAGCAACTGACACTTCCACCTTCTTTACCACCACCGAGGTAGCCCTACCGCCGCCACACCTCATACCGCCTCCTCCTCACCACATCATCAAGGATACACATACCCATTAGGGCTATGGTCCACACACTATTTTGGATAAACTCAACAAGCCTTATTCATTTAATATGGAGGTAATCAGGAGGATTTTTAAGAGTCTCTTCAAGAAGCCTGATTTTTAGCTACCCGAACCTAGGAGACCGGAGGAAGTGGACAATAGCCATGATCCTAACTTTTGCTCCTACCACCATATACTAGGCCATGTTTTGGAATATTGCTTCACATTTAAGGACTGGCTTTAACATAGCTTCAAGATCAGTGCTATAATTTTCCCGAAGGAATATCTTGTGGGACAACCATCTAGTTCCATTAGGGTAATCCTTAGGGATACTTGTGATCCTTCTGAAACTAAAGAAGGTTATGATATCTCCTTATCCAAAACCTCTAAAAAGATTGTTCAGAAGATCAAGAAAGTTTCCTTGTAGGCGCCTGAGTCAGCTCAAACCTCCAACATCAAGGAAGGTTTGCAAGTTGCCAGAACCAACTCAAGGAAAGGGGAAGCTCAACGGCTGACATAGCATGTGACACCAGATAGCCTAGTAGTGCAACCAGTCCAGTCCACCCATTGCTACCACATCAGTGACTACCACTACTTCAGCTAGTTCTTCTTCTGCTAGTAGACATATTGTATCGGTAGATGAGGGAATCAAATCCCTCAGCTCTCTTAATTTCCTTGATTTTGACCTTTGTACCTCCTATCAAATCTAAGAAATTGAAGAATAAAGCTAGATTGAATTACATCTGTGTTACTTCTGATGGGTTGTCTGAATCTATTCCTAATAACACTTCAAGTCTAAATAACAACTATAACAATTTTGATCTTCCTCTTTCTGATTCAAAGTTGGATTTTTTTGACTCTGAATACTATGGGTTCACCTCTTGAGATAGACTTGGAATCATTCGATTATGAGGGTTCCATAGGAGTAGCTGTAGGTGAGCCTAATGTGCAGGTAGAACCTTTCATTACCTTACCACAAGAGATCGCCGAAGTCAACCTCCGTAGTGGCAAGGTTCTACCTCCTAGGGCAGCACCTGAAGATAAAGGGAAACAAGTCATTGGTTCAAGGATGAAGCCCCTGGGATGCTCCACCCTTGGATATGCTTATGGAGGATTAGCCCAAGGTGGCAATGTCCTCTCTCATCTAAGAAAGTTTGATCTAAGCTAAGCATATACAATGCCCTTGTCTTATCCAAAGAGATGAGGGAATCATTAATCAAGGCTCTCCTAGATCCTAAGATATACTTAGCTCAGCTGACCACTATTGTTGAGGAGGGGCATTATTCTAGAGAAGCTCACGGGATCACTTTTTGAAGACCTTACAGGGACTTCTTGGAATCAGCCCCATTAGTTGACATGGGATTGACTAGCTAGAGTTCGTCAATCGGATGCATCGATGAACATTATGAGTCTAAATACCCTTGTTTATTTGAGGATCAACATCTCCACACTCCGAGGAGATCAGATGATATTAAGAGGATTCAATGAATAAGGTGAGGGCTTTAGGTTCCATAGTGTTACCTTTGGAAATAGGTGACTGCAAGACTGAAGCCAAGTTTTATATCATTGATTCGAATACTTCATTCACCACTTTGCTCAGTAGGCCCTGGATACTTCAGAATAAGATAATTCCATCTTCCCTCCATCAGGGCATCAAGTTCAGGAAGGATGAGATTGACTACTGTGTCAAAGGAGATGAAAAGACATTTTTAATTAGAGAGCTTGAGATACATAAGGATGTGATCTACTATCTTCCTCAAAACACCCTTTCTCATGAACTTGGTCAAAACTCAAATTCAAAAGAAAAATAAAATGATGAAAGATAAAAAGTAAAAGAAAAAAAATAAAAATCCATATGGACATTGAACATGTGGTCAATCTTCACCAGGCAGAGGAAGAGGTAGAAATAGAGACAGTTCCAGAGGTGGAAGACCCCCTAGTTGGCCATCAGTCAACAGGGGTTATGTTCTGGTTCATAGGAGTACCCCTACTATTAATATAGACTTGTAATCCAATTCAGAGAATGAGTCTAATGCAATTAGCATACCAGCCAACCCCTCTCAGTGGATTTTATTAGAGGTGACACTCAAGCTGGGCAATGATGAAGACCGGGCCATCAGACAAAGTAAAGTATTAAAATAAGATGCATGTAAAACTATCAGGCATATATTGGGAACCTTAACTTTAACCTCACTTTCACCCCAAAAAGTTGAAGGTTTAGTAGTTAAAGAATCCCCTAAGTCTTCCAGTGATATGAAGCCAAAAAGATTCTTTTAGGATCCATCCTCCTCAAGTCATGAAATTGATGTAGAACTTGAGGAGAATTCATACAAAGAATTAATGGAATTACTATTTGAATTTTACTTACCTTGTGTTCATAATCTTATATAAAGGTTTGGTTCCTCATACATGGTCCAAGCAGGTCATTTTGAGAAGGCGTGGAACAATACGGTGGGGAAGCAATCAAGAGCAAGACTAGGATTATGATGGGTGAGTCGATGATGATGATTACTTGCTTGTTGTTACCAATCATTTGGAGTCGATAGGTTCTTTTCACACAACACCAACTCTTATGAGAATGTGTGTTTAGAAACCTCAGATGATCCAAATGATCTCCAAATCAAAGATGCACAGCTAGAATTTGAAGAAGAGATCCATTCAATAATTAACAAGCTTAAATAAATCAACCTCGAGTCAGAAGAAAATCCACGCCTGATGTACATCAGTTTATTGTTGAATGAAGAAGAAACCGTTGACTTAGTTAGGCTATTGGTTAAGTTTAAGGGCTGCTTTGCATGGAGTTATGAAGAGATGCCCGGATTATGTCCTAACGTAGCAGTCCACAAGCTAGCAATAGATCATAGTGCTAACTCTATCAAGCAAGCTCCTAGATGCATGCGATTAGAAATAGAACATCAAGTCATTTCTAAAGTCAAGAAATTGATCGATGTTGGTTTCATCGGAAAAAAATACTCTACATGGTTAACCAGTGTCATCCAATTTAAAAAGAAGAATGGCCAAATTCGCATATGCGCCAATTTTAGGGACTTAAATAAGGTATGTCCTAAGGATGAGTTTTCTCTTCCTATACCAAAATTAATGGTGGACATTGCCTCATCTCATGTAGTTTTCTCTTTCATGGATGGGTCATCTGGCTATAACCAAATCAAGATGTCTCTTGAAGATGAAAGAAACACTGCTTTCTAAACTTCGATCAGAATCTTTTGTTATAGGGTCATGCCTTTCGACCTTAAAAATGCTGGTGCTACATACCAATAGGCCATGACTCAGATCTTCAATGAACTCATCTATCATCAGGTTGAGTACTATATTAATGATCTAGTTGTCAAGAGAAGAGAAAAGGAAGACCTTCTCTTTAACTTGAGAGTAGTTTTTGAACGATTAAGATAATATAATCTCAAAATGAATCCCCTGAAGTGTGCATTTGGAGTAGCTTCAGGAAAATTCCTTTGGTTTGTTGTCTAACATGAGGGAATAGAAATAGATCTTGAAAAGATTAATGCTATCTTAGAAATGTCACCTCCTAAGAGTTTAACTCAACTCAAATCTTTTTAAGGATGGTTGGCGTATTTGAGATGCTTTATTTCCACCCTATCGGGGAGATGCAAGTCATTCTGAGGACTTGTCAAAAAGGATGCCATATTCAAGTGGGATGATAAGTGTCTGCAGCCTTTGAAGATATCAAGCAGTATTTGGTGAAGCCACAATTCTAGCAGTCCCTATCCCAGGCAGGCCACTCATCCTCTACACTGCTGCATTGGATGACTCTCTTAATGCTTTGTTGGCCCAAGCCAATGACAAAGGGAAGGAAAGTGCTCTCTAATACCTCAGCCATTGTCTGATTTCAGCTGAGGCAAACTACCCACTTATTGAAACATTGCCTAGTATTGATCTTTGTATCCCAAAAGCTACGACACTATATGCTTTCTCATAAATGGAACTTGATCTCCAGAACCAATCCACTGCAGTATCTCATGACACGACCAACTCTATCCGGACATTTGGCATGATGGTCCATGATCCTCTCATAGTTTGATATCACATTCGTACTACTTTGTGTGATAAAAGGACAAGCGCTAGCAGATTTCTTAGCAGTACACCCACTTCCTGATTCTCCGCTTAGTGATGATCTCCCTGATGAACAAATCATGAACTTAGGGAGGTTGAGATGGAGATGTATTTTTGATGGTGCAATGTCTTTTCATAAAGGAAACTCCATGATCTACCCTTCATGAAGGAGAAAAGGATAGAATAGTTCTCTAACTCCAGACCATGTGATGAGATTAGCATACTATATATCTTTCCAACCTGCACCAATAATGAAGCGAGAGAAAGGCTTTGATCAGCCATTAGCAATCAATGTCAAAGAGCATCAACATCTTTGGGGATTCTCAATTGGTCATCAACTAGATTGTTGGGTCCTACAAGGTTCTTTCATCATTACCATTAGTATAGCATGAAGCTGTTGGCCTAAATCCCTAAAGTCACCATCTATAAGGTTCCCAAAGTAGAGAACACAGATGATGCCAAACTTGCCAAAGAATTGGCATGGAAGATGACTCCATTCCAATAAGGGTTTAAAATAAGTCATCCCTTATTGATGCGAACTCATCGAGACTTTCTCTTAAAGGGGAGGTTCTTTGACAAGGAACTAGATTGGAGGCAACCATTCATAGACTATTTGAACACCGCAAACTACCTCAAGAAAAGTCACAATGAAACAGAGCTCTTTCCTATGCTCTCAGATGGCATTATAAATGGTCCTTTGAATGTGGTTGTTTTAGATAAACACAAATCCCATGACATTATAACTGAGGTACATTCAGGTCTATGTGGAGCGCATTAATCCGGTCCAAAAATGAAGACGAAGATTAAAAGACTAGGATATTACTGGCCTTCGATGATTACAGACTGCATGGATATTTCTAGGAGATGCCATCAGTGTTAGGTGCATAGTGTGGTCCTCCACCAACCACCCAACATTCTACACCTTACATTGGCCTCATGGCCATTTGAGTGTTGGGTATCCACATTATGGGTCCAATCGATCCTCCTTCTTCCAAGGGTCATCATTTCATCTTAGCTGCCACCAATTATTTTCCAAGTGAGGCAATCCCAGAGGTCATCAAAGATGTGCTTTAGTTTTTAGAACCATATCTATATAGGTTGCCCTTAATGAATTATATCCAATAATGGTACTGCATTCAAAAGCACCCAAATCAACAACTTTGCCAGAAGAGATAATTTAGATGGGAGATACTCCACCATCTACTACCCTAAAGAAAATAGTTTAGTAGAAGCATTCAATAAAATTCTCATCTAAATACTAAAGAAGACTGATGACAACAAGAGTGAATGAGCAGGTTAGTTTTGAAGCACAGACCACATACTCCAACTCAACTCAATTACCTTTTTCTTGTATGGGTCCAAGTTCTACCTTTAGAAGTCTCCCATCACTAAGGATAGCATTAGGTGGAAAGATCACATAGAATGCGTTGAGAAGAGCTTGAAGATTTGGAGGAGTGTCATCTATGGGAGTACCAAAACCTCGAGTTGAACAAGGATAAAATGATTCAAGCTCCACAACAAGCTGGTCTACTCTAGGTCTTTCCGAGTAGGAGAACTTGTGTTAGTCCTAAGGAGACCAATTATTGCATGTCGAAAGATGGGAGGCAAGTTTGAACCCACTTGGGAAGGCTCTTATGTCATAGAGAAGGCCTACTAAGGAGGATTTTATTTGGTTATTGATGGTAAAGGGGAACACCCAATGCTTCCAATTAATGGGCTCTATTTGAAGAAATATTACCCATAAAAATCATGTTTGAAAATAATTATCAACAAAAGAACAAAAATTTGATTCCATTTCATCAAAATCTTTTCTTCTTTTGAAGCATTGTTTGCTTGTCTTGCAAATTCATCATGACGTGTTTATGGTAGGTGTAAGAGTCCCCTAGTGGCTTCCTATCCTTCTTTCATGACACAAACACACTCCCAGAGCTATTAGAATAGATGTGAGAGAACCTAAGAGGCATCCTATTTCGATTAGCATAAGGGTATAAGGAACCCAAACATCCTTTAGTGGGAATTCTAGTTTGCCACCTGTGTCACCACTTCATCAAAACCCCAGTGTGTTTAAGGTAGGTGTGAGAGAACCCAAGAGGCATCTTATTAACTTTAATACGAACACAAAAATAAACACATATCTTTTATCTTGAGCTACTTTGATGTGGGAGCAAGCCCTGTGTCACTTAATGTTTTAGGCCTATATTTTCGCAGATGTCACCCAAGGTCACTTGTTTGGAAGATGTGAGTCCTTCTTGATCTTGTTTAAATGGTAGACTTCATATTTAAAACAGAAGCTATTTTGTTAATTTGTTTAAGAGTGTGAGCTTTCTTCTTGAACTAATCATCATGATCTAACTAGGTCAGTATATTTGAGGTTTAGATAAGTCCCCAGAGGCTCCTTTTCTCTTTGATATAAATCTGGAATTCTAGTCCTCATGATAGCACCAGATGGATAGACTATCCCAACAAATCGCCCACTATAGGAGGATGTGAGTCCCCAGCTTTCTAGTCGATTGTAAATTGATGACACCTTAGGTTGGTTGATGTTTGCTATCCGACGACTCACCTGGATACACCACTCTTGGTGATGTGAGTCCCATGCTTTCTCCTTGAGTTGGCCACCGAATACCTATTTGATATATGACTAGCCATGTCATCTTCTCTAGGGTTTTGGATTAAGCCCTTAGCGGTCCCTCTCCCCGCAGGCATTCTACTTGGATCACATCCTTTGCGACCCCATTTAGACACTACTCGGGTTACTTTTGGATTGGACAATTCCCCTTTCCTAATAGCCACCTCTGTGGTTGGAGAATTTGTCCTGGATGCAAATTCTCTTCAAATAAATCTGAGATCTAAAACCAACAGGGTCCATGATAAATAAACTAAACAAACAAGTAATTAATTTGGATTAGAATTCAAAGGTCCCTTTCCCAAGCATCTTATCTTGAAGGTCAACTATTATAGAATTTCACTACGAGAGATAAATCTAACTCACTTCATACACCCCAGTTGGGTTTAATTTGTTTTGCCATAAGCAGGTTACCCCGATAGTCATTCCACTTTGGAAGATGTAAGACTATGACGCATTCTTTCTAGCATGACTATCACAAACCAATGGGCAGCCCTAGTCGTGGCCCAAACAATCGATCATCCGGGTCTTTAGTGAAAGCTAGCTTTCTTTGCTTAAATAAATCATTGTAAACTGAAAGACACTCCTTTGGTCGATAGTTCTCCTCGGAAGCTACTCCTTTGGTTCAAGAATCTAAGATAGGTCTAGGTTGATATAAGCTCCCTGATCCATCACAAACCAATGAAATCCATCAAAATAAATTAAAAAATGAAATTAATCTTTGACTATCTTTGAGCTGATTTAAGTCCCCCAGAGGCATTCACTCAATAGTCAGCCCTAGGTCGAGTTCAATTTGTTTCCCAAAGAAATTGATCACCCCATTGGTTTCTTGTTTCAAGAAGATGTGAGTCCCTACGCTTTCTTCATAAGACTTGACCATTGCAAACTGAAAGACATCCCATTAGTTGAATAGTCCTACCTTGTGGTTGGTAGAATATTCCCTTTGAATTGTAAGTCTGAGTTAGGTCTAGGCCTCCATATCCCCTACTCAATGCAGTCCATTACAAACTGATGGGACCCATCAAAATAATCTAAAAATGAAATTAATCTTTGACTATCTTTGAGCTAATTTAAGTCTAATTCACTAAATGCCTAGGTTGGGTTGATCATTTCCTTGCCAATGGATAACCCCCCAAAGAATCGGTCCTTTGGAGGATGTAAGTCTACTATGCTTTCTTCCTAGTGTTGCATAAAAGGCATCCTTGTTGGTAACCTACTATGTGTTTAGTAGACTTCCCTTGATTTGTAAATCTGAGTTACGTCTCCTCACCTCCGGATCCATCAAACCAACAGTGTCCATTTCAAAATCCAAAATTAAAAATCTAAAACAAACTAAACAAAAATAATAAATCAATGTAAATAAAAATCTTTTGCTTCTCCTCAGCGAGATGCAAGTCTTTCTAGTCCCAGAGAAATTCTATTCCCTCGGATTTCCACCTTCTTCCAGGATGACTTGAACTTGCCTCCCAGTGGAGAGTTTGTCTATCTCATGGAGTCAAATAATTAAATAAGCAATAAAAAAAATTCAATTTTGTGAAACTTAATTAAGAATCATATTTCTGACTCAAATCAAATCAAACCTCTCATCCCCTTGTGGATGACTTGAATCTACTTCCCTAGTGGAAGGTTCACATACTCTATCCCTAGTGGATTCCTCCTTCCCTTTCTTATGTCCTTGACATAAGTAGAACATTGTACTAAGTTCTGGATTCATTCTACACCTTGGGTTAGGAGTAGATCATTTTAGTTAGTGCTTGTGATCGTTTGGTGTTGTTGATCATTTCGGTCAACACCAATGCGTGTTCCTTGGCCATGCCCTTTGACCTCATTTTGGATGAGCTCTCAACCCCTCCATCTTACATAGACTCCTCTTAGACTTTAAGAGATCCTTAGTCTTAAGACACATCTAGTGATTAGGTGGACACTTAACCTAGCCCTTGAGACTTAGAAGAGTTAGCCATATGAATAGGTCATCCCTTAGGGGTGTTAGGAAAATTTCATTCCCAATAACTTGAACTACATTCCTCACTTCCTTCCTTCAAGTCAACCTCCGAATCAAATCATCATCAAACCTAAATCAATTCCAGCTTAATTGATTTTCTCCAAACCCAAATCAATTCCAAATGATTGAAGCTTACAATTGAAATTCCAGTTCAAAATATTTCTTAAGTCCTTTAATTACCTCCTATGGACTTAGCCAAAATCATGTTCAAATAAATTCAAATTCATAAAATTTTCTCACAACTCATTTATATTTATATATAAATGAAATATAAATTCAAATCAATCAAATCAAATTCCAAATTCAAATCCAAATCACAAATGTTTCCTAAGTCACTTTGATTCCTCTTAAGGACTTAGCCTAAATCAAGTTCAAACCACTTCAAACCCTTGAAATTTTCTCATAACCCATTTATATTTTCATTTATATTCACATATATAAATGAAATATAAATTCAAACAACCAAAACCAACTCCAAAAAATCAAACTCAAATTCAATCAAAATCCAACCTAAGCCTTTCAAGTCAAAATCTTGAACTTAGCCAAATCAATTTCAAATCAAGCCAAACTCTTGATTTTTCTTCATGATTCAATTAATCCTTCAATCATGAATCCAAATATAAACATAAATTTTATTCATCAAACCGAAGCTAAATCCAAAAATTAAACCTAAGTCAAACTCATGTTCAACCTTTGAACTTGAAATTATCAAATATTCAAAACCCATTTGACTTCAAACCACTTAAAAATGGATTTATATTTCAATCATAAGTCCATATGTGAGTTCAATCAAACTCAAAACAAGCTTTGACCAAGCTATTTGACCCACTTAGGCTCACTTAACCCAAAGTGACCTAAAGTACCCTTATGAGCCAAATTCTAATCCTAACCAAATTGGATTGAACTAAGCCCACCTAAGCCTCTCATCATCAAATCATCAGATGATCAATCACTCAAATTGGGTCAAAGTCAAACTTAAGGGTTGACCAAGTCAACTTAAAAAATGAAATATAAACTAGCCAAAATCCACCATATTGATTGAAAACCATTTATCAAACTCATTTCATGATCAATGTTTGAACTTGACCAAGTCAACATTTGAGCCTAACCTAGCCCAATTGGCCACTTCCCAAGTTGACCCAACTTGACCTAAAAAAAAATCAAAACTTGATCTAAGCCAAATTGATTGAAACTAATGGGTAAAGTTCATTCCAAAATGATTGTTGAACTTGACCAATGCCTCAATTGGCCAACTAGACTCCCAGCCCAATTGACCATGAACCCAACTTGACCTAAAAGGTCAAATTGAGCCAAACTCAAATATAAATTAAATTGATTGAAAACAAAGATACCAATCCATTTCATATGACCAACCAAACTGGAACCAACCCATGACCTAACCCAAATAGGTCAAATGGGTCAATTTGGTCGACTTGACCCATTTGACCTAAATGAACTCAATTGAACTGAAACCAAATATAAACCAAATTGAATCAAACCAAAGCCACCAAAACATTTCAAATGGTCATATGAACTTGACCCAACTCTTGGTTTGACCCAATTTTACCAATTGGTCAACTTGACCCATTTTGACCTAAATGGGTCAACATGAGCCAAATCACATCAAACCAATTCCAAATTCAATGAAACTTGGCCTAACCTATTTTTCAAACATACCAAACATATTCAAATTAAAACCCAAGCTAAATGACCATTTTATGCTTAGGAAATAAGGTAAAGTTTGGCCAAATCCACTTGGAATTTGGTCAAATCCTCTTCATGACCACTTGGCACTCTCTTAATGGACCAAGTGGACACTAGGGAGTGTGGTGCACATAGCCCAAAGGGATTGGGTCAGCCCAACCTAGCCAAAGGTCAAAACTGACCATTTGCATAGCCACATGGAATCCTCCCTCCACCTTGTTTGAACACAGGGCCACCTCACCCACTCCTCTTCTGGCCAAAATTGAATGCCATGCCACTCGAAATAGCCCAAGCAACCCATTGAATAGGATTTATTGGATCAAAATGGTAAGCTCCTTCATGACCGTTTGATCCTTCAAGGGGAGATATACTCCCCTTAATTCCATTCAATCTTCACACTCTCATACTCGATTGAGCTAAGGGAAGCCAGAGGAGCCATTGCCAAGTGGTTCCAAGCTTCCTAGAGTGATTTCAACTTCTCCATTTTTAGATTTTCTCAACCAAAATAGGGGACCTCCATTGAAATTCAAACATACTCCACACTCAATACCAAGCCAATTCACTTTGTTCATTAGTGGAGCTCATCAACTCACCCAAGCCTAACACAAGCTCCAAAAGGCAAGGGAGGGCTACTTGATCAAGCCTACTTGAAGGGGAGCTTGGCCTCTAGAAGGATCCATCCAATCTCAAGACTTCAAACTCTCAACAAAGCTTCATCTCCACTAGAAGCTTCTCCAAGGGATTCGAGTGCCGGTGATCACCTCCGTTGAGGTATGCCATTAAATCAAGCTCAATCTAGATATGGTTTGGTCCTTGGTGAAGTAAAGTATCACCCCATGAGATTCTAGCCGTTAGATGTGATCTCCTTTGTATGTTGATGGTTTGTTTTTCTCAAGCAATCATGCCCCGAATATAAAATGGAGAGGACATATGATGTATCAATCACACATTTGGGATGGATATGAATGATCAAAGTAGATCTGATTATCCTTTAGTCATTTTTTCCTGATCGATGAGAGCAGATAAGCATATGATATGATAACTTAAATATTAAATCCCATCGCACTTGGAAAGCATGTTATGCATAATAGGATTAAACATTTAATTAGGCTATTAAACATAATTAATCATGGAAACTTCCTTCTTCAAGTAGAAAAATCAAACAAATATGAAATAAATTGCATTGGATAGATAATAAAATATTATAATAATTTCAATGGATTTTAAATAATGAAAGAGAATTTTTATTTTCATGTATTTTAATTTTAATATATGATTTAATTTTTAATTTTTTTAGATTTGCTTTTTTAATTTTAGAGGAAAGAATAAATCATTCTTAATCACTTAATATAATTAAGCTAATTAAGGGTAAAGTGGTCTAACCTCATTGAGTCAATTAAGTCTTGTTTAAGTGAATATGAATTTAGGGAATAATTTTGGGATACCTTCATTAAGATATTACTTAAATCCCTTTGTTCCTTAATCCAAATTTAATAAGGGTTATAATTACCCCTTTATCATAAAATTCAAAAACTTCAACTCAAATCTATCTTGGGAGATGCTTAGGTGTTCAAGATCCTAAGTACAATTAATAAAAAATCAAAATTCAACTCACATGTGTGAGAGTTATGAAATTACTTAAAATAAACCCTTAGCTTAATTACTTTAATTATGGCCAAATGCATTAGGTAATTTCTTTTTAGGTGCATTTTGATTTAAATTCTTGTGTGATTTTATGTCATATAATTGGCTCATAATTATTTGATTAATTATGCTATTGGTGTGTAAGGGGTAATTAACACACTTAATTCATACCTTAACCTAAGCAAATATATAAAAAATCATCTAATAATCTAAGAACAAACTAAATCAATAAACATATGTAATGGATTAGAGCAAAACTCACTTCATATTTTCAAAATTAAATCAAACTCAAAATAAAATCAAACCTTCCTTAAAAATAACTTAATTTTCTTTAAGCTTTCTTATTTCATAAGATTGTCTTCAAAAATTAATTAGGGTGAATGTGTTTACATGCTTTCCTCACTTTAGTTCTTTTCTAACATGCTAAATGTGTATGCCATATGAATTTTAAGCATTTATGCTTTTCAAAAATCAAATTGAAAATGAAATGTTTTCTTTATGCCAAATTGCATGTTTTGGCTAAAGTAAAAATATGAATGGCTATTATCACTACTAAATCCAAAACTATTTTCAAAAATTTATAAATTAAACACCTAAAACTGAATGTGTGCCACTTAATGAAAATTTATACATATGCATGTGAATAATGGATAAAAGAAATCTCTTTTTTCTACTTAATGAAAATCATGCATCATAAAGCATTCCAATTTTCTAAAGTAACATTTCTTATCATTCATCATAAAGTGTGTTAAACATTTCCATTTGTATGTATAGATATGCTTAGGATGTATCCATATGCATGTTGTACATGTTGGAAAAAAAATGAAGTAATGTGTGTTTTGTGATATTAGTTCACTTTACTTAATCTTAAAATTCCTTTCTTTTTGAATAGGTTTGTTTAGGGAAAATCTAAACTTAGGATTAATTAAAATACATAATAAAACATTCACTAAACAAAGTCAAATATGAATCAACTTTAGAAATTACTTAAGGTAGGGAAAGAAAGAGAAGTTTTCTTCTCTTTTCCTCTCTAAAGCTTAGTAATTAATTATTGGATTCACTTAAACCAAAATAAAATACAAAATAAAATCAACCCAAATCAACTAAACAACTTAAATGAAATCACCCATCTAAGTTGAACATCTTCACACTTAGAAAATCCAAACCTTAAAGCCTAGCTAAGCATACCACACAAACCCTTTTTAAAGCACACACATTAGGTTAAGTCACCACTTCTAGCTTTAGGTTAGGGCAGTGCATGGCTTGATATTTTCTTTTATTTTGTGATGTATTATTTCTAGTCTAGATGTTAGGGTGAATGTGCATAGAATGAATGGTAAGACAATCTAGTTTAATCATTATTTTATGTAGGGGATTGTACTTTAGGGGTGCTATAATAAAAATATAAATGCTTTTGCTATGCAAGTGCTTATACTCCGAAGCATAATCCAATAGGCCAGGTGGACTTGGTTACCCATGTGTGGGGTGCTAAGTCCAATATACATGCTTGGAATTTATATAATTTGTTTAGCTGGTCTATATTTTGCAGGTGTTAGTTAGATTTACTTTTCCTTTTCATGTATCTTTTTATAATTAGGAAAGAAGAAAGAAGAAAGAAGGAAGAAGAAAAGAAGAAATGAAGACCCCCAAGTGTTAGTTAGATTTACTTTTCCTTTTCATGTATCTTTTTATAATTAGGAAAGAAGAAAGAAGAAAGAAGGAAGAAGAAAAAAAGAAATGAAGACCCCCATAACATGAATTTTCTTACTTGATTATAAATTCATTAATTTGTAATCCAGGTTGTATAAGCTGCTACCCTTTGTTTTTGGTTGAGGGTGCCACAAAGCCTTTATTATTTTACGTTAGCTTTATAAAATGTTTGATATTTTTCTTAGCTTGTGCATTATGATGGCATGTTTTCCTAGTTCCTTCCTTGCTTTGATTTATGGTCTGCATGATGATTAGGCTCTTAGGAAAAAATAAATCTTCTACCAAATTAATCAACTGAAAAAAATAAACAACTCATAACCTCATTTAAAGCCTAAGTTAAAATCAAGATAAAAGAATTAGCCCCTTATTTGGATGAGTAGTATTTTTATAAACATGCATATATTTCACTTGATTAGAGGGCTTCCAACTTTGGAGAACTTGGCTTGATATTTGAGAGCCATGGTGGAAACATTTCTTTTTGATGGCCCATAATCTTACTTCTCATGCATTAGGCATATGAATCCTAAAGGCCTGAGTCAAATGATTGTCCAAAAATCAAAGTAAAAATGTAATATGTTTTGCATTAGATTTATGTCATTTTGCATGCCCTTACATGATCTAGTCTCTTAGGGAGTGAGTTTAAGGACTTAGTCTCTTTCTAAAATAAATGACAACTTAACTATCTTGCATAAAGCATATGACTTGCCTACATGAATTTAAAATCATAGGAGGAGTTAGTTGGCGGCCACCCCTAGGCATTGTAAGTCCAAGCAATCGAGTGGTTTGTCCTCTCTTGAGGAGGCAAACCAAATACACATTTTTGCCTTAGATTTAGGTCATGATTTTGGCCCTCGCCAAAGCTCCTAGATTTAGGTTCTGAGGTTGCTTCTCCCTTCTATGTGCCATAAGCATAAAACATCACCTGTTAGGCATTTCCACAATCTTGCATTGTGGAATTATATGCCCTAAACTTCTAATAAAAATTCAACTCAAATAAATAATTCAATTTCAAAAATATAAAGCCCAACCATAGGATAGTTTGAGTTGATTGCTAGGTTTTCTAACATCTTGAGCATCTCTTACTTATTTTTCGTTGGCTTTGATAATCTCTCTCTTTGATCAATTCCATTTGATCTTCCAAAATAAACTAATCGATTGATAGTCCTACTTATTGAAATCTTTGAAGATAATGATCCTTACCTAGAGTATTCTAAGGAATCCTTTCTTAGAATATAATTAACTATTTTCCTTGTGGGAACTTAACAAACTCGATTTAAAATAAACCCTTTTACTTTTCATGTAAAGAGGAAAGAATCTTTGGTACATATGGACCCATTATCCTTAGGAGTCCTTATTGAGGATTAGGTCCATTGTAAGGTGGTGACTTCTTTCTTTTGAGATATATATACCATCCTTAAGATCTATGGTTATAAAATGTATGAAAGTATATTTCTATCTTCATTTTATTCTGCATTGATTGAAGATAGAAGTATACCTTCTTTAGAAATTTGAACAAACATAAAAAATTTTACCACAGTAGTGGTAAAGTTCTACCTCCTAGGATAGCACCTCAGGATAAGGGTAAATAAGTCATTGGTTCTAATGAGGAGATAACCCCTCCATAGGATGCTCCACCTATGGATATGCTTGTGGAGGAGCAAGTCAGAGTTGATTACAATATTTTAGCTCACATTAAAAAGTTGCTAGCTAAGCTAAGCATATATGATACCTTTGTTTTATCCAAAGAGATGAGGAAATATCTAATCAAAGCTTTTCTTGATCTAAGATATGCTTAGCTCATCTGATCATTACTAAGAGGAGTCACACCACTCAAAGGACATCTTAGGAGTTATATTCAGTGATGAAGACTTACTTGTAGGGACAAACGAGCACAACTTCCTTCTTTACATTATAGTGGATGTTGCCAGATACAGGCTATCAAGAGTTCATGTTGACCAAGGAGCACCAGTCAACATTATGAGTTTAAGAACTCTTTCCTACTTGAGGATCAACATCTCTAAACTCCAAAAGAAAATGATGATGTTGAGAGGATTCAATGAATAAGGCGAGAGGGCCTTAGGCTTGTTGACCTAATTTTTAGGATGAACTCTCAACTCCTCCATCTTACACATAAGAATCCTTTTAGACTTTAAGAAATCCTTAGTCTTAAGACACATTTAGTGATTAGGTGGACACTCAACCTAGCCTTAGCGACTTGGAAGAGTTAACCATAGGAATAGGTCATGCCTTAGGGGTGTTAGGAAAATTTGCCTACCCTATAGCTTGAACCAACTCCTCACTTCCTTCCTTCAAGTCAAATTCAAATCAACTCCATACTCATATCAACTTCAAATCCAAATCAAACCTTGAATCAATTTTAATGGATTTTCTCAAATCATAATTCAATTCCAAATAATCGAAACCCATGATTGAAATCCAAATTCAAATTCCAAAAATCTTTCTTAAGCCCTTTGATTCTATCTTATGGACTTAGCTCAAATCAAATCCAAATCAATTAAAATTTAAGAAATTTTCTTATAAACCACTTATATTCTCATTTATATTCACATATATAAATGAAACATAAATTCAAATCAATCAAACTAAATCCAAAATCCAAAATCCAAAATCTTGCCTAAGTCCTTTGATTTCCCTTCATTGTCTTAACCTAAATGAAATCTAAATCAATTAAAATTCATGAAATTTTCACATAAATCATTTATATTCTCATTTATATTCACATATTTAAATGAAATATAAATTCAAATCAATCAAACTAAAACCAAAAATCAAACCCAAATTCACAAATCTTTCCCAAGTCACTTTGATTCTCTCTTAGGGAATTAGTCTAGATCATGTTCAAATCACTTCAAACTCATGAAAGTTTCTCATAACCCATTTATATTCTCATTTATATTCACATATATAAATGGAATATAAATTCAAACAACCAAAACCAACTCCAAAAATCAAACTCAAATTCAATCAAAATCCAACCTAAGCCTTTCAAGTCAAAATCTTAAACTTAGCCAAATCAAACTCAAATAAAGCCAAACTCTTAATTTTTCTTCATGATTTAATCAATCCTTCAATCATGAATCCAAATATAAATGAAAACTTCAATTCTCAAACCAAAACTAAATTCAAAAATCAAACCCAAGTCAAACTCATGTTCATCCTTTGAACTTGAAATTGACATATGAATCAAAACCCATTTGACTTCAAATCTCTTGCAAATGGATTTATATTTCAATCATAAATCCATATGTGAGGTCAACCAAACTTGAATCAAGCCTTGATCAACCAACTAAATCCAATTGGCTCACTTGACCCAAAGTAGCCAATTTGACCTACATGGATCAAATCAATTCAATTAATCAAAGTGAATTAAGCCAATCCAAACTTCTTGTCATGTTTATTGATAATCATAGGTTAATCAATTGTCATAAATTGGGTCAAACCAAGTCAACCTTGCCCATTGACCAAGTCAACCCTTTATCCCACATAAACCCAAACTAGCCAAATTACAACCTAAACCAAATTGACAAACCAATGGCTCAAGTTCACTAAAATTGATTATTGAACTTGACCAAAGTCATAATTAATTTGATCAATTGGCCTAGACACCTAGCCCAATTGACCATGAACCTAACTTGACTTAAAAGGTCAAATCAAGCCAAATTAAACCAAACCAAAATTAATTGAAACCAAAGCCTACAATATATTTCAAATGATCAACTAAACCCAAGCCAAGCCATGATTGAAGCCAATTTGCTCAATTGGGTCAAATCGATCAAGTTAGCCTAAATTAACCTAAAGAATCAAATTGCACAAAATCCCAATTTAATTAAATTAATTAAAACCAATTGAACCAATATACTCCAAATAATCATTTGAACTTGACCCAACTCTTAGTTTGACCCAATTTAACCAATTGGTCAACCTAACCCATTTTGACCTGATTTGACCCAAATGAGTCAAATTAACCCAAATTAAATCAAATGAACTTCAAATGACATGAAATTTGGTCCAACTTACTTTTGACTCATTTCAAATCTGCCTAAATCAAATTCAATGCTAAATGACCACTTTGCTCTCGGATCAAGGGCATCCCATTAGAAAAGACACTTTTCTAAGTGGTCATTTTTCTTCCTTAGCCACTTGTCACTCATCCATTGGTCCACATAGGCACCAAGGACACTAATTTTCTGACCCAAGGAGTGGTTGCGGCAGCCATGACTCATGAGGAGGTAAAATCACTCACCTCTCCCATTGAACACTTGGCATGAAGGACTCTCACCTCCTTGGCTGGACACCCATTTGTCCTTCATGGAAGC
Organism: Cymbidium sinense; assembly: GCA_021442155.1. NCBI lineage: Eukaryota > Viridiplantae > Streptophyta > Magnoliopsida > Asparagales > Orchidaceae > Cymbidium > Cymbidium sinense. Next base: position 100,314,818 of record CM038226.1, on the reverse strand, counting down.
CACTTCCATGCCTTAGCAAACCATAGAGAGCCACCTAGGATGATTCTCTTCCATTCCCAACCACCCAAGACAAATGACATGAGTTTAGAGCCAAAATTTCAAACAAAAAAGGTTCATTTTAGTTCACTTTTGATTCTAAGGCATTAGTGGCTGAAGAAAACCCTCATTCCTTTCATTCTCCCTCTCCTAGAGCTCTCACAATCACCAATACTTCATTAAGGATTTTGTGGATTTTGTGATGATCACTAGAGAAAACTTCATTTCAACATGAAAAAGCTCATTAGCTCAGGCCTCTTCTTTCACTCAGCAGTGTGCTCGAGTCATCACCGCCATCGAAAATCATCCTCGGTGAGGTAACTTTCAAAAACTATAGCCAGCCTTAGGATCCTTCATTTGTGATAATTTTTCATGTGATTTTTAGAATCTACCCTAGATAATAATACATTTTTTACTTTAAATCATCCCAATTAGAAAATAAAAGTTTTTTTGGTGCAAATCGACGTGAAAACGAGTCCATTTTGACAAGTTTTCACTTAGAATCCCTCATTTTTCTAAAAAGACACTCTATTTTTTCTATTCACCATCGAATAGTGTTGTCCAATCCCACGTGGTTCTCGCGATTGACGCTATCACCGCGATCATGTGATTGAGCATCTTGGATCGCCTTATGAGATCTAGATCATTTGATCATGTAATGTGATTAACCGCCGAGCTTCAATCCTTGGCCTATAGATTGCATGATCTAATCTAGACCATTCGAACGATCGGGAGTGAATCGCAGTCACTCTCACCCGTTCCATTTCCCCTCAGACGCCGGCCGCTTCGTGATCATTGTTGCATGCCACATGACACCACACATCCAATCGCATGGCAACATGGCATTGCGTTGCCGTCAGGGCCGCTTGGATTTTTTGATTTAAAAAATTACTTTAAATCACTTGAAACTTTAAAAATTCATAAAATAAAATACTTAATTTAAAAAAAAATTCATCTTTAAAATTTTAAAGCTTAATTTGAGTTTTAGTAAAAATCAAATTTCATTAATTAAACTAAAAATACATGTTAGATTAAGTTGAAATTTTTAAAGGTTAAAATTGATGTTAAAATACACATACCATAAAAATTTCAAGTATAAATGACATTTTGATGAAAATATATTGAATTTTAAGTGTCAAATGATTTATTTTAATAAAATAAATTAGCATAATTCATAAAAATCACTTAAATCAATTAAAAAAATTTTAAATTCATAACTAATTGTATAAAAATACAAAAAAATACAAACTCATATTCATTTTAAAGATAATTCAGAGGATAATCTAATAAAATTATTTCTAATTGAATTTGAACAATAGATTTTCCTTAATTAAGGTTTATTTAAAACTTAATAACCCCGAATTACTAATTTAATTCCAAACTTCAAAAATGTTTAGTGGGATGACTTACCTCCTCTATTTTTCTTGGAATTTATTAATGAGTTAGAGAAATTACTGAACCCTAATCTCTTAATGTTTAATTAAGCAATTAATGTTTTTAATTCTTGATTAAGTTAATTAAACTTTATTTAAGTGATTAGTAGGTTTATGGAAATGATTTTAGGATATTTTTTTAAGTTATTCCCTAAACCCCCTTTCTTCCTTAATCTAAATGTAATTAAGGGTTAATCCACTAATGATCTACTTAATTAATCAAATCAAATTCTCAAAACCAAAATTAATCCAGAAACTTAATCAATCCTTCTTGGATAGATGCTTAGGTGTTCAATAACCTAAGTAACTTAAGGAAATCATACCTAACCCATATGTGTGGGAAGGGTTATGAAAGTACTTAAATTAAACCCTTTAGCTTAATTAATCATTAATTGTGAGCCAATTGCATTGGGTACCTTTGTTTCCTAGGATGCATTGCTTATTTAAATTTCTTGTGGATTTATGTCATCCATTGGTTCATAATTATTTGATTAAACATGTTAAGGTGGTAAAGGTAAGGGGTAATTAATGAACCTAATCTACACCTTAACCTAACCAAAGCATAAAATTAATCTAATCACCTAAAAATTAAACTAAAATAATACAAACATGTGGGAATGTGTAAGGACCAGCAAACCTTCTCACACTTTCCTAATTCAAATCAAACTCAAAACAAAAATGAAATTCTCTTTAAATAATTTTTGATTCTCTTTAAATGATCTTACTTTATAAGATTGTCTTTAAGAATTAATTAGAGTCAATGAAATTACATGCTTACCTTTCTTTTTTTTTCCTAGCATGCTAAATGTGTATATCATATAAGTTTCATACATTCATGCTTTTATAAAATTAAATTCAAACTGAAATATTTTCTTTATGTCAAATTGCATGTTTTGGATAAAGTAAAAATATGAGTGGCTATTATCACTATTAAATTCAAAACTATTTTCAAAATCTATAAATCAAATACCAAAAACTGAAAAGTGTGCTACTTATAATTATTTATAAGCTTGCATGTGGATATAAATATGAAGTGCATATTCATTTGAAAAGAATATAACACTTGCCCAACTCCATTCCTATTCATTCCTATACTATTACTTAAAGAAGGACATTCACACGCACATATAAATTACATAGACAAATCAAACAAACAAATACAAACTTTTGTATCATTCTTTTCCATTCTTTTCTTTTGTACATATGGTTGTATTTAAGGAAAGTGGTATATTAGTCTGGACAACCCCGGGTTGTGAGGCTTTAAGTAGCCCTAAGTAGGTCTTGTACCTTACACCCCTAGTTAGCAATGACGTCATACTCACTTATGCCTTTCATACATACATGTGTGCATGTGAAAAGTGGATAAGAAAACCTCTTTTCTACTTAGTGAAAATCATGCATCATAAAGCATTCAAATTTTCTTAAGTAACTCACTTAGCATTCTCTTTCCATGAATTTCTTTTTATACATATGCTTGTTAGGGTGTATGTGCGTAGAATGAATGGTTGATCGATTTAGTCTAATCATTGTCTTCTGTAGAGGATTATGCTTAAGGGGTGCTGTAATAAAAGTATAACTGCTTTTACTATGCAGGTTGCTTATACCCCTAAGCATAATCCAAAATAGGCCAGGTGGGCTTGGTTACTCATATGTGGGGTGCTAAGTCTAATATATGCTTATACATGCTTGGGATTTGTGTGATTTGTTTAGCTAATATCTGGTTTGTAGGTTTTAGTTAGATTTATTTTTCCTTTTCATGTAATTTTGCAATTAGGATTTTGAAATGATTATTATGAAGATTAGGATGAGCATTGGTTATAAGGTCATGCCTTATGTACCATGTGAACCTTTGGAGCATCCACCTTCTAACCCTCTAAAAGAAGGAACTAAAGAAGAAAGAAGAAAAGAAGAAGAAAGAAGAAAAGAAGAGTGATAAAATGAAGCTAGACCCCATAATAATGAATTCCTTGCTTAATTATACTTAATTCATTTGTAATCCGGATTGTATAAGGGTAGAGCTCGACTACCCAATTTTTTTTGGGTTTGTGTGATGGTGCCCGATCACAAATGGATTTTTATTTTTTTGTGTTATCTTTATAAAATGTGCGATATTTTGTTTAGCTTGTGCATTAAGATGACATGTTTTCCTAGTTTCTTCCTTGCTTTGATATATGACCTAGATGAATACTAGGCTCTTAGAAAAAAATAAATCTTCTACCAAATTAATCAACTCAAAATTAAAAATAAACAACTCACAACCTCATTTAAAGCCTAAGTTAAAATCAAGATAAAAAAAATTAACAACCCCTTAGCTGGATGAGCATTTCTTTTCTAACATCATACATAAAAAATATATTATTTCACTCTTAATTGAGGGCTTTCACCTTTGTCAAAGAACTTGGCTTGACCTTTGAGAGCCATGGTGGAAACACACCTCCCCCTTCTCACTAATTTTGACCCATAATCTTATTTCTCATGCATTAGGCATATGAATCATAAGTGAGTCAAATGATTGTCCAAAATGAAAGAAGTAAAATGTAATATGTTTTTCATTAAATCTAGGTCATTTTCATGCCCTTACATGATCTAGTCTCTTAGGGAGGAGTTTAAATACTTTTCTATCTTTGCATAAATCATAGTTGTTGATGTATTTAAAATTAGAGAGGAGCGGTACGTTTGGGTAGGTAAGTCAGTTAGTTTATCCTCTCTTATGGAGGTAAACCATATGCCCATTTTTGCCTTAGATTTAGTCATGCCTCAAAGCTCCCAGATTTAGATTTTGGGCTATTTCTGGCGTGAGCATAAATCCTCACCTCTTAGGCATTTCCATAACCTTGTATTATGGAATTATAAGCTAAACTTCTAATAAAAATTTAACTCAAATAATTTTAATCAAAATTATAAAGCTCAACCATAGAATAGTTTGGGATATTTACTAGGCCTCCTAGTATCCTAAACGTCCCTTACTCATCTTCAGTTGGCTTCAATAATAACTCTTTCTCTTTGGTCAATCTCATTTGATTTGCTAAAAATAAACTAATTGATTGATAGTCCTACCTATTAAAATCTTTAGAGACAACGATCATTTACCTTAATCGAGAGTATTTCTAAGGAATCCCCTTCCTTATGATGTAATTAACTATTGGGGCTTGATGAGAACAACAACGATTTAAAATAAACCCTACTTTACTTTTCCATGTAAAGTAGGGGAAGAATCTCTAGTACATACATCATCCTTGAGTCCTTATTAGGTGATTTGGTCCATTGTAGGGTGGTGACTTTGTCTTTCAGATAGTACACCTATCCGATCACCTAATAAAGAATATCTATGATCTACGATAAAAGGCATACATTTTCATTTTCATTCATCCTCTTCAAAAGGATAGATGAAGGTGGGAATATTTTACCATTGATTTTTCTGGCGACTCCGCTAAGGATGATTCCTCTCTTCCATCTTTGGTAAATGATCGTTATTTCCAACTATTGATAGTGGGTTCGTACTTTGGTATGAATCCAAGACTATCTTTCATTCTGTTGGCACTTATCTTATCATTCTTATTCTGTTAAGCTAACATCTTTAGGTTTTAGGACCTCACCTGTTGGTCTTAAAACCCTGTTCTCAATGATCTAAAAAAAGAAAACATTTAAAGACTTCCCCCTTATCATTTCTATGGTAAGAAAAGGTTCATTCTAAAACAATAAAGACAAAATAAATCCTTTATAAAAAAATCATGCTTTTTAAAAAGCTCTCTTTCAAAAATGCACATAATAAAATATTTTGCACAAAACTTTTCCTAAATCACCTTCATCTAACAATCTTTATGATTGTTATATGCAAGATCATCTTTACAAATGAGTTTCTTCAATCAATTCATTTTTGGTGAAGCCCTTATTTTCAAAAACTAAAATTCTAACAATCATATTTTCAAAAGCATAAAATTTGAAGATGGGCCTTCTCATTCAATACATCCAAATGTGTTGAATGGATATTACCTCTTCAAATAAAATCAAAAATAAATTTTCAAAAAATACATATGGAACCTCTCCATTCAATATACCCACACTTGTTGGGTGGGGGTCTTCTTTTCAAACAAAATCAAAAATAAATTTTCAAAAAGCACATATGAACCTTTCCATTAAATATACCCATATTTATTGAATGGAAGTTTCATTTTCAAACAAAACTAAATTTTTCAAAAGCACATATGAATATCTCCATTCAATATACCCAAATTTATTGAATGAAGATTTCATTTCCAAATAAAATGACATCACTTTGAAATCCCACTTAACATATTCCACATATGATTAGGTTGGGATTTCCTCTTTCAAAAAGCAACAATCACACACAAAATATACATCTTTGGAAAATGAAACATAATTGATTTCCATCTTACATACCCAAATTTGTTAAATGGAAATCTCCCTTTTCAAAAATAAAAAAAAACAAAAATTTTCAAAATACATTTGAAACTTCATTCTAGCATATCCCATTTGCTAAAATGAAGTCTCCCTTTTCCCAATAATAAATTTTGAAACACTTTTGGAAATTTCATTATTCATGCTCAAATTTTCTAAGTGAAATATCCATTCCACAAAAAATTTTCAAAACATATTTAGAACTTCAATTTAGCATACCATTTTCTAAAATGACATTCCCCCTTTTCAAAATCCAAACAAAAATTTGAAATACTCTTTTTGGAAATTCATTTAGCATACTCAAATTTGCTAAGTGAAATTTCCATTTAAAAAATTTTCAAGAAACACTTTGAACTTCACTCTTTAAATTTTAAAAGTGAAGTCTCCATTTTAGAATAAAATCAAAACACAAATAATTTTGAACACATCTTTAGAATTTCATTTAGCATACTCAAATTTGCTAAGTGAAATTTCCATTTCAAAATTAAGAACTTCATTTTTTAGCATACCATATTTGCTAAAGTCCACTTTCAAATCAAAAAATCAAAAAAAAACATTAGGATTCACTTAGCATACTTAAATTTGCTAAGGATCCTACTTTTCAAAAATAAATCAAAATATAAAAAAAACACATCACGATTTCCTTAGCATATCCAAATTTTCTAAGGATACTACTTTTACAAAAATCAAAATATCCAGATCAAATGAAACACTTTAGGATTTTCTTAGCATATACAAATTTACTAAGAATCATATTTTCAAAAATCTTTCAAAAACAAAACACACTTGGGTTCTTCACTTAGCATACCCAAATTTGCTAAGTGGGAATTCCAATTTTCAAAATCACCAATAATTCACAAGATAAAACAACCAAAGAAAAAGAAACAATTATTTTTCAAACACCTCACTTAGCATACCAAAATTTGCTAAGTGAGTGAATTCCAAAATATCAAATCAAAAACAAAACCAATTGACCCTTACTTTAACATACTCAAATTTGTTAAAGGAAAGGGTCCTCAAATCAAAATCTAACTTCAAACATGAACCTATGGAAGCATCTTTCTAAAATATTTGAACCCATTTTCAACATACTAAAATTTGTTGAAATTGGATTCATATTCAAAAATTCCTCTTTCCAATCAAATCTCTAAATTCTCTCTAAATCCATTTGAACCCCACTTCCAAGATGTTGGATGTGGGTTCAAATTTTAAATTAAAATTCAAGTCAACAAAATAAAAAAATTTGATCCAAGTTTGTTTCCAACATTGCATTCTCGATCGATAGCTTTAGTTTTCAATTTTCAGTTGACTATAGTGGCAACTTCATAGAAGTATGTGTTTACTTTCCCCTATGGCATGGACTTGGCCTTGGATCAGACCAATCTCCCTCGAGCTGATTACACCCATCTCATCCATTTTGTAGAGGTTTTGAGGGGTGAGGATCACTTGTAAGGGCACCCCCTCATAACTAGGACTATAGTAGGGTGGCCGGTCATTCGATGATTTGCCATCGAGATATCCCCTCTCAAGAGGGATAATTTCTCACCGCCGTGATAGTGAGATTAACACCGCCTGTGCATGGATTTCCTGCTACCCTGGCTAGCACCCACTCATTACCCCTCGGGGTAAGGCTCCTCGATCCAGAGATTTCTCCCAGCATTTGAGGGGGTTCTCACCACCCTACTAGAACTTAGAGGAGGAACAAAAACATTGATTACACCACACATATGCTGTGGGAGATGGAGGTCGCTACACATTTAGGTGGAGGAGGAGCCCACTGATTTCCCACTTTAAATAAACCCATTTCATCTCTGGTCTGAGAGAGAGGATGCTAGGATCCATACTTCACCACTCACCATTTAGTATCAACTCGCAATTAGCTGAGGGAGGAGGTCCAGCTCCTGCTCACACAAGCTTGATGATTCTAAGCTTGAGCTCAATTTGAGATCTATTATCCCCGCACATGGGGAAATATCTATGGAGGAGAGGGCCGGAGGTCCGACTACAGATCACCAGAGGAGTGCGGGTTTCCACTCATTGATTTTCTCGACGCGCTGATCCATGTATCACGTGATAGTAAGATGTATACATAGGGAAGAGGGTCCCTATTTTGAGAGAGTCGGTGGTGTCTCCACCACACTGCTCTACCCCCATCCACCGTCTGTTCTCACGCCCAGGCCACAAGGAAGGAAACATCTGGGAGAAGAGGACCCACAGGATCCTGCCATGACCAAAATACCTCATATCATCATGGGCAAGACCGAGCTCTCGACCTTCTACCCCCCTGTGGTGTGGAAGGAATGGAGACCCCAAAGCATAGTGGTCATCCCTTAACCATCACCACTGCAATAGGATTTGGAGATGGTTACAACAATTGCAGAGGGAGAGGGTAGTAACCCAGTTGAACCCATGATCATAAAACCTCCTAGGAGTGTCACCCATGAGAGTGACCGAGTTATTTCTTCCAAGTATAACCCTCATAGGGTTAATTCTCTAGCAGCAAGGGAGGTCTAGAGCCTCACAGTACACGATGTGGATCCCATCATCGGTCAGCCAAAAGCATTTGTGCCAGTTCTGATAGATCATTCTTTAAATGACATAGTAGCTTTCTATTTCATGGAAAATAAGGAGATCCTAGGATATGAATGGTCTGATGAGGAGAAGATCAGCTTTAATCCCAATGAAGATGATTTGAGACTCAAGGTTTTCATGGTGATACCAGGGATCCCTCCTCGAGAGCATCAAACAAAGGAAGTTGGTCAGTAGGAAGACATAGTCCACTCACCAACATCACAGATCAACAGATGAAAAGATAGAAAGGATGGAGAAGAGGCTTGAAGATCTGTTAGTAGCTATCTTAACATTGCATAACCAAGCTAGTAGTCATCCTACTATAGACTAGTCACGAGTTGGTGCATGTCATGGACCCACCAAGACTTTACCTCCATTAGAGCAAGGTAACATGTATGAAGGGAAGTGGAAAGTACCTCCATACAGGAGAAAGATATCAAGTCTATGGTTGAGCAGCAGGTGAAGAAAGCATTGGCTCATGCCCGGGGAGGATCATTTGTTCCAAAGGGTAGACCCTACTCGGAGGAATTTGATGCAATCCAATATCCTAAGTGGTGCCATCTTCCTTCAAGAGTTTTGATGGTGGAAACCCAAGGTAGCATTACACATTTAGAGCTAGTTGTTGTAACAACGCTGGTGACACTTTACTTTTCCTTCTTCAGTAGCTTAGAAGGATAGCTTTTGATTGGTATGTTGAACTTCCCAATAGTTCAAAGACTTTGTTGAGTTGGAGTAACTCTTTATCAAGAGGTTCTTGGAGCTCAAAGAAAGGGTCACTTGGTTATCTCATTGTGGCTCAACAAAACCATGGTGAGTCCCTTGTTGATTATATTCTTAGATGGCATACTTGAAATGAACCATAGCTATTCGAGCAAAGATGCCATCAAGATTCTACTAAGAATATCCATGGCTCTGGTTCACCATGCTCAAAGGTTTCACCATCAAAAGTGCCTTAGGAAGCCAAAGTTGTGATATAAAGCGAAGAAGAAGATAGATAGAGGTTCAGTCCAGAGACCATGACTTCGCCAAACTTGCCTCCTCTACCACCGAATTTAGCCAGCCTCCATGGACTACACCGCAAAAGAAGGGTACACATACCCCATCAACTAGGTAGCCATCATCCAACTACTCTTTTGGATAAACTTAGCAAACCATATTCATCTTTAAGAATCTCTTAAAGAAACATGACTTTCAGCTACCAATTTAGAGGTGGAGGAAGTGGGCAAATGTAATGATCCTAACTTTTGCCCCTACTACTCCATGTTAGGTCATGTTTTGGAGGATTGCTTTACATTCAAGGACTTGCTTGAACATAGCTTCAAGACAGATGCTATAGTTATCCCGAAGGAATATCTTATGAACAATCATCTAGTTCCATTAGGGTAATCCTTGGGGATGATTGCGATCCTTCCAAAACTAAAGAAGGTTGGATATCCAAAACCTCTAAAAATATTGTTCAGATCAAGATCAAGTGTTAAGACTCAAACCTTCAACATCAAGGAAGGTTTGCAAGTTGCGAACCAACTCAAGGAAAGTCAGAGTGACCATGCCGACTAGATTGCCCAAATGCAACCACCATCGAGTCCAACCTCCACACCATTCCGTATCATCATGACTCATACTTCTTCTTTCTATTAGACATCTTGTATCGGATGAGGGCATCAAATCCCTCACCTTACTTGATTTTTATTTTGTATCTCCTATCAAATCCAAGAAATTGAAGAATAAAGCTAGCTTGAATTATATTTTTGTCACTTTTAATGGGTTGTGTAAATCTATTTCTAATGATAACTCTTCAAGTCTAAATAATAACTATAATAATAATCTTCCTCTTTATAGTTGGATTTCTACTCTAAATACCATAGGTTCACCTCTTGAGATGGACTTGGAATCATCCGATTCTGAGGGTCCCACAAGAGAAGCTAGGTATACATGTGTAGAACCTTCCATTACCATGCCACAAAGAGATCAAGTCAACCTCAGAGTGGCAATGTTCTACCTCCTGGCACCTCAAGATAGAAACCATTGGTTGTAGGATCGAGAAGCCCTCCATAGATGCTTTTTTGGATGCTTGTGGAGGATCTGGTGGTACAATGTCCTCTCTCACTAAGAAAGTTGCATATATGATGCCCTCTTATCCAAAGAGATGAGGGAATCATTAATCAAGGCTCTCCTTGATCCAGAGATATGCTTAGCTTAGTTGATCACTATTGAGAGGAGGCACATTATTCTAGAGATGCTCAGAGGATCACTTTCACAGATGAAGACCTTCTTTTAGGGGACTTGGAGCACAACCTCTATATCTGACAGAAGATTGACTTGGAGTTCTCTATCAAAGTGAACATTATGAGTCTAAAGACCCTTGCCTATTTGAAGACATCTCCACACTTGGTGAGGAGATGATGATATGAGAGGATTAATGAACAAGGCTTTGGCTGGTTCCATAGTGTTTTAGATAGGTAACTGGAAGACCAAGTTTTACATAATTAATTGAATACTTTATTCTGGTTTGCTCCTTGGATACATAAGATAATTCCATGCTCCCTCCATTAGTGTATCAGGAAGGGTGGGATTAAGTATTGTGTCAAAGGAAATGGAAAGCCATTTTTAGTTATAGAGGTTGAGAAATATGAGGATGACCTACTATCTTCTCAAAACACCCTTTCATGAACTTGGACAAAACTCAAATTCAAAAGCAAAAGAAGAAGAAGAAAAGGCAAAATAAAAGAAAGCAAAAGGAAAATCCAAGTGAACAAGAAAGGGGAATTGAAGAAGAAATAGATCCGCATATTACATTCCTCCCATAGTTCATTCCTTCATATGGACATGTAGGATGATGACTCAACCTCCACCAAAAGAGGTAGAGGCAAATAGAGGCGCCCAGAGGTGGAAGACCCCTTGGCCATCAAACATGGGTTATGTTCCAGGTACTAGACTTGGAATCCAATGTGAGTCTAATGTAGATACTAGAACCCCTCTCAGATGTTTCATTTAAGATGACACGCCGATAAGTCCAAGCAAAGTAGGAAAGCATGTAAAACTATCAAATTGAACCTTAGCAACTTTCTCAAGTTTGAAGGTTTGGTAGTTAAGGAAGCCCCTAAGTCTTCCAGAGATATGAAGTTGATGAGATTCTTTTTAGGATCATCCTCCTCAAGTCCTGAAGATGATGTAGAACTTGAGGAGAATTCATTCAAAGAATTAATGAAATTACCTTTTGACTTTTACTCACCTTGTGTTCATAATCTTATATAGAAAGGTTTGGTTCCTCATGGTCCAGTGCACAGGTCGAGTATTTTGAAGCCATGGAATAATATAAGGGAAGAACAATCAAAGAGGATTAGATTCAAGATGTGGTCCAATCGATGATGATTAACATAGTTGTTACCAATCATTTGGAGTCTTATAGGTTCTTTTCACACAACACCAACTCTTATGAGAATGTGTTTAGAAACCTCAGATGATCCATATGATCTCCAAATCAAAGATGCACTACCAAAATTTGAAGAGGAGATCCATGCAATGACAAGCTTAAAGAAATCAACCTGGGAGAAAAACCACGCTTACATACATCGCTCATTGCTAAATGAAGAAGAAACCAATGACTTAGTTAAGCTATTGATTTAATTTAAAGACTACTTTGCTTGGAGTTATGAAGAGATTCCTAGATTATCTCTTGACATAGCAGTCCACAAGCTAGCAATAGATCCTAACGCTAACCTTATCAAGCAAGCTCTTAGGCACATGCGATTAAAAATTGAATAACATGTTTCTTCTGAAGTCAAGAAACTGATCGATGCTAGTTACATCAGGGAAGAAAAATACCCTACCTGGTTAGCTAGTGTCATCCCAGTTAAGAAGAAGAATGGCCAAATTTTCATATGCGTCAATTTTAGGGATTTAAATAAGGCATGCCCTAAGGATGAGTTTCCTCTTCCTATACCAGAATTAATGGTGGAAATTGCCTCATCTCATATAATTTTCTCTTTCATGGATGGGTCATCCGCTATAACCAACCAAATCAAGATGGCTCAAGATGAAAGAAACACTACTTTTGAACCCCATTAGAATTGTTATAGGGTCATGCCTTCATTAAAAATATGGTGCTACATACCAACGGGCCATGACTGGATCTTCAATGAACTCATCCATCATAGAGCTATGTTGATGATGTAGTAAGAGTAGAGAAAAGGAAGACCATCTCTTTACTTGAGAGTATTTGAATAATTAAGATAATATAATGAATCCCTTGAAGTGTGCATTCAAGTAGCTTGGAAATTGGTTTGTCCTCCACTGAATAGATCCGAAAAAAGATTAAAGCTATCTTAGAAATGCCACCTCCTAAAAGTATAACTCAACTTAGATCTTTCTAAGGACGGTTGACATATCTAAGATGCTTTATTTCTAACCTATCGGGAGATGCAAGCCATTCTCGACTTGTCAAAAGGATAAGTTTAAGTGGGATGACAAGTGCGATGCCTTTGAAGATATCAAGAAGATTTGGTGAAGTCGCCTAATAGTCCTATCCGAAAGCCACTCATCCTCTACACTCATCTGATGATGACCGTTGGCCCAAGCCAACGATGAAGAAGGAGAGTGCTCTCTACCTACCTCCTGACATCTATTTCTGAAACTATCCACCTATTGAGAAACATTACCTAGCTTTGATCTTGGCTTCCCAAAAGCTATGACATTATATGCTTTCTCATAAGTTGAACTTGATTTCTAGAACCAATCCACTACAGTATCTCATGAACAACACTATCGGATAGTGATGGCCCATGATTCTCTGCTTGATATCATATTTACACCTTCGTGGTAAGGATAAGAACTAGTAGATTTTAAAAGATCACTTCCCACTCCTCGCTTAGTGATGATCTCCATGATGAACAAATCATGAACTTAGGGGAGGTTGAAAATCACCGATGGGAGATGTATTTTGATGGTGTAGCTTCTTTTCATAAAGGGGAAGCACCACGATCTACTCTTCTAGGAAAGAGGGTAGGAATAGTTCTTCTAACTGTGATCATGATGTGATGAGATTCATGCTATCTTTCCAACCCCGCACCAATAACGGCAGTATGAGGCTTTGATTACCGCTGAGTTAGCTATCACAGTGCGTGTCAAGAGCATCAACATCTTTGGGGATTCTCAGTAGGTCATCAATCAGATTGTCAGGTCCTATAAGGTTCTCAAACTGAAGCTTCATCATTACCACGAGTATACCATGAAGCTATTGGCCCAAATCCCTGAAGTCACCATCTACAAGGTTCCCCAAGAAGAGAACGTAGTAGCAGATACTTTGGCCACACATGCTAAGGAATTGGCGATCTGGAAGATGAGTCCATTCCAATAAGGTTCCAAAATAGATAAGTCCTATCCCTTATTGATGCTGAACTCATCGAGAGACTTTCTCTTGAAGGGGAGGTTGCTATTACCTATAAGGATAAGGAGCTGGATTGGAGTCAACCATTCATAAACTATTTGAACACCGACAAACTATCTCAAGAAAATTCATAAGCCCATCAGGTGAAACACAGCATTCTATCCTATGCTCTCATTGATGGTACCCTATACTGATGGTCCTTTGATCAAATATGGTTACATTATTTAGATAAATATGAAGCCCGTGACATTATAATTGAGGTACATTTTCTATCATCAACATCAAGAAGATGATGAAGATCAAGAGACTAGGATACTACTAGCCTTCAATGATTACAGACTGCATGGATGTAGCTAGGAGATGCCATCAGTGTCAGGTACACGGTGTGGTCCTACATCAATCACCCAACATTTTACACTATACACTACCCTCATGGCCATTCGAGTGTTGGGGTACCAACATTGTGGGTCTGATCGATCCTCCTTCTTCCAAGGGTCATCGCTTATCTTAGCCACCGACTACTTTTCCAAGTGGGCGAGGCAATCCTCAGAGGTTATAGCTCAAAGATGTGCTTACTTTAGAAACCATATCGTATATAGGTTCAGGGTGCCTCAACAAATTATATCCAATAATGGTACTGCATTCAAAAATACCAAGATCAAAAGCTTCACCAGAAGACACAATATAGATTGGAGATACTCCACCATCTACTATCCTAGAGCAAATGGGTTACCAAAAGAATTCATAAAAACTCTCATCCAAATACTAAAGAAGACACTTGATGATAACAAGCGATAGTGGAACGAGCAATTGGTTGAAGCCTTGTGGGCCTACCGCACCACATACCAAACTCCAACTCTATCTACCCCATTTTCCTTAGTGTATGGGTCAAGTCTACCTTTAAAGTTCAACTCATCACTAAAGATAGCATAATAAGATCACTACAAGAATCCAAAGTTAGAGTATACAAGAGTTTGAAGGTTTGAGGAGAGTTGGCGCCTAACCTCGAAGTTATATAAGGCCAAATAATTCAAACTCAACAAGCCGGTTCAGATAGGTCTTCTTAGGAGAACTTGTGTCCCCAAGGAGACCAATTGTTGCCCATCAGAAGATGGGAGGCAAGTTTAAACCCACTTGGGAAGGCCCCTATGTCATAGAGAAGTCCTACAAAGGAGGATTTTATCAGCTTATTGATTATAAAGGGGAACACCCAATGCTTCCATATAATGGGCTCTATTTGAAGAAATATTTCCCATAAAAAAATCATATTTGAAAATAATTCTATTAATCAATAAAAACCTGATTCTATTTCATCAAAATCTCTTCTTCTTTCAAAGCATTATTTGCTTATCTTGCGAATCTATTTAGGGTAAGTGTAAGAGTCCCCCAGCGACATCCTATCCCTCTCTCACAACACAAACATAATCAAAAACAATTTCTTGGAATTATTAGAATAGGAATGAGAGAACCCAAGAGGCATCCTATTTTAACTAGCATAGCTAAGTTAGGTGTGAGAGAACCCGAGCAACATCCTTTCTTAGGGGGAATTCCCATCTACCATTCATGGCACCACTTCATCAAATTACCCAAGTGTGTTTAAGGTAGGTATATGAGAACCCAAGAGGCATTCTATTCCCTTTAACACAAGCACAAAAACAAACACATATCTTTTATCTCGGACTATTTTGAGACCAAGCCCCTTGTGGCACTTACTCATTAGTCTTGTACCTACCTCAAGATGTCACCCCAATGGTCACTTATTTATAAGATGTGAGTCCCCACGCTTTCTTCCTAACTTGACCATTGCAAACCAACGAGCCTTGTTTTGGTAGACTTCACGCTTCACTCAAGTTTTTGATGTGAAGAAGAGCTTTCTGAACTAATCATTAGATGGTTAGGATATTTGAGGTAGGATAAGTCCTGAGAGGCTCCTTTCTTGACTATTTGAGTTGATATAAGTCCTCCAAGCATTCACTAAAGTCCTAGTCGAGACACCTCGAGCCAAAGAGATCCCAAATTAGTTCGCCATGAAGGATGTGAGTCCCCAGCTTTCTTCCAGTCGATTGTTGTAAACCGATGACACCTTTGGTTGGTTGATACTCTATGCCGACAACTCACCATGGATACACCACTCTGATGTGAGTCCCGCTTTCTCCTTGAGTTGGCCACACCCTATTTGATATATGACTAGCCATGTCACCTTCTCTAGGGTTTTGGATTAAGCCATAAGAAGACCCTCTACCTACGGGCATTCTATTTGGATCACATGCTTTATGACCCAATTTAGACACTACCTGGGTTACTCTTAGTTAGACAACCCCCCTTTCCTAGTATCCACCCCTGTGGTTGGAGAATTTGTTCAGCAGATGCACAGATTCTCTCTTGGTTCATTAAATCTGAGAGATGTCTAGGCTGATATAAGCTCCATCTCAGTTTGATCCCTTGAAAATTGTTAGGGTCCATGATAAATAAACAAACAAAATAAACAAATTAATTTGCTTGTGGATTAGAAATTCAAGCCCCCAAAGGGTCCCTTTTCCCAAGTAGGCATCCATCTTGTGGCTGTCAACATAACTCCTATAGAATTTTCCTACTTGAGTCGAGATAAATTCTAGGTCAAGACTCACCCGTAGTCTCCCAGGTTGGGTTCAATCTATTTTTCCACAAGCTGTGCCGACTCATTCTACTTTGGAAGATGTAAGACTATGATGCAAGATGACTATCAAACCGAGCAGCTATTTGATTTGCAAATCACCCGATCTTTGTAGTGGAAGATGTGATTCCCCAGCTTTCTTCCCAATTGATCATTGCAAATCAAAGGAACTCCTTTGGTCTATAGTTCTCCCATTGGAAGCTATTTTGTTTGGAATAGATAGAGCTAATATAAACTCCTTCGCAGGATCCATCGCAAACTAATGAAATCTATCAAAATAAATAAATCTAAAAATGAAATTAATCTTTGACTATTTTTGAGTCGATTTAAATCCCGGGCATTCACTCAATAGTCAAGTGGGTTCAATCTGCTGCTGCTAACTAATCACCCGAGTTTTATTTTTTAAGTAGTCGCTTTCTTCTTAGACTTGACCATTGCACACCAAAAGGCATCCCCTTGGTTGGATAGTCTACATTGTGTGGTAGACTACATTTTTTGATAAGTTTGAGTCTGCCCAGCCTCTATAGCCCCTACCGCACATCACAAACTAATGGGACCCATAAAAATAAATTAAAAAATGAAATTAATCTTGACTCTCTTTGAGTTGATCTATGTCCCCCATCGGCATTCACTCAATAGTCAGCCCTAGGTTGATTCAATGCTGTTTGCCAATGAGTCAACCCAAAGAACTGTCCCTACTTTGGAGGATGGTCTACTATGCTTTCTTTCCTAGTACAACTGATACCAAAGGCAACATCCCTTTGCTGGCTAGTCCTACTATGTTTATTGACTACCCCTGATGCAACTGAAAGTCAAGTCTAGGCCTCATGGCTCCTACTGCATCCATCGACAAACAACTCCATTTCAAATTCCAAAATTAAAAATCTAAAATAAATAAAAAATAATCAATCAATCTAAATCAAATCTTTTGCTCCTCCTCAGTGAGATGCAAATCTTTCTAGCTCCCTAAATTGTGAATCAATCCCTGGAATTTTATAGCCTTTCCTCCCTTGTGGATGACTGAACTTGCCTCCAGTAGAGTTCACTGTCTATCCCCATGGATAAATAAATACGAAATCCTTATCTCTCTTATGAACCTAAATTACATCTTTTCTTGAAGACTAACAAATATCTATGGATGACTCTGAAATATAGTGGAAGTAGCACATGGATTTTACCTTCTATGGACATAAGATAGAGCCACATTGCTAGTTTGTGATTCCTTCTACACCTCAGGTTGTGGGAGTAGATCTTCATGCTAGTGCTTGACTGCTACGGACCATTTCGGTCAACACCAATGCTGTGTCCCTTGTCACACCTCCACCTATTGGGCTTCCGTTGACCTCATTTTTAGGATGAGCTCTCAACCCCTCCATCTTAGATATAAGACTCCTGACTTTAAGAGATCCTTAGTCTTAAGACACATCTAGTGATTAGGTGGACACTTAGCCTAGAGACTTAGAAGAGTTAGCCATTGAAATAAGTCATGCCTTAGGGGTGTTAGGAAAATTTGCCTACCCTATAGCTTGAACCAACTCCTCACTTCCTTCCTTCAAGTCAAATTCAAATTAACTCTAAACTCATATCAACTTCAACTCCAAATCAAACCTTGAATCAATTTCAATGGATTTTCTCAAATCATAAATCAATTCCAAATAATCAAAAGTCATGACTGAAATCCAAATTCAAATTCCAAAAATCTTTCCCAAGCCCTTTTATTCTATCTTATGGACTTAGCTTAAATCAAATTCAAGAAATTTTCTCATAACTCACTTATATTCTCATTTATATTCACATATATAAATGAAATATAAATTCAAATCAATCAAACTAAATCCAAAATCCAAAATCTAAAATCCAAATCTTGCCTATGTCCTTTGATTTCCTTTCATGGACTTAGCCTAAATGAAATCTAAATCGATTCAAATTCATGAATTTTTCACATAAATCATTTATATTCCCATTTATATTCACATATGTAAATGAAATATAATTTCAAATCAATCAAACTAAACCCAAAAGTCAAACCCAAATTGACAAATCTTTCCCAAGTCACTTTGATTCTCTCTTAAGGACTTAGCCTAGATCATGTTCAAATCACTTCAAACTCATGAAATTTTATCATAACCCATTTATATTCTCATTTATATTCATATATATAAATGAAATATAAAAACAACCAAAACAAACTCCAAAAAATCAAACTCAAATTCAATCAAAATCCAACGTAAGCCTTTCAAGTCAAAATCTTGAACTTAGCCATCAAATCAAATCAAGCCAACCTCTTGATTTTCTTCATGATTTAATCAACCCTTTCATGAATCAAATATAAATGAAAACTTCAATTCTCAAACCAAAACTAAATTCAAAAATCAAACCCAAGTCAAACTCATGTTCATCCTTTGAACTTGAAAATGACATATGAATCAAAACCTATTTGACTTCAAATATCTTGCAAGTGGATTTATATTTCAATCATAAATCCATATGTGAGTTCAACCAAACTTGAATCAAGCCTTGATCAAGCCAACTAAACCCAATTGGCTCACTTGACCCAAAGTAGCCAATTTGACCTATATGAATCAAATCAATTCAATTCAAATCAAAGTGGATTATGCTAATCCAAACTTAATGTCATGTTTGTTGATCATCATAAGTTAATCAATTATCATGAATTGGTTCAAACCAAGTCAACCTAGCCGTTGACCAAGTCAACCCCAAACATAGCCATGTAACCTAAACCAATTGATTGCATCCAATGGCTCAAGTTCACTCCAAATTGATTATTGAACCTAACCAAAACATTAATTAAACTTAATTTGATCAATTGACCAAATAGACCCAACCTAGCCCAATTGACCATGAACCTAGCTTGACCTAAAAGGTCAAATCAAGCCAAAATTAAACCAAACCAAAATAAAACCAAAGTCTACAATATATTCCAAATGATCAACCAAACCCCAGCCAAGCCATGATCAAGCCAATTTGGTCAATTGGGTCAAATTGATGAACTTAGCCCAAATTGACCTAAAGAATCAGATTGCACAAAATACAAAATAAATCTAAATTAAACCAAATTAATTAAAATCAATTAAACCAATATACTCCAAATAGTCGTTTGAACTTGACCCAACTCTTGGTTTGACCCAATTTGACCAATTGGTCAACCTAACTCATTTTGACCCGATTTGACCCAAATTGGTCAAATTAACCCAAATTAAACCAAATGAACTTAAAATGACATGAAATTTGGTTCAACTTACTTTTGACTCATTTCAAATCTTCCCAAATCAAATTCAATACCAAATGACCACTTTGACCTTGGGTCAAGGGCATCCCATGAGAAAAGACACTTCTAAGTGGTCATTTCTCTTCCATGGCCACTTGACACTCATCCATTGGTCCACATAGGCACCAAGGACACTGATATTCTAACTCAAGGAGTGGTTGTGGGAGCCATGACTCATGGGGAGGTGAAATAACCTCACCTCTCCCATTGGAACACTTAGCATGAAGGACTTTCACCTCCCCTTGTCTAAGACACCCTTTTGTCCTTCATGGAAAGCCGCTTTCCATGCCTTAGCCAACCATAGGGAGCCACCTAAGATGTTTATCTTGCATTCCCAACCACTCCAAGCCAAATGACATGAGTTTAGAGCCAAAATTTTAAACAAAAAGGTTCATTTTCATTCACTTTTGATTCTAAGGCATTAGTGGCTGAAGAAAACCCTCATACCTCTCATTCTCGCTCTCCTAGAGCTCCCAAAGCCATTGGCAATCATCCCCACTTCATATTGGAAAGAAATACTTCAAAACTAAGTGGATTTCATCGAGAAAATGATGATCACCAGAGGAAACTTTGTTATGACGTGAAGGCGAAGAACCAAGCTCATTCCAAGGCCTCTTCCCTCACTCAACAGTGTGCTCGAGTCATCACTGCCCCCAAAAATCATCCCTGATGAGGTAACTTTCAAATATCATAGCCGACCTTAGGATCCTTCATTTGTGATAGTTTTTCACGTGATTTTTAGGAATCTACCCTAGATAATCCTGCATTTTTACTTCAAATCATCCCAATTAAAAAATAAAAGATTTTCGGTGCGAATCAACGTGAAAATGAGTCCATTTGGACAAATTTTCACTTAGAATCCCTCATTTTTACAAAAAAACACACTATTTTTTATGTTCACCATCTATGAGTAGCGGTGTCCATCCATGATTATGGGATCGGATTCTTGGATGTGGATTACTTGCCTTATGTAATGTGGAGTCCGTCGCATGGTTCAAGTGATCAGACAGCTCTAATCACATGATCCTGGCTTCTTTATCGTGTGATTTGATTTGGACCATTCGATCTCGGACAATTGAGTGAATTATGCGTCGCTCCCACATTCTCGTTCAAAAGGCGGCGATTGCGTGGTGTGCATTACATGACACTCAATTTATTTTTGGGTTTGTTCGGTGGTGCCTGACCATAAATGACATTTTATTCTTTTGCATTAGCTTTATAAAATATGTGATGTTTTATTTAGGTTGTGCATTAAGATGGCATGTTTTCCTAGTTCCTTTCTTGCTTTGAATGGCCTGGATAACGATTTGGCTCTTAGGAAAAAAATAAATCTTCTACCAAATTAATTAACTCAAAATTAAAAATAAATAACTCATAACCTCATTTAAAGCCTAAGTTAAAATC
The DNA here is from genome assembly GCA_021442155.1 of Cymbidium sinense. Lineage (NCBI taxonomy): Eukaryota > Viridiplantae > Streptophyta > Magnoliopsida > Asparagales > Orchidaceae > Cymbidium > Cymbidium sinense. The sequence continues at coordinate 100,293,627 of CM038226.1, read as the reverse complement.
AAGATAAAAGAATTAGCAACCCCTTAGTTAGATGAGCATTTCTTTTCTAACATCATGCATAAAAATATATTATTTCACTCTTATTTGGAGGGCTTCCACCTTTGCCAGAGAACTTGCCTTGACCTTCGAGAGCCATAGTGGAAACACACCTCCCCCTTCTCACTGATTTTGGCCCATAATCTTATTTCTCATGCATTATGCATATGAATCCTATAAGCCTGAGTCAAATAATGGTCCAAAAATGAAACTAAAATGTAATATGTTTTTGCATTAGATCTAGGTCATTTTTCATGCCCTTACATGATCTAGTCTCTTAGGGGTGAGTTTAAGGACTTAGTCTCTTTCTAAATAAACACCAAGCATAAAGCATAAGACTTTCTTACATGTATTTAAAACTGTAGGAGGAATTAGTTGGTGTTCACCTCTAGGCAATTTTAAGTCTAACAATCAGGTGATTTATCCTCTCTTATTGAGGTAAACCATATGCCCATTTTTGCGTTAGATTTAGGTCATGCTTTGCCATCGCCAAAGCTCCCTATATTTAGGTTCTGAGGTTGCTATTTCCCTTCAGGGCCATGAGCATAAATCCTCACCTCTTTGGCATTTCTATAACCTTGTATTGTGAAATATAAGCCCTAAACTTCTAAAAAAATTCAACTTAAATAATAATTCTATTTCAAAAATATAAAGCCCAACCATAGATAGTTTGGGAAGTTTACTAGGCCTCCTAGTATCCTAAACATCCCCTACTCATCTTCATTTGGCTTCGATAATAACTCTCTCTCTTTAATAAATGCCATTTGATTTGCCAAAAATAAACTAATCGATTGATAGTCCTACCTATTGAAATCTTTGGAAAAATGATCATTTACCTTAATCGAGAGTATTTCTAAGGAATCCCCTTCCTTAGGATGTAATTAACTATGGAGACTTTCTCTTGTAGGGAACTTAATGAACCCAATTTAAAATAAACCCTACTTTACTTTTCCATGTAAAGTAGAGAAAGAATCTCTAGTACATATGCAGACCCATTGTCCTTAGGAGTCTTTATTGAGGTGATTAGGTTCATTGTAGGGTGGTGACTTCTGTCTTTTGAGATAGTACACCTCTCCTCAATGTCATACTCGATCACTCTAATAAGAACATCTGGTGACCCGATAAAAGGTGTACATTTCTATTTTCATTCATCCTCTTCAAAAGGATAGATGAAGGTGGGAATATTTTACCATAAGGCTCCATAGTGTTGCCATTGAAGATAGATGATTAGAAGATTGAAGCCAAGTTTCACATCATAAACTCGGATACATCATTCAATGCTTTTCTTGGGAGACCATGAATACATAAAAATAAGATAGTTCCATCCTCTCTACATTAGTGCATGAAGTTCTTGAGAAGTGGGATTGAGTATTGCGTCAAAGGAGATCTCAAACCATCCATAGTTCATAAGGTCGGATATATGAGGATGCAACATATTTCCTCCCCCAAAACTAAGAAGTTCATTCTCATGAACTTAGTCAAGATCCTCATGAGGGAAAAAAAAGAAAGAAAATAAAAACAAAAAGAAAAGAAAAAAGAGAAAGAAAGAAACTAAAAGGGAGCGAGACATAGACTCAGGGGAAGATGTAGATCCTGACAGTAGATTCCACTGACAGTTCGTTACTCCATTCAAACATATGGGTAGGATGACCCGACCTCCACTAGGTAGAAGAAGAGGACAATTCAAGGTAGTGTCTAGGTGGAAAGCCTCCCTATTGGCCACATAATAGGAGGTATATTCCAGCCACTAGGAGTATACTTGCTATCCATATAGACTTAGAATTTAGTTTAGAGGATGAGTCTTATGTGATTAACACACCAGCCAACTCTTCTTAGTAGTAGATCCCTTCCAATGTGACACTTGAGCAGGATAGCGATGAAGACTGGGCTTCAAAGCAAAACATAAATGTATCCAATTATGTATGTGAAACAGTTATGCATCAGTTTGGAACCTTAGCTCTAACCCCACTTTTCTCACAAAAAGTTGAGGGTTCGGTAGTTAAGGAAGCCCTTAAGTCATCCACAGTTGTGAAGACTTAGAGGTTCTTTCTGGGAGCATGATCCTCAAGTCAAGAAGTTGATGTAGAACTTGAGGATGATTCATATAAAGATTTAATAAAATTACCTTTTGATTGGTACTCACTGTGTGTTATAAACTTAGCAAAGAAAGGGTTAATCCCACATATTTAGTCAAAGCATAGGTCAGACTATTTCGAAAGAATATGGAAGAATGAATGCAAAAGCTATCAATTAAGACCAGGACTAGGATTCGATAAAGTGGGTCTAGTCGATGATGATGATTACTGTTTAGTCATCACCAATCATGTGGAATCTGATAGGTTCTTTTCAAATCATGCTAACTTATATGAAGAGGAATGTTTAGAAAATTCAAATGCTTTAGAAGATTTTGAAGTCAAATATGCACTGCCAGAGTTTAAAGAGGAGATCAGGTCAACCATCGACAAGCTCAAAGAAATCAACTTAGGAATTGAAGACAATCCACGTTCGACATACATCAGTTCTTTGTTGAATAATACTAAAATCAGTGATTTAGTTAGGATATTGACTTAGTTTAAGGACTACTTCGCATGGAGTTATGAAGAGATTCTCGGTTTATCTCTTGACATAGCAGTCCACAAACTAGCAATAGAGCCTAGTGCTAATCCTATCAAGCAAGCTTGTAGATGCATACGATTAGATATTGGATAACAGGTTATTTCTAAAGTCAAGAAACTAATCGATGTTGGCTTCATCAGGGAAAAAAATATCATATATGGTTGGCAGTGTCATCCTAGTTAAGAAGAAGAATGCCAAATTTGCATATGCGTCGATTTTAGGGATCTAAATAAAGCATATCTAAAAGACAAATTTTCACTACTGATACCAAAATTGATGGTGGACATTGCCTCATATCATGCAATCTTCTCCTTCATGGATGGCTTATTTGGATATAACCAAAGAAAGATGTCCCCCAAAGATGATAGAAACACTATTTTTTAAACCCCGATCAAAATCTTTTCCTATAAGGTCATGCCTTTCAGCCTTTAAAATTTTGGTGCTACTACTTAGCAGGCCATGACTCAAATCTTAGATGAACTCATTCATCATCAAGTTGAATGTTATGTCAATGATCTCATAGTCAAAAGTAAAGAAAAGGAAGACAATCTCTTTGACTTGAGAGTAGTTTTTGAATGATTAAAATAATTTAACCCCAAAATGAATCATCTGAAGTGTGTATTCAGAGTAATTTCAGGGAAATTTCTTGGGTTTATTGTCCGACATCATGGAATTAAAATCGATCCAGAAAAGATCAAGGCGATATTAGAAATTTCACCCCCTAAAAGTTTAACTCAACTTAGATCATTCCAAGGGCAGTTGGCGTATCTAAGATGCGATTCATATCTAACTTATCAAGAAGATGCCATCCATTCTTAACACTTTTCAAAATGATGCCAAGTTCAAGTGGGATGACAAGTGTCAACATAACTTCGAAGACATCAAGCACTACTTGATGACGTTACCAGTTCTAATAGCCTTTATCTCGGGCAAGCCATTGATCCTTTATACTGCTACATTAGATGACTCTCTTTGCACTCTCTGTTTGCCCAAGCCAACAATGAAAGAAAAGATAAAGCACTCTACCTTAGCCATCATCTAATCTCTGCTGAGGTGAACTATCTACCCATCGAGAGGTATTGCTTAGCTTTAATCTTTGCACTCACCAAAAGCTACGACATTACATGCTTTCTCATAAGGTGAACTTGATCTCTAAGATTAATTCACTATAATATCTCATGACACGGCTGACATTATCCAGATGGTTGGAACATTGGTCCATGATTTTGTAGCAGTTTTACATTGCATTCATACTTCTCCGTGAGGTGAAAGAATAAGCACTAGCAGATTTGTTAGCAGTACACCCACTTCCTAGCTCCCTGCTTAGTGATGACCTCCCCGATGAGCAAATCATGAACCTAGGGGACACGGGCATTCACTGTTGGGAGATGTATTTTGATGGTGCAGCTTCCTCTCAAAGGGGAGAAGACCACGATATACTATCCCAGGGAAGGCAGGGATAGGAGTAGTTATCCTAACTCCAGATCGCGATGTCATGAGATTCTTATATCATCTGTCAAATCCATGCACCAATAACAAAGTCGAATATGAGACTCTGATTGCCAGTCTGGAGTTAGCCGTTACTCTAAGCATCCAAAATATCAACATCTTTAGGGATTCTCAATTAGTCATCAACCAAATTGCTTGGTCCTACAAGGTTCTAAAGCTCAAGATCCATCACTACCACAAGTACACTATGAAGTTGTTGGACCAAATCCCAGAGGTTACCATGTATAAGATTCCTCGAGGAGAAAATGTCATAGCAAATGCTTTATCCAAACTCACCAAGGAGTTGGCATGTCCTTAAGATGAGTCCATACTAATAGTCCAAAATATACAAGTCTTATCCATTGTTGATGCTGAACTCATCGAAAGATACTCTATTGAAGGGGAGGTTGCCATTTCCAAAAAAGATGATGAGTTAGATTAGAGGAAACCATTCATGGATTATCTAAATATAGGCAAACTACCTTAAGATAAGTCCCAAGCACATCAGGTGAAGCAGATAGCACTTTTCTACACTCTCGTGGATGACACCTTGTACCGATAGTCCTTCGATCATATGTGGTTATGTTATTTGGACAAACATGAAGCTCGTAAGATCATGATCAGGTACACTCAGGTTTATGTGGAGCTCACCAATCTGATCCAAGATGAAAGCTAAGATCAAGAGACTAGGATACTACTAACCGTTGATGATCACAGACTGCATGGATGTAGCTAGGTAATGCCACCAATGTCAGGTGCACGATGTGGTCCTACAACAACCACCCAATATTCTACACCCTACATTGGCCCCATGGCCATTTGAATGTTGGGGTACCGACATCGAGGGTCCGATTGATCCTTCTTCTTCTAAGGGTCATCGATTCATCCTAGCTGCCATTGACTACTTTTCCAAGTGGACGGAGGTGATCCCACTCAGAGAGGTCACAACTCAGTATGTGCTCTAATTTTTCAAAAACCATATCGTATATAGGTTCAGGTGCCTCGATGAATTATATCTAATAATGGTACTGCATTTGATAGCACCAAGATTAATAATTTTGCCCGGAGATAGAACATAGATTGGAGATATTCTACCATCTATTACCCGAGGGCAAATGGCTTAGTAGAGCCTTCAATAAAACTCTCATCCAGATATTAAAGAAGATGCTCAATGATAATAAGCGATAGTAGCATAAGCAGTTAGTTGGAGCCTTGTGGGCTTACCACACGACATCCAAAACTCTAAATTAATCTACCCCTAGCCATTATATCATTAGAAGTCCAACTCCCATCACTAAAAATAGTTGTGGGTAACATGATCATAACAGTAGAATGCTAAGTTATAGTTAGAAGAGCTGAAGGTTTGGAGGAGAGATGCCTACGGGCATGCAAAACCTCAAGTTGTATAAAGTCAAAATGATTCAAACTCACAATAAGTTGATTTGTGTGGTATTTATTTTTGGGATGTGGATACCATACAGATCTTAGGGGGTACTTATTGAAGTGATCGAGTATGACATTAAGGAATGATATACTATCTCAAAAGATAGAAATCATCGCCCTAAATGGAACTAATCACCTAATAAGAGCTCCTAAGGCATGATGGGTCTTCGAATATACCGATTTTTCTCCTACTTTATATGAAAAAGTAAAGTAGGATTTATTTTAAGCTAAGTTTATTAAGTTTCTATGGAGACAAGCCCCCATAGTTAATTACATCCTAAGGAAAGTGAGTTCCTTAAGAATACTCTCGACAGAAATTAAAGCCTCCAAAGATTTTAAAACTAGAATATCAAAGGATAGGTTGTATTTTAAAATTCAAATGGAAAAACTCAAGGAGAAGACTTATTATCGAAGTCAAAGGAGATGAGTTGGAAATGCTCATGATACTAGGAAACCTAGTGAGCATTTTAATCTATCCTATGGTTGGGCTTTATATGTTTGAAATTGAAGAGATTTATTTTGTTTGAGTTGAATTTTCATTAAATTGCTAGGGCTTACAATCTATCAACACAAGATTGTGGAAAAGCCTAAGAGGTGAGGATTTATGCTTGTAGCTTGAAGAAAATAGTTACCTCAAATCCTAAAACTAAGAACCTTTAGCATAAGCCAAATCACAACCTAAGTCTAAATGAAGATGGGTATATGATTTACCACCATAAGAGAGGATAAACTACCCGATTACTAGACTTACAATCGCTTGGAGTGGTAGCCAACTAACACCTCCTACAATTCAAATCATGTGGTCAAGTCTTATGATTTTGCAAGATAGTTGGGCTATTATTATTTAGAAAGAGACTAAAGTCCTTAAGCTCACTCCATAAGGGACTAGAGCATGAGTGGTATGAGCAATGTCTTAATCTAATATAAATCTTTTCAAAATTTTATTTCAATTTTGACACTTCATTTTGACAAAGGCTTTGGGATTTTCAATGGCTATATGCATGATAAAGTAAGTAGTTGGCTAAATTAGCAAGAAATATGTATTTTTTAACATAGAGGAGACCCTCGAAGGTTAGGTCTTCCCCTATTGTGCAAGGATGAAAACCCTCTCTTTGCAAGAGTGAAATAATATGGCATGCATGTTGTTAGACATTCAACATTCAACTAAGCGGTCGCTAAATCTTTTAATTATCTTTATTTATTGCCTAGGCTTTATTATGAGGTTATGAATTGCTTAAAACTTTAGTTATGAGTTATAGTTTGGTAGAAGATTTATTTTTCCCTATGAGTCTAATCCCATATAGGCCACACATTAAATCATAAAACATTAAGAAAATGAAAAGAATGTCATTTCTACTATGCAAGCTAAATACAACATCAAATAATTTTATAATACTAGCATAAAAGAATAAAAGGCCAGTGCGGTCAGGTACTGCCATACAACCCAAAAAAAAAAATGGTTTGTTGAGCCCTACCCTTATACACTTTGATACTTAAAAGAATAATTAAAATTGACAAATGAATATTAGGGGTTCAAATCTTCATATCTTCATCACTTCTTCATTTCCTCCATGTCTTGCTCCTTTGAAGTGGTAGGCTTCAATGCATCACACGACACCCAAGACTAAGCCTTCTAGCCAATGATCATCTAATCCCCCATAGCACTAATCCTAATTCCTAATGAAAAATTACATTAAAAATAGAAAAATAAATCTAACTACACCTGCAAAATAAGTGTTAGCTAAACACACATACAATCTAAGCAGTTATATTTATAATTTGGACTTGGCACCCTGCACATGGGTAACCAAGCCCACATGTCCTAACTTGGATTATGCTTAAGGGCATAAGCAGCCTGCAAGAAAAACATTTATATTTATTTTTACAGCGACCCCTTAAGCTTAATCCTTGTATGATTAGGCCAATTACGACCTAACACCCAGTCTGGAACATACACCTAATATCGAGTCTAAAATAATACATCACAAAATAAAACATACATCACACCATGCACCATCCTTACAGAGGACTAAAAGTGGTGACTTAATTCTAATATTTATGTTAAGGCCTGTGTGATATGATTTTCTAAATGTGAAAGGTTGTTTAGTCATAAGAGGTTGATTTCAGTTTAAGTGGTTTAATTGATTTGAGAATTTTACTTAGTGCTTTCTTTTGTTTCATAAGCCTTACACTTACCAACTAAGTGTTATAAAGAGAGGAAAGAGAATTGCTCTCTTTCATCCCTACCCTAAGCCACTTTGTAAAGCATTTTAATTTAATTTGTTCTCTTTAGTAAATGGATTATTACATATTTTAAATTAATCCTAAGTTTAGATTCACTTTAAATGATTCCATTTAATATAAAAGACATCTTAAGATTAATTTGATTGAATTACAATCACATGATATATATTTAATCATTCCGTTCCATCACAGGTAACATGCATATGATTAAATCCTAAGTATACCTACACATACAATATATTTTAGCACATTTAAATGATGGATGTGAACATGTACATTTAAAGTTTATATTTTTCATTTGATTGAACTATTTCATCATATTAATTTAAAGCTCTATCCAAATTCTTATACAAAAATGCATAAGGATGAAATCAAACGGGCACGTGCCATTATTAAACTAGGAAAGTAAGGTAATCAAATGACCTCCTTGGGGCTAGCTAAAGCCTCATATTCCGAATATCCAAACTATATACCCATTTTCATTCAAACATATGTAAATTTATATATATGAATGTAGGAAAGGAAGCTTCCAACTATATGACTAGTTAATTCAATCATTTAGACAATAATGAATGCATGTAATTTTAATAGAAAAGAGAGATTTTCATCCTTTAGCCACATATGCACACATATGTAAAGAGAAATGAGCAAGTACCTGCCTTTGTTAACCAGGGAACTGAGATAATCAAATGACTTCCTTGGGGCTAGCTAAAGCCTCGTACTGTTGGGATGTCCAGAGTATATACTTTTCTATCTCATTATATATGAATGTATATGTAAACAAGAGGAAGAAAATCATGCAAAAATTGCATTTTTATTTGATTAAAACATTTATTATATGAAATAAAGTCCTATCCAAATTCTAATGTAGAAATACATGTAAATGAAATCAAATGAGTACATGTCATTATTAACCAGGGAAGTGAGGTAATCAAATGACTTCCTTGGGGCTAGCTAAAGCCTTGTATTCCCGGGATGTCCAGACTATATACTTATTAACATTCAAATACATATAAAACTACACATGAATTAATGAAAAAAAGCTTTACTTCACATACCTAAGCTATAAGCACATGGAAACCTATATGTAATCATAACTACTATCACTCTAATCAATGTAATTGATTTATAAACTTTGGAAAAATAATTTGGATTTATTACTGATAATAGGCATAGATATATTAAGTTAAGTCAACACGTGCAAGCTTAACATAAAGAAAATTTCATTTTATTTAATTAATTTTGAAAAGAGATGGATTCATGGAATCAAATGACATACAATATTTAATATGATTGGAAAGAAATTAAGCAACACACAACACATGAATTCATTCAACCAAATTAATTCCTAAGGACAATCATATTAAATACAATGATTTAATAAACCAATTTTTTTATTATTAAGTTACTTTGGATGTTTGATTTGATTTAAAGAAGAGAGGATATTCAATCATTTGCTGCTCCTAACCCATTCCCATATTGGTTAATTAATTTGGTTTATTGAAAAAATATTTAGTTGATTTTATGAGTTAATTAGTTGTAATATGCATCAAGTACATTAATTAACCCTTTCATATGCCACTTTAGCATAATTATCCAAGTAAATATAAACCAACATGATATGCACATACTTTGAAAATAAAATTAGTAATGATCCTATGAAAATAAAAGGGATCTAATGCAATTGGCTCACAATTATTAGATAGTTAAGCTAAATGGTTTAATTAAGTACTCTTATAATCCTCTCACATATGTAGGTTAGTTACTATTTTCTAGAATTCTCTTAAGTTATTGAACACCTAAGAGTCTACCCAACACTTAAGTGATTAAGTTCGGAATGATTTGGATCTTAGTTTCATTGATTAAGTGATTCAATTAATTAATTAAGCCATAATTAACTCAATTAATTAAATGAACTTGAAGGAATAGATTAAGAAGGAGGTCTCAATCTTATCCCATGGGCTCATTCACTGTTGCTCAAAGGATTAATCACTTAATTAACTGATTCATTAATGATCATGTGATTAATTAATCATTAATTAGATTATGAGAGCAATTAAGGTTAATTAATTAATTTTCCTAATTAAGCAAGCAATAAACCCCAAGAAAATTAGGGGAGGTAGAGATCATCCCCTAAATAATCTCAGAAAGTTTGAAATTAATCCCATGGTTAATTAAGGAGTAATTAAGTTAATTAAATTTGTAATTAAACCCTAATTAAGCCTTAATTATTATTCAAAATTAATTAAAAATATTTTTATTAAATTGTCCTATAAAATACCCTTAAAATGAGTATTTATTTGTATTTCTTGTATTTTTATACAATTTGTTATGATTTTTCAAAGTTTCAGCCGATTTAAATAATTTTTAAAAAGCCTATTAATTTATTTTATTAAAATAGACTATATGAATTTCAAAATTCAATATCTTTTAATCCAGGAATTCTTTAGATTCGAAATTTTATGGTAGACCTTAAATTTTATTTCAACCTTTAAAAATTTCAACTCAATATGATTTATATTTTTAGAACAATTGATGAAATTTGATTTTCACTAAACCTCAAATTAAGCTCAAAATATTTAGTAAAATTTGGGAATTTTGAGTTCGTTGGATTACTTTGAAAGGATGAATCCAACGAGCCATTGCAATTTTTGGTTAGATATTTTATTTTCTATGAATTTTCAAACTTTCACGAGATTTAATAATTTTTAAATTTAAAAAATCCCTAATTTTTTACTTAACCCAGTCAGCATCATGCGACGCTGATGTGGCAATGTGGTGCCACATGGTGCCGCGTGATTGGCTGGCATGGTCTTGCGTGGCCAGAATGAGTGTGAACATGCCTTTTGCTTGGATCGATTCGGATGGTTCGATCGCAGATCGAACAGTCCAGATCGCACTCGATGATCTAATGGATGAATCAAGTGCATTTAGCATAAAATCTGGATCGTCCCATCCCCTAAACATTAGATCAAATGATGATTGGGTTTCATCCCATGAGCGGATGAAAGCGATGGTAATGAATAGTAAAAATGAGGATTTGCAATATTTTTTAAAATCTAAAATCTCATTCGAATGGGCTCATTTTCACATCAATTGACACCAAAACTTCTATTCTTTGTATTAGGGCTAAATACAATGAAAATTTCAAGGGTTTTCTAAGGAAATTCCTAAAATTGTGCAAAAATCTTCACAAATAAAAGCTCCTTAGGCCGCTATGGTTCTTGAAAATTACCTCATCGATGATTATTTATGGTAGTGGTGATGATCCGAGCATGCTCCTGAATGCAGGAAGAAGCTTTGGAATGGATCTAGACCTTTTCCTCCCTTTGGAATGATGTTTCCACCAATGGTCGCTGCTTCTTCACCGAAATTCGCTTGATTTTGATGGGTTTCACTCCAAAATAAAGTGGGAATGGTTGCTGGTTGGTTTTGGGGAGCTCTTAGAGAGTGAATAATGGTAAGAGGAAGATCTTTATGGCTTCTACTTTTTGTGTTTTTAGGATGGCCAAAAATCACCATTAATGATGATGGGGAGATGGTTGGGAGGTGATGGCTGATTGGGGACCTTAGATTCTAGCTCCAAAGTCTTCTTTTGGGGCTATCAAGTTAGTCTCCATTGAATGCAAGTGATGGGAGGATTGAATGAGATTGGATGAAATCTTATGTGGGGGAGGATCCATGAGGGATTTGATTGGGTTTTGGCTGATTTTGGATTGATCCCAAGTGGGTTTGGGTTGGGTTTGATCAGCTCCCAAGATGCCATGGGTTGGTTTCAAAAGAATTGGCTCAATTTGGGTCATTTAGGTTTCATTGGGACATGTTGGGTTCATTTGACCAATTGGTCAAATTGTCCAACCAAGGCTTAGGTTAGGTTCAAATGATGATTTGAAGTATTTTGGTATGATAAATTTGATTTAATTTAGCCTTGAATTGATTTTGGCTCATTTGAAATCAAATGGGTCAAATGAGTCAAGTTGATCAATTTGACAAAAATTGGCCAAATTGGTTAGGATTATGGGTTGATTCATGTTTAATTGGCTAATTGAAAATGAATGCAGTCCTTAGTTTGAATCAATTTAAATTTAATTTGGATTTATGCCAAATTGACCCTTTAGGTCAATTTGGGCTAAGTGGGTCAATTTGGGCTAGGTTGGGTCCAATTGATCAAATTGGAGCTTTGTTCAAGTTCAATAATGAACTTGGAATGAACCTGAGCTATTAGTTGCAATCAATTTGGGTTAGATCATGATTTGACCCAATTTGATCCTTTAGGCCAATTTGGGTCAAAGGGTCAATTGGGTTTGGTTTGGCTCAATTGATGGTCAAGTCATGTTCAAACATTGATCATGGGTTGATGTAAATCAATAGTTTCAACCAATTTAGTGTAGGGTGAGTTTTGGTTAGTTTTGGTTCATTTAGGCTAAAGAACTGACTTGGTCAAATGACCAAGTTGACTTCATTTGACCTAATTCATGGCAATTTGTCATCCTAGGGTGATCAATGGTCACGGTATGAGGCTTGGATGGGCTTGGTTCAATCCAATTTAGGTTGGATTAGAAATTGGCTCAAAAGGGTTCTTTAGGTCACTTTGGGTCAAGTGAGCCTAAGTGGGTCAATTTGCTTGGTTTTGTCTTGATTTAAGTTTAATTGAACTTATAAATGAGCCTAAGATTGAATTATAAATTCAACTACAATCAATTTGGAGTCCAGTGGATTTTGGTTCATTTGAAATTTTTAAGTCAAAAGGGCTAAGTTGGGCTTGACTTGAATTTGGTTTGATGAGTGTACGTTTCATTTGTATTTGAGTAGCTGATTGGAGGAATGATTGATTCAAGAGAAAATCTATTAGTTTTGACTTGATTTGGGTAGGATTTGGCTAAGTCTAAAGAATTGGCTTAAAGGGATTAGATTGGGTTTTGATTTGATTTTGGATTTGGTTTTGGGCATTTGAATGTAGATTTCATTTGTTTTTAAGATAATCAAAGGAACAATTTATTTATAAAAAATCCAACTAAGTTTGAAGTGATTTGAAGGCAAGGTTTGCTAAACTCATGAAGGTAGGTTCAAAGCTTAAAAGGGTATTTGATTTAGTTTGATTTAGTTTTGATGATTTTAGTGTAGATTTTATTTATATTTGTGAATTTGATTAAAGATATGCTTGATTTATGAAGAAATTAATTGAACTTGGATTGAATTAGGTGGAGATTTGGCTAAGTTAATGGAATCAAATCACATAGCTTAGGAATGATTTCAAGTTTGCATTTGATCATGGGCTTCAATCATTTGGAGTTAGATTTGAATTGAAATTTGATTGTTTGATTGAAGGATTGAATTAATATTTAAGAAATCAATTGAGTTTGTGTGGATTTGAATTTGGCTAAGGCTAAGTCCATAAGATAAAATGATAGGGCTTAGGAAGGTTTTTGAATTTGGATTTGATTAAGGATTTCAATTATTTGATTTGGAATTTGGATTTAGATTTGGAATAAGAATTTGAATTCGAGGTTCAGTTTGAGATTTTTTATTTTGATTGAATTTAAGAAGGTGCACATGGATTGGGTTTAGGCTATAGGATAGGTGATTTCCTTAAGTCCTAAGGCATAGCCTAATCCTGTGATTAACCCTTCTAAGGTTATAGGCTTAGGTTAAGTGTTCACCTAATCACTAGAAGTGTCTTATGACTAAGGAGCTCTTAGTATCTAGAAGAGTCCTAAGTCTAAGAAGAGGAGGTTGAGAGTGTTGGCTTAATGAGCCTCATGTTCAATCCGATCAATTTTGATGATAACAAATGAATGTTTGGATGTTCTAATGAATATTTTTATGTGTTTCAGATATATCAATTGCTAATTACATATCTAATACATCTCATAATATGTTTGAGGAAATTGCAAGAGGAGAAGAATGAAAGATAGATCAAATTGGATAATGTGAAACTCAAAATATAATATTTTAGGTTATATGCATTTATTCATTGGCATGAATCAATTTGCTCACAACTTAACATATTATTTTAATGAGGTTAATTTATATAAATCTCTATCAATTAACATTCAATTATATGTTTCATACATAGCATTTGAATTGTCAAAATAATAAATGATAATGACTATTAAGTGTAATTATTTTATTTACTTAATATAATTAAATATTTTAATTTAATTTGATGGTTATATGATAACTAACATATATATGATTATATATAAATTATATCATAATATTTAAATGTCACATGTCAAAATTAACAAAAATATATGAAATTTTGTATTTTAGCCAAAGTCATTTTATAATCAAAGAATTTATATCTGATTTCATCTCCAATGGATTCCTTGGATTTTTTTTTCTTTAATTTGATAGGTCACATGACCCACTTTTGATTAAAATTGAATTTATTATGAATTTTTAAACATTAGCGATTTTAATAATGAATGCATGCTACATGCTTTGAATATATTAAGAGCCATATTTGATTATTTTTTACTTGCCCATGTGAATAGCCAAATTTTTACTTTTTTAATTTAATATTTATTTAATATAAATTATATTTTATTGAATATTAAATTATCACATGATAGCATGAGGTTAGAATAATATATTTTTTTGAAATAATTCAAAATGACCTTCTTGCCTATAAATAGCTCATTCTCTTCATGAAAGCATTCCTCATTCAAAATTCAAAATCCTCCAACAAATCTAAGAGAAAATTTCTTAGATTTTTCTTCCAAGTGTTCTCCAAATATTGCAAGATAAAATCCTTGGTTTGGAAGCTTCAACATCTTCAACTAAGCAAGCTTTCAAATTACTTGAGTTTGTTTTCTTGATCTTAATCCTTTTAGTTGTTCATGCTATTTTCACCATCTATTTATTCTTTCAAATTTATACTTTTGGTGGATTAGTCTTTGGACATTATTTTTTCACATCAAAGTTTCTCAATCATCTTTGTGAAACACTCTTGTGATAGTTTGTAGGATCTATTTCAACTTATTGAAATTTTTAATTTCCTACAAATTTCTTTGGTTTCTTGAAATATTTCTTCATTAATCTTATTTTGAAAGATCATTTATTCTTAGATCTATTTTAGAAGTATATTTTAAGCATTTTAAATTAAATTATTATGCTGAAATTATTTTCATATTTGCTAGATCTCTTTTTCTAATTAAAAGCTTACTAGCCTACTTAGATCTATCATATACTCATTTTATTTAAGTATTTTGTGATCATTAGCTTTAATTGAAAGAATCTTTTGGTTAAAATAAAACATTATTCCTTGCTGAAATTTATTTTATTGTGCAAAAGAATATTGTGAATTCATTTTGAAATAATTTTTATATTAGTCTACAAATTGTAATAACATAAACATCTTAGTAAGATCACTTTAAGATATTTATTTTATTATTTCTTATCAAAATTAAGTGAGCATTTTATCTTGCCAAAATTTTTAAGTGATCATTTGTAAGTTGTGAGATCATTTTTTTGAATTGATAGCTTGGTATATTTGTGAGAGATTTATTTTATCAAAATTTATTATTTTGTATTTTTCTTTTGTGTCAGAAAATTTATATTGGGTTGTACTCCCCTTTGTAGGAGATACATATTATTATATGTACTCGTTATAGAGTACTATTTATAAGCTATTTTGCATTTATGGATTCCTAGTATAGCGGACAGCGATTTGGGGTTGCGAACCACGTAAAAAATTGTGTGCCTTATTATCTCTTTTACTTTAATGTACTTTTATTTTTGCTGCATTAGAATTGTATCTTGTCATTATAAAATCAAAATTAATTTTCTAAAATTAAAAATTAAAATTTTAATATCACCCAATTCACCACCCTCTTGGGTGCTATAGTGACTCACATTGGTATCGAGCCTAGGCTCTTTATTAGCTTAACATCCAAGAGTATATCTTTTCACTATGGCACAAGGTTTCCAAAGGGTTCACTACCGAGGGACAATCCACTCATAGACCTCCACTTTTAGATAGTGTACCATTTGATTATTGGAAAAATAGAATTAGTACATTTTAAGAGGTCAAGATGCACATGTGGTATATGTTGACACATCAATATCATACAACCACAAAGAAAAGTAAAATGGAATAAAGTAGAAAACCTTTGAGGAATGGTCAGAGAAAGAAACTTGATGAATTAAATGCTAGGGCTTGTAATACTTTACATTGTGCTTTATTACCGATGATTACATGAAAATTTCTATGTTAAGTTAAGTACAAAAGAAATATGGGATAAACTCATTATAACTTATGAAGGAACTAGTGAAGTTAAAGATGCTCACATAAATGACTTGTTCATGAATATGAGTTATTTCATATGTCTCCTTCAATCTATTTCTATATGTATACTAGATTCATGAAAATAATTAACACATTGCATTCTCTTGAAAAAATATAGGAATCAAGACTTAGTCTATAAGATTCTTAGATGTCTTCCAAAAGAATGGGAAGCTAAAGTAATAGCTATTAGTGAAGCTAAGGATTTATTTACTTATCCACTTGATCAGCTTTTGGGTTCTTTGATAGCACATGAGCAGGTTATTGCTCAAAGGGATAAAATGGATAACTTAACAAAAAGGGAGAAGGAGAAAGGAAAATCCATTGCATTACAAGTTGATGATAGTGATGAGCATAACATCTCAAGCTCAGATGGTGATAGTGATGAGGTGGTCATGCTATCCAAAAGGCTTGGGAACTTGCTAAGGAAGAAGAATCAAAGGTATAAAAATTCTAAAAACTATAAATTTCAAACTAAAAAATTTCCTGTAGGTGAAGGGATCATTTGCTACCATTGTAAAAAAAAGCTGACACATAAGAGGTGATTGTCCGTAACTTGTTGAATCAAAGAAGAAAGAGATTGATATGAAAAGAAGAAAAATATGAAGGAGAAAAAGTACCATAAGAAGAAGAAGATGCTTTATAATCCAGATTCAAATGAATCAAGTACTGCTCATCCGATGAAGAGGTCAACATATGTCTTATGGAAATGGAGAATCCACTTAGATTCTCAAGAGGTATGTAATGATGTATCTTATGATGAATTAGATGATGCTTTTAATGATTTAGTTATTGAATATAAAAAATTAAAAAGAAAATACAAAACCTTAGAAAAGAACATAAAAATTTAGATATGCATTTTTATGATTTAAAATAAATGTGATAATTTAAAAGTAAAAATACTTCTTTATTAAATTGTTCCTTACTTGTATGTAAACTTGAAGAGAGAATATCTTGTTAAAGCAAGATTAGAATTATGTTTGAAATCATAAGTTCATTATAATACTTAATCAAGAAAAATATTTAATAGAAATTATTTGCATCATACACATCCCACTCATATACCTTATAATTATCATGCTAAGTCATATGCAAACACTAATGTTTGGTGCAACTATTGTGATAGAAAAAAGGCATATTTCATTTGATTGCTATGCACGTAAATTACAAAACACTAAGAAATCATCTTATGTATGGGTACCTAAAGGTACAAACACTACAAAAATCATGCATGCTAGATATCTTGCTTGAAATTTAGAATGTGGACTCAAACATGTTTGGGTTCCAAAAGTTAACATGTGAGTTTCTTTTATAGGAATGCCTTCAAAGAAAAATCAAAGAAGGCATGTGGTACTTGGACAGTGGATGTTCAAGACATATGACGGTAGATAAAGATAAATTCACAACTTTAGAATCAAGTGATGGAGGATTTGTTAAAGGGAAAAATCATTGGCATTGGTTCTATTAGTAAGAATTCTATCACATTAGATAAATTTTTTCTAGTAGAGGGATTAAAACATAATTTAATTTCTATTATCCAATTATGTGATAAAGGTTTGAATGTAGTATTCCATGCATCATATTGCATTATAAAAAATAATGAAAATGTTTTGTTAGTAGGAAAGATATAAAAATATTTATGTCATTGATTTAGATAGCTTTCATAATGTGAATTTGAATTTACTTTGTTTTAAAAGCACTCATGATGATATATGGTTATGGCATAGGAGACTATGTCATATTAACATGCACACACTTAATAAAATTTAAACTTGATTTAGTAGTTGGATTCCTAAATTAAATTTTCATTCAAACTATGTTTGTGATGCATGTATTCATGGTAAGCATTCTAGAAGCTCATTTAAAAGTAAAATATTGTTTCTACTTCTCTAAATTGCACATGGATTTATTTGGTCCTATTAGCACCACTAGCTTAGGTGGAAAAAATTATGGTTTTGTGATTGTTGATGATTTCTCTAGATATACTTGGGTTTTATTTGTAACTTACAAGGATGATGTTTTGGTGAGTTTAGAAAGTTTTCTAAATATATTCAAAGAGAACAAGGCCTTTTGATTAATAGGGTTCAAATTGATCATGGTGGCAAATTTAAAATAAATTATTTGATTATTATGATGAACATGGGATTAGACATAATTTTTTACCTAGAACTCCCCACAAAATGGAGTAGTAGAGAGAGAAAATAGAATATTAATTAAATTAAGTAGATCTATGCTTGATGAGTATAAATTGCCAAAATATTTTTTTTGGCGAATAATCTTGCATGTTATGTGATGAATATGATCTATTTTAGACCAATTTTGAAGAAGACACCCTATGAATTATTTTTTGGAAAGAAGCCTAGATTGAACACTTTCATGTATTTGGATGTAAATGCTTATTTTGAATAATGGAAAAGATCATTTAGATTATTGATTACAAATCGATGATGATATTTTCTTAGGATACTCTCTTTCTAGTAGAGCTTATAGAGTTTTAATAAGAGAAAAATGATTGTAGAAGAATCAATACATGTTATTTTTTGATGAAAATTTAATTGATCCTATTAGAAATGAAGTGATTGATGAAGAGATTGATAATTTTAAGAAAATATCTTTAGAAGATAATG
Source organism: Cymbidium sinense (assembly GCA_021442155.1). NCBI lineage: Eukaryota > Viridiplantae > Streptophyta > Magnoliopsida > Asparagales > Orchidaceae > Cymbidium > Cymbidium sinense. Next base: position 100,274,886 of record CM038226.1, on the reverse strand, counting down.
TGGATGATTCATTGCCTAAAGAATGGAAATATATAATAAAATCATCCAAAGGAACTAATTATAGGAGATCTTTCAAAAGGAGTTATGACTAGAAGACATAGTAGAGATGTTGTAGATCATTCAACATTTTATCAGGTTGAACCTAAAATTTAGAAAAGCATTAAATGATAATTTTGGATTATTGCTATGGAAGAGGAGTTGAATCAATTTGTAAGAAATGATGTTTGGGAATTAGTCCCAAGACCACCAATATCAAAATGTCATTGGAACAAAATGTATCTTTAGGAATAAGCTAGATGCTTCAGGTTGTATTATTAGAAATAAATCTAAGTTAGTTGCACAAGGGTACACACAAGTTGAAGGTATAGATTTTGAAGAATCTTTTTTACACCGTATAAGACTAGAAGTTATCAGGTTACTCGCTTATGCTTATTTTAGATCTTTTTCAAATGGATGTCAAAAGTTCATTTTTGAATGGATTTATTGACCAAATGTATTTGTAGAGCAACCACCTTGATTTGAGAGCCTTGATTGTCCAAATCATGTGTATAAATTAAAGAAAGCCTTATATGGTTTAAAACAGCTCCTTGTGCTTGTATGATAGGTTAAGTAACTTTTGATAGATCATGGATTTAGAAAGGGTAGAGTAGATACCACCTTATTCCTTAAGAGCATAGATGATGATTTGATTGTGGTACAAGTGTATGTAGATGATATATTATTTGGAAGTACAAATGAATCTTTATGCCATGAGTTCTCATCTTTGATGTCTAAAGAGTTTGAAATGAGTATGATGGGAGAACTTAATTTTTTCTTAGGTCTTCAAGTGAAGCAACAAGAAAATGGCACATTCATCTGTCAAACTAAGTATACAAATGAATTTCTTGAGAGGTTTGACATGAAAAGATTTAAATCTAATAAAACTCCTATGAGCCCATCTACAAAATTGGATTTAGATGAATTAGAAAATGCTGGTCAAAAACTTTATAGAGTATGATAAGTTCACTTTATACCTTTTAGTAGCCGATATTAAGTTTGCTTGTTTGTTTGTGTTCGTTTAGCCAACCCAAAAGAATCTCATTTAATAGCAGTCAAGCGTGTCTTTCGATAAGTTCACTAGGTTAGGTTTATGGTATCCTAAAAATTCTTTATCATGTGATTTGGTTGCTTATTCTAATGCTGATTTTGCGGGATGCAAAGTAGATAGAAAAAGCTCATCAAGCACATGTCATTTTTTAGGATCATCACTTGTGTCTTGGTCATCTAAGAAATAAAATTCTGTAGCTTTATCCATGAGGTGAGTACATACGGTAGTTGTGTTGCTCAGGTCATTTGGTTAACGCAATAAATTAAAGATTTTGGTATTAACCAAGATCACATTCTAGTTATGACAATACTAGTGCTATAGTTTGACTAAAAATCTATCCAACACTCATGAACCAAGCATATAGAAATTAGACATCATTTTATTAGGGATCATGTTTTGAAAGGTCACATTAATATTAATTTCATTAGTACTGATATACAAATTGCAGATATTTTTACAAAATCCTTACCAGAAGAACTTTTTTGTACTTTAAGACTCATTCTTGGAATGTTAGATCCTAATATTTAAAATTGTATGTAGCTTGTTCTCACATTTTGATGTTGTCAAAAGGGGGAGAAGAGTAAAATGTTGGTTAGTATTAAGTCTATTTATGCATACATTTAGGAGGAGCAACATTATTCATCTCTTGCATAAATTTTTTTAGAGAAATTTTTTTTCAAAACTATGATGAAAAGGTCAATTTGCACCTTCATCAAAATCAATACCCAACATTAGTTTGTCATCATCAAAAAGGGGGAGATTGTTGCCTTAATGAGCATCATATTCAATCTGATCAATTTTGATGATAACAAATGAATATTTGGATGTTCTAATGAATATTTTTATGTGTTTTGGATATATCAATTTCTAATTACATATCTAATACATCTCATAATATGTTTGAGAAATTGAAGAGATAAGAATGAAAGATAGATCAAATTGGATAATGTGAAGCTCAAAATACAATATTTTAGGTTATATGCATATATTCATTGACATGAATCAATTTGCTCACAACTTAACATATTATTTTAATGAGGTTATGTTATATAAATCTCTATCGAATTAACATTCAATTATATGTTTCATACATAGCATTTGAATTGTCAAAATAATAAATGATTATGACTATTAAGTGTAATTATTTTATTTACTTAATATAATTAAATATTTTAATTTAATTTGATGGTTATATGATAACTAACATATGTATTATTATATCTAAATTATATCATAATATTTAAATGTCACATGTCAAAATTAACAAAAAATATGAAATTTTGTATTTTAGCCAAAGTCATTTTATAATCAAGAATTTATATCTGATTTCATCTCTGGATTCCTTGGATTTTTTTTCCTTTAATTTGATAGGTCACATGACCCACATTTGATTAAAATTGAATTTATTATGAATTTTCAAACATTAGCTGATTTTAATAATGAATGCATGCTACATGCTTTGAATATATTAAGAGCCATATTTGATTATTTTTACTTGCCCATGTGAATAGCCAAATTTTGGCTGCTTTAATTTAATATTTATTTAATATAAATTATATTTTTATTGAATATTAAATTATCACATGATAACATGAGGTTAGAATAATATATTTTTTTGAAATAATTCAAAATGACCTTCTTGCCTATAAATAGCCCTCATTCTCTTCATGAAAGCATTCCTCATTCAAAATTCAAAATCCCTCCAACAAATCTAAGAAAAAATTTCTTAGATTTTCCTTCCAAGTGTTCTCCAAATATTGCAAGATAAAATCCTTGGTTTGGAAGCTTCAACATCTTCAACTAAACAAGATTTCTCAAATTACTTGAGAGTTTGTTTTCTTGATATTAATCCTTTTTAGTTGTTCATGCTATTTTCACCATCTATTTATTTTTTTTAATTTATAATTTTTGGTGGATTAATATTTGGACATTGTTTTTCACATCAAAGTTTCTCAATCATTTTTTTGTGAAAAACTCTTGTGATAGTTTGTAGGATATGTTTCAACTTGTTGAAATTTTTAACTTCCTACAAATTTATTTTGGATTCTTGAAATATTTCTTCATTAATCTCATTTTGAAAGATCATTTATTCTTAGATCTATTTTAGAAGTATATTTTAAGCATTTTAAATTAAATTATTATGCTAAAATTATTTTCATATTTGCTAGATCTCTTTTTAATTAAAAGCTTACTAGCCTACTTAGATCTATCGTATACTCATTTTATTTAAGTATTTTGTGATCATTAGCTTTAATTGAAATAATTTTTTTGGTTAAAATAAAACAAATTATTCCTTACTGAAATTTATTTTATTGTGCAAAAGAATATTGTGAATTCATTTTGAAATAATTTTTATATTAGTCTACAAATTGTAATAACATAGACATCTTAGTAAGATTACTTTAAGATATTTATTTTATTATTTCTTATCAATATTAAGTGAGCATTTTATCTTGCCAAAATTTTTTAAGTGATCATTTGTAAGTTGTGAGATTATTTTTTGAATTGGATAGCTTGGTATATTTAAGAGATTTATTTTATCAAAATTTATTTTGTATTTTTTTTTTTTGTAAAATTTATATTGGGTTGTACTCACCCTTTGTAGGTGAGTATATATTATTATAAGGTTGTACTTACATTATAAAAGTGTACTATTTATAGCTATTTTTTGCATTTAGTGGTTTCCAGCAGGGGGTGGACATGGAGTTTTGGGGTTTTGGAACCAAAATTGTGTGCCTATTGTCTCTCTTTACTTTAATGTACTTTTATTTTTGCATTAATAATTGTATCTTGTCATTATAAAATCAAAATTAATTTTCTAAAATTAAAATTTAAGATTTAAGTTTTAAAATTAATATCACCCAATTCATCCCCTCTCTCTTGGGTGATATAGTGACTCAGAGAGCTCACTCTAAAAGTGAGGTCAACAGTCCGTCCTAAAGGTTTTCAAGTATGAGAGCTTGTTTTAGTTCTAAGGAGTCCAATTATTTCCCATCGTAAGATGGAAGGAAAGTTTGAACCCACTTGGGAATGCCCTTTTGCCATAGAAAATGTCTACCAAGGAGGATCTCATCAACTTATAAATCATAAGGGAGAGCGCCCGATGCTCCCAATCACTGGGCTCTACCTAAAAATATATTATCTACAAATCTTGTTTCAAAACAATTATCAATGAAAATTTTCATCTCAAATTCCATGTCTTTCATTTTGAAAACATCTTTGTTTGTGAATTCACCATGATGTGTTTAGGGTAGGTGTAAGGAACTCGAGTGGTGTCCTATCCTTTATCAACAAAACACTACACAAACTATGTACACTAACATATAAAATAAACACATATCTTTTATCTCGGGTTACTTCTAGTTGGGGTAACGCCCCAGTGGCACTCACTTAGTAGCTGCTTTAGGTCAGGCTGACATGTTACCATGCTAGTGTGTTACCCCAGTGGTTCCTTATTTAGGAGGATGTTAGTCTGCTATGCTTTCTTCTTGACTTGACCATTGCACACTGATGAGCACTTGGTAGGCCTTACTGCGCAATCGGTAAGTTACCTCATGTTGACTTCCTTTAAGAAGTTGTAAGTCTGCTACACCTTCTTCTTGACCTAGCTATCATGCTTTGGGCGGTATATTTGAGGCTTAGGGTAAGTCCCCCAGTGGCTCCTTTCCTCATGACTACTTCAAGTCTAGGTCCAGTTCTTTCATGGGACTCCCCGCTTAGTAGTCACCCTAGGTTGGATAGCCTCTGTCCCACTGACGATAGACTATCCCGGTGATCATTTCCATCTATGAAGATGTAAGTCTACATGCCTTCTTCTCAAATTGATCATTGTGCACTGACAGGAACCTTAGGTTGGATGGTCCTTGCTATGTTGACAGTGACCCACCTAGTGGATACACCACTCATGGCAAATATAAGTCTACTATGCCTTCTCCTTGAGTCAACCATCGTACACCTGTAGGCTTTCTTTTATAGTGTCTAGGATAACGCCCCTAGAGGCACCTCCCCTATGGGTACTATATTTGGATCACGTCCTTTGTGATCCCATTTAGACACTACTCAGGTTACTCTTGGATTATATAGTCCACCTTTCCTAGTAGCCACCCTTATGGTTGGAGAATCCATCTTACGGACATGCAGATTCTCCCTTGGTCTAGTAAGTCTAAGATATGATAAGGCTGATATAGCCCCTTCTCAGTGTGGTCCCTCGCACACCAATAGAGTTCACACAAACATATAAATAAAATATATATTCTCTTATGGATTTGGAGGACCACCCCAATGGTACCTTTTCTCAAACAAGCATCCTATCTTTAGGACAGTTTTAGCAAAACTCCCTATAGGAATCATCTGACTACTCTTGAGCTGATATAAGTCTCAGTGGTATTCGCTCAGTAGTCTCCCTAGGTCGAGTTCAATTTATTGTGCTACTAGCATATCACCCTAGCAGTTGCTCCCGCTTTGGAAGATGTAATTTTGTAACACTTTCTTACTAGCTCAGCCATTGCACATTGAACGACAACCCTTAGGTTGGATAGCTCTACCCTGCGGCTGGGAGACTGCCCCTTTGGATTTGTAAACTTGAGATAGGATTAGGATGATATAGCCCCTTCTCAATGGGTCCATCGCACACCGATAGAGTCTATAAAATTAAAATGATATTAATCCTGATTATTTTGAGTCGATATAAGTCTCGTAATGAAATTCACTTAGTAGTCTCCCGGGATTGGGTTTGATTAATTATGCAACCAACAGATAACCCCAGTGGTTTTCCCCGCTTTGGAAGATGTAAGTTTGCTACGCTTTCTTCCTAGCTCAGCCGTTGCACACCGAAAGGCAACCCTTAGGTTGGATAGTCTTACCCCATAGCCGGTAGACTGTCCTTTTGGATTTGTAAACTTGAGATAGGTCAAGGTTGATATAACCCCTTCTTACTGGATCCATCACACACCAATAGGATCCATTAATTAAATCCACCATATCCCTAGTGGATTCAAACTCATATCTCCAGCAGATATGCCCTCAGCCTCAAATTAAATTAAACCAAATCATATCATCTCCCCAGTAGAGCCCCAAATCATACAAATTAAATCAAATCAAATTCTTATCCCTAATGGATGCCTACCATGCAAATCTAACCAACTCTTATCCCCAATGGATACCACCAATGAAATCAAACTCATGTAACCCGAACTTGCTTCCCTAGGGGAAGGTTCATGCACCCATTCCCAGTGGATTATAGATTCTAATCCCCAGCAGATCCTCTCATCATAAATCATATGATCCAATTCAAACCCTTATCCCTAGGATAACCCGAACCTACTTCCCTAGTGGAAGGATATGTAGTGTTTATTTTTGAAATGCGGGACTCCATGAAGATCTTAGGGGGTACTTATTGAAGTGATCGGGTATGACATTAAGGAATGGTGCACTATCTTGAAAGATAGAAATCACCAAACTATAATGGACCTAATCACCTAATAATTACTCCTAAGGCTTGATGGATCTTCAAATGTACCAAAGACTTTTCCCTTACTCTACATGGAAAAAGTTAGGTAGGGTTTATTTTAAGCTGGGTTCATTAAGTTTCCAATGGAGGCAAGCCCTCATAGTTAATTACATCCTAAGGAATGATAATTGCTTAGAAATACTCTCGATTAAAGTAGAAATTAAAGTCTCTAAAGATTTCAAGGCTAGATTATTAAAGGATTGGTTGTATTTGGAAATTCAAGTGGGAAAACTCAAAGATAAGACTTATTACCAAAGCCAAAGAGAATGAGTAGGAAATGCTCATGATACTAGAAAGCCTAGTGAGCATTCCAATCTATCCTATGGTTGGGCTTTATATGTTTGAAATTAAAGAGATTGATTTTATTAAAGTTGATATTTTTGTTAGAAAGTTAGGACTTATAATCCAACAATACAAGGTTGTGGAAATGCCTAAGAGGTGGAAATTTATGCTAGTAGCCCAAAGGAAATGACTACCTTGGACCCTAGATCTAAGGAGCTTTAGCATAAGCCAAAGCATGACCTAAGTATAAGAAAATATGGGTATATGGTTTACCTCCATAAGAGAGGATAAACCACCCGAGTGATGGGCTTACAATCGCCTTGAGTGGTAGCTAGCTAACTCCTCCTACGCTTTAAAACTTTGTAAGTATGTCATATGATTTGCAAGATAGTTAGGTTGTTATTATTTAGAAAGAGACTAAAGTCTTTAAACCCTGCCTAAAGATACTAGAGCAGAGAGTGGTATGAGTAATGACTTAATTTATAAATGTAAATCTTTTCAAAATTTATTTGATTTTTTATGCTTTATTTTGACAAAGGCTTTGGGATTTTTGTATGGCAAAATGCATATTGAAATGAGTTATGGGCCAAATCAAGAGAGAAGGGGTGAAGCTCCATTAGTAGGTTAAGGGGTTGCTAATTCTTTTAATTATCTTATTTAATGCCTAGGCTTTATGCAGGTTATGAGTTATTTAGGAATTTAATTATGAGTTGTAGTTGGGTAGAGGATTTATTTTTCCTTAAGAGCCTAATCATATCCAAGCCACACATTAAACCACCAATCATATGGAAACTTGAAAGAACATGTCATTTTATCGTGCAACTTAAACAAAACATCAATTAATTTTATAAAACTAGTGCAAAATAATAAAGGCTGGTGAGGTTGGGTACCGCCGTACAACCTGAAAAGAGAAAGTGGGTAGTCGAGCTCTACCCTTATACAACTTAGAAAATGAAATAATAATTATAATGTACAAATGATAAATGCTATGGGGGTATTCAAGTCTTCATACTTCATGTCTTTGCTCCCTTTGATTTGGTAGGCTTTAAGTCATCACATGACACCTAGGACTAAGCCTTCTTGCCAATGCTCATCCTAAACCCCCATAGAACTAATCCTAATTCCTAATTCAAAATTACATTAAAAATAGGAAAAGTAAATCTAACTACACTTGCAAAATAAGTGTTAGCTAAACATACATACAACCCACTCAGCTATATTTATAATTTGGACTTAGTACCCTGTAGATGGGTAACCAAACCCACCTGTCCTAACTTGGATTATGCTTAAGGGCTTAAGCAACCTGTAAAGTGAGCATTTATATTTATTTTTCAGCGACCCATTAAGCACAATCCCCTTCAGAAAACATGATTAGGCTAATCATGGCCTACCATCCAGTCTATGAAACATACACCCTAACATTCAGTATAAAACATTACATCATAAAATAAAATATACATCAAACCAAGCATCACCCTAACATAAAGCTAGAAGTAGTAACTTAATTCTAATGTGTGTGTTAAGGCTTGTGTGGTATGTCTTGCTAAACATTAGAGTTATGATTTTCTAAGTGTAGAAAGATTCAATTTAAAGGGTGGTTTCATTTGAGGTTATTTAATTGATTTGAGAAATTTAATTTATGTTTTCTTTTATTTCATGTGACTTACACTTAGTAATTAAATGTTGTAAAAAAAAGAAAAGAGGTTGCCCTCTTTCATCACTACACTAAGCCACTTTTTAAAACATGTTAATTTAATTTGATTCTCTTTAGTGAATGACTTATTACATATTTTAAATTAATCCTAAGTTTAGGTTCACTTTAAATGATTTCATTCAATGTGAAAGGCTTCTTAAGACTAACTTAATTGAATTACTATCATATGACACATATCAAGTTAGTCCCTTCCATCACATGTAGCATGCATATGAATTAATTCTAAGTATAACTATACATGCAACATATTTCCTTTAGAAAAATTCAAATGTAAGATGCATATGTGCATTTTATAGAAAAATAGATTTTCACTCATTAGCTAAATGCACATACAAGTGTATAAAAGTTTTAAGCAAGTACTTCACCATTGTTAAAAAAGGAGAGTGAGGTAAAAATCTCCTTGGGGCTACTTAAAGCCTCATCCCTGAATGTCCATACTAGATATACGCACTATTCTTAAATACACATGAATGTACAAATAATTATAATAATAGAAAAATAATGCAAAAAGTTCATTAAGTTGGAAAAAAGATTTTCATTCATTAGCTAAATGCACATACAAGTGTATAAAAGTTTTAAGCAGATACTTCACCATTGTTAAACCAGGGGAGTGAAGCAAAGATCTCCTTGGGGCTACTCAAAGTCTCACATCCCCAGAATGTCTAGACTAGATATACCCACTATTCTTAAATACACATGAATGTACAAATGACTACAACAATAGAAAATCATGAAAGAGTTATATTTCTTTCAATTGAAGAGAGAATTTTTATTCATTAGCTAAATGCACATATAAGTGTATTAAAGTTTTAATCGGATGCTTCACCATTGTTAAACCAGAGGAGTGAGGTAAAGACCTCCTTGGGGTTACTTAAAGCCTTGCATCCCTGAAATGTCCATACTAGATATACCCACTATTCTTAAATACACATGAATGTACAAATGAATACCATAATAGAAAAATCATGCATAAAAGTTTATTAAGATGGAAAGGAGATTTTCATTCATTAGCTAAATGCACATACAAGTGTATAAAAGTTTTAAGCGGATACTTTGCCATTATTAAATAAGGGGAGTGAGATAAAGACCTCTTTATGGCTACTTAAAGCCTCGCATCCTCGGAATGTCCATACTAGATATACCCACTATTCTTAAATACACATGAATGTACAAATGATTACAATAATGAAAAATCATGTAAAAGTTGTATTTCTTTCAATTGAATTATTTATATATGTGAGCTAAAGTTCTATTTAAATTTTAACATAGAGATATATAGGAATGAATTCAAATAAATGTTGTGTCATTTTCAAAGGGACTATACATTTGTTAACATCCAAACTTTATGTAAATCCATATAGACTAAAGAAAGAGAACTCCATATCACATGTTCTAAGTCATAAATATTTATAACTATTATCACTCCAAATATTATAGTTTATTTGTAGATTTTTAAAAATAGATTTTGATTTAAAAGTGATAATAGCCACACATATTAATAGGTTAATCAACACATGCAAGCTTGACATAAAGAAAAATCATTTAAATTAAAATATTTTGAAAACATGAATGCATGAAACCACATGAAACACATCATTTAATATGATTGGAAAGGAATAATAAGACATAAAATGCATGTTTCATTCAATCAAACTAATTCCTAAGGACAATTATATTAAAGTAAACTAAAGCTTCTTATTAAGTTATTTTTGGATGTTTGATTTGATTTAAATAAAATAGAAGATTCAATCATTTGTTTCTCCTAACCCATTTCCATATTGGTTAATCAATTTGGTTTAATAAAAAAAAAACTAAGTTGATTTAATAGACTAATTAGGTTGTAATATGAGTTAAGTCCATCCCTTTTCTATATCACCTTAACATATTTACCCAAGTAATTGTGAGCCAACATGATATGCATATGCATTAGAAATTAAATCAATAATGATCCTAAGAAATAAAAGGGGCCTAATGCAATTGGCTCATAATTAATAGTGAATTAAGTTAAGGGACTTAATTAAGTACTCTTATAATTCTCCCATACATATGGGCTAATTATAATTTTCTTAGGATTCTCTTAGGTTATTGAACACCTAAGAGTCTACCCAAGAAACTTAATTAGATGAAATCTAGAATGATTATGATTTCAATTAAATTAATTAAGCCATTTAATTAATAAATTATGCCATCAATTAATCCCAAATTAATTGGTTTCAAGTCAAGTGAAATGAACTTAGGGAAAAGAATGGAAAAGAGGTCCCAATCTCATTTCACATGCCCATTCACTGTTCCACAATAATTAGCAAGCTTAATTAATGGTTTCCTAGTTATTTCAGATGTTAATTAATACCTAATTAATTAAGAAAGTAATAAGGGCTAAGATAAGTAATTTTCCTAATTAACCAAGAAATAAATCCGAAGAAAATTATGGGAGGCAAAGGTCATCCCATTAATCATCCTCAAAAGTTTGAATTAATTACTTGGGTAATTAGAGAGTAATTAAACTAATTAAATTCTTAATTAGAACCAAACTAAGCCTTAATTATTATTTATAATAAAATGGGAATATTTTTATTAAATTCTCCTATGAAATACCTTTAAAATGAGTATTTATTTGTATATTTTCCAATTTTTCTATAATTTATGGTGAATTTCTGAAGTTTTAGTAATGAAAATCAAATTAATTAGCTTTAATTAACCTTAATCCCACCGGTGCCACATGGCACACCGACGCAGTGCTCTTTTCACATCTATAGGCTAACTCAACCGACGGTAGGATCTTTTTTCTTATGAGCCGTCCAATCTAAGATCGAACGATCACGATCAAAGCCATGGTTCATAAGGATTAATTAGATGGATCTAGCTTGATTTGATCAGGATAGTCTATTCTGATCATGGGGAATGGTCTGTGATCTATCTCCTCTTGAGCGGCAAGAGACCGAGACCATCCATCATTCATCGCTCAAATGAAGATCAAATCGATCCCACACTTTTGGGAAAGCAAAATAAAGAGATCCAACAATGGAAATCTCGTGACATGCAAATTTTCTTTGTAAAGGATCAAACCATTTTGAGCTAAGGATCAATTTCAATGGCATACCTCACCAGAGCTTATGACTAGTGATTTCAATGATTGAGGAAGCTTTGTAGTATAGATGAAGCCCTGTTGAGCAGCACGAGTTTTGATTTTATGTAGTTTGCTCGAAAGGCCAATGTACTAGGTGTATGTAATTGGCTTTGATCTAACTCCCACTTTTAGTGGTCGGTGATAGGAAATGATTCATTCTTGCTCATCTAGCTCCAAGGAAGGTGTGTGCAAAGTTAATTACACTTTGATGGAGGTTTGAGCAAATGGGAATCAGAGGTGGCATCCCTGTTTCAATTTTTTGCAAAATTGAGAAGGAGAAAACTTGGGGAGCTTGAGAACCTTGAAATCACTATGGGGAAGGAGTTCTCTAGTTGCTAGGGTTGAATTGAGTGAAAGTCTCTAGATTTAAGTGAGAATGAGGGGAGTATACCCCCTCATTCCAAGGATCGAATGACAATGGCTGATTTGCCATTTTGATCCAATGGCTACCAAGGTGAGCTCGATTTGGGCAATGAATCACTTTAGTTGGCTTCACTTGAGTGGAGGAGGGTGTCAGAATGCAGCCAAGGCAAGGGGAGTGGGAGACCTTTCTTGCCAAGTGTTCCAATGGAAATGGGGAGGTGATTTCACCTCCCATGGGTTATAGTCTAACCAACCCCTAGGTCAGGTTAGTCAGTATCCTTGGTGCCTAAGTGGACTAATGGATGGGTGTCAAGTGGCCAAGAGGAGGAAATGACCAGATGTCTAGGTGATTTGTCTCATGGGATGCCCTTGGCCCAAGGGAAAAGTTATCATTTGGCATTGGATTTGATTTGGGTAGATTTGAGATGAGTCAAAAAGTGGGTTGGCCCAAATTTAAAGTGATTTGAAATTCATTTGGTTCGATTTGGTTTAACTTGACTTATTTAGGTCAAATTAGATTAGGATGCATGAAGTTGACCAATTGGTCAAATTGGGTCAAACCAAGGGTTGAGTCAAGTTCACATGACCATTTGGAGTGCATTGCTTTAATTGGTTTCAATCAATTTGGCCTAGGTTTGATTTTGGCGCATTTGGATTCATATAGGTCAAACATGTCAAGTTGAACAATTTGACCAAATTGGACAAATTGGCTTGGGTTGGGTGTTGGTTCAAATTCAATTAGTTAATTGAAAATAATTGTAGGTTTTTGTTAGAATCAATTTGGATTTAATTTGGATTTTGGCCAATTTGATCATTTAGATCAATTTAGGCTAAGTTTGGTTAGGTTGACCAATTGGACTCAATTATGGCTTTGGTTAAGTTCAATAATCAATTTGGAATGAACTTGAGCCATTGGTTGCAATCAATTTTGGTTGGACCATGATTTAACCTATTTTGGCTCGTGAGGTCAATTTGGGTCAACTTGGATTTAATGGCCAATTGGGTTTGGTTTGGCTCAAATGATGGTCAAGTCATGTTCAAACCTTGATTATGGGTTGTTGTGAATCAAGGGTTTCAATAAATTTGGTGTATGGTGAGTTTTGGCTAGTTTGGGTTTTATTTGGGCAAAGGGTTGACTTGATCAAATGATTAAGTTGACTTAGTTTGACCCAATTTAAGGCAATTGATCATCTTAGGGTGATCAATGATCATGGTATGAGGTTTGGATGGGTTTGATTCAATCCAATTTGGGGTTGGATTAGAACTTGGTTCATAAGGATTCTTTAGGCCACTTTGGGTGAAGTGTGACTAAATGGGTCAATTGGCTTGGTTTTGGTTTGATTAAGGTTTAGTTGGATTTATATATGAGTTTAGGATTGAAATATAAATCCAACGGTAATTAATTTTGGCTACGATATGTTTTGGTTCATTTAGAATTTTTAAGCCAAAAGGTATAAGTTGGGCTTGACTTGAATTTGGCTTGAAGATTGTAAGTTTCATTTATATTTGGATAGGTTATTAAAGGAATGATTTATTGAAGATAAAATCTATTGGTTTTGATTTGATTTGATAGGATTTGGCAAAGTTCAAGGAATTGGCTTAAAGGGCTTGAATTGGGTTTTAACTTGATTTTGGACTTGGTTTTGGTCATGTGAATTTATATTTCATTTATATTTATGAATATAAATGAAGATACAAATTATTTATGAGAAAATCACTTGAGTTTGGAGTGATTTGGAAGCAGATTTGACTAAGCTCATGGAAGTAGGTCAAAAGGGCTTAAGTAGGAAATTGATTTAGTTTGATTTAGTTTTGATCATTGGGATGGGGGTTTCATTTGCATTTGTGAATATAAATGAAGGAATAATTGATTTATAAAGAAATCAATTAATTTTGGGTTGATTTGGGTTAAGAATTGGTTAAGCTCATGGAGGTAAGTCCATATGGCTTAAAGAGGTCTTGGTTGGATTTGGATTTAGTTTGATTTAGTTATAGCTATTTGAGTTTATATCTCATTTATACTTATGAATATATATGAAGATATAAAAGATTCATGAGGATATTAATGAAATTTGGGTTGAATTGGGTGGAGATTTGGCTAAGTCCATGGAATTCAATCATAAAACTTTAAGGAGGATTTTGATTTTGGATTTGGTAATGGGTTTCAATCATTTGGTTTGGGATTTGGATTTGGATTTGGTACATGATTGAGGGGTTGAATTGGTCTTGGAGAAAATCAATTGAATTTGGATTGATTTGAATTTGGCTAAGGCTAAGTCCATAGGATAAGATCATAGGGCTTAGGAAGGATTTAATCAAGGGCTTCAATCATTTGATTTGAAATTTGAATTTAGATTTGGATTTGAAATTGAGCTTAAGGTGTACATGGATTGGGTTTAGGCTATAGGGTAGGTGATTTTCCTAAGCCCCTAAGGCATGACCTAATCCTATGATTAACCCTTCTTAGCCTCTAGGCTTAGGTTAAGTGTTAGAAGTGTCTTATGATTAAGAAAGTATTACTATCTAGAAGACTCCTAAGTCTAAGAAGAGGAGGTTAAGAACTCACTCCAAAAGTGAGGTCAACTCAAACCATATGATCCAATTCAAACCCTTATCCCCAATGGATAGCACAAACTTGCTTCCCTAGTGAAAGGTTCATATACCTGACCCCTCGGTGGATCCATCCTCCTCCATTATGCTCTTGGCATAAGCTGAGTTGCATTGCTCTAAGATCGTGATTCTATCTACATCTCAAATTTAGGTATAGATCATTTTTTATTAGCGCTTGAAATCCTTGAAACATTGTTGATCATTTCAGACAACAATATGTGTTGTGTGCCTTGTCAGTTACACCACACCTATTGGGGGTCCTTTTGTTGACCTCACTTTTAGAGTGAGTTCTCAACCTTCTCATCATAGATCTAGGACTCTTATAGACACTAGAGTTCCTTAGTCTTAAGATACTTCTAGTGATTAGGTGAACACTTAACCTAAGCCTAGTAACTTAGAAGGGTTAGTCATAGGGGTATGTTATGCTTTAGAGATTTAGGGAGACTTGCCCATCCATGGTATAAATCTAACCTATGTTCACCTCCTCAAACAAAACCTCAAATTTAATTCAAATACCAAATCCAAATACAAATTCTAAATAAAATAATTGAAACCCATTATCAAATCCAAAATTAAAATCCTACCTAAGACCTATGATTTTATCTTATGGACTTGGCCCATAACCAAATTCAAATCAACTCAAATTAAATTGTTTTCTCCAATATCAATTCAATCCCTTAATCATTTATCAAATTCGAGTCCAAACTCAATTCAAAATGATAGAAACCCAAAATCAAATTTAAACTATCAAATCGTCCTTAAGCCTTATGATTGAATTCCATGGACTTAGCCAAATCTCCAATTCAATCCAAATTTGATTGATCTTTTCATGGATCAATCATATCTTTATTTATATTCACAAATATAAATGAAAAATAAACTCAAATAACCAAAATGAAATCAAACTGAGTCCAAATCCAATCAAATCTCAAGCTAATCCATATGGACCTACCTTCATGAGCTTAGCCAAATCCCATTCAAATAATCCCAAATTTAATTAATTTTCTCAAAAGTCAATTGGATATTCAATTATCTTCACAAATATAATTGAAACCTATAATCATTAAGCCAAATTAATACCAACTCAAGTCAAGCCCAACTTAGCCCTTTTGACTTGAAAATTTCAAATGAACCAAAACCTATCATAGCCCAAATTGATTGCAGTTGGATTTATATTTCAATCCTAAACTCATATATTAATTCAATTAAACCAAGCCAATTGACTCATTTAGGCCCACTTGACCCAAAGTGTTCTAAAGAACACATTTGAATCACGTTCTAATCCAACCCTAATTGGATTGAACCAAGCCCATCCAAACCTCATACCATGATCATTGATCACCCTAGGAAGATCAATTGCCTTAAATTGGGTCAAATCAAGTCAACTTGGTCATTTGACCAAGTTAACCGTTAGCCCATATGAAACTCAAATTAGCCAAAACTCATCTTACACCAAATTAATTGAAACTATTGATTCACACCAACTCATAATCAATGATTGAACATGACTTGACCATTAATTGAGCCAAATCAAACCTAATTGGTCATTTGACCCAAGTTTACTCAAATTGACCTAGAAGACCAAAATGGGTCAAATCATGATCTAACCCAAATTGATTGCAACCAATAGCTCAAGTTCATTTCCAAATTGATTATTGAACTTAATCAAACTCATAATTGAACCTAATTTAGCCAATTGAGCCCAATTGACCAACTTAGCCCAAATTGAACTAAAGGGTCAAATTAGCCAAAATCTAAATTAAATCCAAATTGATTCAAACCAAAGCCTACAATCATTTTTAATTAACCAATTATACTTGAACCAACATCCAACCTAAGACAATTTGGCCAATTTGGTCAAATTGGTCAAGTCCATTTTGACCTATATGAATCCACATGAGCCAAAATCAAACTAGGCCAAATTGATTGAAATCACTTGAACCAAAACTCTTCAAATCATCATTTGATCTTAACCTAAAGCTTTAGTTTGATCCAATTTGACCAATTGGTCAACCTAACCCAACCTAGCCCAATTTGACCTATAAGGGTCAAATTGAGATAAAACTCTTGAAAGTAACCCATGGAACCCGACCAAATCTGATCCAAACTCATCCTAGGTCAACCCAAAACTAGCCAAACCTAATTGGAGCCAAACCCAAAGCAAATCTCCCTTGTATATGCCTCCCCACATGAGATTTTTCCAAAATTAGCAAAGTTCACTCCTTTTTCCTTGGCAGCCATCAAACACCCAATTTTGGGTCTAACCTAGCCACCTAGCCTGCTCTAAGTGGGCTAGGCTTTCCATGGTCCAAAGGGAGGTGAGTTAACTCACCTCCCTCATAAGCCAATAATCTAATGGACCAAGGAAGATGCAACCAGCCATATCCCACCTTAAGCCACCTCCTAAGCTCTCCTCCACTCAAATCGAGCCATGTGGACTTGATGGGGGATAACTCCAATGCTCTGGCGGCACCACCAAAAATGGGGAATTGATCCCATATGTCCACCTCAGCCAATTGAGGGATATACCCTCTCAATTTGAATAAAAAAATACACCATTCAATTCGTCTGAGCTTCCAAGAGAGAAACAAAACTCCCTAGCAAACTCTAGAGCACTCCCAAGGCCTTACCACTTCGGATTCCTCCTTCCCGAGCAAAGCCAAAATAGGGAACCACTTTTTGACCCCAAATCTCTCATTTCTCAACTTGCATCTAATTGCTCGTTCCTACACCTTCCATACACCTTGTTGAGGCTACCCGGAGCTTCCCCCAAGTTCTAAACCCACCAGAGCAAGGAGTTCAATCAAAGTTGAAGCTCTAAAGCAAGGATCTTGGACTCTTGAGAAAACCACATAGAATCAAACTAATTGCCACTCAACAAGGCCTCATCTCTACTATATAAATCTTTCTCAAGCATGCGAGCCACCTGTCTTAGCTCTGGTGAGGTAATTCTATTGAAACTGACCTCTAGCTAAAAATGTGTTGGAGCTTTGTGAAGAAAATGTGCATGTGAACTAATCTTAGCTATTGGATCTCCCTAAATCCATCGCATAATGGTGTGGGATCCATTTGGAATCAATCAAAGCTCGGGTGAGCTCGGATTGAACAATCAATGGCGGACGACCTTCGTCTTTCATCAATCGCAAGCTGATAGATCACACACCATGCTTTCTACGTGATTATAATAGATGACCGTGCTTAGATCATGTCAGATCCATTTGATTCAAGCTATTATTAACTACTGGATTGATCTGTGCCATCCAATCCGAGATTAGACAGTGAAAATCAAGAACGCGTCCCACTGCCAACTGACTCGACTGCGGGATGTGATAACTTAAATAGCCAATCTCGTAACGCTATGTGAAAAGCATGCTACGTCAGCGCGCCACATGGAACTGATGGGATTAGGCTCAATTAAGGCTAATTAATATATTTTTAAGGCTGAAACTTTATAAATTTATAACAAATCATAGAAAAATCCAAAACAAAATATAAATAAGGCTAATTTTAAAGATATTTCAGAGAGGAATCCATTAAAATTATTCTTGATTGATTTTGAATTGTAATGAAAGCTTAATTAGGGTTTAATTAAAAAAATTAATTACCATAATTACTCTCTAATTAATTAACTAATTAATCTCAAATATTTTCAAATTGTTTAAGGGGATGACCTCTACCTCCCCTATTTTTCTTGGGATTTATTGGTTAATTAATTGGGAAAATTTGTTAATTAAGCCTAATTCCTTCTTAACTTAATTAAGTGATAATTAAGCATGTGAACAGCAACTTAATCAATTAATTGGGTCATTCATCACTGTTTAACAGTGATGAAGCTTAGAGAATTAGATTGGGACTTCTCTCCTAATCTTTTCCCTAAATTTCCTTCACTTTTTCAAGAGAAATTAATGAAGGATTAATTGATTTATCAATTACTTAATTAGTTTAATTAACATTTAAAACACACCTACCTAATTAATTGAGGGCGTAGATTTAAATGACATTAAAAAGTTTTGGTTTGCTTTAAATGATTTTATTTGATATGATTGTTCTTAAGAATTAATTTGATTGAATGAAATCATATGTTTATGTTTATTTATTCATCTCCAATCATATTAAATGTTGTATGTCATTTGATTCATGCATTCATCTTTTGCAAAATTAGTTAAATCAAATGACTTTCTTTATGTCAAGCTTGCAAATGTTGATTTAATTTATAATATATGTGGCTATTTTCACTATTAAATCCAAAAGTATTTTCCAAAGCTTATAAATGACTTATTACATATGCTATGAATGTTAGTTATAAATACATAGGAGATGTATGTGATTATAGCTTAAGTGTATGAAGTGAAGCTTCTTTCCTTTTATTCATGTATTTATTTATGTAAGTATGAATGTTAATGGGTATATAGTCTAGACATCCTGGGAAAACGAGGCTTTAGCTAGCCCCAAGGAGGTCATTTGATTACCTCACTTCCTTGGTTAATAAAGGCACGTACTCCATTTCATTTCATTCTTATGTATTTCAATACTAGAATTTTGATAAGACTTTACTCTATATGCATAAATATTTCAATCAAATAAAAATACAACCTTTGCATGGTTCTCCTTCCTTTATTTATGTATACATCCATATGTATTTGAGATAAGTAAATATTTAGTTTGGACATACAGAATATGAGGTTTTAAGTTGCCCCAAGGAGGTCATTTGATTACCTCACTTCCCAGGTTAACAATGGCATGTACTAGCTTACATCTCTTATACATATGTGTGCATTAGAGCTAGAACCCATTTTCCTTTATCAAATATACATGCATCCATAGATGGCTAGGTGATTGAATTAATTGATCATTTGATTTGGAGCCCTCTTTCTTGTGTTCATGTATGCAAATTTACATATGATTTGAATGTAAATGGTATATAGTCTGGACATTAGAATATGATGCTTTAAGTAGCCCCAAAGAGGTCATTTGATTACCTCACTTTTCTGGTTAACAATGACACGTGCCTATTTAATTTCATCCCTATGTATTTTTGTATAAAAATTTAGATAGAGCTTTAAATTAATATGATAATATAATTTAGTCAAATGGGAAAGTTTAAACTTTAAATATACATACTTACATCCATCATTCAAGTGTGCTAAAATATATAGTATGTGCGGTATACTTAGGACTTAATCATATGCATGTTACATGTGATGAAAAGAAAATATTTAACATATGTCATGTGATAGTAATTCAATCAAATTAATCTTAAGATACCTTTCATATTGAATAGAATTATTAAAGTGAACCTAAACTTAGGATTAATTTAAAATGTGTAATAAGCCATTTACTAAAAAGAACTAAATCAAATTAACATTCTTTAGAAATGGTTTAAGGTAGGGATGAAAGAGAGTAATCATCTTTTTTTCTTCTCTTGATAACACTTAGTTGCTAAGTCTAGGTCAAATGATACAGATGAAAACACTAACTAAAAATTCTTAAATTATTTAAACCACTTAAAGTTAAATCAACCTCTTATGATTAAACATCCTTTCACATTTAGAAAATCATAACCTTAATGCCTAGTTAGGACATACCACACAAGCCTTAACACACACATTAGAACTAAGTCACCACTTTTAGCTTTATGTTAGGTCGATGCATGGCATGGTATATGTTTGGTTTTATGATGTGTTATTTTAGACTGGATGTTAGGGTACATATTTTGTAGATTGGATGTTAGGCCAATATTAGCCTAATCATGCCTTCTACAGGGGATTGTGCTTAAGGGGTGCTTTAAAATGCAGATAAATGCTCTTTTTGCAAGTTGTTTAAACCCCTACACATAATCCAAGTTAGGACAAGTGGGCTTGGTTACACATGTGCAGGATGCTAAGTCCAAATTATAAATATAATTGCTTGGATTGTATGTGTGTTTAGCTAACACTTATTTTGTAGGTATAGTTAGATTTACTTTCTCTACTTTTAATAAAATTCTACATCAGAATTATGATTAGTGTTATGGGGGACAAGGATGAACATTAGCTACAAAGCTTAGTCATGGGGTGCCATGTGTTTCCTTGAAGCCTACTAATCAAAAGAAGCAAAAAGATGGAAGAAATGAAGGAGACATGAAGAATGAAGAATTGAAGACCACCCTATGGAGAAAAATTTTTATGGGGTCGCCTTCAAATCTATTGTTGAGAAAAGAATGACAAGACTATAAAAATTTTTCTTTTAGGACCTCACGCAGATCCGCAGATGTGCTTATTCAGGTGGTCAAGTACATCATCAAGGAAATAGTGTATTATCTTGAGAGATAGAAGTCACTACCCTTTAATGGACCTAATCACCTCAATAAGGACTCCTAAGGATGATGGGTATGCATATGTATCAAAGATTCTTCCCTTACTTTACATGGAAAAGTAAAGCAGGGTTTATTTTAAACTAGGTTCATTAAGTTCCCTACAGGGGCAAGCCCCCATAGTTAATTACATCATAAAGAATGGGGATTCCTTAGTAAAACTCTTGATTAAGGTAAATCATCATTATCTTTAAAGATTTTAATAGGAAAGGACTATCAATCGATTGGTTCATTTTTGAAGATCAAATTGGATTGATCAAAAGAGGGGGAGTTATTACCGAAGCCAAAAGAAAGATAAGTAGAGATGCCCACGATGCTAGGAAACTTAGTGAGCATCTCACACTATTCTATAATTGAGTTTATATTTTTGAAATTGATTTAGTTTATTTGAGTTTCATTTTTCATTAGAAATTTAGGACTTATGATTCCTTAACACAAGATTAATAAAATGCCTAAGAGGTGAGGAATTAAGCTTAGGGCCCACAAAGAGGAGAAGCAACCTCAAAACCTAAATCTAGGGAGCTTTAGCGAGGGCCGAAAGCACAACCTAAATCTAAGGCAAAAAAATGGGTATTTGGTTTGTCTCCACAAGAGAGGACAAACCACTCAACAACTTGGACTTACAACCACCTGGGGGTCGCCACCAACTAACCCCTCCTACAATTTTAAATACATGTAGGCAAGTCTTTATGCTTATGCAAGATAGCTAAGCTATAATTTATTTAGAAAGAGACTAAGTCCTTAAACTCACTCCCTAAAGAGACTAGATCATGTAAGGACATGCTTCAAATGACTTAAATCTAATGCAATTCAAATTGCATTTTTATTTTCATTTTTGTACAATTATTTTGACTTAGGCTAATAGGATTTATGTGCCTAATGCATGAAAAATAAAATTATTGATGAAAATTAATGAGAAGGGAGGAGGTGTATTTCCACCATGGCTCTCAAAGGTCAAGCCAAGTTTCTTTGGAAAAGGTGGAATCCCTCCAATCAAGAGTGAAATAAGATGTATTTGTGCATGATATTATAAAAGAAATACTCATCCAACTAAGGGGTTACTAATTCTTTTATCTTGATTTTAAACCTAAGCTTTAGGTGAGGTTATGAGTTCTTTATTTTTAGTTAGAGTTATTAAGTTTGGTAAAAAAGATTTACTTTTCCCTGAAAGATCCTAATCCTCCTCCGGACCATACATAAAGCAAGAAAGAAATTAGGAAAAATATGCCACTTAATGCACAAGCTAAACAAATCATTAATCAATTTATAAAGCTAATCACAAAAAAGAATAAAAGGCCATTGTGGTCGAGCATCACCGCACAAACCTGAAAATAAAGAATTAGGTAGCCGAGCTCTACCCTTATACAACCCAGATTATAAATAAATTAAATTGGAATTAAGCTTGGAATTCATTATTATGGGGGTGTTCAAGCTTCATTTCTTCTTTATTCTTTTCTTCTTTCTTCTTTGGTTTCTTCTTTTGGATTGTTGGAAGGTAGATGCTCCAAGGCTTCACATGGTACATTAGATACGATCTTATGACCAATGCTCATCCTAATCCACATAACAATCTTTCCAAAATCCTAATTGCACAAATTTACATGAAAAGGAAAAGAATGAAAATCTAATTAACACCTGTAAAATAGAGATTAGCTAAAATAAACCACACAAATCCCAAGCATGTATATTAGACTTTTCACCCCACACATGGGTGACTAAGTCCACCTATATTGGATTAATCTTGGGGGTATAAAGCAAGCAAAAGCATTTTATATTTTTATTTATAATAGCGCCCCTTAAGCATAATTCCCTATAGAAAGTAATGATTAGACTGAGAGCGTACTATCATTCATTCTATGAGCATACATCTTAACATCCAGTCTAAAACATATATCACAAAACAAAATAAAATATCAAACCATGCACTGCTCTAACCTAAAGCTATAAGTGGTGACTTAGCTAATGTGTGTGCTTTGAAGATTTGTGTAGTATGCTTAGATATGGCTTTAGGTTCAAATTTTCTAAGTGTGAAGCATGTTCAACTTAGAGGAGGGTTTCATTTAAGTTGTTTAGTTATTTTGGATTGATTTTATTTCATGTTTGATTAGGTTCAAGTGAATCCTACAATGAATTACTAAGTTTTAAAGAGAGGAAAGAGAAGAGAACTTCTTTTTCCTTCCCAAACCTAAGTAATTTCTAAAGTAGATTCACATTTTAGTTTTGTTTATTGAATGTTTTGATTAAGTGTTTTAATTAATCCTAAGTTTAGATAAACTCTAAAAAAACTTATTCAAAAAGAAAGGTATTTTAAGATTAAATAAAATGAACCAAATTCACAAAACATGCATCACTTCATTCTTTCCCAACATGTATAACATGCATATGAATGAGTCTTAAGCATATCCATACATACAAATGAGAATATTTAACACACTTTATGATGCATGCTAAGTAATCCATTTAATTAAATTTTGAAGTTTAAAATGCATGATTTTCTTTAAGTAGAAAAAGTATTTCTTATCCAATTTTGACATGCACACATGAAAGTAAAAAGGCATAAGTGAGTACAGTGCCATTGTTAACTAGAGGTGTAAGGTACAAGACCTATATAGGGCTACTTAAAGCCTCACAACCTCAGGGTTTTCCAAACTAATATACCACTTTCCTTAAATACAAACATGTGTATAAAAAAATGAATGGAAAAGAAAGAATGCAAAAGTTATATTAATTGATTCATTTTATTTATGCCATTTATGTGTACAAGCATAGGTAAGCCTTCTTAAGTGATAGCTTAGGAATGAATGAGATATAGAATTAGGTAAGTGTTTGGTTCTTTTCAAATGGATCATACATCTTACCAACTTATATTCAAAACTATATTAACATAAGAGAGAAAGGAAATCTAAGCTAAGCACACCTTCATACCTTACTCACATGCAAGCTTATAATTAAAATATAAGTAACACACTTTCAGTTTTGGCAATTCATTCATATGTTTTTGAAAATAATTTGAATTTAGTAGTGATAATAGCCACTCATATTTCTACTTTAGCCAACACATGAAAATTTGACATAAAGTAAACAATTTCATTTTTAAATTTGAATTTGAAAAAATAAAGATGCATGAAATCACATGACATACTAATTTAACATGTTGGGGAAAGAATCAAAGCAATGAAATCATGTAAACACATTCACTTTAATTAAATCCTAAAGACATCCTTATTGAATAAGAAAGTTTAAAATAAATCAAAGTGTATTCAATGTGATTTTTGTTTAGTTTTAAATTTGATTTAATTTTGAAAGGTAAGTTGAGTTTACTATTCCTAACCCATTCGCACATGTGTTTGATATTTTTGTTTAATTTTTAGATGATTAGATTTATTTTTATGTATTAATTAGGTTATGGTATGAATTAAGCAAGTTAATTAACTCTTACCTACACCACCTTAACATAGTTAACCAAGTAATCATGAGCCAATGAGATGACATAAAAACCCACAAGGAATTTAAATTTGTAATGCACCTAAGAAGAAAAGGGCTTAATGCAATTTGGCTCATGATTAATGGTTAATTAAGTTAAGGGGTTTAACTTAAGTAATTTCAAAACACCCTTTCACACATATGAATTAGGTTTTGATTTCCTTAATTGAACTTAAACTCTTAAACACCTAACCATCTACCCAAAGTAGATTAATTAAGTTATGGAAGTTTTTTTTTTTTAAATTTTTGGAAATTAATTAAGGGGATAATTAATGAATTAACCTTTAATTAAGAGAGGATTAAGGAAATAAAAGGGGGTTTAGGGAATAGCTTAAGGAAAATGCCCTAAAATTATTCACTAAATCTCCTATCCACTAGATCTAATGTTAATCAACCTTAATAATGAATTAAAATACTAATCCAAACTATTTATCTTTAATTACATAAGGAGATTAATTAGGAAACACATTTGTAATTCTCCCAATTAGGTCTTCAATAAATCCCAAGAAAATTAAGGGAGGCAGAAGTCATCCACTAAAACATACCCAAGAAGTTTGGGATTAACTAGAGGATTAATTAAGAAGTACTTAACAAAATATGATTTCCAATAAAACCCACAATCAGAAAAAAAAAAAAGATAATTCAAAATCCATTGAAATTATTTTTAAAATATTCTCGATTGAATTATCTTACCATAGAATTTCACCTCATGATTTTCTAAATTTTATTGAAGAAGATATGATTTTTGAAGTTTAGGAGATTAACTATAATTAATTAAATCCCTTAAGTAATCCCTCATCTCACTACATGACTCGTGGCGATAGCAATCAGCATGCTTTTCATGCATCGCGCTATGAGCCACTTACTTAAATGTCACATCCAAATGGTGACGTGGTAGCGGGACGCTCTTTGATCCCTATCGTTCGATCAAGGATAGGACCGACAAGGATTATCCCACAATTTATAGAAAGATAAAGGATTTCTAAAATGTGGGAATAATCATGGTCATCCATCCAAAATGCGCAGATGGACGGCCATGATCTCCCTAATTCTTCCCTTAGGCTCAATAGAGGTCATCCATGATCTAAGGGAAGATCCAAGCTCGATTGAGCTCAAATTGGAACAAAATTGTTCCCACACCATCTAAAGCTAAAGTGAAGTCTATCCAACGTGGATTTCTTATGACTTGAAAATTTCTTTCACAAAAGACCAACAGCCCCTAAGCTAAGTGGTCAAAAAATTCCATACCTCATCGAAGGTGATCACCGCTGCTCGAGCTTGATGAGGTAGCTTCATCTAGTGGAGATGAAGCCTGTTGAAATTTTCAAGCCTTGAGGTTGAGTGGATCTTCCTATGGGCCAACACCACTTCACCCCTTTGTGACTTTGATCCAATTAGAGGCTCTCCTTGCTTTGGGAACTCAAATGAGAGCTTGAGTGCACTCGGTTTGATCCTCTGAGGGAGTGTGTAAGAAATTGAGATGGATTTGAGTGAAGATGAAGTTGAAGGTTCAAGTGAGCTCCCTATTTTCAATGGAGAATGGAGAGAAGTAGTTATTTCAAATCCCAGAAAGCTTGGGATCTATCTTTCCTAACACTCTCTAGGCTTCAATCGAATGAGGGAATGATGATTTCAATTTGAAATAGGGAGAGTATATCTCCCCCTATGGCAATCAAAAGTCCGACACATCCTTTATCATTTTGATCCAATTGACCACATAGAAAAGTTTGTTTAGGATGTTAGATCTTTGCACATGGTCTGTTTGAGGACTTGAGTGGATTGCCAACCTCCCATGTGCATTAAATTGGGTGGAGGAAGGATTTTGAATTAGCCAATTTGACCCATGGGGTTGGTTTTGGGTCCATTTAGGCTGATTTGGGTTGTATTAGGAAGGTATTGACATGAAGAGGGAAATTACCCATGGATTAGGCCAAAATTTGTTCTATGGCCTAGGGGTAGAATGTCATTTTACTAATTTTTTAATTTGGATATGTTGGGTATGTGGAGAAACTAGGTTTGGCCAAGTTTCATGAGATTTGGAATTCATTTGATAAGGTTTGGCTCATGTTGACCCATTTAGGTCAAAATGGGTCAACTTGGGTCAAACCAATGGTTGGGTCAAGTTCATATGACCATTGGAAATGTTTTGGTGGCTTTGGTTTGATTCAATTTCGGTTAGGTTTGATTTGGCTCATATGACTTCATTTATGTAAAATGGGTCAAGTTGACCTATTTGATTTGACTTTGGGTTGTCATTGTAGGTTTGGTTAGTCATATGGAGTGGATTTGTATCTTTGTTTCTAATCAATTTTGGTTATGTTCAAATTTTACTCAACATGACCCCTTTAGGTCAAATTAGGTCTAAGGTTAATTGGGCTAGGTTAGGTCTAGTTGGCCAATTGATGCTTTGGTCAAGTTAAACAAGTGATTTAGAATGAACTTGACCCATTGGTTTGAATCAATTTGGCTTAGATCAAGTTTAGACATATTTTGACTTTTTAGGTCAAGTTGTGTCAACTTGAGTCAAGTGGCCAATTGGGCTAGGTTAGGCTCAAATGTTGACTTGGTCAAGTTCAAATATAGGTCATGAGTGAACTTAGGCTAAGTCCATTAATGGAAAATTAAGGACTTAAGAAAGATTTTAGATTTGGAATTTAATTTTTGGATTTGATTTGATTGATTTATATTTATATTTCATTTATATATGTGAATATAAATTAGAATATAAATGAATTTGAGAAAATCCCATGAATTTGAATTAGTTTAGAGTTGATTTTGGATAAGTCCTTCAGAAGGGAGACTTAAAGGACTTAAGAAAATTTTGGAGTTTGGAGTTGAATTTTTAAATTTGGTTTGATTAGTTTATATTTATATTTCATTTATATACGTTCTTATAAATGAGGATATAAATGAATTATGAGAAAATCCCATGAATTTGAATTGATTTGATCATGATTTAGGTTAAGTCCTCAAGGGAATACTTAAAGGACTCAGAAAAATTCATGAAGTGATTTTGAATTTGATTTGAGGGTTTGATTTGATTGATTTATATTTATATTTGTATTTCATTTATATATGTGAATATAAATAAGAATATAAATGAATTATGAGAAAATCTCATGAGTTTGAATTGGTTTAGATTTGATTTAGGTTAAGTCCTTAAGTGAAGATTAAGGTCTTAGAAAGATTTGGACTTAGGAATTTTTATGGATTTTGATCATGGGTTTCAATCATAGATTTCAATCATGGATTTCAATCATGGATTTTAATCATAGATTTTAATCATGGATTTTAATCATAGATTTCAATCATGGATTTTGATCATAGATTTCAATCATGGATTTGATTTGAGTTTGGAGAAAATCAAATAAGATTGATTTGGAGTTTGACTTGAAGGAAGGAAAGTGAGGAATGGTTTAAGCTAAGGATAGGAAATTTTACTAACATCCCTAAGGCATGACCTATTCCTATGGATAACTCTTCTAATTCTCTAGGGCTAGGTTGAGTGTTCACCTACTAAGGAACTCTTAAAGCCTAAGAGAAGTCCTATGTTTAAGATGGAGGGGTTGAGAGCTCATTCTAAAAATGAGGTCAACAAAGGGCACCCAATAAGTGTGGTGTGACTGACAAGGAACACAGAAATGATCAACAACACCGAGAGATCACAAGCACTAATAGAAATAATCTATCCCTAGCCCAAGGTGTAGAAAGAATCCAGAGCTTCTTGCAATGTGGCACCACTTATGTCCAAGACATAAGAGAGAGGGAAAAATCCACTAAGGGATAGAGTGTGAACCTTCCACTAGGGAAGCAGGTTGAGCATCCACAAGGGGATGAGAGATTTGATTTGATTTGAATCTTATTGAAGAAAAATAGATTCATTCAAGTTCCACTGGAGAAGAGGGTTGAATTTGTTTTAATTTGTTAGGTTTGAATTTTGAGATGAACCCTGTTGGTTTGCGATGGAATGCACTGGGCAAGAGCCACGGAGGCTAAGACCTAACTCAAGTTTACCGATCCATAGGGGCTAAGCACATAGTAGGACTAGCCAATCAAAGGGATGCCTGGTATGCACTGCTAGGAAGAAAGCGTAGACTTATATAAGTGAGCTGGGGCAATATATTGGCAAGTGTTGACCTTATTTTTAGAATGAGCTCTCAACACCTCCATCTTAGGCTTAGGATTCCTCATAGACTTTAAGAGTTACTTAGTCTTAAGACACATCTAATGATTAGGTGGACACTCTCCCCTAGACTTAGAGAGATATAGAAAGATATAGGTGGTGTTAGGAAATTTCCTACTCTTTAGCTTAAACCATTCCTCACTTTCCTTCTTTCAAGTAAACTCCAAATCAATTCTATTTTATTTTTTCCAAACTCAAATCAATTCCATGATTGAAATCCATGATTGAAACCCATGATCAAAATCCATCAAAAATTCTTAAGTCCAAATTTTGCCTAAGTCCTTAATCCTCCCTTAAGGACTTAACCAAAATCATGATTCAAACCTATTCAAATCTTTGAGATTTTCTCATAATCCATTTATAATCTCATTTATATTCACATATATAAATAAAATATAAATTCAAATCAATCCAACTAAATTTAAAATTCACAATCATTTCATGAAACTTTCTTAAGTCCCTTTAATTATCCATTAAAGGACTTAGCCAAAATCAATCTTAAATCTTGATCAAACCACTTCAAATCCTTGTGATTTTCTCAAAACTTATTTACATCCTCATTTATATTCTCATATATAAATGAAATATAAATATAACCCAGTCAAATTAAACCCTAAAATTAAATTCCAAATTTAAAATCCTTGAAATTCCCTTAAATCCCTTAATTGTTCATTAATGGATTTAACTTGAACTTTGATCAAACCATTTCAAACAAATGGGATTTTCTCAAAACTTATTTGTATTCTCATTTATGTTCTCATATATAAATGAAATCTAAATAGAAATCAATCAAATTCAATTCAAAAATTAAATTTCAAATTAAAAATTCTATTAAATCCTTGAAATTTTCTTTAATGGATTTAACCCAAATCATGATTAAAATCTTTCAAATTCTTAAAATTTTCTCATGATAAATTTATATTCTCATTTATATTCACATATAAAATGAAATATAAATTCAAACAATCAAAACCAATTTCAAAACTCAAACTAAAATCCACTTAAAATCTAATCTAAGCCTTTCAAGTCAAAATCTTGAACTTAGCCAAATCAATTCCAAATCATGCCAAATCCTTAATTTTCTCTCATGGTTCAATCAATCCTACAATCATGAGCTCATATATAAATACAAACTTTAATCATTCAATCAAAACCAAAATCAAAAATCAAACCCAAGACTCCTTCATATTCCTCCT
The DNA here is from genome assembly GCA_021442155.1 of Cymbidium sinense. Lineage (NCBI taxonomy): Eukaryota > Viridiplantae > Streptophyta > Magnoliopsida > Asparagales > Orchidaceae > Cymbidium > Cymbidium sinense. The sequence goes on along the minus strand of CM038226.1, from coordinate 100,244,980 downwards.
TTGAATATGAAATTTTCAAATGGATCAAAATCCATTTGACTTCAAACCACTTGTAAATGGATTTATATCATAAGTCTATATACAGAAGCAATCAACTTCAAATCAAGCTTTGACAAAAACATTTGATCCACTTAGGCTCACTTGACCGAAAGTGACCTAAAGTACCCTTATGAGCCAACTTTTGATCCTAACCAAATTGGATTGAACCAAACTCATATATCCCTCTCATCATGATCATCATGGGATGATCAATCAATCAAATTGGGTCAAACCAAGTCAAACCTAAGGGTTGACCAAGTCAACACTTAACTTAAAATGAATTCTAACATAGGCAAAATCCACCATATGCCAAATTTATTGAAACTATTGATCTAAGTTCATTCATGACCTATGTTTGAACTTGACCAAGACAACATTTGAGCCTAACCTAGCCCATTGGCCCACTTGACCCATTTGACCTAAATGAGTCATATGAGACAAAACAAAATCTAATCCAAATTGAACTAAACCAAAGGCACCAAAATATTTCAAATGGTCATATGAACTTGACTCAACCCTTGGTTTGACCCAATTTGACCAATTGGTCAACTTGACCCAAGTTGGCCCATTTTGACCTAAATGGGTCAACATGAGTCAAACCCTATCAAATGGATTCCAAATCCAATGAAACTTGGCCAAACCTATTTTCTTAACATACCAAACACACCCAAAGTGAAAAGTTTTTTTTATAAAATGACTATTTTACCCCTAGGCCATAGAACAAATTTTGGCCTAGCCCATGGGTATTTTTTTTGGTCATACCCTCATCACATTCACTTGAGGCATTCCAAAAACCTTAAGAGGACTTAGTGATGAGTGGTGCACCCAACCTAATGGGTTTGAGTTAGCCCATTTGACCCATGGACCAAACCCAACCCTTAGCCTAAAAACTAGAATTTCAAACTCCCTCTCAAGCTCAATTCAAGCACATAAGAAGTTGGCATTCCACTCCTCTGGCCAAATTGACCATGTGCACACTCAAAACAACCGAAATGTCTCACTCCATAGGCTCAATTTGATCAAAATAGCATGCACATTGCCGACCATCTGATCCTTCAAAGGGGAGATATACTCCCCTAATTCACTTCTATTTTCATTCACTCACACTGGATTGAGCGCTAGGAACCCTTAGCAATCATCAGAGAGCTTTCTAAAGGTCCCTAGAGAGGATTTGAATTCTCCATTCTTCAGTTTTGCACGGTGCAAAATAGGGGAGCTAAATCCAATAGCTAATTTCCTCTACACTTGATCTCCTTCCAATTCCTATTGCACACTTAATTTAGGAGCTAAGTCAAATTGGCCTAAGCTTTCTATGAAGTTATAGAGGCAAGGAAGAGCTCAATTCAATCAAAGCCACAAGGATCTTGAAGAGGAGTTGATCCACACATTGATCCACTCAACCTCAAGGCCTAAGAACTTCAAATGGGCTTCGTCTCCACCAGATGAAGCTACCTCATCGATCTCAAGCGTCGGTGATCACCTTTGGTGAGGTATGTGGTTTTTCGACCACTTAGATTAGGAGGTGTTGGTCCTTTGTCAAAGAAATTTTCATTGCATGAGAAATCAACCATTGGATAGGTTGGTAATTATTCTTAGATGGTGTGGGTTGAGTCTTGTATGATTCCATGCTAAATCGGGCTCGGATCTCCCCTTGGATCATGGACGGTCTCCATTAATCCTCAGGGAAGAACTTGGCTCATCTCAGCCATCCATCCACACATTTTAGATGGATGGCTGAGATTATTTGCCATGTTTTAGAAATCTTTATCTATTTTAAGCCACGGGTGTATTCTTAGTCGTCCGATCTTTGATCAGACGACCAAGGATATTAGCGCGTGCACCACCAGCCACCTTCTTGATGTGATGTTTAAGTGGGTCATTCATAAAGCATGTAAGCTGACCTCACCGCTGCGTCGCCATGAGCTAAGATTAATCAAGGATTAATTATTTACCTAATTAATCCCTAGATCTTCTAAAATTCACAACTCTTCATAGAAAATTCTAAAAATAAAAGGAAAAATGTTATGGATAGATAATTTTATTTAGAATATTTAAAATATGTTTTCAATGGATTTTAAATTCCCCTTTCCTCTGAATTTGGGTTTCTTTAATTTTAATTAGCTAATTATTCTCTAATTAAGTCACCAATTGATCTCAAATTTCTAGGGTTCATTTTAGGGGATGACTTCTGCCTCTCTTAATTTTTTGAGATTTATTGAAGCTTTAATTGAGAAAATTTCTATTTCATTCTCTAATTACCCTTTTCATGTAATTAAGGGGAATTAAGGTATGATTAGTGGATTTACCCTATGATTGAGTTTGATTAAGGTCAGACCTAGTATGTAGAGATTTTATAAAATTATTTTGGGGTATTTCCCCTAAGCTATTCCTTAACCCCCTTTTCTCTCCTTAATCCCCTCTAAATTAATGGTTAACTCATTAATCACCCCTTCAAATAATTTTAAAAATTATAAAAAATTTTAGAACTTAATTAGTCTACCTTGGGTAGATGCTTAGGTGTTTAATAGCCTAAGTTTTTTTAAGGAAATTAAAACCCCTTTCATAAGTATAAAAGTGTGTTTTAAAAGTACTAAAGCTGAACCCCTTAGCCTAATTAACTTTTAATTGTGAGCCAAATTGCATTAGGCCTTTTCATTACTAGGTGCATTACAAATTTAAATATTTTGTGAGTTTTATGTCATCTTATTGGCTCATAATTACTTAGTTAATTTTTCTAAGGTGGTGCAAGTAAGGGTTAATTAAGCCACTTAATTCATACTCAACCTAATCAACAATTAAAATGGATTTAATTATCTGAAAATTAAACAAAAATACAAAACACATGTGGGAATGGGTTAGGAACAACAAACTTATCTCACATTTTCAAAATTAAATCAAACTCCAAACTAAACAAAATTCATTTTGAAATTTACTTTGATTTATTCTAAATTTTCTTATTCTTTAAGAATGTCTATAGGATTTAAGTAAAGTGAGTTTGTTTAACATGATTGCATTGCTTTAGATCTTTCTCAATATGTTAAGTTGTATGCCATGTGATTCATGCATTCATAATTTCATGTTTCAAATTTTAAAATAAAAATTATTTACTTTATGTCAAATGTGCATGTGTTGGCTAAAGTAAAATATAAGTCGCAATTATCACTACTAAATCCAAAAATATTTTCAAAACTTATAAATAAAACATTAAATCTGAAAGTATGTCATCTTATACTTAAATTATAAGCTTGCATGTGATGGATTATAAGGTAATGTTTAGTGTTGCCTTTCCTTTCTTTCTTATGTTAGCCTAGTTTTGAATAGGAGTTGGTAAGATGTAGGGTTCATTTGAAAAGAACCCAACACTTATTTAATCTCATACCCTATTCATCCCTATGGTACTATCCAAGAAAGGTTACCTACACTTGCATGAATAAATTGCATAAACAAAATAAATCTATTAAATAACTTTTGCATATTCCTTCTTCATTTTATTTATTTTATATGCATGTTTGTATTTAAGGAAAGTAGTATATTAGTCTAGACAACCCCGAGATTGAGAGGCTTTAAGTAGCCCTAAGTAGGTCATGTACCTTACACCTCACGGTTAACAATGTGTTGTACTTATGCCTTTCTTACTTTCATATGTATGTAAAATTTTGGATAAGGAAAACCTTTTCTACTTAAGAAAAATCATGCATATTCAACTTCTAAATTTTCTTAAATGGATTACTTAGCATGCATCATAAAGTGTGTTAACTATTCTCATTTGCATGTATAGATATGCTTAGGGTCCATCCATATGCATGTTATATATGTTGGGAAAGAAATGAAGTAATGTGTGTTATGTGAATTTTGATTCATTTTATTTAATCTTAAAATGCCTTTCTTTTTGAATAGGTTTGTTTAGAGTTTATCTAAACTTAGAATTGATTAAAAGATGTAATCAAAACATTCACTTAAATGAAATTAAAATGTGAACTTACCTTAGAAATTACTTAAGGATTAGGGAAGGAAAGAGAAATTCCCTTCTTTTTGCCTCTCTTTATAACTTAATAATTAATTGTAGGTTTCACTCAAACCAAATTAGAACATGAGATAAAAATAACCCAAAACACTTAAACAACTTTAATGAAACCCTCCTCTAAGTTGAACATATTCTTCACACTTAGAAAATTTGAACTTAAAGTCCTAAGCTAAGCATACCACACAAACCTTCAAAGCACACACATTAGCCTAAGTCACAACTTCTAATATTTTACCCAATTTAATAATTCAAATTAAAACTAAACATCTCATAACCTCACCTAAAGATTAGGATTAAAATCAAGATAAAAGAATTAGCAACCCCTTAGCTGGATGAGCTTTTTTTTTATAATTTCATGAATAAATGCATCTTATTTCACTCTTGATTAGATAGCTTCCACCTTTGCAGAGACCCCAGCTTGACCTTTGAGGGTCATGGTTGAACCTCACCTCATACCTTCTCATTGATTTTGGCCAATAATCTAATTTCTCATGCATTAGTCATAAAAAATCCTATTAGCCTTAGTTAAAATATTTTTCCAAAAATGAAAATAAAATAAAATATGAAATGCATTATATTTAGGTCATTTGAAGCATGCCCTTTACATGATCTAGTCTCTTTAGGGAGTGAGTTTAAGGACTTAGTCTCTTTCTAAATACTAACAGCCCAGCTATCTTGCATAAGCATAAAGACTACATGTATTTAAAATCCTAGGAGGAGTTAGACCAGATTGTAAGTCCAAGTCGTGGTTTGTCCTCTCTTATGGAGGCAAACCAATTACCCATTTTCACCTTAGATTTAGGTTGTGCTTTCAGCCCTTGCCGAAGCTCCCTAGATTTAGTTTCTGAGATTACTTTTCCCCTTTGCAGACCAAAAGCATAATTCCTCACCTTTTAGAAATTTCCTTAATCTTGTGTTAAGGAATCTTAAGTCCTAAAATTCTAATGAAAAATGCAACCCAAACAAACTAAATCAATTTCTAAAATGTAAAGCCCAACTATAGGATAGTTTGAGATGCTCGTTAGGTTTTCTAGCATCGTGGGCATCTCCTACTCATTTCTCATTTTGATTATGATAATAACTCCCTCTTTTGATCAATCCCATTTGATCTTCAAATACAAATAAATTGATTAATTGTCCTTCCCTATTAAAATCTTCAGAGATAATGATCATTTATCTTAATCAAGAGTTTTCCTAAGGGATCCCATCCCTTAGGATGTAATTATGAGGCTTGCCCTTTGTAGGGAACTAAATGAACGGTTTAAAACAAACCTTGCTTTACTTATTTTATGTAAAGTAGGAAGAATCTCAGTATATATCTGACCATCATCCTTAGGAGTCCTTATTGAGGTGATTAGTTTCATTAAAGGGTAGTAACTTCTGTCTTTCGAGATAGTACACTATACCTTGATGACGTTCCCGATCACCTGAATAAGTACATCTATGGATCTATGTGGTGTCTTACTAAGATGAATTTTTGTAAGGTGTCCTCTTTCTCCTCTCCCCACAGATTTGAAAGGTGACTCCCTTATAAAAATTTTTTACCACAGATTTTTCTAGCGACTCCGCTAGGGATGGTTCCTCTCTCCATCTTTGGTAAATGATCGTTGTCTTTGAGTATTGATAGTGGGTTTGTAGTTTGGTATGAATCTAAGACTATCCTTCTTTCTGTTGGCACTTTACTCATTTCATTCTTGAGTTGAGTTAGCCAACATCTTTAGGTTTTAGGATCACATTCCTTGTTGGTCTTAAAACCCCCTTTGGGTTCTCCAATAAGTAAAATGAAAAGATATAAAATAAGAAGAAACATCTCTTAAAGACTTCCTCCTTATCACTTTCATGATAAGGAAAGGTTCATCCTAAAAATAATAAATCTTCCATAAAGAACTTTGCTTTTCAAAAGCACCTTTTTCAAAAATGCATTTAATAAAATATTTTCCACAAAATTTCTTCACCCTCATTTAACAATTCATATAATTGTTACATGTAGGGATTTTCAAAAATAAAACTAATAACATTTTCCAAAATCATAAATGAATGTCTTCTTTCAATTCACTTTGATGAAGATTTCATTTTCAAAATAAAATAAACAATCATCTTTTCCAAAAATCACAATCATAATCATAAAACTTTTCAAAAGCACACATGGATCTTTCTATTTCTATATATTCACACTTATTGAATGAAAAGTTCATTTGCAAACAAAATTAAAATTTTCAAAAGCACATGTGAACATCTTCATTTAATATACTTAGGTTTATTAAATGAAAATTTCATCCCCAACTAAAAATAAAATATATTTTAGGAAATTCTACTTAAGCAAACCTCATGTATGTTTTAAGTTGAAATTCCTCCCTTTCAAAAAGCAACAATCACACACTTAACAAAAATTTCATACTTCAAAATAAAAATTGACCTCCATTCCACATACCTAAATTTGTTGAATGAAGGTCCCCTCTTTCAAAAAATTTAAATTTAAAACAATCATATTTTAAAAAAATTTCAAACACTCTTTGGAACTTCATTTAACATACCCAAATTTGTTAAGTGAAGCTTCCAAATCTAAAATCAAAATCAACAATCATATTTCAAAAAAACTTCAAACACTTTTTGGAACTTCATTTAACATACCCAAATTTGTTAAGTGAAGCTTCCAAATCCAAAATCAAAATCAACAATCATATTTCAAAATTTTCAAAACACATTTGGAACCTCCCTTAACACACCCAAATTTGTTAAGTAAAGTTTCAAACCAAAATTCAAAATTTTTTTAAAACTCTTTTGAAATTTCATTTATCATAATCAAATTTGTTAAGTAAAATTTCCAAATCCAAAATCCAAAATAAACATTCATATTTCAAAAAAAAAAAAAAAAATTTCAAAACATATTTGGAATTTCATTTAGCATAATCAAATTTGCTAAGTGAAGTTTCTAAATCTGAAATCAAAATCAACAACCAAAATTTCAAAAAAAAAATTTAAAACACATTTGGAATTTCATTAGCATAATCAAATTTGCTAACTGAAGTTTTCAAATTCAAAAATTCAAAATCAACAATCACATTTCAAAATTTTCTAAACACATTTGGAACCTCACTTAACATACCCAAATTTGTTAAGTAAAGTTTTCAAATCCAAAATTAAAAAAAAAAAATTAAAACACATTTAGAACTTCATTTAATATACCCATATTTGTTAAGTAAAGTTTCCAAATCCAAAAATTCAAAATTTTCAAACATATTTGGAACTTCATTTAGAATACCTAAATTTGTTAAGTAAAGTTTCCAAATAAAAAATTTAAAAATTTTCAAAACATATTTTGGAACTTCACCTAGCTTATTCAAATTTTCTATGTAAAGTTTCCAAAGTCAAAAAAAAAAAACATTCAAACAACTTTGGAACCTCCTCCCTTAGCATACCAAATTTGCTAAGGAGAAGTTTCCATTTTTCAAAATAAAAAATGAAATCAAAATTTTAAAACACACATTTGAATTTCATTTAGCATACTCAAATTTGCTAAGTGAAACTTCCATTTCACAAAACCAAGTGGGACTTCATCTTTAGCATACCAAATTTGCTAAAGTTGAATCTCCACTTTCAATCATTTCAAAATAAAATGAAGCACTTTAGGATCCCCTTTTCATACCAAATTTGCTAAAGGATCCTACCCTTTTCAAAAATCATAATTTTTCAAACAAATGAAACACTTAGGATTTTTTTAGCATACCTAAATTTGCTACCTATTTTTCAAAATCAAAAAAATTACACTTAGATTCCTTACTTAGCATATCTAAATTTACTAAGTAAAAATTCAAAAATTTTCCAAAATCAAAACAAAACAAAATTTCCAAAAGATACAATCACTTTTACTTCACTTAGCAATACCTAAATTTGCTAAGTAAGTGAAAATTCCAAAACATTCAAACAAAACAAAATCATTTGACCCTTACTTTAACATACCCAAATTTGTTAAAGGAAAGGGTCCTCCAAATCAAAAATTCAAAATCAAAACAAAATAATGAACCTATGGAAGCATCCTATTAAAATTTTGAATCCATATTTCAACATACATAAATTTGTTGAAGTTTGGATTCATATTCAAATTTCTCTTTCAGTCAATCTTTCCAAATTCATTTGAACCCCACTTAACACTTCCAAGTTGTTGGATGTGGGTTCAAATTTTCAAAATTCAAAATTCAAAATCTATGGAGATAAAAAATTGATGCAAGTTCATTTCTTATTGCAAATCTCTTTCAGTCAGTGTAAGTACAATTTCAATTTTAGTTTAGTTCAGTCAGTGCAATGGCAGGTTCCCCAAAATTTATCTTTACTTTCCATCGTGGCATGGATCTAGCCTTAGATCAGGCTCACTTCCCTCATTTGGACCACACCCACTTAATCCATTTTGGCCGAGGATTTGAGGGGCCAGATCACTTGTGAGGAATCCCCTCACATGCAATAGGAAGAAGGTGGTAGGAAGCCATCATCGTGGTAAACTTACCCTCTGATTCAGATGTATCCTCAAAGAGGAAAGTTATGCAGCTTACCAGTGGTTTCGTGCGCATGATGGTTCTAGTTAGTTCATCCTCAGTCATGTTGCCCCATGTTGCAGCTAGACCCTACCATCTCACTCCAAGGGTAAGGCTCTGGTTTTAGGGCTTGCCTCCCCACATTTGAGTATGGGTCTAGCTCACACTCCTCATCCTACTAATACCAAAGATAGACAAGAATCAGATGGTCAAATGTTCCATACCGATAGTGAGAGCTTGAGGCATGCCGATCATATGGATGAGTCTCCCATGATCACTTCACCATTGGTTAAAAACTAGTTTCATCCTCTCTGATCGATAGAGAGGATGTAGGAGGATCCGCTCATCTCCTCCGGTGCATCTATAGTCAGTTCTAGGAGTAGGAGGTCACACGTCCGCTTATTTTACGCCATGTATGAGCATACAAACGCCGGAGTTTGGTACCCGCTTGATCTATGATCTATTATCTAATAGTGTGGGAGGAAAATATCGTGAGAGGCCCGAGGCCCATACATCATACATTACCAGAGTGATGGAGGTTCACCAAGGCACGCCACCCCCACCATACGATAGTATTCTCCACATGGGGACACCATCAGGAGGGCAGCTCTGTATGAGAGTCTCCACCCCACCGCTCTACTCCATGTCCACCATCGCTAGTGCAGGTTTTAGCATCACCCATTCCATCTAAGGCCATGAAGGCCACATCCAGGGAAAAATGTACCCCGTTGGTGATCCGACTATGACCAAGGGATCCTACTCCTCCTACACCACCCATTATGGTAGGGTCGGGCTCTCCTGCTCGATCTTCTACCCCAATAGTGGTGTGGAAGGAGTGGCGACCCTAGAGCATCATGGTCACTCCTTTACCAACTCCACCCAACCGATGCAAGATGGTGATAACTATCAGATATTCCGTGATAATAGTTAGTGCAAAGTGGTAGAGGATCATCCTGATTATTACCCCTATTACGCCATCAATCAGATTATCATTCTTCTAGTGAGTACAGCACAGATTGACTCTCCTCGGTGATGCCTCTCAGTGCATGATAACGATCACACCGATCAACCCAAGCTATTTGTACCTGCTGAGTTAGATCGATCCTTAGATGAGATAGTTGCACACTATTTTATGGAGAAAAGGAGATCTTAGGGTATGCATGGTCCGATGAAGAAAGAGTCGAATCCCAATGAAGATGACTTGATGGGGATTCGGATATGCATGGTCAATAGAGGTTCTTTCTTGGGGAGCAACAGCCATGGAAGGTGATGAGGTTGATCAAGGAGACACCGGTAATCAACCCATCACCTCGACTAAGGTAGAAAGACAAAGATTGATAGGATGGCACAGCAGGACTTGTAGTGTGTTGCTAAGCAAGCCCTCCAGTTCATCCTAGTAGCCGATGTCGCTACTCAACTAGTGCATCTCTTAGACCCAGTCAAGACTCTACCTCCCGTTGAGCAAGGCAACACTAGTATGTATAGAAGGCAGTGGAAAGTACCTCCATACATGAAAAAGATTTAAAATCCATGGTTGAGCAGCAGATGAAGGAAGCTTTGGCTCAAGCCCGAGGAGGATCATCGGTTCCAAAGGGTAGACCCTACCTAGAGGAATTCGATGTTATCCAGTACCCCAAGGATTTCATGCCTCTTTCCTTCAAAGCTTGATGATAGTGGGAATTGAAAGATATAGCTCACTTCAGTGCCAATTATTGCAATGCAGTGGCGGATGCTTTACTTTTAGACTCTTTGTTGTAGCCTAGTGTATCACTTTGATTGGTATGTTGAACTATCCAATGATTCAATAAAGACATTTGCTGAGTTAGAGCAACTCTTCATCAAGAGATTTTTTGGAGCTCAACAAAGGGTTACTGTAGGTGATCTCGTTGTAGCCCAACAACACTCCGGTGAGTCACTTATTGATTATATTCTTCGATGGTGTCACCTGAGTATAAAGTATGAACCGCAGTTATCTGAATAACATGCCATTAAGATTCTATTGAAGAATATCCATGGCCCGGTTGCCTTCAAGCTTAAGGGTTTCACCATAAAGACATTTGAGAAGCAAATCAACAAGGCGGCTAGTCTACAAGGAGAGGCCAAACAGTTGCCTTTTCTATATCAATTGCCAAAGCAAAATCCCAAAAGGTTTATGAGAAGAAACTTGGAGCAAGTAATGGTTGACAAGGGGAAGCAGCTAGAGATCAGTTTGAGAGACCATGACCTCAGCAGCCTCCACCTCCTTTGCCACCACCGAGGCAGCCATACCGGCCTCCACCTCAACCTCCATGGCCAGCACAACCACCGCCCCTGCCATACCACCAGTAACAATGGCATGCATATCTGCGGCCAGGTAGCTATGGTCCACCTACTCTATTAGATAAGTTAAACAAACCTTATTCTTTTAAGAGGGAGGTAATCAAGAAAATCTTTAAGAATCTCTTAAAGAAACTGATTTTCAACTAGCCTGAGGAGAAGGAAGGCAAAAGTCATGATCTAAACTTTTGCCCTTACCACCATATGCTAGGCCACATTTTGGAGGATTGTTTTACATTCAAGGATTGGCTTGAACACGTTCAAGGTGTTGTCGTTATCCTAAAGGAATACCTTGTGGAACAACCTTCTAGTTCCATTAGGGTAATCCTTGGGGATACAAGTGATTCTACCAAAACCAAAGAAGGTTGGGACATTTCTCTGTCTAAAACCTCTAAAAAATAATTCAGAAGATCAAGAAGCTTTCTTTGAAGGTGCCTGAGTTAGCTCAAACCTCCAACACCAAGGAAGGTTTGCAAGTTGCCAGTGCCAACTCTAGAAAAGTGGGTGCTTAGCAGCAGCAGCATGTGTCAGCCCCGGATAGCCCCTTAGCATAGCCACCAATCGTGTCCAGACTTCAGCCTTCAATTGCAACATCCACATCGATGACTTCTACCATTTTAGCTAGCTCTTCTATTTCTTCTACTATTATAACTCTTGTATCAACTAATAAGGGCATCAAATCCCTTACTCTACTCACTCTACTTGACTTCTACTTTGTACCCCCAAATACTTCCAAGAAATTGAAGAATAAAGCTGATTTGAATTACATATGTCTCTCGATGAGTTATCTTCTTCTATTCCTAATGATAACTCTTCAAGTCAAATTAACTATAACAATTCCGATCTTCCTCTTTCTAATTCAGAGTTGGACTTTCCAACTATGAATACTATGGGTTCACCTCTTGAGATAGACTTGGAATCATCCAATTCTGAGAGTCCCATAGGAGAAGCTGTAGGTGAGCCTGAAGTGTAGGTAGAACTTGCCACCACCTTGCCTCAAGAGATTACCAAAGTCAACCTCCATAGTGGCAAGGTTCTACCTCCTAGGGCAGCACCTCTAGATAGAGGGAAACAAGTCATTAGTACTGAAGATTGAGAAGCCCTTCCACAGATGCTCCACCCTTGGATATGCTTGTGGAAGACTAGCCGAAGGTGGACTACAATTCCTTTCTCATCTAAGAAAGTTGTCATCTAAGCTAAGCATATATGATGCCCTTATCTTATCCAAAGAGATGAGGGAATCACTAATCAAGGCCCTCCTTGATCCTAAATATGCTTAGCTCAGCTGACCGCTATAGGTGAGGAAGCACACTATGCAAAAGAAGCCCAAGGGATCACCTTCAGATGAAGACCTTCTACTAGGGACTTGGAGCACAACCGTCCCCTATACATCACAGTCGACATGGACAGGTTCAGACTTATCAAGGTTCTTGTGGATTCAGGTGCATCAGTAAACATTATGAGTCTAAAGACCCTTGCCTATTTGAAGATCGACATCTCTACTCGAGGAGATAGGATGATGTTGAGAGGATTCAATGATCAAGGTGAGTGGCTTTAGGTTCTATAGTGTTACCTTTGGAGATGACCGAAGACTAAGCCAAGTTCTACATCATTGATTCAAATACTTCATTCACTACTTTGCTTGGTAGGCCTTGGATACATCGTAACAAGATCATTCCATCCTCCCTTCATCTGCATCAAGTTCAAAAGATGGAATTGAGTACCGTCAACGGGATGAAAATCCATTCTCAATTAGAGAGGTTGAAATTTATGAGGATGCAACCTACTATCTTCCTCAAAACACCATTTCTCATGAATTTGGATAAAATTCAAATGCAAATGCAAAAGCAAAAAAAATGAAACAAAAGAAAAGATAAAAGAAAAAGAAAAGAAAAAAAGAAAAGTCCAAGTGAGCAAGAAAGGGGAATTGAAGAAAAAATGGATCCAGATATCACATTCCACCCACAGTTCATTCCATCATATGGACATGTGGGTAGGATGGCTCAACCTCCACCAGATAGAGGTGGAGGCAAAAATAGAGGCGCAGGTGGAGACCCTAGTTGGCCTTCAGCCAATAGAGGTCATGTTCCAGTTCATAGGAGTACCCCTACTATTCACATAGACTTGGAATCCAGCTCAGAGGATGAGTCTAATGTGATTAGTATACCAGCCAACCCCTCTCGAGGGTTCCATTGGAGGTGACTTTTGATCTAGCTAGAGACAAAGACCAGGCCTCCAAGCAAAGCAAAGTATTCGAATCTAGTTTATGTGAAACTATTCGACAGCAGTTGGGAACCTTAGCTTTTACCTCACTTACATCTCAGAAAGTTGAAGGTATAGTTAAGAAGTCCCTAAGTCTTCCAAAGGACATGAAGAAGAAGTTCTTTTGGGTTCATCATCCTCAAGTCGATGTAGACTTGAGGAAGATACTTTTAAAGAATTAATGGAATTACCTTTTGACTTTTACTCACCTTGTGTTCAAAATCTTATACGAAAGGTTTAGTTCCTCACACTTGGTCCAAGCATGTCAGAATACTTTGAAAAAATTATGGAACAATACAGTGAAGCACAATCAAGAGGACTAGATTTGATACAAGGGTCCACGATGATGAAGATTATTGCCTAGTTGTTACCAACCATTTAGAATATGATTGGTCCTTCTCACACATCCCCAACTCTTATGAGAATGTGTGTTTAGAAACTTCAAATGATCAAGATGACCTCCAAGTCAAAGAGGCTCCACCAAAATTTGAAGAGGAGATTATTCAACAATAGACAAGCTTAAAGAAGTCAACCTCGAGATAAAAGAAAATCCTCGCCTAACATACATCAGTTCTTTACTGAATGAAGAAGAAACCAATGACTTAATTAAGCTATTGACTGAGTTTAAAGACTATTTCGCATGGAGTTATGAATAAATGCTTAGATTATCTCCTAACGTTGAGTCCACAAGCTAGCAATAGACCCTAACATTACCCCTATTAAGCAAGCTCCTAGATGCATGTGATTAGAAATTGAACAATAGGTCATTTCTGAATGTGATTAGAAATTGAATAATAGGTCATTTCTGAAGTCAAGAAACTGATCGATGTTGGTTTCATCAAGAAAAAAAATATCCTACCTGGTTAGCTAGTGGCATCCTAATTAAGAAGAAGAATGGCCAAATTTGTATTTGTATCAATTTTAGGGACTTAAACAAGGCATGTCCTAAGGATGAGTTTCTTCCTATACCGAATTAATGGTGGACATTGCCTCATCTCATGCGCCTTCTTTCATGGATGGGTCATCGCTATAACCAAATCAAGATGTCTCCAAGATGAAAGAAACACTACTTTCAACCCCGATCAAATCTTCTATTATAGGGTCATGCCTTTGCCACATAAAATGGGCCATGGCTCGATCTTCAATGAACTCATCCATCATCGTTGAGCTATTGATGATCTAGTAGTTAAGAAAAAAGAAAAGGAAGGCCGCCTCTTTGACTTGAGAGTAGTTTTCGAACAGTTAAGTTAATATAACCTCAAAATGAATCTCCTGAAGTATGCATTCGGAGTCACTTTAGAAAAATTCCTTGGGTTTGTTGTTCGACACCAGGGAATAGAAATAGATCTAAAAAAGATCAAAGCTATCTTAGAAATGCCACCTCCTAAGAGTTTAACTCAACTCAGATCCTTTCAAGGATGGTTGGTGTATCTAAGATGCTTTATCTCAAACTTATCAGGGAGATGCAAGCCAGTCTCAGCACTTATCAAAAAGGATGATAAGTTCAAGTGGATGACAAGTGACGCATTCAAAGACATCAAAGAATACTTGGTGAAGCCGCCAGCTTCTAGCTCTATCCCAAAGCCACTCATTGATCCTTTATACTGCTGCATTAGATGACTCTCTTGGTGCTCTATTGGCCTAAGGCAATAATGAGGAGAAGGAAAGTGCTCTCTACTACCTCGCCATCGCCCCATCAAGCAAACTATCCACCTATTGAGAAACATTGCCTAGCTTTGATCTTTGCATCGAAGCTATGACATTACATGCTTTCATAAGGTGAACTTGATCTCCAAAACCAATCCATCGCAAGATCTCATGACATGACCAATGCTTTTGGATGTTCGCTCATTGGTCCAAGCAATACGTAACTGAACGAAGTACAACATGTACCCTCCATGCGGTAAAAGGACAGTATTTCTTAGCACACCACTTCTTGATTCTCCTTAGTGATGATCTCCCCGATGAACAAATCATGAACTTAAGTTAGGCCGTCAATCACCGATGGGAGATGTATTTTGATGGTGTTGCTTCTTTCTTAAAGGTGAAGCACCACGATCTATTCTCCCAGGAAAGGTAGGGGTAGGAATAGTTCTCAACTCATGATGAGATTCTCATACTATCTTTCAACCCCTGCACCAACAATGAAGTTGAGTATGAGGCTTTGATTGATTTGGAGTTACCCATCACTATCGATGTCAACATCTTTGGGGATTCTCGTTGGTCATCAACCAAATTGTCGGGTCCTACCTTCTCAAACCCAAGCTTCATCATTACTGAGTATACCATGAAGAAGGATTCCCAAAGTCACCATCTACAAGGTTCCTCGAGTAGATAACACAGTAGCAGATGCCTTGGAAAAACTTGTGAAAGAGTTGGCATGTTTGGAAGATGAGTCCATTTCAATAAGGGTCCAAAATAGACAAGTCTTATTCCTTATTGATGTTGAATTCATTGAGACTTTCTCTTGAAGGAGAGGTTGTCATTGCCAAAATGGACAAGGAGCTTGATTGGAGGCAACCATTCATAGATTACTTGAACACTGGCAAACTACCACATGAGAAATCTCAAGCTCATCAGGTGAAACAGAGAGCTCTCTCCTATGCTCTTGTTGATGGCACCTATCGTGGTCCTTTGACCATGGTTGTTTAGACAAACATGAAGTGTGGCATTATAAGCAGGTACAATTCAGTCTATGGAGCTCATCAATCGTCAGATGAAGTGATCAAAAGACTTGGATACTTGAACTATGATCATGATTGCATGGACGTAGCTAGGAAATGCCATCAATGTTAGGTGCACGATGTGGTCCACCACCAACCACCCAACATTCTACACCCTACTTTGGCTTCATGTCCATTTGAGTGTTGGGGTATCGACATTATAGGGCTGATCGATCCTCCTTTTTCCAAGAGGCATCGATTCATCTTAGCTGCTATCGACTACTTTTCCAAGTGGGTGAAAACCATCCCACTCAAAGAGGTCACAGCTCACAATGTGCTTCAGTTTTTTAGGAACCATATCGTATATAGGTTTGGGGTGCCTTGATGAATTATATTCGATAATGGTACTGCATTCAAAAGCACGAAGATCAACTTTAGAAGACATGTATAGATTGAGATACTCCACCATCTACTACCCTAGAGCTAATGGTTTAGCAAAAGCATTCAACAAAACTCTCATCTAGATACTAAAGAAGACTATTAATGACAACAAATAATAGTGGAACGAGCAGTTGGTTGAAGCCTTGTGGGCCTACCGCACCATATTTTGGACTCCAACTCAGTCTACCCCATTTTCCTTAGTGTATGGATCTGAAGCCGTTCTTCCGTTAGAAGTTCAACTCCCTTCACTAAGGATAGCATTAGGTAACAAGCTCACTGAGAATGCAAAGTTATAGAAGAGCTTGAAGGTTTGGAGGAAAGTCACCTGAGTGCGAACCTTAAGTTGTACAAGGCCAAAATGATTCAAGTTCACAACAAGCTGGTCCGCCCTAGGTCTTTTGAGTAGGAGAACTTGTGTTAGTCCTAAGGAGACCAATTGTTGCCCGTCAAAAGATGGGAGGCAAGTTTGAACCCACTTGGGAAGGCCCTATGTCATAGAGAAGGCCAACCAAGGAGGATCCTATCAGCTTATTGATTGTAAAGGGGAACACCTAATGCTTCTAATTAATGGGATCTATCTAAAGAAATATTACCCATGAAGTAAAACTTGTTTGAAAATAATTCATTAATAAAATGAATAAAATATGATTCCATTCATCAAATCTTATCTTCTTTCAAAGTGTTGTTTGCTTGTCTTGCAAATCCACCGTGACGTGTTTAGGGTAAGTGTAAGAGTACCCTAGTGGCATCCTATCCATCTTTCACAATACAAACACAATCTCATGATGCTATTAGGATAGGTGTAAGAGAACCCAAGAGGCATCCTATTTCGATTAGCATAACTAAGTTAGGTATGAGAGAACCCAAGCGACATCCTTTCTTGGAATTCTTGTTGCCATCGTGGCATCATTTCATAATTCCCTAACATGTTTTAAGGTAGGTGTAAGAGTCCCTTAGAGGCATCCTATTCCTTTTAACTCATGCACAAAATAAACATAAATCTTTTATCTCAAGCTATTTTGATGTGGGAGCAAGTCCTTGTGGCACTCACTCATTAACTGCTATAGGTCGGGTATACATGCTACCTCGCTAGTATGTCACCCTAGTGGTCATTGTTTGGAAGATGTGAGTCCCCGCACTTTCTTCCTAATTTGATCATTGCAAACCAATGAGTGCCTTGTTAGTATGGTAGTCTTCACTTCCCATCCAGGAAGCTACCTCATGTTGACTTTGTTTAACAAAATGTGAGTCTCTGCTTTCTTCTTGAACTAGCCATCATGTCATCTAGGTTGTATATTTGAGGCTTAGGATAAGTCCCCAGAGGCTCCTTTCCTCTTGACTACTTTTGAGTTGATATAAGTCCCCCTAATGGCATTCACTCAATATTTTCCCTAGGTCGGATGGCACATGTCGAGCTAAAGATAGACTATCCCAACAATCAGTTTCCTATAGGAGGATGTGAGTCCCAGTTTTCTTGGCTATTGTTACAACAAACGAGCACCTTAGGTTGGTTGATGTTTGCTATGCTAACATCGATTCACCCGGTGAGTACACCACTCTTGGAATATATGAGTCCCCATGCTTTCTCCTTGAATTGGACACCAATACCTATTGAATTTATGATTAGCCATGTCATTTTCTCCAGAGTGTTGGATAAGCCTTTACCGGCCCCATCCCCTATGGGCACTCTATTTGGATCAAGTCCTTTATGACCCCATTTATACATTACTTGAGTTACTTTTGGATTGGATAGTTCCCCTTTCCTAGTAACCACCCCTGTGGTTGAAAAATTTGTTCAACGGATGCACAAATTTTCCCATTGGTTAAATGAGATAGGTCTAGGCTGATATAAACTCCTTCTCAGTTTGATCTCTCGCAAACTAACAAGGTCCATGATAAAATAAAAAAACTAAAACAAACTAAAATAAACTTAAACAAAATTATTTTGCTTGTGGTTTAGGTTTCAAGCCCCCAAAGGGACATCTTATCTCTAGGGTAGTGTCAGCATAACTCCCTATAGGAATTGTTTGACTACCTAAGTTGAGATAAATCCCTAGGTCGATACTCACTCTGTAGTCTTTGGGTTCAATCTATTTTTCCAGCGGTTACCCGATCATTTCTTTGAAGATATAAGACTATGCGCATTCTTCTAGCATGATTATTAAAGAGGCGACCCTTGGTGGGTTTGATTTGTTGCCCAAAGTAACTGATTACGCTAGTGATCTCTTATAGTGGAATATGTGAGTCCCTGAGCTTTTTTTCCTTGAATTGATCATTATAAATTGAAAGGCACTCCTTTGGTCGGATAGTTCTCCCATCGACCGGGAAGCCACTCCCTTTGGTTTAGTGAATCTGAGATAGGTCCAAGCTTCTATAAGCTCCTTCTCAGTATAATCCATCATAAACCAACAGAATCCACAAACAAATTTAAAAATGAAATTAATCCTTGACTATCTTCGAGTTGATATAAGTCCCCCAAGTAGCATTCACTCAATAGTCAGCCCTAAGTCGAGCGTAATTTGTTGCCCAAAGTAACCAATCACCTCAGTGGTTTCTTATTTCTAGAAGATATGAGTCTCCATGCTTTCTTCTTAAGACTTGACCATTGTATACCAAAAGGCATTTCTCCTTGGTTGGATAGTCCAACCTTGTGGTTGGTAGACTACTCCCTTTGAATTGGTAAATCTGAGTTAGGTCTAGGCTTTCATGGCCCCTACTCAGTGCAGTTCATCGCAAACCTATGGGATCCATCATAATAAAAACAAACTTATACTAAAAATGAAATCAATCTTGACTATCTTTGAGTTGATCTAAGTCCCCTAGTGACACTCACTCAATAGTCAGCCCTAGGTTAGGTTCAATCTGTTGTCTTGCCAATAGATCACCCCAATAACTGGTCCTTACTTTGGAGGATGTAAGTATACTATGCTTTCTTCCTAGTACAGCTGTTGCATACCAAAGGCATCCCTTTGGTTGGTTAGTTCTACTATGTGTTTAGTAGACTACCCCTTTGGATTAGTAAATTTGGTTAGCCTCCATGGCTCTATTACAAAACGACAGGATTCATCTAAAATTCAAACCTAACAAAATTTCAAACAAATTCAACTCTCTCCCTTAGTGAGATTCAAATCAAACCCCTCATTCCCTTATGGATGATTTGAACATGTTTCCCTAGTGAAAGATTCACACTCTATCTCTTAGTGGATTTTTCTCTCTCTCTCTTATGTCTTGGTCATAAGTAGAGCCACATTGCAGTATGTTATGGATTCTTTCTTTTCCTTGGGTTATGAATAGATTGTTTCTATTCGTGCTTGTGATCTTTCGATGTTGTTGATCATCTCGGTCAACACCAATACGTGTGGTGTTCCTTGTCAGTCACACCACACCTATTGGGCGCCCTTTGTTGATCTCATTTTTAGAATGAGCTCTCAACACCTCCATCTTAGATTAGGATTCCTCTTAGACTTTAAGAGTTCCTTAGTCTTAAGACACATCTAGTGATTAGGTGGACACAGCCCTAGAAGACTTAGAAGAGTTAGCCATAGGAATAGGTCATGCCTTAGGGGTGTTAGGAAATTTCCTACTCTTTAGCTTAAACCATTCCTCACTTTCCTTCTTTCAAGTCAAACTCCAAATCAATTCTATTTGATTTTATAAAACTCAAATCAATTCTATGATTCAATCCCATGATTCAATTCCATAATTGAAATCCATGATTGAAACCCATGATCAAAATCCATAAAAAATTCCAAAGTTCAAATTTCCTAAGTCCTAAACCCTTTCTTAAGGACTTAACCAAAATCATGAATCAAACCTATTCAAATTTTTGAGATTTTCTCATGATCCTTTTCTATTCTCATTTATATTCACATTTATAAATAAAATATAAATTCAAACCCATCAATTCAAATTCAAAAAACTCCAAATCAATTCATGAAAATTTTCTTAAGTCCCTTTAATTTTCCATTAAAGGACTTAGCCAAAATCAATCCTAAACCTTGATCAAACCACTTAAAATCCTTGGGATTTTCTCAAAACTTATTTATATCCTCATTTATATTCTCATATATAAATGAAACATAAATATAACCCAATCAAATCAAACCCTAAAATTAAATTCCAAATTTAAAATCCATGAAATTCCCTTAAATCCCTTAATTTTCCATTAATGGATTTAACCTAAACTTTGATCAAACCATTTCAAACTCATGGGATTTTCTCAAAACTTACTTTTATTCTCATTTATGTTTTAATATTTAAATGAAATATAAATATAAATCAATCAAATTCAATTCATAAATTAAATTTCAAATTAAAAATTCTCTTAAATCCTTTATATTCCCTTTAATGGATTTAACCCAAATCATGATTAAACTCTTTCAAATTCTTGAAATTTTCTCATGATCAATTTATATTCTCATTTATATTCACATATATAAATAAAATATAAATTCAAACAATCAAAACCAATTTCAAAAATCAAACTCAAATCCACTTAAAATGTAATCTAAGCCTTTCAAGTCAAAATCTTGAACTTAGCCAAATCAATTCCAAATCAAGCCAAATCCTTGATTTTCTCTGATGGTTCAATCAATCCTACAATCATGAGCTCATATATAAATCCAAACTTCAATCATTCAATCAAACCCAAGACTCCTTCATATTCTTCCTTTGAATATGAAATTTTCAAATGGATCAAAATCAATTTGACTTCAAACCACTTGTAAATGGATTAATATTTCAATCATAAGTCCATATACAAGATCAATCAACTTCAAATCAAGCTTTGACCAAAACATTTGACCCAATTAGGCTCACTTGACCCAAAGTGACCTAAAACCCATATAACTTTTGATCCTAACCAAATTGGATTGAACCAAACTCATATCCCTCTCATCATGATCAATCATCATGGGATGATCAATCAATCAAATTGGGTCAAACCAAGTCAAACCTAAGGGTTGACCAAGTCAACACTTAACCTAAAATGAAACCTAACACAGCCAAAATCCACCATAGGACAAATTGATTGAAACCATTGATCTAAGTTCATTCATGACCTATGTTTGAACTTGACCAAGCCAACATTTGAGCCTAACTAGCATTGGCCCACTTGACCCATTTGACCTAAATGAGTCACCAAAACCAAAATCAAATTGAATCAAACCAAAAAAAACATTTCAAATGGTCATATGAACTTGATGGTTTGATTGACCAATGTCAACATGACCCAAGTTGACCCATTTTACCTAAATGGGTCAACATGAGCAAACCTATCAAATGGATTCCAAATTCAATGAAACATGGCCAAACCTATTTTCTCAACATACCAAATATACCCAAAGTGAAAAATAGCAAAATGACCATTTTATCCCTAGGCCATAGAACAAATTTTGGCCTAGCCCATGGGTATTTTTTGGCCATACCCTCATCACAACCACTTGAGGCTTTCCTAAAAGCTCAAAGGGACTTAGTAATGAGTGGTGCACCCAACCCAATGGGTTTGGGTCAGCCCATATGACCCATGGACCAAACCTGACATTTAGCCTAAAAATTAGAATTTTAAACTCCCTCTGAGGCTCAATTCAAGCACATGGGAAGTTGGCATTCCATTCTTCTGGCCAAATCGACCATGTGCACACTCAAAACAACCAAAATAGATCAATCCATATGCTCAATTGGATCAAAATGGCATGGACATTGTCGTCCGACCGATCCTTCAAGGGGTAGCTAGACTCCCCTAATTCACTTCTATTTTCATTAACTCACACTCGATTGAGAACTAGGAACCCTTAGAAATCATCAGAGAGCTTTCCAAAGGTCCCTAGAGAGGATTTAAATTCCCCATTCTTCGATTTTGCATGGTGCAAAATAGGGGTGCTCAATCTAATAGCTAATTTCCTCTACACTTGATCTCCTTCCAATTCCTCATGCACACTTGATCTAGGAGCTAAGTAGAATTGGCCTAGGCTTTCTCTGAAGTTCTAGAGGCAAGGAAGAGCTCAATTCAATCAAAGTCACAATAATCTTGAAGAGTTGGTCCATTATGACTCAACCTCAAGGCCGGAACTTGACTTCATTTCCACAGAAGCTACCTCATCATCTCGAGCATGATCACCTCGGTGAGGTATGTGATTTTCACTTAGATTGGGTGTTGGTCCTTTATGAAAATTTATTGTATTGTGAGAAATCATTGGATAGGTTGGTAATTATGCCTAGATAGTGTGGGTTGAGTCTTGTATGATTCCATGCTAGAATGGGCTCGAATTTACCTTTAGATCATGGACGGTCTCCATTAATCCTCAGGAAAGAACTTGGCTCATCTCAACCATCCATCTGCACATTTTAGATGGACGGATGAGATTATTTAGCACATTTTAGAAGTCCTTTATCTATTTTAAACTACAGGTGTATCCTTAAGCTCTTATCGATGGAGGATATTACGCCACTAGCTTCCTTCGATGTGATGTTTAAGTGGGCACTCAAGGTGTGGCACGTGTAAATTCGCCATGCGCATGCGATGTGAGTGAGATCGGGATTAGTTATTTACCTAATTAATCCCTAAATCTTCTAAAATTTATAACTCTTCATATAAAAATCAAAAAAATAAAAGAAAAAATGCTATGGATAGATAATTTCATCTAGAATATTTAAAAAATTATTTCGATGGACTTTGAATTCACCTTTTCTCTAAATTTGGGTTTCTTTTGAAATTTTAATTAGCTAATTATTCTCTAATTAAGTCACCAATTGATCTCAAATTTCTAGAGTTCATTTTAGGGGATGACCTCTACCTCCCCTAATTTTCTTGAGATTTATTCAAACCTTAATTAGGAAAATTGCTATTTCATTCTCTAATTATCCCTTTCATGTAATTAAGGGGAATTAAGGTATGATTAGTGGATTTACCCTATGATTGAGTTTGATTAAGGTCAGATCCAGTAAGTAAGGATTTTATGGAATAATTTTGAGGTATTTTCCCTAAGCTATTCCTTAAACCCCCTTTTCTCTCCTTAATCCCCTCTTAATTAAGGCTTAACTCATTAATCGCCCCTTTAAACAATTTTCAAAAAAAAATTAAAAAGTTTTAGAACTTAATTAATCTATCTTGGGTAGATGCTTAAGTGTTTAATAGCCTAAGTCTAATTAAGAAAATTAAAACCCCTTTCATAAGTAAGAAAGGGTGTTTTAAAAGTACTTAAGCTAAACTCCTTAGCTTAATTAACTTTAATTGTGAGCCAAATTGCATTAGGCCTTTTCATTATTAGGTGCATTACAAATTTAAATACCTTGTGGGTTTTATGTCATCTCATTGGCTCATAATTAATTTTTCTAAGGTGGTGTAGGTAAGGGTTAATTAAATCACTTAATTCATACTCTAACCTAATCAACACTTAAAATGGATTTAATTATCTAAAAATTAAACAAAAATACAAAACACATGTGGGAATGGATTAGGAACAACAAACTTATCTCACCTTTTCAAAATTAAATCAAACTCCAAACTAAACAAAAATCATTTTGAAATTCACTTTGACTTACTCTAAATTTTCTTATTCCTTAAGAATGTCTTTAGGATTTAAGTAAAGTTAGTTTGTTTACATGATTGCATTGCTTTAGATCTTTCCCAATATGTTAAGTTCTATGCCATGTGATTCATGCATTCATAATTTCATGTTTCAAATTTTAAAATAAAAATTGTTTACTTTATGTCAAATGTGCATGTGTTGGCTAAAGTAAAATATGAGTAGCTATTATGACTACTAAATCCAAAAATATTTTCAAAACTTATAAATAAAATATTAAATCTGAAAGGATGCTATTCTTATACTTTAATTATAAGCTTGCATTTGATGGATTATAAAATATTATTTAGTGTAGCCTTTCCTTTCTTTCTTATGTTAGCCTAGTTTTGAATAGGAGTTGGTAAGATGTTGGGTTCATTTGAAAAGAACCCAACACTTATTTATTCTCATACCCTATTCATCCCTATGATACTATCCAAGAAAGGTTACCTACACTTGCATGAATAAATTGCATAAACAAAACAAATCTTTTAAATAACTTTTGCATATTCCTTCTTCATTTCATTTCTTTTATATGCATGTTTATACTTAAGGAAAGGACCGCTATCATAAATAAAAAATATAAATGCTTCTTACTTGCAGGTGATTATACCCCTTTGCATAATCCATAGGCTAAATGAACTTAGTCACCCATGTGTGGGGTGATAGGTTCAATATACATTCTTGTGATTTGTGTGGTGTGATTTAACTAACCTTTGTTTTGCAGATGTTAGTTAGATTTCTACTTTCCCTTTTCATGTAAAAATTTATATATTTAGGATTTTGGAATGATTTGTTATGAGGATTAGGATGAGCATTGGTCATAAGATCCTATCTTATGCACCATGTGAAGCCTTGGAGCATCCACCTTCCAACCTTCCAAAGGAGGAACCAAAGAAGAAGAAGAAAGAAGAAAGAAGAATAAAACTTGAAAACCACCATAATAATGAATTCCTTTACTTAAATTGTAATTTAATTCATTTGTAATCTAGGTTGTATAAGGGTAGAGCTCATCTACCCATATTTGATATTTTTGAGTTTGTGTGGTGGTGCCCGACCACAAACGACCATTTATTCTTTTTGCGATTAGCTTTATAAATTATTTGATGATTTATTTAGATTTTGCATTAAGTGGCATGTTTTTTCTAATTTCTTCCTTGCTTTATGTATGGCCTGGATGTGGATTAGGCTCTATAGGGAAAAATAAATCTTTTACCCAACTTAACAATCCAAATTAAAACTAAACAACTCATAACCTCACCTAAAGCATAGGATTAAAATCAAGATAAAAGAATTAGCAACAACTTAGCTGGATGTACTTTTCTTTATAATATCATGCACAAATACATCTTATTTCACTCTTGATTGGAGAGCTTCCACCTTTTCCAGAGAACCCGGCTTGACTTTTGAGGGCTGTGGTGGAAACTCACCTCCTACCTTCTCATTAATTTTGGCAAATAATCTGATTTCTCATGCATTAGTCATAAAAAATCCTATTAGCCTGAATCAAAATATTTCTCCAAAAATGAAAATAAAATAAAATTTGAAATGCATCAGATTTAGGTCATTTGAAGCATTCCCTTACATGATCTAATCTCTTTAGGGAGTGAGTTTAAGGACATAGTCTTTTTTTAAATAATAATAGTCCAGTTGTCTTGCATAAGCATAAAGACTTGCCTACATGTATTTAAAATTATAAGAGGAGTCAGTTAGTGGCCACCCCCAGGCAGTTGTAAGTCCAAGCTGTCGGGTGGTTTGTCCTCTCTTGTGGAGGCAAACCAATTATTCATTTTTACCTTAGATTTTGATTGTTCTTTCGGCCCTCACCGAAGTTCCCTAAATTTAGGTTCTGAGGTTACTTTTTCCCTTTGCGGGCCATAAGCATAATTCCTCACCTCATAGGCATTTCCTTAATCTTGTGTTAATGAATCTTAAGTCATAAAATTCTAATAAAAAATGCAACCCAAACAAACTAAATCAATTTCTAAATTGTAAAGCCCAACTATAGGATTGTGGGCATCTCCTACTCATTTCCCATTTTGGCTTCAATAATAACTCCCTCTTTTGATCAATCCCATTTGATCTTCAAATACAAACCAATTGATTGATAGTCCTTCCCTATTAAAATCTTTAGAGACAATAATCATTTACCTTAATCAAGAGTTTTCCTAAGGGATCCCATCCCTTAGGATATAATTAACAATGGGGACTTGCCTCTATAAGACACTTAACAAACCTAGTTTAAAATAAACCCTGCTTTACTTTTCCATGTAAAGTAGGGGAAGAATGTTTGGTGCATATGCAAACCCATCGTCCTTAGGAGTCCTTATTGAGGTGATCGGTTTCATTAAAGGGTGGTGACTTCTGTCTTTTGAGATAGTACACTATACCTTGATGATGAACCCAATCACCTGAATAAGTACATCTGTGGATCTATCTTACCAAGATGAATTTTGGTAAGGTTTTATCTTTCTTCTCTCCCCACAAATTTGAAAGGCAACTCCTTTATAGAAATTTTTCACCATAGCAAGACAATAGATTGAACCCAACCTAGGGCTGACTATTGAGTGAATGCCATTGGGGACCTAGATCAACTCAAATATAGTCAAGATTAATTTTGTTTTTAAAATTTATTTGATTTGATTATGATGGATCCCTTTAGGTTTGCGATCAACTACACTGATTAGGGGCCACGGAGGCCTAGACCTAACTCATATTTACCAATTCAAAGGGAGTAGTCTACTAACCACAAGGTAGGACTATTCAACCAAGGAGAAATGCCTTTTGGTATACAATGGTCAAGTATTAAGAAGAAAGCACAGTGACTCATATCTTCTAGAAATAACAAACCACTAAGGTGATTGGTTGCGTTAGGCTTAAATCACAGGAAACCACAAGAACCCGACCTAAGGCTGACTATGGAGTGAATTCTACTGGGAGACTTAAATCAGCTCAAGGATAGTCAAAGATTAATTTCATCTTTAGATTTGTTTTCTTTGATGGATTCCATTGGTTTGTGATGGATCAGACTAAGGAGGAGCTCATATTAGCCTAGACCTATCTCAGATTTACTGAACCAAAGGGAGTAGCTTCCCAGCCGATGGGAGAACTATCCAACCAAAGGAGTGCCTTTCAATTTGCAATGATCAATTGAAGGGAAGAAAGCTCGAGAACTCACATCTTCCACTAGAAAAGACCACTGGGTGATCAGTTACTTTGGGCAACAAATGAAACTTGACCTAGGGCTGCCCGTTGGTTTGCGACAATCATGCTAGAAAGAATGTGTTATAGTCTTACATCTTCCAAAGGAAAATGATTGGCAGGGTAACCTGCTCATGAAAAAATAGATTGAACCTGACCTAAAGGAAACTACGGAGTGAGTATCGACCCAAGGATTTATCTCAACTCATGTAGTCATGCAATTCCTATGGGGAGTTCTGCTGACACTGCTCTAAAGATAGAATGCTTAGTTAGGAAAAGGGGCCCTTTGGGGGCTTGAATTTTTAATCCACGAGCGAATTAATTTTGTTTATTTATTTATTTTAGTTTTTTTAGTTTGTTAAGCCTGGGGCTTAGTTTGTGAGGGATCAAAGTGAGAATGAGCTTATATCATCCTAGATATATCTCAGATTTATTGAACCAAGGGAGAATCTATGCATTTGTTGAACAAATTCTCTAACCATAGGGGTGGCTATAAGGAAAGGGGAACTATCCAATCTAAAAGTAACTTGGGTAGTGTCTAAATGGGGTCGCAAAGGACTTGATCCAAATAGAGTGTCCGCAGGGGATGGGGTCGCTAAGGGCTTAATCCAACACCACGGAAGATGACATGGCTAGTCATATATTGTGTCCTGTCCTCAAGGAGCGTGGGGACTCATATCTGCCAGTGGTGTACCGTGAATTCGTAGCATAGCGAACATCAACCAACCTAAGGTGCCAATTTGCAACAATCAGCCTAGGAAGAAAGCTCAGGGACTCACATCCTCCTATAGTAGAATTGACTACTAGGATAGCCTTTCTTTGGCTTGACAGGTGCTATCCGACCTAAGGCGACTAATGAGTGAATGCCATTGAGGGAATTAGATAAACTCAAAAGTAGTTAAGAGGAAAGCTTTCTTCGAGGGACTTATCCTAAACCTCAAATATACTCACCTAGTTAGAGCATGATGGCTAGTACAAGAAGAAAGCACAGGGACTCACATCTTCTTAAAAACAAAATCAACAGGTAGCTTACTTAGGTAGTGAAATCTTCCATACTAACATGGACCTCATTGATTTGCAATGGTCAAGTTAGGAAGAAAGCTGGGGACTCACATCCTCAACAAATGACCATTGGGGTGACACTAACAGGTAGCATATAGACCACTAGAGCAGTCATGAATGAGTGCCACATGGGCAACTTCATCAAAATAGCTTGAGATGTATGTTTATTGGTGTGCATGTGTTAAAAAGAATAAGACACCTCTTGGGGACTCTTACACCTACCTTAAACATACTAGGGGTTTGATGAAATGATGCCACGAATGGCAAATAGGATTCCCACAAAGAAAGGAAGCCACTTGGGTTCTCTCACACCTAACTTTGTTATGTTAATCAAAATAGGATGCCTCTGGGTTCTCTTTCTAATAAGCGAGAGATTATGTTTGTGTTGTGAAAGAGGGATAGGATGCCACTGGGGACTCTTACACCACCCTAAACACCCATGAGATGGATTAAGATAACAACACTTGAAGAGAAGATTTGATGAATGGAATCAAATTTTTATTCTTTTTATTAATTATTATTTTCAAACATGATTTGTTTCATGGGTAATAATTTTTTAGATAGAGCCCATTTATTAGAAGCATTGGGTGTTCCCCTTTACAATCAATAAACTGATAAGATCCTCCTTGGTAGGCCTTCTCAATGACATAGGGGCCTTCCCAAGTGAGTTCAAACTTGCCTCCCATCTTTTGATGAGCAATAATTAGTCTCCTTAGGACTAACACAAGTTCTCCTACTCAGAAAGACCTATGGACCGCTTGTTGTGAGCTTGAATCATTTTGGCTTTGTACAATTGAGGTTCGTAGTGACTCTCCTCCAAACCTTGAGCTCCTGTAACCACAACTTTGCATTCTTCTTTGTAGTGATCTTGTTACTCGATGCTATCCTTAGTGATGAGAGTTGAACTTCTAAAGGAATTACAGCTTCAGACCCATACACTAAGGAAAATGGGGTGGGCGAGTTGGAGTTGATATGTGGTGTAGGCCCACAAGCTTCAACCAACTCATTCACTATCATTTGTTGTCATCAAGAGTCTTCTTGTATTGGATGAGAGTTTTGTTGAATGCTTCTAAGCCATTTGCTATGGGGGTAGATGGTGGAGTATCTCCAATCTATATGTGTCTGAAACTATTGATCATGCTTTTGAATGCAATACCATTATCGAATATAATTCATTGAGGCACCCGAACCTATATATGATATGGTTCTAAAAAAGCACATGCTGTTGTGACCTCTCGAGTGGGATGGCTTCACACTTGGAAAAAGTATGGTAGCTAAGATGAATCGATGCCCTTGGAAGAAGGATGATCGATCAAACCCACAATGTTGTACCCCAACACTCAAATGGCCATGAGCCAATGTAGGGTGTAGAATGTTTGGTTGGTGGAGGACCACCGTGTACTTGACCGATGGCATCTCCCTACATCCATGTAGTCTATGATCATCAAGGCATAGTATCCAAGTCTTGATCATCTTCATCTTTGGGATTGATGTGGTCCACATAGACATGTACCTCGGTTACAATATCAACATTTATCTAAGCAACATAACCATGTTTGGTCAAAGGATCGGTGGTACATGGTGCCATCAATAAGAATGTAGGAGAGAGCTCTCTGTTTCACCTGATGGGCTTGTGACTTTTCTTGAAGTAGTTTGCCTATTTTCAAGTAATCTATGAATGGTTGCCTGTAATCGAGCTCCTTGTCCATTTTGGCAACGGCAACCTCACCTTCAAGAGAAAGTCTCTCGATGAGTTCAACATCAGTAAGGGATAGGACTTGTCTATTTTGGACCCTTATTGAAATGGACTCA
Organism: Cymbidium sinense; assembly: GCA_021442155.1. NCBI lineage: Eukaryota > Viridiplantae > Streptophyta > Magnoliopsida > Asparagales > Orchidaceae > Cymbidium > Cymbidium sinense. The sequence continues at coordinate 100,215,066 of CM038226.1, read as the reverse complement.
TCTTCCATACATGTCAATTCTTTGGTGAGTTTAGCCAAGGTATCTACTATTGCATTCTCTGCTCAGGGAACCTTGTAGATGGTGACTTCGAGAATTTGGGCCAGCAGCTTCATGGTATACTCATAGTAAGGACAAAGCTTGGGTTTGAGAACCTGGTAGGACCCGATAATCTGGTTGATGACCAAGTGAGAATTCTCAAAGATGTTGATTCTCTTGATACTGATACTGATGGCTAACTTCAGACCGACAATCAAAGCATCATACTCGATTGCATTATTGTTGTATTTTTTTGAAAGATAGAATGAGAATCTCATCACATCACGATTTGGAGTTAGAAGAATTATTCCTACCCTTGCCTTTCTGGGAGAATAGATCATGGTGCTTCACCTTTAAGAAAAGAAGCAGCACCCCCTAAGTTCATGATTTGTTCATCGGAGATCATCACTGCGGAGAATCGGAAGTGGGTGTCTTGCTAAGAAATCCGCTAGTGCTTGTCCTTTACCGAGAGGGTATAAATGTGATATCAAACTGAGAATCATGGACCAATGCCAAACATCCGGATAGTGTTGGCCATGTCATGAGAGATCAGTGGATTGGTTCGGAGATCAAGTTCACCTTATGAGAAAGCATGTAATGTGTAGCTTTGGGAGGCAAAGATCAAAGCTAGGAAATGTTTCTCAATAAGTGGATAGTTTGCTCAATAATCGAGATGGCGAGGTAGTAGAACACTCTCCTTCCTTTCATTGGCTTGAGCCAATAGAGAGTCATCCAATGCACATTATAGAGGATAAGTGGCCTCAGGATAGGCTAGAACTAGTGGCTTCACCAAATCTTTGATGTCTTGAGCATCGCGACACTTGTCATCCCACTTGAACTTAGCATCCTTTTTGATAAGTGCTGAGAATGGCTTGCATCTCCTTGATAGGTTTGAGATAAAGCATCTTAGATACACCATCCATCCTTGAAAGATCTGAGGTGTGTTAAACACTTAGGAGGTGACATTTCTAAGATAGCTTTGAACTTTTCTAGATCTATTTCTATTCCCTAATGTCGAGCAACAAACCCAATGAATTTCCCTGAAGCTACTTTGAATGCACACTTCAAAGGATTCATTTTAAGGTTATATTATCTTAACCATTCGAAAACTACTCTCAAGTCAAAGATATGGTCTTCCTTTTCTCTGCTCTTGACTACTAGATCATCAACATAGCACTCAACTTGATGATGGATGAGTTCATTGAAGATCTAATTCATGGCCCATTTGGTATGTACGACATTTTAAGGAAAAATGACCCTATAATAGAAGATTTTTGATGAGTTGAAAGCGTGTTTCTTTCATCTTTAGGAGACATCTTGATTTAGTTATAGCCAAATGACCCATCCATGAAAGAGAAAGCTGGATGAGATGAGGCAATTTCCACCATTAATTCTAGTATAGGAAGAGGAAACTCATCCTTAGGACATGCCTTATTTAAGTCCCTAAAATTGACACATGTAAATTTGACAATTCTTCTTCTTAACTGGGACGACACTAGCTAACCAGGTAGGATATTTTTTTTTCCTGATGAAACCATCATCGATCATTTTCTTTACTTCAGAAATGACATGTTGTTCAATTTCTAATCGCATGCATCTAGGAGCTTGCTTAATAGGGGTAGTTAGGATCTATTGCTAGCTTGTGGTACTATGAGAGATAATCATTTCTTCATAACTCCATGCAAAGCGGTCTTTAAACCTCATCAATAGCTAAGTCATTGGTTTCTTCTTCATTAACATGAACGATGTATGTCAAGTGTGGATTTTCTTCTGTCACGAGGTTGATTTCTTTAAACTTGTCTATTATTGAATGAATCTCTTCTTCAAATTTTGGCCGTGTCTCTTTGACTTAGAGATCATCTGGATCATCTAAGGTTTCTAGACACACATTGTCATAAGAGTTAGGGTTGTTTGGGAAGAAACTATCAGACTCCAAATGATTGGTAACAACTAGGCAATAATCTTCATCATCGATGACCACTATACCGAATCTAGTCTGCTCTTGATTGTGCTTCCCACTTGTATTATTCCATAGCTTCTCAAAATACTCGACACGTGCTTGGACCATGTATGAGGAACTAAACCTTTACGTATAAGATTTTGAACACAAGGAGTAAAAGTCAAAAGGTAATTCCATTAATTCTTTTAAAGTATCTCCTCAAGCTCTACATCAACTTACTTGAGGATGATGATCCCAAAAAAAACTTCTTGTCCTTTGGAAGACTTAGGGACTTCCTTAACTACTAAACCTTCAACTTTTTGAGATGTAAGTGAGGTAAGAGCTAAGGTTCCCAACTGCTAATAGTTTCACATAAACTAGATTCAATACTTTGCTTTGCTTGGAGGCCAGTCTTCATCTATCTATGGATCAAAAGTCACCTCCAATGGAACCCGAGAGGGGTTGGTATACTAATCATTAGACTCATCTTTGAGCTAGATTCCAAGTCTATGTGAATAGTAGGGGTACTCCCATGAACTGGAACACGCTCTATTGGTGAAGGTAGGGGTCTCCCACCCTAGAACTCTATGTTTTACCTGCCTCTACAGTGGAGGTTGAGCCATCCTACCCACATGTCCATATGATGGAATGTGGGTGGAATGTGATATGCGATCTATTTCTTCTTCAATTCCCTTTCTTGTTCACTTGGACTTTTTTTTTTTTCATTTTCTTTTATCTTTTCTTTATTTCCTTTTCCTTTTATGTTTGCATTAGAATTTTGTCCAAGTTCATGAGAAAAGGTATTTTCAGGAAGATAGTAGGTCGCATCCTCATAAATCTCAACCTCTCTAACTAAAAGTGGCTTTTCATCTCCATTGACACGATACTCAATTCAATCTTTTTTGAACTTGATGCACTGATGAAGGGAGGATGGAACAATATTTTTCTGATGTATCCAAGGCTTACCAAGCAAAGTAGTGAACAAAGTATTTGAATTAATGATGTAGAACTTAGCTTCAATCTTCCAATCACCGATCTACAAAGGTAACACTATAGAACCTAAAGCCCGCTCACCTTGGTCATTGAATCCTCTCAACATCATCTGATCTCCTCAGAGTGTGGAGATGTTGATCCTCAAATAGGCAAGAGTCTTTAGACTCATAATGTTCATGCATGAATCCATGAGAACCGGTGAGTCTAAACGACCATGTCAGTGATGTAGAGGGGGGGATGTGCTCCAAGTCCCCAAGAAGGTCTTCATCTCAAGGTGATCCCTTGGCTTCTTTTTGCATAATGTGCTTCCTCACCTATAGCGGTCAACGAGCTAAGCATATTTGGATCAAGAGCCTTGATTAGTGATTCCCCATCTCTTTGGATAAGACAAGGGCATCATATATGCTTAGCTTAGATGGCAACTTTCTTAGATGAGAAAGGACATTAGTCCACCTGTTTTCCAGCATATCCAAGGGTGGAGCATCTATGGAAGGGGATTCTTGATCTTGGTACTAATGACTTATTTCCCTCTATCTTGAGGTGTACCCAGGAGGTAGAACCTTGCCACTGGGAGGTTGACTTTGGTGATCTCTTGTGGTAATGGAAGGTTCTACTCAGGCTCACTAGCTTCTCTATGGGACCCTCGATGGATGATTCCAAGTCTATCTCAAGAGGTGAACTTGTGTATTGAGTAGAAAGTCCAACTCTAAATCGAAAGAGGAAGGTCAATTGTTATAGTTATTTTGACTTGAAGAGTTATCATTAGGAATAGAAGAAGATAACCCATCGTGACACGATGTAATTCAAACTAGCTTTATTCTTCAATTTCTTGGAATTATTTGGAGGTACAAAGTAGAAATCAAGTAAAGTGAGTGGGGTAAGGATTTGATGCCCTTATCCGATACAAGAGTTCTACTAGAAGAAAAAGAGCTCTGAAATGGAAGAAGTGTTTGGAAGCTACAAGCTGGTGGAGGCTGACGGTCGATGGTGTGCTAAAGGCTATCGGTGACACATTACTTCTCTTGCGAGCTCCCCTTTCCTAGAGTTGGCACTGCAACTTGCAAACCTTCCTTGGTGTTGGAGGTTTGATTGACGCACCTACGAAAGCTTCTTGATCTTTGATGATCTTCTTAGAGGTTTTAGATAGAAATATCCCAACCTTCTTTGGTTTTGGTAGGATCACATGTATCCCCAAGGATTACCACGATGGAACTGAAGGTTGTTCCACAAGGTATTCCTTTGGGATAACTATACATCATCTTGAATGTTCAAGTCCTTGAATGTGAAACAATCCTCCAAAATGTGTGGCCTAGCATATGGTAAGGGCAAAAGATCATGACTTTTGCCTACTTCCTCCTCTCTAGGCTCGGGTAGCTAAAATCAGTTTCTTTAAGAGATTCTTAAAGATCTTCGATTACCTCCCTCTTAAAAGAATAAGGTTTGTTTAACTTATCTAAAAATAGTAGGTGGACCATAGCTACAGGGCAGCATGCATTGCTCAGGTGGTGGTATGGCTGCGTGGTGTCGGCTATGGTGAGGCGGTAGAGCTACCTCGATGGTGTGCAAAGGAGGTGGAGTCGGTCGTGGTCCCTCGATCTCTTCTGGATTCTTCCCCTTATCAATCCGCTTCTTCTTCTCAGACCTTCTACGGCTTTTGCTTAGGCAACTAATCTTGAAAAAGGCAACTATTTGGCCTCTCCTTGTAGACTAGCCACTTCTCAAATGTCATGATAGTGAAGCCCTTAAGCATGAAGGTGACAAGGCCATGGATATTCTTCAAGAGAATCTCAATGGCATGTTGCTCAGATAATTATGGTTAGCACTTCATACTCAGGTTAAGCCATCAAAGGATATAATCAACAAAGGACTCACGGGGTTATTGTGCTACAAGATCACTTACGGTAACCCTTGAACTCAGCAAACTTCTTGATGAAGAGTTGCTCTAACTCAAAATGTCTTTATTGAACTGGCAGTTGACATACCAATCAAAGCAATACCCTAATCTACTAACAAGAGGAAAAAAAAAGCATCATTGCCACGTTGCAATAACAATAAAATGCTATGTGTTGCCTCGTTTCCACTGCCATCAAATCTTTTGAAGGAAAGAGGCACAAAACCCTTGGGATATTGGATATCATCAAATTCCTCTGGGTAGGGTCTACCCTTTGGAACCGATGATCCTCCTAGGGCTTGAGCCAAATGCTTCTTTCACTTGTTGCTCAACCATGGATTTTATGTCTTTTTCTTGTATGGAGGTACTTTTCACTACCTTCTTATACATGCTAGTGCTACCTTTCTCAATGGGAGGTAGAGTCTTCTGTCAGACATGCTAACTCAGTGATGTGTTGTAGTAGGATGAACTAAAGAGGATTATTTTTGAAGCACTGCAACTGTTACTAATAATTCCTCTAATTATCATGACATCTTATCTATCTGCCCATCCTTCTACCTCAACTAATGTCAGAGGTGCTGGGTTGGTGCTAGGTTGATGCTGCGGTGTCTTCTTGATCAACCTCATCACCTTCCATTGCTTGTTATTCCTTAAGAAGAGATCCTCTAGTCACAACCATGTAGACTCCTGCTGAGTCTCCCAACAAGTCATCTTTGTTGGGATCAAAGCTAACTTTCTCTTCATCTGACCAGTCATACCCCAAGATCTCCTTCTTTTCCATGAAATAATGTGCCACTATCTCATCTAAATGAATCCATCGAGCAAGTTTAAATAATCTAGGCGGTGTGATCGTATCGACTAGAGCACCTTTGCACTCGGAGAGTCAATCCTATGGAATGTACTCACTAGATGTGACACTCATACTACTATGAAAGGGTAACAATCCTAGGATGTTCCACTATCCGTGTAGGACTATCATCTACATCTGATATGTCATCATCTCCACATCGTCTTGTGGAGTTGGTGAAGGGATGACCACGATGCTTGGTCGCACTCTTCACCACCACTAGAAGGTCGGCGAGACAAGGTCTTGCCACAATAGGCGGTGTGGATGGGGTAGGATCCCTCGGCCATAGCCGGATCACCAATGGGGTGCGCTTCTCCCTGGATATGGCCTTCATGGCCTTTGCTGGAATAGGAGATGTTGTAACATAAACTGGTGATGGCGGACGAGGGGTAGAGCGGTGGGTGGAGACACCACGACTCTTTATGCATGAAGCTATCCTCCATGATGACTAGTCCCAATAAGGATACTATCGGTATGTGGCAGTAGCATGAAATGGAAAATCAATAAGAAGCGATGTTGTCGACTAGCTGAACCTCGCCTCTCCTGGTAATGTGTGTTGTATGGGCCTCTCCCTCTCCTGGATATGCTCCTCCCACTATGGGGATGATGGATAGATCAAAATAAGTTGGACTCACATCCATAGCTCCACTCATGTAAAGGCAGTCGAGGCATGACCTCCTAAGTAACTCTTGAGTCTGCTTTGGAGGAGGTGATGAGTGAATCCTCCTAACATCCTCTCTGTCTGACCTAGAGAGAGGATGGAATTGGTTTTCTATAACTAGTGGTGAAGTAACAATGGGGAACTCCTCGACAGTTGAATGGGCTGCTGCCTCCATCTCCCTAGCGATCCTGGTGTGGTAGCTTGATCATGTTGTTCTTATTCTATGATGTGTTAGGGTAGGATGGGAGGAGTGAGAGCTAGACCCATACTCAAAAGTAAGGGAGGCAAAACCGAGACCAGGGAAGCCTTACCCTTAGAGGGTACATATGAGAGTACTAGCCTCCGGGTGTAACTGAGAAACCACAGGGCAACTAAACGAGGCTGTACTACTACTAGGTGTCTGAAACCTGGGGACCATTTTCCTCTTCATGAGGAGACATCAGTCGGTAAATCAATCGATGGCGCTTCGCCGTCATGGTCCCTCTTGGTGAGGGGAGTGCCCTCTAATCCTCCAAATCCCCTACCAAAGTGAATCAGCTGCGTATGGTCTAGTCAAGGGAAGTTGGGTTGGTCCAAAGCCAAATCCATACCATGGGGAAAGGTGAAAATGAACTTCTGTGAACTAGCCATCACAGAATAAATGTGAAAGACTAAAAACTAAATTTCCACTATATTAACTATAAGAATCTACAATAGGAAATGAGTTTGTATCAGATTTCTATCTTTATAGATTTTTGAATTTGAATTGAAAATTTGAACCCACATCCAACAACTTGGAAGTGTTAAGTGGGGTTCAAATGGATTTGAAAAAGATTGATTGAAAGAGGAATTTTGAATATGAATCCAACTTCAACAAATTTAGGTATGTTGAAATATGGATTGAAAATTTTTGTTAAGGATGCTTCCATAGGTTCATGTTTGTTTGAATTTGAACTTTTGATTTGAGGACCCTTTCCTTTAACAAATTTGGGTATGTTAAAGTAAAATTGATTTTATTTTATTTGATGATTTTTTGGAATTTCACTTACTTAGCAAATTTGTGTATGCTAAGTGAAGTATTTGAGAAAGTGATTATTTTGTTTTGTTAATTTTTGTTTTGATTTTGAAAATTTGGAATTCTCACTTAGTAAATTTAGGTGTGCTAGGTGAAGAACCAAAGTGTGTTTTGTTTGATTTTTTGAAAATAGGATTCTTAGCAAATTTAGGTATGCTAAGAAAATCCTAAGTGTTTCCTTTTTTTTTGATTGAAATTGGAGACTTTCCTTTAGAAAATTTGGTATGTTAAAGATGAAGTCCCACTTAGTTTTGTGAAATGGAAATTTCACTTAGCAAATTTGAGTATGCTAAATGAAATTCCAAGGGATATGTTCAAAATTTTGATTTGTTTTGGTTTTGAAAATGGAAACTTCTCCTTAGCAAATTTGGTATGCTAAGGAATGAAGTTTCAAAGCTGTTTGAAAATTTTAGTTTTGACTTTGGAGACATCACTTAGCAAATTTTAGTATGCTAGGTGAAGTTCCAAAATGTGTTTGAAAATGTTTGATTTTGTATTTGGAAACTTCACTTAGCAAATTTGGGTATGCCAAATGGAGTTTCAAAGTGTGTTTTAAAATTTTTGGGTTTTGAATTTGGAGACTTCATTTAACAAATTTGGGTATGTTAAATGAAGTTCCAAATTGTGTTTTGAAAATTTTGGATTTTGGATTTGGAGACTTCACTTAACAAATTTGGGAATGTTAAATGAAGTTCCAAATGTGTTTAAATTTTGGATTTGGACTTCATAACAAATTTGGGTATGTTAAAAAGTTCCAAATATGTTTGAAAATTTTTTTGATTTTTTGGTTTGGAGACTTCACTTAAAAAATTTGGGTATGTTAAATGAAGTTCCAAATGTGTTTGAAGATTTTTAGATTTTGGATTTGGAGTCTTCACTTAACAAATTTGGGTATGTTAAATAAAGTTCCAAATGTGTTTGAAAAATTTTGATTTTGATTTGGATACTTCACTTAACAATTTGATATGTTAAATGAAGTTCCAAATGTGTTTTGAAAATTTTGAATTTTGAATTTGGAGACTTCACTTAACAAATTTGGGTATGTTAAATGAAGTTCCAAAATGTGTTTTGAAAATTTTTAAAAATAAGATTGTTAAGTTTCAATTTTTGAAAAGATGACTTCCATTCAACAAATTTTGGTATGTCGGAATGGAGATCAATCTTATTTTTGGAAATGAAAATTTTATTTTATGTGTGATTATTTCCTTTTGAAAGAGAGGAATTCCAACTTAAACATATGTGGGATATGTTTAAATGGGATTTTCAAATGTTGTTTATTTTTTAGTTGGGAATGAAATGTTTATTTAATAAATTTGAGTATATTAAATGAAGATGTTCATATGTGCTTTTGAAAATTTTAATTTTGTTTGGAAATGAAACTTCCATTCAATAAGTGTGAGTGCATTGAATGGAAAGGTTCATGTGTGCTTTTTGAAAACTTTATTATTGTGATTTTTGGAAAGATGATTGTTCATTTTATTTTGAAAATGAAATCTCCCTCAAAATGAATTGAACGAAGATGTTCATTTGTGCTTTGGGAAGATTTAGTAATTTTATTTTTTAAAATTCCTACATGTAATAATTATGAGAATTATTAAATGAGGGTGATAAACTTTTTGTGGAAAATATTTTATTAAGTGCATTTTTGAAAAGGTGCTTTTGAAAAGCAAAGTTCTTTATGGAAGATTTATTTTGTCTTTATTATTTTAGAATGAACCTTTCCTTATCATAAAAATGCTAAGGAGGAAGTCTTTCCGTGTTTTCTTTTTATTTAGATCTTTTTTATCTTTACCCAATGCAGAACCCAATGGGGGTTTTTTTAAGACCAACAAGGAATACGATCCTAAAACCTAAAGATGTTGGTTGACTCAACTTAAGAATGAAATAAGCTAAATGTCAATGGAAAGAAAGATAGTCTAGAGTTCATACTAAAGTATAAACCCACTATTGATACTTAAAGACAACGATCATTTACCAAAGATGGAGAGAGGAACTATCCCTAGCGGTGTCGCCAGAAAAATTTGTGATGAAAAATTTTTATAGGGTCGCCTTCAAATCTGTTGGTTGAGAAAAGAAAGGCAAGACTATAAAAATTCATCTTTTTAGGATGCCACACAAATCCGCATATGTGCTTAGTCAGGTGATCAAGCACGCCATCAAGAAAATAGTGTATTATCTCAAGAGATAGAAGTCACTACCCTTTAATAGACCTAATCACCTCAATAAGAACCTAAGGACGATGGGTCTGCATATGTACCAGAGATTCATCCCCGACTTTATATGGAAAAGTAAAGCAGGGTTTATTTTAAACCAAGTTGTTAAGTTCCTTACAGGGGCAAGCCCCCATAGTTAATTACATCCTAAGGAATAGGAATTCTTTACGAAAATGTTCGATTAACGTAAATGATCATTGTCTTCAAAAATTTCAATAGGAAAGGACTATCAATCGATTGGTTCATCTTTGAAGATCAAATGGGATTGATCAAAAGAGGGTGAGTTATTATCGAAGTTAAAAGAAAGATAAGTAGGAGATGCCCATGATGCTAGGAAACTTAATGAGCATCTCAAACTATCCTATAATTGGGCTTTACATTTTTAAAATTGATTTAGTTTATTTGAGTTGAATTTTTCATTAGAAATTTAGGACTTATGATTCCTTAACACAAGATTAAGGAAATGCCTAAGAGGTGAGGAATTAATCTTATGGCCCACAAAGGGGAGAAGTAACCTCAAAACCTAAATCTAGGGAGCTTTGGCGAGGGCCAAAAGCACAACCTAAATCTAAGGCAAAATGGGTATTTGGTTTATCTCCACAAGAGAGGACAAACCACCCAACAACTTGGACTTACAACTCTCTAGTGGTGGCCACCAACTAACTCCTCCTATGATTTTAAATACATGTAAGCAAGTCTTTATGCTTATGCAAGATAGTAGCTATTATTTATTTAGAAGAGACTAAGTCCTTAAACTCACTCCCTAAAGAGACAATCATGTAAGGGACATGCTTTAAATGACTAAATCTAATGCAATTCAAATTCATTTTATTTTTATTTTTTGGATAATTATTTTGACTCAATAGGATTCATATGCTAATGCATGAGAAATAAGTTATTGGCCAAAATCGAAAAGAAAGGGAGGAGGTGTATTTCCACCATGGCTCTCAAAGGTCAGGCCAAGTTTCTCTGGAAAAGGTGAAATCCTTCCAATCAAGAGTGAAATAAGATGCATTTGTGCATGATATTATAAAATAAATACTCATCCAGCTAATGGGTTGCTAATTCTTTTATCTTAATTTTAAACCTAAGCTTTAGGTGAGGTTATGAGTTCTTTATTTTTAGTTTGAGTTGTTAAGTTTGGTAAAAGATTTATTTTTCCTAAAAAGCCTAATCCACATCCAGCCATACATAAAGCAAGGAAAAACTAGGAAAATATGCCACTTAATGCACAGCTAAACAAATCATCAATCAATTTATAAAGCTAATGTAAAGAATAAAGGCCATTGTGGTTGGGCACCACCGCACAAACCCAAAAATAATAAATTGGGTAGTCAAGATCTACCCTTATACAACTCGGATTACAAATGAATTAAATTACAATTAAGCAAGGAATTCATTGTAATGGGGGGTCTTCAAGCTTCATTTCTTCTTTCTTCTTTTCTTCTTTCTTATTTTTTCTTCTTTTGGATGGTTGTAAGGTAGATGCTCCAAGGCTTCACATGGTACATAAAATAGGTTCTTATGACCAATGCTCATCCTAATCCCCATAACAATCATTCTAAAATCTAATTGCATAAATTTACATGAAAAGGAAAAGAATGGAAATCTAACTAACACCTACAAAATAGAGATTAGTTAAAACAAACACACAAATCCAAGCATGTATATTGGACTTATCACCCACACATGGGTGACTAAGTCCACCTATGGATTATGCTTAGGGTATAAAGCACCTACAAGAAAAAGTATTTATATTTTTATTTATGATAGCGCCCCTTAAGCACAATCCCCTGTAGAAAATAATGATTAGACTAAGAGTGTCCAATCATTCATTCTATGAGCATACATCCTAACATTGTGTCTAAAACATGTATCACAAAAAAAACCAAACATTAAATCATGCACCATTCTAACCAAAAGCTAGAAGTGGTGACTTAGGCTAATGTGTGTGCTTTGAAGGTTTGTGTGGTATGCTTAGCTATGGCTTTAGGTTCAAATTTTCTAAGTGTGAAGCATGTTCAACTTAGATATGGGTTTCATTTAAGTTGTTTAATTATTTTGGATTGATTTTATTTCATGTTTTGATTAGGATCAAATGAATCCAACAATTAATTACTAAGTTATAAAGACAGGGAAAGAGAAGAGAACTTCTCTTTCCTTCCCTAACCTAAGTAATTTCTAAAGTAGATTCACATTTTAGTTTTGTTCAGTGAATTTTTTGATTAAGTGTTTTAATTAATCCTAAGTTTAGATAAACTCTAAATAAACTATTCAAAAGAAAGGCATTTTAAGATTAAATAAAATGAACCAAATTCACAAAACATACATTACTTCATTTCTTTCCCAACATGTATAACATGCATATGAATGAGTCTTAAGCATATCTATACATACAAATGAGAATATTTAACACACTTTATAATGCATGCTAAGTAATCCATTTAAGGAAATTTGAAGTTTAATATGCATGATTTTCTTTAAGTAGAAAAAGTATTTCTTATCCAACTTTCACATGCACACATGAAAGTAAGAAATGCATAAGTGAGTACAATGCCATTGTTAACCAAAGGTGTAAGGTACAAGACCTACTTAGGGCTACTTAAAGCCTCATAATTTCAGGGTTTTCCAGACTAATATACAACTTTCTTTAAATACAAACATGTGTATAAAAGAAATGAATGGAAAAGAAAGAATGCAAAAGTTATATTAATTGATTCATTTTATTTATGCCATTTATGTGTACAAGCTTAAGTAACCCTTCTTAAGTGATGACATATGAATGAATAGGATATGGAATTAGGTAAGTGTTAGGTTCTTTTCAAATGGAACATACATCTTACCAACTCCTATTCAAAACTATATTAACTTAAGAGAGAAAGGAAATCTATGCTAAGCACACCTTCATACCTTACTCACATGCAAGCTTATAATTAAAATATAAGTAACACACTTTTCGATTTGGTAATTGATTCATATGTTTTTGAAAATAATTTGAATTTAGTAGTGATAATAACCACTCATATTTCTACTTTAGCCAACACATGCAAATTTGACATAAAGTAAACAATTTTATTTTTAAATTTGAATTTAAAAAATATAGATGCATGAAACCACATGACATACAAATTTAACATGTTGGGGAAAGAATCAAAGCAATGAAAGCATATAAACACATTCACTTTAATTAAATCCTAAAGACATTCTTATGGAATAAGAAAGTTTAAAATAAATCAAAGTGTATTCAATGTCATTTTTGTTTAGTTTTAAGTTTGATTTAACTTTGAAAAGGTGAGTTGAGTTTGCTGTTCCTAACCCATTCCTACATGTGTTTGATAGTTTTATTTAATTTTTAGATGATTAGATTCAATTTTATGTAGTAATTTGGTTAAGGTATGAATTAAGTAAGTTAATTAACCCTTACCTACACCACCTTAACATAGTTAACCAAGTAATCATGAGCCAATGAGATGACATTAAAACTCACAAGGAATTTAAATTTGCAATGCACCTAGGAAGAAAAGGGCCTAATGCAGTTTGGCTCATGATTAATGGTTAATTAAGTTAAGGGGTTTAACTTAAGTAATTTCAAAATACCCTTTCACAAATATGAATTGGGGTTGAACTTAGGCTATTAAACACCTAAGCATCTACCCAAAGTAGATTAATTAAGTTTTGAAAGTTTTTTTTAGAATTTTTAGCAATTAATTAAGGGGATAATTAATGAAATAACTTCTAATTGAGAGGATTAAGGAAATAAAAGGGGGTTTAGGGAATAGCTTAGGGAAATGTTCCAAAATTATTTCCTAAATCTCCTTTCCACTAGATCTAACCTTAATCAACCATAATAATGAATTAAAACACTAATCCAAACCTTAATTATCTTTAATTACATATGGAGGGTAATTAGAAACACATTTGCAATTCTCCCAATTAGGCCTTCAATAAATCCCAAGAAAATTAGGGGAGGCATAGGTCAACCCCTAAAATATACTCGAGAAGTTTGGGATTAATTAGAGATTAATTAAGAATAATTAACAAAATATGATTTCCAATAAAATCCAAAATCATAGAAAAGGATAATTCAAAATCCATTGAAATTATTTTCAAAATATTCTAGGTTGAATTATCTTTCCATAGGATTTTACCTCATAATTTTTTAAATTTTATTGAAGGAGATATGAATTTTTGAAGATCAGGAGATTAATTATAATTAATTAAATCCCCTAACTAATCCCCTGACTAGCGGCATACATTGGTGGCGTCGGACCTTTTGCGTGTCGCACCATGAGCGACTTACTTAAATGTCACATCAAAATGGAAACGGGATGTGCTTTGATCCCTGCCATTCGATCAAGGATCGGACGGCCAAGGATCATCCTGTGGTTTATAAAAGATAAAGGATTTCTAAAACATGGGAATTATCATGGCCGTCCATCCAAAATGCGGATGGATGGCCAGGATCTCCCTAGTTTTTCCCTTAGGCTCAACAGAGGAAATCCATGAACTAACGGAAGATTTGAGCTCAATTGAGCTCAGATTGGAACGAAATTGTTCCCACTCCATCTAAAGATAAAGAGAAGTCTATCCAATGGCAGATTTCACATGACTTGAAAATTTCTTTCACAAAAGACCAACACCCCCTAAGCTAAGTGGTCGAAAAATTTCATACCTCGCCGGAGGTGATCACTAGTTCTCAAGCTCGATGAGGTAGCTTAGAGTGGAGAGAAACTATTGAAAATTTTTAGCCTTGGGGTTGAGTGGATCTTCCTATGGACCAACACCACTTCACCTCCTTGGGCTTTGATCCAATTGAGGCTCTCCTTGCTTTGGGAACTCAAAAGAGCTTGAGTGCACTCGGTTTGATCCTGGGATGTGCAGAGGAATTGGGATGGATTTGAGTGAAGAGTTGAAGGTTCAAGTGAGCTCCCCATTTTTCAATGGAGAAAATGAGGCGTGGATTTCAAATCCTCTTAAATCTTGGGATGGCTCTCTGATCTTTCCTAACACTCTCTAGGCTTCAATCGAATGAGGGAATGATGATTTTAAATTGAATTATGGGGGAGTATATCTTCCCCTATGGCAATTGGACGGCCGACACCTCCCTTACCATTTTGATCCAATTAACCACATAGAAAGGCTATTAGATCTTTGCACATGGTCAGTTTGAGGTCTTGAGTGGATTACCAACCTCACATGCTCATCAAATTGGGTGGAGGAAGGATTTTGAATTAGCCAATTTGACCCATGGGGTCAATTTTGTCCTTGGATCCATTTGGGATGACCCAAACCCATTGGGTTGGGTGCACCACTCTTTATTAGGTCCACTTGAGCTATTAGGGAGGCATCAACTTGATATGAAGAGGGCATGACCAAATTACCCATGGATTAGGCCAAAATTTGTTTTATGGCCTAGGGTTATAATGGTCATCTTACTAATTTTTCAATTTGAATATGTTGGGTATGTGGACTAACTAGGTTTGGCCAAGTTTCATGAGATTTAAAATTCATTTGATAAAGTTTGGCTCATGTTGACCCATTTAGCTTAAAATGGGTCAACTTGGGTCAAACCAAGGGTTGGGTCAAGTTCATATGACCATTTGAAATATTTTGGTGGCTTTGGTTTGATTCAATTTGGGTTAAGTTTGAATTTGGCTCATATGACTTCATTTAGGTCAAATGGGTCAAGTTGACCTATTTGACCCATTTGACCTATTTGGGCTTGGTCATGGGTAGGTTTAGGTTTGGTTAGTCATATGGAGTGGATTGGTATCTTTGTTTCCAATCAATTTTGGTTATGTTCAAATTTGGCTCAACATGACCCCTTTAGGTCAATTTGGGTCTAGGTTAGGCTCAAATGTTAGCTTGGTCAAGTTCAAACATAGGTCTTGAGTGAACTTAGATCAATGGTTTCAATCAATTTGGCCTATGGTGGATTTTGGCTATGTTAGGTTTCATTTTGGGCATAGTGTTGACTTGGTCAACCCTTAGGTTTGACTTGGTTTGACCCAATTTGATTGATTGATCATCTCATGATGATTGTTGATCATGATGAGAGGTATAGGTGAGTTTGATTCAATCCAATTTGGTTAGGATTAGAATTTGGCTCATAAGGGTACTTTAGGTAACTTTGGATTAAGTGAGCCTAAGTGGTCAAATGGCTTGGTCAAAGCTTGATTTGAGCTTGATTAAACTTGTATATGGACTTATGATTGAAATATAAATCCATTTACAAGTGGTTTGAAGTTAAATGGGTTTTGATTCATTTGACAATTTCATATTCAAATGGTGAACATGAAAGGACTTAGAGTTTGATTTTTGAATTGGATTTTGATTTGGTGAATGAAGTTTGTATTTATATTTGGATTCATGATTGTAGGGTAGATTGAATCATGAACAAAAATCAAGAGTTTGGCTTGATTTGAAATTGATTTAAGTTCAAGATTTTGACTTGAAAGGCTTAGGTTGGATTTTGTGTGGATTTGATTTTGGAATTGGTTTTGATTGTTTGAATTTATATTTCATTTATATATGAATATAAATGAGAATATAAATGGATCATGAGAAAATTTCAAGGATTTGAAGTGGTTTAATCATGATTTGGCTAAGTCCATTAAAAGGATTAAAGGACTTAAAATATGGGTAGGGATTTGAATTTTTTGAATTTGGTTTGATTGATTTATATTTATATTTCATTTATATATGTGAATATAAATGAGAATATAAATGAATTATGAGAAAATCCCATGAATTTGAATGATTTGATGATTTAGGCTAGTCCATTAATGGAAAATTAAGGATCAGATATTTTAGATTTAGAATTTAATTTTTGGATTTGATTTGATTGATTTATATTTATATTTCATTTATATATGTGAATATAAATGAGAATATAAATGAATTATGAGAAAATCCCATGAATTTGAATTGATTTAGAGTTGATTTTGGATAAGTCCTTAAAAAGGAAGATTAAGGACTTCAAAATTTTTGGAGTTTGGAGTTGAATTTTTGAATTTGGTTTGATTGGTTTATATTTATATTTCATTTATATATGTGAATATAAATGAGGATATTAAATTATGAGAAAATCCCATGAATTTGAATTGATTTGATCATGATTTAGGTTAAGTCCTCAAGGGAAAACTTAAAGGACTTAGAAAAATTTCATGAATTGATTTTGAATTTGATTTAAGTTTGATTTGATTGATTTATATTTATATTTTACTTATATATATGAATATAAATGAGAATATAAATGAATTATGAGAAAATCTCATGAGTTTGAATTGGTTTAGATTTGATTTAGGTTAAGTCCTTAAGGGAATATTAAGGACTTAGAAATATTTGGGCTTAAATTTTTTGAATTTGATCATGGGTTTCAATCATGGATTTCAATCAAGGATTTTGATCATAGATTTCAATCATGGATTTCAATCATGGGTTTTGATCATAGATTTCAATCATAGATTTGATTTGAGTTTGGAGAAAATCAAACAAAGATTGATTTGGAGTTTGACTTGAAGGAAGGAAAGTGAGGAATGGTTTAAGCTAAGGGTTGGAAATTTTCCTAACACCCCTAAAACATGACCTATTCCTATGGCTAACTCTTCTAAGTCTCTAAGGCTAGGTTGAGTGTCCACTTAATCACTAGATGTGTCTTAAGACTAAGGAACTCTTAAAGCCTAAGAGAAGTCTTATGTTTAAGATGGAGGGGTTGAGAGCTCATTCTTAAAATTAGGTCAACACCCCCATAGCATTTATTAATTTATAAATTATAATTATTCTTTCATATTCCAAGTTGTATAAGAGTAGAGCTCAGCTACCCATTTTCTCTTTTTGGCTTTGTGGTGTTTATTTTTGATTCATTTGTGACACCAGGCAGATCTAAGGGTGTACTTATTGAGGTGATTGCATATGACATTGAGGAATAGTGTATTATTTCTCAAGATGATAAGTCACTACCCTACAATAGACTTCATCCCAAAGGACTCTAGGCATGATGGGTCTTCGAATATACCAGAGAATTTTCTCCTACTTTACATGGATGAATAAAGTAGGGTTTATTTAGACCTGGTTCTAAAGTTCCCACTAGGAGCAAGCCCCCATAGTTAATTACATCTTAAGAAAAATAAATCCCTTAAGAATACTCTTAATTAAAGTAGGCAATTATTATCTCCAAAGAATTCAAAATAAAACTATCAATAAACTAGTTGTGTTTTAGAAAATCAAGTGGGATGGATCAAAAGAGAAGAGTTATTATCAAACCAAAGGAGTTGAGTAGGGAGCACTCATGATAAAAGGAAGCCTAGTGAGCACTCCAATCTATTCTATGGTTGGGCTTTATATATTTGAAGTTGAGGAGATTTATTTATTTGAGTTGAAATTTTATTAGAAATTTAGGACTTATAATTCCACAATACAAGATTGTGAAAATGCCTAAGAGGTGAGAATTTATGCTTGCAGCCCCAAAGGAAAACAACAACCTCAGATCCTAAATCTAGGGAGCTTTGGTGAGGGCCAAAACATTACCTAAATCTAAGGAAAAAGTGGGTATATGGTTTACCTCCACAAAAGAAATAAACCATGTTGGACTTATTATTCTTGAGATTGACCAACTAACTCCTCCTACTTAAATCCATATTGGCAGTCATATGCTTTGCAAGATGCTAGGTTGTTATTATTTAGAAAGAAAATAAGTTCTTAAACCCACTCTAAGAGACTAAAGCATGAGGGGTATGAATAATGACTTAATCTAATATAATATCAAATTTCATTTAATTTGAGACTCTTTATTTTGACACAGAAGATTTTGTCCTTGAGAAGTTGGTTATGGGCCAAATCAAAGGGAAAGAGGTGTTCTTCCATCATAGGCTCTCTAAGGTTAAGCCCTTACTATTTGGCAAAGATGGAAGCCCTCTCTTAACAAGAGTGAAATAAGATGATTATGCATGATATTAAACATACAACATCCAGGTTGCTAAATATTTTCTTATCTTTATTTAATGCCTAGGCTTTATATGAGGTTATGAGTTATTTTAGAGGTTTAGTTATGAGTTGTTGTTTGGGTAGAAAATTTTATCTAGGAGCCTAATTACAGCCATACAACAATCACCAATCATAAATAAACTATGAAAAGCATGCTTTTAATGTGCAAAATATCAAACAATTTTTTAAAAATCACAATAGAATAAAAGGTTATGCTTTTACAAGAAACATGGGTAGCTGCCCTTATACAAGATTACAAGAGAATAATTACAATTATAAATGATGAATGTTATGGGGGTCTTCATTCTTCATTCTTCATTTCTTTATCTTTCATTTCTTCATTTGATTTGCTATGTTTCTTTCTTCCTTTTGGCTTGATTTGGATGTGCTTGCTCCAAAGGTATCACATGACACATAAGACTTGATCTTATAACTAATGCTCATCCTAATCCCTCATAACACTTATCCTAATCCTAATAAAAAATTATATTAAAAGAGGGAAAGTAAATCTAGCTACACCTGCAAAATAAATATTAGCTAAACATACCATACAACCAATAGTTATATGAATAATTTGGACTTAGCACCCGACATGTGTAATCAAAAAAATCTGAGATTATGCTTAGGGGCATAAGCAATTTGAAAAAAGCATTATATTTTTTATTACAATGGCCCTTAAGCATTCGAGAAAGCATATTAATATCGATGTTGTTGACAGACAAATCAATTGACAATACATCCAAAATGCAACATCAAACCATACACCACCCTAACATAAAACTAGAAGTAGTGACTTAATATAATGTGTGTGCATTAAAGATTGTGTGGTATGTCCTAACTAAGCTTTAGAGTTATAACTTTGCTAAGTGTGAAAGATTTAATTTGCAAAGGATTGATTTCTCTTTAAGTGGTTTAATTGATTTAAAGATTTTACTTAATATTTTCTTTTGTTTCATATGGCCTACACTTAGAAACTAAGTGTTATAAAGAGAAGAAAGAGAGGGAACCACTCTTTCATCCCTACTTAAGTCACTTCTAAAGCAAGCTAATTAATCAATTTTCTTTAGTGAATGGCTTATTATATGTTTTAATCAATCCTAAGTTTAAGTTCACTCTTTGACCTTATTCAATAAGAAAGGCATGATTAATTAGAATGAACTACTCACATATGTTTATTCATTTCTTTCCATCATGTGTATCATGTATATGATTAAATCGTAAGCATACCTATACATATAATGTATGTCTTAGCACAATTAATGAAGAATGCAAACAAGTGTGTTTAGAATTTAAATATTTCAATTGATTGAATTATGAATGCTTATCTTTTTAATAGAAAAGAGAGATTTTCATCCATTAACTAAGTACACATTCACATATATAAACATTTTAAGTAAATATGTTGCCATTGTTCTACACCAGGGGAGTAAGCAACAAGACCTACTTAGGGCTACTTAAAATCCTACAAGGTATCCAAACTAATATACCACTTTTCTTATATACATATAAATGTATAAACAACTATAAGAATAGGAAAACCCATGCAAAAGTTGTATTTGATTTATGATTCTTATTCATTGGTCATATCATACATACATATTATGGTGAAAATATTCCCGCCTTCATCTATCCTCTTGAAGAAGATAAATAAAAATAGAAATATACGCCTTTTGGTCAGGACACCACATAGATCCACAGATGTTCTTATTAGGGTGATCGGGTATGACATTGAAGAGAAGTGTACTATCTCAAAAGATAAAACTCACCACAATATACCTAATCACCTCAATAAGGACTCCTAAGGATTATGGGTTTGCATATGTACCAGAGATTCTTCCCCCACTTTACATGGAAAGTAAAGTAGGGTTTATTTTAAATCGAGTTCATTAAGTTTCCTAGAGGGGTAAACCCTCATAGTTAATTACATCTTAAGGAATGAGATTCCTCAAGAATACTCTCGATTAAGGTAAATGATCATTGTCTCCAAAGATTTCAATAGGTAGGACTATCTATCGATTAGTTTATTTTTGGAAAATCAAGTGGGATCGATCAAGAGGAGGGAGTTCTTATCAAAGCCAAATGGAGATGAGTAGGGGATGTTTAGGATACTAGGAAACCTAGTAAACATCCCAAACTATCCTATGGTTGGGCTTTACATTTTTGAAATTGAATTACTTATTTGAGTTGAATTTTTATTAGAAGTTTAGGGCTTATAATTTCACAATACAAGGTTATGAAAATGCCTAAGAGGTGAGGATTTATGCTTATGGCCCATAGAAAGAAGAAGCAACCTCGGAACCTAAATCTGGGAGCTTTGACGAGGTCTAAAAAGCACAACCTAAATCTAAGATGAAAAATGGGTATTCTATTTGCCTCCACAAGAGAGGACAAACCACTCAACTGTTTGGACTTACAACCACGTGGGGGTGGCCACCAACTAACTCCTCCTATAATTTTAAATACATAGGCAAGTCTTATGCTTATGCAAGATAGCTAGGCTGTTATTTATTTAAAAAGATACTAAGTCCTTAAACTCAGTCCCTAAAGATACTGGATCATGTAAGGGCATGCTTCAAATGACTTAAATCTAATGTAAATCATATTACATGTTATTTTCATTTTATGATAATCATTTGACTCAGGCTATAGGATTCGTTATGCCTAATGCATGAGAAATTAGATTATGGGCCAAAATCAGTAATATGGTAGGTGTGTTTCCACCATGACTCTCAAAGGTCAAATCAAGTTCTCTAATACGGGTGGAAGCCCTCCAAATCAAGAGTGAATCAATATGTTTTTGTGCATGATGTTGTAAAAGAAATACTCATCCAAGAAGGGTTGCTAATTTTTTTTATCTTGATTTTAACTTAGGCTTTAAATGAGGTTATGAGTGGTTTATTTTAATTTTGAATTGATTAATTTGGTAGAAGATTTATTTTTCCCTAAGAGCCTAATCATCATCCAGGCCATACATCAAAGCAAGAAAGAAACTAAGAAAATGATGCCATTTCTAAAGAACAAGCTAAATAAAACATCAAACATTTTATAAAGCTAACGTAAAAGAATAAAAGGCCATGTGTGGTCGGACACCATATAAACTCAAAATAAATTGGGTAGCCAAACTCTATCCTTATACAACTCATTACAAATGAATTAAGTACAACTAAGCAAGGAATTCATTGTTATGGGAGTCTTCAAGCTTCATTTCTTCATTCTTCTTTTCTTCTTTCTCCTTCTTTTCTTCTTTCTTCTTTGGCTCCTTCTTCTGGGTGGTTGGAAGGTGGATGCTCCAAAGGCTTCACATGGTACATAAGGCATGGCCTTATAACCAATGCTCATCCTAATCCCCATAACAATCATTCCAAAATCTTAATTGCAAAGGTACATGAAAAGGGAAAAAGTAAATCTAACTAAAACCACAAAATATAGATTAGCTAAACAAATCACATATTCCCAAACATGTATATAAACAAATTAGACTTAGCACCCCACACATGGGTAACCAAGTCCACCTGGCCTATTTTGGATTATTCTTAGGGGTATAAGCAACCTGCACAGCAAAAGTAGTTATATTTTTACTACAATGCCCCTTAAGCACAATCCCCTGCATAAGATAATGATTAGCCTAAATCATCCTACCATTCATTCTATGCACATACACCCTAACATCCAGACTAAAACATCTCATCACAAAAGAAAATAAAAATCAAACCATGCACCGCTCTAACATAGGACTAGAAGTGGTGACTTAGCTTAATGTGTGTGCCATATAAGGTTTGTGTAGTATGCTTAGCAAGGCTTTAAGGTTAGGATTTCTAGTATGAAAATGTTCAACTTAGAAGGGTGGTCTCATTTAAGTTGTTTAGTTGATATGGGTTAATTTTATTTGATAGTTTGATTTGGTTTGAATGAACCTACTTTATTACTAAAGGTTGTAAAGAGAGGAAAAGAGAAGAGAACTTCTCTTCCCTCCCTACCTTAAGTGATTTCTAAGGTAGATTCATTAAGAATTTTATTTAGTGAATGCTTTATTATGTGTTTTAATTAATCCTAAGTTTAGATTTTCTCTAAACAAACCTATTCAAAAATAAAGGCATTTTAAAATTAAGTAAGGTGAATTAATATCACAAAACACACAATAATTTATTTCTTTCCACATGTGTATCATGCACATGAATGAATCTAAGCATATATATACATGATGTAAGTATTTAGCACACCTTAATGATGAATTCTAAGAGGTTGCTTAAGGAAACTTGGAATGTTTCATGTATGCATGATTTTGTTAAGTAGAGAGAGTGATTCTTTTTTATCTATGCACATTTACAAGTATAAAGACATAAGTGAGTATGGCCATTGTTAACAGGGGTGTAAGGTACAAGACCTACTTACTACTTAAAGCCTCGCAACCCGAGGGTTGTCCAAACTAATATACCACTTTTCTTAAATACAAGTGCATGTACAAAAAGAAATACATGGAAATAGAATGCTAAGTGAGCTACTTAAAAAAATTTGAATACTTTATGATGCATGATTTTGATTAAGTAGAAAAGAAATTTCCTTATCCATTTTTCACATGCACACATGTATGTATGAAAGGCATAAGTAAGTATGGTGCCATTGTTAACCAGGGGTCTAAGGTACAAGACCTACTTAGGGCTACTTAAAGCTCCACCCAGGGTTGTCCAACTAATATACCACTTTTTAAAACATATGTACAAAAGAAATGAATGGAAAAAAAAGATGCACACGTTTGTACTTATGTTTGAACTTGGTTATGCAATTTATATGTGTAAGTGTAAGGATCTTTCTTAAGTCGTAATATCAAAGAGGATAAGAATAGATTTAAACAAGTGTTATGTTCTTTTAAAAGAACTATACACTTTGCAAATCTTATTCAAATCCATATTAAGAGGAAAGAAAGGAAGAAAACATAAGACACATTTTTATATTCACATGCAAGCTTATAAATAAACTATAAGTAGCACACTTTCAGTTTTAGGTATTTGATTTATAGATTTTGAAAATAGTTTTGAATTTAATAGTGATAATAGCCACTCATATTTTTAATTTAGCCAAAACATGCAATTTGACATAAAGAAAATATTTCATTTTGAATTTGATTTTGAAAAAAGCATGAATGCATGATTTTTATATGACATACACATTTAGCATGCTAGGATAGAAATAAAATGATATAAGCATGTAATTTCATTCACTCTAATTAATTCCTAAGACAATCTTATGAAGTAAGATTATTTAAAGAGAATCAAAAGTCATTTAAAGAGACTTTCATTTTATTTTGAGTTTGATTTAAATTAGGAAAGTGTGAGAAAGTTTGTTGGTCCTTACTCATTCCCACATGTGTGTATTATTTTAGTTTAATTTTTAGGTGATTAGATTAATTTTATGCTTTGGTTAGGTTAAGGTGTAGATTAAGTTCATTAATTACCCCTTACCTATACCATTTTAACATATTTAATCAAATAATTATGAGCCAATGTATGACATAAAATCACAAGAAATTTAAATCAGCAATTCATCCTAGGAAAGAAAGGTACCTAATGCAATTGGCTCACAATTAATGATTAATTAAGCTAAAGGGTTTAATTTAAGTACTTTCATAACCTTTCCCACACATGTGGATTAGGTATGATTTCCTTAAGTTGCTTAGGTTATTGAACACCTAAGAACTACCCAAGAAGGATTAGTTATGTTCTGGAAAGTTTTTAAAAAATTTATCAAGTTAATTAAATAGGTCATTAGTGGATTAGCCCTTAATTAAGTTTAGATTAAGTAAGGAAGGGCATTTAGGGAATAGCTTGAGAAAATATTCCAAACTCATTCCATAAACCTCTTAATCACTTAAACAAAGTTAATTAACTTAATCAAGGAGTTAAACCATTGTTCACATGCTTAATTAACCTTAATTATATTAAGAGAGTGATTAGGGGTTCATTAATTAATTTTCCTGATTAACTCATTAACAAATTCCAAGAAAATTAGAGGAGGCAGAAGTCATCCCACTAAACATGCCTGAGAAGTTTGGAATTTATTAATGAAGTCATTAGAGTAATTAGAGTTATTAAATTTTCAAATAAACCTAATTAAGGAAAATCTACTATTCAAATTTGATTATAAATAATTTTATTGGATTCTCCTCTGAAATATCTTTAAAATGAACCTGAGTTTGTATTTTTTTTTTTACATTTACTTATGAATTTAGAAATTTTCAAGTGATTTAAGTGATTTTTAAGAATTCTGCTAATTTATTTTTATTAAAATAAATCATTTGACACTCAAAATTTAATATCTTTTAATCCAGAGGTTATTTTGACTTGAAATTTTTATGGTAGTGTATTTTAACATCAATTTTAATATCTAAAAATTTTCAATTTAAACTAAAATGTATTTTTGATTTAATTAAAGAAATTCTATTTATACTAAAACTTAAATTAAGCTCAGAATACTTGGTGAAATTTCTGGATTTTGCATTTATTGGATTCTTCTCGGAGATGAATCCAATAAGGGCTTATTTGTAATTTTTGATAAAGTATTTTATTTTCTATGAATTTATGAATTTTTAGGTATTTTAATTAATTTTTTAAATCAAAAAAATTGCGCGACGTTGACGTGGCCTGATGTGGCCACGCGACGCCATGTGGCGCCACACGATTGGATGCATGGTTCCACATGGCATGTGCCCCACGTGATATCGTGTGATTCATGTGCGGTGTCCCGTCAATGGAATGGGCGGAACGACTTGGTCAAACTACAGACAGTGACCCGCGGGTCGCTCTGGACTGTCCGATCGTCGATCGGACAGACCAAATTAGATCACGCAATCTGAAGGCCTAGATCGTGGGATCGGCATGTGATATGAGACTTCGAGCCGCATGGATGATCCATATCGCATCGGCGTCGAGCTCGGGTGCATGATCCGAGCCGTTCGATCCCGCCAACCATTGGATCGGACGGTGGCTGCTTTGCCGCCGATGGTGAACAATAAAATCTAGTTTTTAAAATAAAAAAAGGGTTTTCTAAGTGAAAACTTTGGCAAATGGACTCATTTTCACATCGATTCGCATAGAAAAATTCTATTTTTTAATTGGGATGATTTAAAGTAAAAATACAAGATTATCTAAGGTAGATTCCTTAAAATTGGGCAAAAACCAACATAAAATGAGGGATCCTAAGGCCGACTATGATTTTTTTTGAAGGTTACCTCACCGGGGATGATTTCTGGTGGCGGTGGTGACTCGAGCGTGTTGTTGAGAGAAGGAAGAAGCCTTAGACTAAGCTTAGATCCTCGCCTTTATGTCAAAATGAAGTTTCCCCTAGTGATCATCATTTCTCACTGAAATCCCCTTAGTTATAGAGTATTTCTCTCCAAAATGAAGTGGATGATTGCTAATGGCTTTTGGGAGCTCTAGGCAGGAGGAGAATGAGAGGAAATTAGAGTTTTTTTTTTAGCCACTAAAGCCTTAGAATGAAAAGTGTAGTGAAATGAGCCTTTTTCCACTTTTTATTTAAAATTTTGGCTCCAAACTCATGTCACTTGGTTTGGGTTGGTTGGGAATGGAAGAGAATCAACCTAGGTGGCTCCCTATGGTTGGCTAAGGCATGGAAAGTGGCTGCCATGAAGGACAAAGGGGTGTCCTAGCCAAGGGGAGGTGAGTGTCCTTCATGCCAAGTGTTCCATTGGAAGAGGTGAGGTGATTTCACCTCCCCATGAGTCATGGCTTTCCCAACCACTCTTTGGGTCAGAAAATCAATGTCCTTGGTGCCTATGTGGACCAATGGATGAGTGTCAAGTGGCCAAGGAAGAGAAATGACCACTTGGGAAAGTTCCTTTTCTCATGGAATGCCCTTGACTCAAGGGCAAAGTGGTCATTTGATATTGAATTTGATTTGGGAAGATTTTAAATGGGTCAAAAGTAAGTTGGACCAAATTTCATGTAATTTTAAGTTCATTTGGTTTAATTTGGGTTAATTTGACCCATTTGGGTCAAATTGGGTCAAAATGGGTTAGGTTGACCAATTGGTCAAATTGGGTCAAACTGAGAGTTGGGTTAAGTTCAAATGACTATTTGGAGTATATTGGTTCAATTAGTTTCAATTAATTTTTTTTTATTTTAGATTTAATTTGGGTTTTGTCCAATTTGATCCTTTAGGTCAATTTGGGCTAAGTTGACCAATTTGACCTAATTGATCAAATTGGCTTGAATTATAGCTTCGTTTGGGTTTATTTGATCATTTGAAATAGATTGGTATCTTTGTTTTCAATCAATTTGATTTAGGTTACAATTTGGCTAGTTTGGGTTCATGTGGGTTAAAGGGTTGACTTGGTTTGACCTAATTCATGACAATTGATTAACCTGTGATGATCAACAAATATGACATGAAGTTTAGATTGGACTGATTCACTTTGATTTGGATTGAATTGAATTTTGATTCATGTAGGTCAAACTGGCCACTTTGGGTCAAGTGAGCCAATTGGGTTTATTTGGTTTGATCAAGGCTTAATTCAAGTTTGGTTGAACTCACATATGGATTTATGATTGAAATATAAATCCATTTGCAAGAGAATTGGAGTCAAATGAGTTTTAATTCATTTGATGATTTCAAGTAAAAGGGTGAACAGTTTGACTTGGGTTTGATTTTTTGAATTTAGTTTTGGTTTGATGATTGAAGTTTATGTTTATATTTGGATTCATGATTGTAGGATTGATTGAATCATGAAGAAAAATTAAGGGTTCGGCTTGATTTGAGTTTGATTTGGCTAAGTTCAAGATTTTTTTCTTGAAGGCTTAGGTTGGATTTTTTTATTGAATTTGGATTTGATTTTTGAATTGATTCTTGGATATTTGAATTTATAATTCATTTATATTTGTGAATATAAATGAGAATACAAATGGGTTATGAGAAAATTTCTTGAATTTGAATTGATTTGGATTTGATCTGAGCTAAGTTTATAAGATGGAATCAGAGGGCTTAGGGAAGATTTTGAATTTCGAATTTCAATCATGAGCTTCAATCATTTGGAGTTGATCATGGATTTCAATCATTTGGAATTGATTTGAGTTTAGGAAAATCATAATTTTGAATGATTGTTGATTTGATTTGGAGTTGAATGATATGAGTTTGGAGTTGATTTGTATTTGACTTAAAGAAAGGAAGTGAGGAGTTGGTTCAAGCAATAGGATAGGAAAATTTTTCTAACACCCCTAAGGCATAACCTATTCCTATGGTTAACTCTTCTAAGTGTCTAGGGCTAGGTTAAGTGTTCACCTAATCACTAGATGTGTCTTAAGACTAAGGAATTCTTAAAGTCTAAGAAAAGTCCTATTTCTAAGATGGATGGGTTGAGAGCTCATTCTAAAAATGAGGTCAACAAAGGGCGCCCAATAGGTGTGGTGTGACTGACAAGGAACACCGCATGTATTGGTGTTGACCGAAACAATCAACAACATTGAACGATCACAAGCACTAAGAGAGACAATCTACTCCTAACCAGAGGTGTAGAAGGAACTGAGATTAGTGCAATGTGGCTTTACTTATGTCAAGGACTATAAGAGAGAGAAGAAGGAATCACTAGGGATAGAATGTGTGAACCTTCCACTAGGGAAACAGGATCAAATCATCCACAAGGGGATGAGAGATTTGATTTGACTTGAGTCTCGCTAGGGAGAAATTTGATTTGATTTGTTAAGTTCTGCTGGGGAAGAGGGTTGAGTTTGTTTCAATTTATTGTTTGATTTGACTCCACCGGAGATAGACAAGTGAACTCTCCACTAGGGAAGCGAGCTCAAGTCATCCACGACGTGAAGAAAGGTTGTGAAATCCACTGAGGGATTAGAATTCTGGATCTGCTCGTGAACTAGAAAGATTTGTACTCATTGAGGAGGAGCAAAAGGTTTGATTCAGATTGATTGATTATTTTGGTTTAGTTTATTTCAAATTTTTAATTTTGGATTTTGAAATGGACCCTGTTGGTTTGTGATGGATTGCACTGAGTAGGAGCCATGAGGCCTAGACTTGACTCAGGTTTACCAATCCAAAGGGGTAGTCTACTAAGCAGATAGTAAGACTAGCCAACCAAATGGAATGCCTTTCGGTATGACAGCACATGTACTAGGAAGAAAGCATAGTAGACTTACATCCTTCAAAGTAGGGACCAGTTGCTAGGTGATCCATTGGCGAGGCAACAGATCGAACCTAACCTAGGCTATTAAGTGAATGCTCTGGGGGACTTAAATCAACTCAAATATAGTCAAAAGTAATTTCATTTTTTTTTAGTTATTTTGATGGGTCCCATCAGTTTACAATGGATTGCACTGAGCAAGGGCCATGGAGGCCTGGACTTAACTCAGACTTACCAATCCAAAGGACATAATCTACCAACCACAAGGTAGGACTAACCAACCAGGGATGTCTTTCGTGTGCAATGATCAAGTTAGGAAGAAAGCGTGAGGACTCATAGCTTCCAAAATAAGGAACCACTGGGGTGATCGGTTGCTTTGGGCAACAAATCGAACCCAACCTAGGGCTAACTATTGAGTAAATGCCGCTAGGGGAATTAAATTAGCTCAAGGATATTCAAGATTAATTTTATTTTAAATTTGTTTATTTTGATGGATTCCTTTGGTTTGTGATGGATCACACCGAGAAGGAGCTTATATCAGCCTAGATCTATCTCAGATTTATTGAACCAAAGGGAGTAAATTCCCGACTGATGGGAGAACTATCCAACCAAAGGAGTGCCTTTCAATTTGCAATGATCCATTCAAGAGAAGAAAGCTCAGGGACTCACATCTTCAACTATAAAATATCACTGGGGTGATCAGCTACTTTGGGCAACAAATCGAACCCAACCTAGGGTTGCTCGTCAGTTTGTGATTATCATGCTAGAAAGAATGCATCATAATCTTATATCTTTCAAAGCGGAATGACTACCTGGGTAATCTGCTTGTGACAAAATAGATTGAACCCGACTTAAAGGTGACTACAGAGTGAGTACCCAAGATTTATCTCAAGTAGGGCAATTCCTATGGGGAGTTAAATTGACGCCACAGAGATGGGATGCTGCTTGGGAAAAGGGGCCCTTTGGGGGCTTGAATTCCAAATCCACAAGTGAATTAATTTATTTGTTTTATTTGTTTGTTTATCATAGACCCTAAACTGAGAAGGAGCTTATATCAGCCTAGACTTATCTCAGATTCTTGAACCAAGGAAGAATCTGGCATCCAACAAATTTTCCAACCACGAGGTGGCTACTATAAATTGTCAATCTAAAAGTAATCCGGGTAGTGTCTAAATGGGGTTGCAAAGGACAAGATCCAAATAGAGTGTCTATAGGGGATGGGGTTGCTAAGGGGCTTAATCCAACACCTTGGAGAAGATGACATGGCTAGTCATATATCATAGGTCTTTGGTGTCCAACTCAAGGAGAAAGCTTGGGGACTCACATTTGCCAAGAGTGGTGTACTCACTGAGTGAGTCACTATCAGCATAGCAAACATCAACCAACCTAAGGTGCTGATTTATTGATCGCTAAGAGAAAGCTCGAGGACTCATCCTCCTGTAGGATTCGGGATAGTCTTTCAACTCGATAGGTGCCATCCGACTAGGGACACTCTTGGCGAATATCCTTGGAGGACTTATATCAACTCAAATGTAGTCAAGAGGAAAGGAGCCACTGGGGGACTTATCCTAAACCTCAAATATACTCAACCTAGTTAGATCATGATGATTAGTTCAAAAGGAAAGCACGGGGGCTCACATATTCTTAAACAAAATCAACATGAGATAGCTTATTGGCTGGGCGATAAAGTCTACCATACTAACAAGGTGCTCTTTGGTTTGCAATGGTCAAGTCAAGAAGAAAGTGCGAGGACTCACATCTTCCAAACAAGTGACCATTGGGATGACAAGCTAGCGAGGTAGCATGTAGACCCGACATAGAGTAACTAATGAGTGAGTATCATAGGGGGCTTGCTTCCACATCAAAATAGCTTGAGACAAAAGATTTGTGTTTGTTTCTGTGCTTGTGTTAAATGGAATAGGATGCCTCTTGGGTTCACACACTAGGAAATTTGATGAAATGGTGCCACGGATGGCAACCGGGAATTCCCACCAAAAAAGAATTCCACTTGGGTTTTCTTACACTTAACTTAGTTGTGCTAATCGAAATAAGATGCCTCTTGGGTTCTCTTACACCTATTCTAATAGTGTCGGGAGATTGTGTTTATGTTATGAAAGAGGGATAGGATGTCACTGGGGGACTCTTACACCTATCCTAAATATGTCATGGTGGATTCGCAAGATAAATAAACCACGCTTCAAATGAAGAGAAGATTTTGATGAAATGGAATTAGATTTTTGTTGATTGATAGAATTATTTTCAAACATGATTTTTTATGAATATTATTTCTTCAAATATAGCCCATTAATTGGAAGCGTCTGGTGTTCCCCTTTACAATCAATAAGCTGATAAGATCCTCCTTGGTAGGCCTTCTCTATGACATAGGGGACTTTCCAAGTGGGTTCAAACTTGCCTCCCATCTTTCAATGGGCAATAATTGGTCTCCTTAGAATAAGGACGAGCCCTCCTACTTGGAAAGTTCTAGGGTGGACCAAATCATTGTGAGCTTGAATCATTCGAGGTTTTGGTATGCCCTGAGGCGTCTCTCCTACCATAGTGGTTTAAACTGCTTTCCATCCTTCAAAGCCAAAGTAGGCTTTTCAACAATCAGAAGTAGAATCTTGATTTGGAAAGTTTTGAGATAGACTAGCATTGAAAGAGTTTAAACCATCTATATTCAATGTTGATTAACGTCTTTCTTCTCTTGGGTTGAACCTTGGAGGCTGCATCTTTGATGTCACTTCAATTTCTTTTGGATCCATCTTTATTATCCCATGATGCTTTACTACAAGCCTTAGAGACTCCCCTAAAGTCATCCTAGTTGTATGTCTTAAGCGATTCAACTTCAGACTGCAGCGTCATAATCAATTGAAGGCAACTACTCAGATCGTAAAGATGGTCTTCCTTTTTCCTGGTGATTAGAGAAAGGCATGACCTTATAGCAGTAAACTCAAATGGAAATGATAAGTGCAAATGACTTCTCATCCTCTAGCATCATTTGACCCATCCTTGAATGAGGAGACTACATGCAAAGAGATTATATCTACTGTCGAATTTGAAGTAGGCAATGTGGATGCCTAACTGAAATTTTCTGAATTGGCATATGTGCGAATTTGAACATCCTTCATTTTTGACTAGGAATGATAGTATCTTTCTTCTTTAATAAAGTTGACTTCAAACTTTGGTCTTCTTCTTGATGCAAATGTTTGCCTCAACAGTTTGGAAAGTGGGAAGGGCAATAGGTTCAAATGAGTTTGTAGACTGCTTACCTTTAGAGATGTAATGGGCACTTCATTATGATCTTAAGTAAAGCAGTCTTTAAACTACAAAAGTAACCTAACCAAGTCGTTGGTATTTTCTTTTTGATTTATCATATATGGATGATGGGAGGGTGGGTGGACTACCTTTATGTTCTGAGGTTAATCTCTTAAAACTCATTAATTGAAGATTTAATTTTCTTCTCAACTTCAGGCACTGCATCCCCTACTTCAGAATCTTCAAAATTCTTTAAGCAAAGTAGGTAGGCTAAGCAAAAGATGATCTTATTACTCCATTTGAAGGTTTTTCTACAACTACTGAATCTTCTTTTGAATTTGAAGAAAGAGATATGAAGTGGAAATTTGGTAGAGGTTAGGAGAAACTCTTAACTTCCAATCCTATAATAATATCATGAGATAGTAGAATTGGAGTCAATGTTGCACACATACCTACTAAGTTTCTAGTCATCTCATACATGAATCATCCTTTAGATCTTTTTGTTTTATTGTTATCTCCTCCAAAGACATGTCAAAAGTAGACTCAAAACTTATTTTGTTTTAGAAAACCCCCTTTTTTTATTTACACCTCATACACATGTTTCATCCTTTGGATTCTAAATCAATGTGCTTTATTGGTACTTCACCTTTTCTCTTTTTCTTCTTTCCTTTCTCTTTTCATTTCACTTTTCTTTTCTCTTTTCTCTTTTTTTTTTTTTTAGACTTGGTTTATGTTGTGTTCTTCGGAGGAGATTGCTTGTCTTTCTTTTCCCTAGGATGTTCTATGTTGAGTATGACTTGAGGAGGTTGCCACTAATTGAAAAAAGAAGAATTAGGTTAAGCTCTAACAAATACTTCTCTTTTCTCCTTAGAAAAGGTGAAGATGTGCTCATTATTTAGATTAGTAGGAAACCTTCCAAAATAGCTTGAGATCTTAAGATTAACCTTCAGAACAGTTTGGTGTTCCTATTTTGGATTGTAAGGTGTATTTTAAGGAGGATTTAGAATTCAATTATTTCCAACGACTGGTTTGCTTCCTCTTATGGTGTTGATTGAAGTGGTAATACCCCATCGCTGCAATAATTGGCTTCTATGATATCTTCTAAAGAGAGGTGGAATTGATATCTACCTGCTCCTTTATAGTGTCCAAAGTTTATAGACCCTGCCGCTGCAATAACTGGCTTCTGTGATATCTTCTATAAGAGAGGTGGAATTGATATCTACCTACTTTTTTATAGTGCCCAAAGTTTCTTCTTATTATATTTGATGACTCTAACTATTTGTTGATGGCAAAACCCCGATAGTTTTAGGATGGGGATGTTTCTTCTTGAGTTGGAATCCTTGAAGGTATCAAGTCCATCAGTACCACTATTTTATTGGTCATGATCATTATTGTGATTATCATTTTGAGAGTTGTCTTCTTTTGGGAATTAGGATTCAAGTTATTTGAATCATACTTATCTGGAATGGGTAAGATATACTCAAAAAAATCCTTGTGAATCCTATTCTTGGCTCTTGAAGGAACTTTTATGGTCTTTCTCCTTTGATGAGGGAAACTCAAAATCAGATTGTAGGTCAAGCTAGGGAACTGGCTTCTTGCCTGCCACCTCCTCTCCACTAATGGTCAAACATTGTTCAAACATTGTTCCAACATTGGTTTGACCTAATTCATGATAATTGATTAACCTATGATGACCAACAAATATGACATGAAGTTTAGATTGGATTAATTCACTTTGATTTGGATTGAATTGAATTTTGATTCATGTAGCTCAAATTGGCCACTTTAGGTCAAGTGAGCCAATTGGGTTTAGTTGGTTTGATCAAGGCTTGATTCAAGTTTGGTTGAACTCCATATAGATTTATGATTAAAATATAAATCCATTTGCAAGATATTTGGAGTCAAATGGGTTTTAATCCATTTGATGATTTCAAGTCAAAGGGTGAACATGAGTTTGACTTGGGTTTGATTTTTGAATTTAGTTTTGGTTAGATGATTGAAGTTTATGTTTATATTTGGATTCATGATTATAGGATTGATTGAATCATGAAGAAAAATTGGCTCGGCTTGATTTTAGTTTGATTTGGCTAAGTTCAAGATTTTGTCTTGAAGGCTTAAGTTGGATTTTTGATTGAATTTGGATTTGATTTTTGAATTGATTCTTGGATATTTGAATTTATAATTCATTTATATTTGTGAATATAAATGAGAATACAAATGGGTTATGAGAAAATTTCTTGAATTTTTTTAGATTTGATTTGATCTAAGTCTATAAGATGGAATCAAAGGGCTTAGAAAAGATTTTGAATTTGGAATTTCAATCATGAGCTTCAATCATTTGGAGTTGATCATGGATTTTAATCATTTGGAATTGATTTGAGTTTGGAGAAAATCAATTAGGCTGGAATTGATTATTGATTTGAATTGGAGTTGAAGTTGATATGAGTTTGGAGTTGATTTGAATTTGACTTAAAGGAAGGAAGTGAGGAGTTGGTTCAAGCTATATGGTAGGAAAATTTTTCTAGCACCCCTAAGGCATAACCTATTCCTATGGCTAACTCTTTTAAGTTTCTAGGGCTAGGTTAAGTGTCCACCTAATCACTAGATGTGTCTTAAGACTAAGGAATTTTTTAAATCTAAGAGGTCCTATGTCTAAGATGGAGGGGTTGAGAGCTCATTCCAAAAATGAGGCCAACACATATGTATAAGAGTTTTAATTGAGTACAACACCATTGTTCTACACTAGGGGCGTAAGGTACAAGACCTACTTAGGGCTACATAAAGCCTCGCAGCCCTAAGGTGTCCAGATTAATATACCACTTTTCTCAGATATATGTGAATGTACAAAAAGAACCACATGAATGAGAAATCATGCAAGAAGTCATATTTGATTTGATTATATGATTTACATATGTGATATGAAATTATCTCTAAGTCTTAGCATGGAGATGCATAGGAGTAGATTTAGATAAATGTTATGTTCTTTTCAAATGAACTATACATTTATAAATCCCATCAAAATCCATATAAGGTAAGGAAAGAGATCTTCATATTTCATATCTTATATTATCAACACATGCAAACATATAGATATTTGTAATTAATGTCACTCCATATATTATAATTAATATATGGGCTTTTGAAGATAACTTTTGATTTAATAGTAATAATAGCCACACCTATTTTTAATTTAAATCCACATGCAATTTGACATAAAAGAAGCCATTTCATTTAGTTAATTTTAAAAGAAATTAATGCATTTGTACACATGGAAAGCAACATTTAACATGATTGGAAAGAAATAAAGGAACATAAGCACATGATCTCATTCATTCTAATTAATTCCTAAGGATAATCATACAAAATAAGACTATTTAAAATAAACCAAAGTTCTTTAATGATATTTTTAATTTTGAGTTTGATTTGATTTAGGAAATGAAAGAGGTTTGCTAATCCTAATCTCATTCCCTATGTATGAGTTAATTTGGTTTAATGAAGAAGTAATTAAGTTGATTTTATGGTTTAATTAGGTTGGGGTATGAATTAAGCTAATAAATTAACCCTTACCTATATCACCTTAAGTTAATTAACTAATGAGACATGATATGCAACCACATGAAAAGTAAATTTGCAATGCTCTTAAGAAATGAAAGGGGTCTAATGAAATTGGCTCATGATTAATAGTTAATTAGGCTTAAGGGATCTCACTTAACTACTTTTATGGTTTTCTCACACATATGAGCTAACCATAATTTCATTATCTCTCACTTTGAGTTATTGAACACCAAAAGAGCTACCCAAGATTAATTAAAGGTTGCTTAGGTATGAAGTGAATTTTATATTAAGTTAATCAAGTTTGTTAATTAATTTATTTAATTCTTTGGTTATATTTTGATTAGAATAATGAAATTAACTTAGGAAAGGGATCAAGGACAAGGCCTCAATCCTTAACCCTTAAGTCACTTCAAATACTCAATTAGGTTCTCATTTTTATCTTAGAGATTAATTAATTAATTAAGCAATTAATTACCTCGTTAATCATTAACTAATCAAATTCCAAAGAGTAAAGGAAACTTAGGAAATAATTCAGGAAAAGTATCTCAACCACATTCCCTAATCCCCCTACTATTCAATAGAGGTAATTAGGCTTAAATAAATAATTAAACTACTATTCATTCATTAATTATCACTAATTAAATTAAGAAAGTGATTAAGGTTTAATCAATTGATTTTCCTAATTAAGCAACCAATACATCCCAAAAAAATGGGGGAGGCAGAGGTCATCCCCCCAAACATCCACAAAAAGTTGGAGATCAATTGGGTAGTTAATTAAGTAATAATTAAGCTAATTAGATTTTCAATTAAATCTTAATTAAGCTAAAATCACTCTTCAAAATTAATTGATAATAATTTTCCTAGATTCTATTCTGAAATACCTTTAAAATGAGCCCAAGTTTGTACTTTTTGGATTTTTTTTGGATTAGTTATGATTTTTAGAAGTTTCATGCTTAAAAATGGATTAATTAACCCTAATTAAAGCCTTAATCCCATTGGGCCATTTGGCGGCTGACACGCACTTTCCACATGGTGTTACGGGAGTGGTTATTTAAGTTGTCACATTCAAAGGCTAACTCGGATGGGCGGACTTTATTTCTCCATGAACTGTCTGATTTAAGATCAGACGGCCGTGATTCGATCTGCAGTTTAAAGAAGAAATCAAAGGATCTAATGCAATCAGATCATGACCATCCATCCCGATCACGTGGAATGGACGGTCCATGATCTGTCTCCTCCTGAACGACAAGCGATGGATATCGTCCATCGATTGTCACTCGATCCAAGCTCACCCAAGCTTAGATGGAGATAAAAATGATCCCACACCTTCGACGAAGCATAACAAACAAATCCAATGGTGGAAATTGCATGTCATAGAACTTTCTTTTACAAAAGACCAAACTATTTTCAATCAAGGATCGATTTTAATGGCATACCTCACTAGAACTTGTGACAATGGTTCTAACGATTGAGGAAGCTTCATTTGGTAGAAATAAAGCCCTATTAGGCAGCATGAGCTTTGATTTGGTGTGGTTTGCTCTGAAGACCAATCCATGGCATGTAGGCAATCAATCTTGATGCCATGAGAGCTTGAAATGATTCATTTCAGCTCATCTAGGTCCAAGGATGGTGTGTGCAAAATTAATTACACTTTGGTGGAGGTTTGAGCAAACGGCAATTGGATTGAGGCTCCCCTATTTCAGTTTCATGTAAAATTTAGAGTGGGATTTTGGGTAGCTCAAGAAGCCTTGGAAATTGCTCTAGGATCTCTTTTGTTGGCTGCTAGGGTTGAATCGATGTGTCTCTTTGAGTTTGAGTGAGAATGAGGGGGGTATACCCCCTCATTCCTTGGATCATACAGTTATGGCTAGTTTGGCATTTTCTTGATCATTTGGTCATTTCAGAGGGTTGTGGAGGTCCTTGGGTGGATGATGTGGCTCAGTTTGCTTGGGTAGGTAAGGGTGTGGAGGTGGCTGCCAAGGGAGGTAATGGATGTCCTTGGTGATTTGAAATGCTCCAATGGGAATAGAGAGGTGATTTTACCTCCCCATGAGTCATGGTCGACCCAACCACCTTTGTGTCAAGTCATCCATGGTTCTTGGTGCCTAAGTGGACCAATGAATGGGTGCCAAGTGTCCAAGGGGAAGAAATGACCAAATATGCATGTGTCTTATCTCATTGGATGCCCTAGACCCAAGGGTAAAGTGATCATTTGGCTATGGGTTTCATTTGGACATATTTGAAATGGGTCAAAAGTGACTTAGCCTAAATTTTAAGTGGTTTGGAGTTTATTTGATTTGATTTGCCTTGATTTGACTATTTAGATCAAATTAGATTAGGTTGGGTCAAGTTGACCAATTGGTCAAATTTTATCAAACCAAAGGTTGGGTCAAGTTTGACCAATTGGAGTGTATTGGTTCATTGGTTTGATTCAATTTAGATTTGATTATGGCTCATTTGGGTTCATATAGGTCAAATGGGTCAAGTAGACCAATTTGACCAATTTAACCAAATTGGGCTGGGTTAAATGTTGAGTCAAGTTGAATTAGATAATTGAAAATGATTTTAGACTTTGGTTTTGTTTAATTTGAATTTAATTTAGATTTTGGCCAGTTTGACCCTTCAAGTCAATTTGGGCTTAGTTGGGTCAAGTTAACCAATTGGTCAACTTGGGCTCAATTATGGCTTTCTTCAAGTTCACTAATTAGTTCGGAATGAACTTGAGCCATTGATTGTAATCAATTTGGATCAAATCATGATTTGACCCATTTGAATTTTTAGGCCAATTTGGGTCAACTTGGGTCAAATGGCCAATTAGGCTTAGTTTGGCTTAAGTGAAGGTTTGGTCATGTTCAATCATTGATTATGAGTGGGTTTGAATTAATGGTTTTAATCAATTTGGCATATAGTATATTTTGGCTAGTTTGGGTTACATTTGGGCTAAATGTTGACTTGGTCAAAGGCTATGTTTGACTTGGTTTGACCCAATTTAAGCAATTGATCACCCTATGTTGGTTGTTGGTTACGTTGTGAGGTTTGGATGGGCTTAGTTCAATCCAATTTTGATTGGATTAGAACTTGGCTCAAAAAGGTTCATTTAGGCCATTTTGGGTCAAGTGAGCTTAAATGGGTTAATTGGCTTAATCATGGCTTTATTTAAGTTTCGTTGAACTCAGACATGAGCCTAGGATTGAAATATAAATCCAATTGCAAGTGGTTTGGAGCCAAATGGGTTTTGATTCATCTAATAATTTCAAGCCAAAAAGGGTCAATATGGACTTGACTTGGGTTGCCTTTAGTTTGGTTTGATAATTGTGGTTTATGTTTATATTTGGGTCAATGATTGAATGAATGATTGAATCATGAAGGAATCCATGAGTTTTGAACCGGTTTGGGTATCATTTATCCAAGTTCAAGAATTTGGCTAAAAGGCTAAGATTAGGAATTTGATTTGATTTAGGTTTCAATCATTTGGAGTTTGGAATTAATTTATTATTTGAAATTTGGTTTAAGATTGAATTTGATGATTAAGAAAATCAATTTGGATTGGGGTTGATTTGAATTTAATTAAGGCTAAGTCCATGAGATAAAATTAAAGGGCTTAGAAGGATTTGGAGTTTGAATTTAATCATGGGTTTCAATCATTCGATAGTTGAATTTGATTTCATAATTTCATTTGAGATTGGTTTGGAAGAAGGAAGCAAGGATTGAGTTTAGGCTATAGGGTAGGCAAGTCCTCCTAAATCCCCAAAGCACAACCTATTACTATGGCTAACTCTTCTAAGTCTCTAGGGTTAGGTTAAGTGTTCACTTAATCACTAGAAGTGTCTTAAGACTAAGAAACTCTTAGTGTCTATAAAAGTCCTAGATCTATGATGACAAAGTTGAGAGCTCACTCCAAAAGTGAGGTCAACAAAGGGCGCTCAATAGGTGTGGTGTGACTGACAAGGCACGCCGCACGTATTGGTGTTGACCGAGATGATCAATAACATCTGAAGGATCACAAAGACTAATAGAAATGATTTACCCCTAAACTTGAGATGTATAAGGAATCAAGATCTTAATGCAATGCAACTCCACTCATGCCGAGGGCAATAAGGAAGAAAAGGGATCCAATAAGGGATCAAGCATGTGAACCTTCCACTAGGGAAGTAGGTTCAGATTATCCACTAGGGATAAGAGGTTTGAATTTTGATGAAAGATATGATTTGGGGAGAGTATCCACTAGGGATTAGAATGTATAACCCATCAAGGATAGATACATGAACCTTCCACTAGGGAAGTAGGTTCAAGTTATCCGCTAGGGATAAGGAGTTGATGAGATTTCTTTTGAGGGTGCACTCGTTGGGGAATGCTAGTTTGAATTGGATTTAATTGACTAGACTGGGAGGTTGGGGTGATTGATGTCTCACTGGGGAGAAGTCAATTGATTGTTTATTTTAAGTTTAAATTTTGAGATGGACCTTATCGGGTTGATGGACCTTGAGGCTATGTCTGGCCTATCTTAGATTTATCAATCTAAAAGGGTAGTCCACCAGCCATATGGTAGAACTATCCTACCTAAGGTGTTGCATTTTGGTGTACAACAGTTGTGCTAAGGAGAAAGCATAGAAGACTTATATCTCCAAAAGTAAGGGATAACCGCTAGGGTGATCTATTGGATGCAACAAATCAAACCTGACCTAAGGCGACTACTAAGTGAATGTCAATGGGGGACTTATATTGACTCGAAAGTAGTCCAGATAATGTCATTTGATTGAATTGTATTTATTTTAATTTTATTTATTTTAATTTGACAGATCCCGTTGGTGTGCGATGGATCCACTAAGAAGGCTAATATCAGCCTAGACCTCTCTTAGATTTACAAATCCAAAGATATAGTATATTGGCCGTGGGGTAGAGCTAACCAACCTAAGGGGTGCCTTTCGGTGTGCAATGGTCAAGTTAGGAAGAAAGTGCAGGGACTCACATCCTCCTACACAAGCAACCACTAGGGAGATCAGTTTCTTCTGCAACCAATCGAACCCGACCTAAGGCTGCCCGTCGGTGCGCAAAGGTCATGATGGAAACAATGCATAATGGACTTATATCCTTCAAACCAAAGATGACCATCGGGGTGACTTGTTGGTGGCACAATAAGTTGAACCCGACCTAAGGGAGACTACTGAGAGAGTGCCGACCCAGGGACTTATCTCAACTCAAAGTAGTCAAGCAATTCCTATAGGGAGTTTTACTGACACTACCCTAAAGATAGGATGTATGCTTGGGAAAGGGGCCACTGAGGCTTGAAATCCTAATCCATAAGCAAATACATATTTTGTTTGTTTTATGTTATCATGGACCCATTTGGTGCAAGGGACCACAGAAGGAGCTCATATTAGTCTTATCTCGGACTTACTTGGACCAGGGAGAATTTGCATATCCAGAGACAAATTCTCCAACCATAGGGGTGGCTACTAGAAAGGGGACTATCCAATCCAAAAGAGGTAGTGTCTAAATGGGATGGCTAAGGGATCCAAATAGAGTGTGAGAGGTGCCGCTAGGGGTATTATCAAAAACCCTATAAAAGAAATCCAGTAGGTATACCGTGGCCAACTTAAGGAGAAAATGTGAGGACTCACATCCCAAGAGTAGTGTATCCACCGGGTGGGTCACCATCAGCATAGTGATAAAACCTAAGGTTCCCATTGGTGTGCAACAATCAGTCTAGAGAAGGTGTGTAGGCTTACATCTCTAGAAAGTGAAACTAATTATCTTTGGCTCGACAGGGGCTATCTACTAAGGTGACTACTAAGCGAGGAGTCCTTTGTAAGGACTAAACCAAAGCTTGAAGTAGTTAAGAGGAAAGTAGCCACTAGGGGACTTACCCTAAATCTTAAATATATTCGACCTATTCAATGCATGATGGCTAGTTTAAGAAGAAAGTGTGTAGGCTTACATCTTCTTAAACGAAGTCAACATGGGTAGCTTATTAGTAAGGCCTATCAAACTGACAAGGCACTCATTGGTTTACAATGGTCAAATTAGGAAGAAAGTGCGGGGACTCACATCCACCAGTGAGTGACCACTAGGGTGACACACAATCAAGGTAGCATATGGCCCGAACTAGAGGAGCTAATGAGTGAGTGCCACAGGGGCTTGTTCCCACATCAAAATAGCTCGAGACAAAATAGATGTGTTTGTTTGTGTTGTGAAAGAAGGAATAAGATTCTGCTTTTGTTCTCTTACACCTAACCTAAACACGTAGAAGAATGAATGAAATAGTGCCATAGGGGTAATTGTGACTCCACCAAGAAAGGATGTCGCTTGGGTTCTCTTACACCTAACTTAGTTATACTAGTCAAAATAAGATGCCTCTTGGGTTCTCTAACACCTATCCTAGCAGCACTAGAGGGTGGATGAAATGGTGCCATAAAGGGCAATTGTGACTCCACCAAGAAAAGATGTCACTTGGGTTCTCTTACACCTAACTTAGAAAATATCTCTTG
Source organism: Cymbidium sinense (assembly GCA_021442155.1). Lineage (NCBI taxonomy): Eukaryota > Viridiplantae > Streptophyta > Magnoliopsida > Asparagales > Orchidaceae > Cymbidium > Cymbidium sinense. The sequence continues at coordinate 100,173,005 of CM038226.1, read as the reverse complement.
GGTTCTCTTACACCTTCCTAATAGCACTGAGTATCATTTGTAGTTTGAGTTTATGTTTGTGTTGTGGAAGGATAGGATGTCGCTCGGGTTCTCTTACACCTACCCTAAACACGTTGTGGTATATTTGCAAGAGAAAGATATTTCTAACACATAAGAGATGAAATTTGATATGAAAGGAAGTTTTATTGATGATTATTTTCAAATAAGATTTATGGATAGTATTTCTTTAAGTAGAGCCCGTTGATTGGAAGCATCGGGCACTCTCCCTTACAATTTATAAGTTGATAAAATCCTCCTTGGCATGCCTTCTCTATGGCGAAAGGGCCTTCTCTATGGAAAATCTCTAGAATGAACCAACTTGACCTAAAAAGTGGGTTCAAACGTGCCTCCCATCTTTCGACAGGCAATAATTGGTCTCCTTAGAATTAAAATAAGCTCTCCTACTTGAAAATCTCTAGAATGAACCAACTTGTTGTGAGCATAAATCATTTTGGTTTTGTACAACTCGAGGTTCTGGCATGCCCAGAGGCATCTCTCCTCCAAACCTTCAAGATCTTCCAACCGCAACTTGGTGTTTTGCTTTGTTGTAATTTTACTACCCACAGCTATCCTTAATGATGAGAGTTGGACTTCTAATGGTAGAATGACTTCTTCAGACCTTATTGACCTCATTTTTAGAATGAGCTCTCAACCTCTCCATCTTAGACATAGGACTCCTCTTAAACACTAAGAGTCCCTTAGTCTTAAGACACTTCTAGTGATTATGTGAACACTCAACCTAACCCTAGAGATTTAGAAGAGTTAGCGAAAAACTTGCCTACCCTATAGCTTGAACCAAATCCTCACTTCCTTCTTTCAAGTCAAATTTTTAAACTCAAACAAATTTCAAAACTCAAACCAACTTCAAACTCAAACCAAATTTCAAAACTCAAATCAACTTCAAACTCAAACCAACTTCAAACTCAAACCAACTTCAAACAAAAACTAATTCCAACTTAATTGATTTTCTCAAATCTAAATCAACTTCAAACTCAAATCAATTCCAACTTAATTGATTTTCTCAAACCTCAAATCAACTCCAATGGATTTTCTCAAATCATGAATCAATTCCAATGATTGAAACCCATGATTGAATTCTAAATCCTAAAAATCTTTCCTAAGTCCTTTGATTTCATCTTTTGGACTTAGCCTAAATCAATTTAAAATCACTTCAAATTCAAAAGATTTTCTCATAACCCATTTATATTTTTATTTATGTTCACAAATATAAATAAAATAAAAATTCAAATACCTAAAACCAAATTCAAAATTCAAACCCAAATCTAATCAAAATTCAGTCTACACCCTTCAAGTCAAATTCTTGAACTTAGCCAAATCAACCTCAAATCAATTCAAACCCTTGATTTTTCTTCATGATTTAATCAATGCTTCAATCATGAACACAAATATAAACAAACTTCAATCATCATCAAAACTAAAATCAAAACTCAAACTCAAATCAAACTCATGTTCACCCTTTGAACTTGAAATTATCAAATGAATCAAAACCCATTTGACTCCAAATAACTTGCAAATGGATTTATATTTCAATAATAAGTCCATATGTGAGTTCAACCAAACTTGAATCAAGCCTTGATCAAGTCAATTGACCCACTTAGGCTCACTTGACCCAAATTGACCTAAAGTACCCTTTTGAGCCAAATTCTAATCCTACCCAAATTGGATTGAACTAAGCCCATCTAAGCCTCATATTGAGAAACAATCATCATAAGATGATCAATCACTCAAATTAGGTCAAATCAAGTCAAACCTAGCCTTTGACCAAGTCAACATTTGACCCAAATGAAACCTAAACTAGCCAAAATCCACCATAGGCCAAATTGATTGAAACCATTGATCAAAACTAGTTTATGATCAATATTTGAGCTTGATCAAGTCATCATTTTAGCCTAATTTAGCCTAATTGGCCACTTGACCCAAGTTGACCCAACTTGACCTAAAAGTCAAAATGGGTCAAATATTGATCTAAGCCAAACCAATTGCAACCAATAAATTCATTCTAAGTCACTTATTGAACTTCACCAAAAACCTCAACTTAGACCCAACCTAACCCAATTGGGTCAAATGGGTCAAATTGGTCAACTTGACATATTTGACCTAAATGAATTCAAATGAACCAAAACTAAATATAAATCATATTGAACCAAACCAATGATACCAAAATATTTCAAATGGTCATATGAACTTGACCAAACTTTTGGTTTGACCCAATTTGACCAATTTGTGAACTTGACCCAAGTTGGAGCCAAATGATATCAAATCAACTCCAAATTCCTTGAAATTTAGACCAACCCAATTTCAAACTATTCCAAATCTACTTAAATTGAAATCATAGCCTAATGACCATTTTACCCCTTAGGTCAAGGGGTAACCTATGGCTAATTCCACTTGGAATTTGGTTATATCTTTTTCATGGACACTTGGCATCCTCTTAGTGGACCAAATGGACACTAATGAGTGTGGTGCACATGACCCAATGGGTTTGGGTCAGCCTTGACCCAACCCATGGCCAAACCGACCACCCAATAGGAAATTATCCACATGGAGTCACTCCCACACTCATTTATCACATGGGAAACTCCTCCACTACTCTTCTCTGCCAAAACATATGGCATCCCAAACAACCTAACAAACTCAATCAATTAAGTCAATTGATGCAAAACAGAAGGGAGGCTCACAGCCATCTAATCCTTATAAGGGGAGATGTACTCCCCCCTAATTCTACATCACTTGCACTCAATTGAGCAGGAACCTAGAGGAAGCATTTCCATGCTCTCCCAACCATCCTCAAGCTCTTTCCAATTCTCCATTTTTGGTTTTGCCTAAATCAAAAAATGGGAGAGGTGAGTGAGAAATCCACCTTGCTCAATTCACCGCCAAAAGCGAATTCCTCTTACAAGCACCATTAGAGGACCCAATCGAGCTCACCCAAGTCAAGTTCCAAGCATCTAAGCCATAGGAAGGAGGATTTTGACCAAAGCCACAAGCATTTGAAGCTCATCTTGGCCAATAGGAGGATCCACTTGATCCCAAGCCTTCAAACCTTCAAAGGTCTTCGTCTCCACTAGATGAAGCTACATCGACGGTTGGGAGTGCTGGTGATAGCCTTCGGTGAGGTATGCCTCAAAATTGAGGTTAGTGTAGGAATTCATTCATCATTTGTGAAGGGAAGTGTAATCCCATTACAATTCAACCATTGGATGTCTTTATTCTTGCTCTTAGATGGGGTGTGTTCAATCCCTACTCAATCTGAGCTCAAGTGAGCTTGAATCAAGCCTTAGAGGACGGACAGTTGCCATCTCTCGCAGGTGAGGGCAGGGATGAATCATGGACTGTCCATCCTATGTGTTTTGGATGGATGGTCCTAATTAAATGATCTAGATTAGATTATTAATCCCTTCAAAAACTATGGGTTTAATCCTGACTATCTGATCTTTGATCGGACCGTCTAAGGAGAAAATCCATAACACCTCCGGTTGACTGTGTAGCCGATTTGAAGACTTAAATATTGAATCTCATCGAGCCACGTGGAAAGAGCGTGCCACGTCAATGGTCCATGTGGCGCCGATGGGATTAGTTATATAATTAGGCTATTTAATTATTCCTTAGTCACAAAAACTTTAAAAATACATAACTAAATGTAGAACAATCCAAAAAATGCAAACTTAACTTCATTTTAAAGATAATTTAAAGGGGAATAATATAAATTAATCTTAATTTAATTTAAATAGTGACATTCTCTTAATTTGAGCTTTATTGGATGTAATTATGTTAATCACTCCTTAATTATTCTAATAATTAATTCCAAATTTCCTAGGGTTAATTAGTGGGATGACCTCTGCTTCCCATGATTTTCTTTAAATTTATTATTAGATTAATTTAGGTTATTGCTTGTTTCATCTCTAATCACTCCCTTAATCAATTAAATAATTAATTAACCTATTAAATAATGATAAATTCATTAATTTAATTTGTTAATCATCTTGGAACAGTGGATAAAATTAGGGAATGAGATTAGGATGCCTTTTCCAAATCTTTTCCCCTAATTCTATTTCATTTGAATGGAAACTTAATTAATTTATAAATTTATTAATGATTTAATCATTTCATCAAATAGCTTAATTAACCAAATTCAAAATAAAAAAAATTAATCCAAACTTAACCACTTAATTAATCCTTTCTTGGGTAGATACTTAGGTGTTCAATAACCTAAGTAAGCTTAAGGAAATCATTTCCAACCCATGTGTGTGGGAAGGTTATGAAAGTACTTAATTAAACCCCTTAGCTTAATTAATCAATAATTGTGAGCCAATTGTATTAAGCCCTTTCTTTATTAGGGTGCATTACTGATTTAAATTCAATGTGGTTGCATATCATATGATTGGCCCACAATTGTTTGAATAATTATGTTAAGGAGGTGTAGGTAAGGAGTAATTAATTAACTTAATTTACACCTTGACCTAAACAAAATATAAAATCAATCTAATGATTCTAAAAATTAAACTAAAATAACACACATGTGGGAGATGCGTTAGGACTAGCAAACCTTTTCACATTTCCTAAATAAAATAAAACTCAAAATTAAAACAAAAATCTCTTTAAACAACTTTGATTCACTTTAAATGGTCTTATTTTATAGGATTATATTTAGCAATTAATTAGCGTGAATTAATTTACATGCTTACATCACTTTATTTCTTTTCTAGCATGCTAAATGTTGTTTGTCATATGAAATCATGCATTCATGTCTTTTAAAAAATCAAATTAAAATGAAATGTTTTCTTTATGTCAAATTGCCTATTTTGACTAAAGTAAGAATATGAATGGCTATTATCACTACTAAATCCAAAATTATTTTTAAAACTTATAAATCAAACATTACAAATGAAAGGTATGCTACTTATAATTACTCATAAGCTTGCAAGTGAGTATAACATAAGATGTGCATTATGTGATTTACCTTCCCTTCTCTTTTAACATAGTTTTGAATATGATTTGAAAGTGTATAGCTCATTTGAAAAGGATAGAACACTTGCTTAAATCTATTCTATTCATTCCTATGTTATCATTTAAGAAATATCTTCACATTTGCACATATAAATTAAATAATCAAAAAATCAAACAAACAAACATAAACCTTTTGCATGATTCTTTTTTCATTCATTTCTTTTTTTACATGCACATGTATTTAAGAAAAGTAGTATATTATTCTGGACATCCCAGGGCTGCGAGGCTTTAAGAAGCCCCAAGTAGGTCTTGTACCTTACACCCTTGGTATAGAAAATAATAGCGCCATACTCACTTATGTATTTCATACATGTAAATGTGTAAATGAATAATAAATAAAAGAACCCCTCTTTTCTACTTAACAAAATCATGCATACATGAAATAGTCCAAATTCCCTTAAGCAACATCTCTTAGCATTCATCATTAAGGTGTATCAATATTTTTATTTACATGTATAGATATGCTTAGGATTCATCCAATGCATGTTACCCATGTTGAAAAGAAATAAAGTATTATGTCACTTCAGTTAATATTAAAATACCTTTCTTTTAGCAGGCTATAAGCATAAATCCTCAACTCTTAAGCATTTCCACAATCTTGTGTCGTGAAATTGTAAACCCTAGATTTCTAATCAAAATTCAACTCAAATAAATAAATCACTTCAATTTCAAAAATATAAAGCCCAACCATAGGATAGTTTGGGATGCTTATTAAGCTTCCTAGTATCATAAGAATCCCCTACATATCTTCATTTGGTTTCGATAATAACTCCCTCCTCTTGATCAATCCCACTTGATCTTCTAAAAATAAATTAATTGATTGATAGTCCTATATTTGAAATCTTTGGAGACAATGATCATTTATCTTAATCGAGAGTATTATTAAGGGATCTCATTCCTTAGGATGTAATTAACTATGGGGGCTTTCCTACATAGGGAACTTAACAAACCTAATTTAAAATAAACTCTGCTTTACTTTTCCATGTAAAGTAGGGAAAGAATCTATGGTACGTCTGCAGACCCATAGTCTTTAAGAGTCTTCATTAAGGTGATTAGGTCCATTTTAGGATTGTGACTTCTGTCTCTTGAGATAGTACATCATTTCTCAATGTCATAATCTAGAACACCTGGGATCTACGTGGTGTCCAACACAAGAAGTGTTTGAATATTTTTGTTCTTTATTTATTTTTTTATCTCATAAAGGTAAATGAAGAATTGAAAATTTTCACCACAGACCCATACACTAAGAAGAAAGGGGTAGATTGAGTTGGGGTTTTGTAAGTGGTGCGGTAAGCCCACAAGGCTTCAACTAACTACTTAGCCATGGCTATTCATCGTATTTTCTTTAATATTTGAATGAGAGCTTTGTTGAATGCTTCTAGACTTTTTCCCTCAAGTAATAGATGGTGGAATATCTCCAATATATGTTGTGTCTCCTAGAAAAGCTGTTGATCTCAGTGCTCTTGAATGTAGTACCAGTATCGGATATAATTCATCGAGGCACTGAACCTATATACGATATGCTTCCTAAGAAACTGGAGCACATGCTGAGCTATGACTTCCCTAAGTGGGATTGTCTCTGCCCACTTGGAAAAGTAGTCGGTGGCAGCTAGAATAAACCAATGACCCTTCAAAGGACGATCAATTAGACCCACTATGCCGATACCCCAACACTTGAATGGCCATGAGGCTAATGTAGGATGTAGAATGTTGGGTGGTTAATGTAGAACCACACCGTGCACCTGACATTAGTGGCATCTCTTAGCTACGTCCATGCAGTCTTTAATCATTGAAGGCTAGTAGTGTCCTAGTCTTTTGATCTTGGCTTTATTCTTCAGACCAGATTGATGTGCTCCACATAATTCTATCTATACCTCAGTCATAATCTTATTGGCTTCGTGTTTGTCCAGACAATGTAACCACATATGATCGAAGGAACGTCAGTATAAGGTGACATCCATGAGAGTATAAAAGGCTCTCTACTTTACCTGATGTGCTAATGACTTCTCTTGAGGTAGTTTTCTTGTATTTAGATAATCCATGAATGGTTTCCTTCAATCTGACTCATCATCCTTTTTGGAAATGGAAACCTCACCTTCAAGAGAGAGTCTCTCAATGAGTTCAGCATCAACAAGGGATAAGACTTATCTATTTTAGACCTTTATTGGAATAGACTCATCTTTCGGACATGCCAACTCTTTGGCAAGCTTGGATAATGCATTTGCTATTGTGTTCTCTCCTCAAGGAATCTTATAGATGGTAACCTCTAGGATTTGGGCCAATAACTCTACAGTGTACTTATTATAGTGATGGATCTTAGGCTTCAGAGCCTTGCTAGACACAGTAATTTGGTTGATGACTAGTTGAGAATCCCTGAAGATGTTGATGCTCTGGACACATAGTGTAATGACTAACTCCAGACCAATAATTAGAGCCTCATATTTGACTTCAATGTTGGTGCATGGATTGGACAAATGATATGAGAATCTCATCACATCACGATCTGAGGTTAGGAGAACTATTCCTACCCCTGCCTTTTTTGGAAGAGTATATCGTGGTTCTTATCCTTTTGAAGGAAACTACACCATCAAAGTACATCTCCCAGCATCAAATGCTAGTGTCCTCTAAGTTCATGATTTGATCATCGGGGAGGTCATCACTAAGCGGGGAATCAGCAGGAAGTGGGTGTGCTACTAAGAAATCTATTGGTGCTTGTCCTTTCAACACATGGAGGGGTATTAAAATGATGTCAAACTATGATAAAATCATGGACCAACACGCCAATCATCTGGATGGCATCGACCATGTCATGAGATATTACAGTGAATTAATCTTTGAGATCAGATTCACCTTATGAGAAAGCATGTAGTGCAGTAGCTTTTGGGATGCAAAGATAAAAGCAAGGCAATATTTTCAATTGGTTGGTAGTTTGCCTCAGTAGAGATTAGATGATGATTGAGGTAGTACAGAGCATTTTCTTTCCCTTTGTCATTGGTTTGAGCCAACAAACTGCCAAGGGAGTTATATCTGATGGTGTAGAGGATCAACGCTTGCGGGATAGTAGAACATCATCAGGTAGTGCTAGACATCTTCAAAGGCATGCTTACACTTATCATCCCACTTGAACTTAGCATCCTTTTGACAAGTGATGAAAATGGCTGGCATCTTCCTAATAAGTTGGAAATGAAGCATCTTAGATATGCAAATCGCCCTTGAAATGATCTGAGTTGAGTTAGACTTTTAGGGGGTGGCATTTCTAAGATAGTATTTATCTTCTCTAGATGGATCTCTATTCCTCAATGTCGAACAACAAACCCAAGGAATTTCTTGAAGCTACTCTGAATTCACAATTCAGGAGATTCATTTTGAGGTTAAATTATCTTAACCATTTGAAAACTACTCTCAAGTTAAATAGATGGTCTTCCTTTTCTTTGCTTTTGACTACTAGATCATCAATATAACATTCAACTTGATGATGAATGAGTTCATTAAAGATCCGAGTCATGGCCCGATGGTATGCAGCCCCAATAATTTTAAGGCTAAAAGGCATGACCTTATAATAATATATTTTGATCGGGTTCGAAAAGCAGTATTTCTTTCATCCTCGGGTGCCATCTTAATTTTGTTGTATCCATATGAGCCATCCATGAAAGTGAATACTACAAAAGATGAGGCAATGTCCACCATTAACTCTGGTATAGGAAGTGAAAATTCATTTATAAGACATGCCTTATTTAAATCCATAAAATTAAGGCATATGCAAATTTTGCCATTTTTTTCATAACTGTGATGACACTGGCCAACCAGGTAGGATATTTTTCTTCCTTGATAAAACCAGCATCGATCAGTTTCTTCATTTCAAAAGTGACATACTGTTCAATGTCTAATCACATGCGTCTAGGAGCTTACTTGATAGGGTTAGCATTAGTTCTATTGCTAATTTGTGGACTACTACATCTAGAAATAAATCAAGGATTTCTTTGTAACTCCATGTGAAATAGTTATTAAACTCAACTAATAGCCTAACTAAGTCATTGGTTCTTTCTTCATTCAATAAGGAACTGATGTATGTCATGCGTGGATTATCTTTGATTCCCAAGTTGATTTGTTTGAGTTCATTAATGGTTGATCTAATCTCTTCCTCAAACTCTGGTGGTGCCTCTTTGACATCAAGAACATTTGGGTCATCTAAAGTTTCTAAACATACCTCCTCATAAGAGTTAACATGATTTTAGAAGAACTTATCAGACTCCAAATGAGTAGTGATGACTAGGCAATGGTTGTCATCATCGCTTGGACCTACTGTGTCAAATCCTAGTCCTGGTCTTAATTGAGAATGTCTACTTTGGTTGTCTCATAACCTTTCAAAATAATCCGACCTATGTTTAGACCAAGTATGTGGGATTAATCCCTTCTTTGCTAAGTTAAGAACACAAGGCGAGTATCAATCAAAAGATAATTGTATTAAATCTTTATATGAATCATACTTAAGTTCTACATCAGCTTCTTGACTTGAGGATGATGCTCCCAACAAAAATCTCTTTGGCTTGACATCTGTCGATGACTTGGGGGCCTCCTTAACTACTAAACCTTCAACTTCCTAGGAATTAGAGCTAAGGTTCCCAACTGCCGCCTGACTGTTCTACAAAATAGTGATTCAAATACATTCATGCTTTGCTTTGAGGTTTGGTCTTCATCACTATCTGGCTTGTACCTCCAAAGGGACCCACTGAGAGGACGTGCTAACCACATGAGACTTGTCTTACAAACTAGACTCTAAGTCTATATGGATAGCGAGGGTACTCCTGTGAGTTGGAACATAGCTCCTACTGGGTGGAAAATATGGAGGAGGTCTTCCACTTCTGGAACTATCTCTAGATCTTCCTCTACCTCTACCTGGTGGGGGTCGAGTCATCCTGCCCATGTGTTCATATGGAGGAATGAACTATGGGCGGAATCTAATATCTAGCTCTACTTCTTCCTCGGTGTCTGATTCTCACTCACTTGTATTTTCATTTTATTTTCCTTTTTTCTTTTCTTTTTCTTTTTCTTTTTCTTCTTCTTCTTTTTCTTTTATTTCTTTTTTCTTTTTTTTCTTTTTGTTTTTGAACTTTCACCAAGTTTGCAAGAATAGACTTTTTGATTTGGAGGAAGATAGTAGGTTGCATCCTCATATATCTCGACCTCTCTAACTAATAATGACTTCAAGTCTCCTTTGACAAAATACTTGATTCCACCTCTTCAAAATTCGATGCATTGATGTAAAGAGATGGAACCATTTTTTCCATGTATCCAAGGCATACCGAGCAAAGAAGTGAAAGATGTATCTGAATTGATTATGTAGAACTTCGCTTCTATCTTCTAGTCATATATCTCCAATGAAAACAATTTATAGCCTAAAGCCCTCTCACCTTGCTCATTGAATCCTCTCAACATCATCGATCTCGAGTTGAGATGTCAATCCTCAAGTAGAAGGGTCTTTAGACTCATAATGTTCATTGATGCACCATCAACTAACACCACGGAGAGTAGATCATGTATGTGATGTAGGGGATGGTTGTGCTTTGTTGTCCCAAAAAGAAGGTCTTCATTAGTGAATGTAACTCCACATGCTTCTCTTGAATAACATGCCTCCTCTCTAATAGCGGTCAACTGAGCTAAGCATATTTCTGGATCAAGAAGAGCTTTGATCAATGACTCCTCATCTCTTTGGATAAGACAAGGGCATCATATATGCTTAGTTTATCTGGCAACTTTCTCAGGTGAGCGAGGACATTGTAGTCAACTTTGGTCCTCCACAAGCATATCCATAGGTGGAGCATCCGTGGAGGGGCTTCTTGATCACTAGAACCAATGACTTGTTTACCCTTATCACGAGGTGCTACACTAGGTAGAACTTTGCCACTTGGGGTTGACTTCATTGACTTCAGATGGTTTAGTGGAAAGTTCTACTCATCGTTCACCTACGACTTCTCCTATGGGATCATCAGAGTCGGATGACTCCAAATCAATCTCAATGGGTGAACCCAAGTGATTCAGGAATGGAAAATCCATTTTTAAATCAGAAAAGGAATGATTGGAACTAGAGTTATTATTGATTAGATGAGTTATCTAAAGAAATAAACTCAAGAAGATCATCAGAAGTGACACTGATGTAAGTGGAATCAATTTTCTTCATTGATTTCTTAGATTTGGATGGATGTACAAAATAGAAATCAAAGTAGTGAAGGATTTGGCACCCGGTGATACAATATGGTCGCTAGAAGAAGAAGGCCGGAGGAACTGTGCAACTATGGAAGGAAGTCAAATCGATGCTACTATGTTATTTCAAGAAAATGGAGGATTTTGCTGCTACTGCTAGGCTTCTGCCTCATTCAAGTTTCCTTAGCAACTTGCAAACCATTCTTAGAGTTGGAGGTTTAAGGTGCCTCAGGCACATGTAAGAGTAATTTTCTAATCTTAAAAATGATTTTCTTTGAGGTTCGGGATAGGGAGATATTCCAACCTCCCTTTGCCTTCAGAGCTGCGTGGCATCTCTTTCCTTTGATTGCTTCAATTGTTGTTACTTGATTTTATCTTTTGATCTTGAGTCAGAACCCACATTTCATCAAATTTGGCTATGTTGAATGGGGTTCAAATTGCATGGAGTGATTTGTAGAATTAGCAGAGGAGCTTTTGCCTTGATGTTTGCTTGAATTGTTGATTTTGATTTATCATTTTGAATTAGAACCCTCATTTAACAATTTGAGGTATGCTAAATGGGGTTCTATTGAAGAGATTTACGATGTGAAGAGAGACTTTGCCATATGATTTTATTTTGGATCCCATACTCAACCAATTTAGGTAGGTTGGGTGGGATTCAAAAATTTGAAGAGATATTTGTATTTGGTGTATCTTGTTTGAAAATATTAATGATTTGAAAGAACCTCTACTTAAAAATTTGAGTATGCTAAGAAGAGGTTGTGATTATGTGTTTTAAAATATTTTGAAATACCTTTTGCTTGTGATGAGTGAAATGTTGATTTGAAAATGGAGCTTCTTACTTAACAAATTTGATATGTCAAGTAAAAGCCACATGTGTTTGATTTATGTTTGAAAATGGGACTTTCACTTGATAAATTTGGTATGTTAAATGAAAGCCAAGTGTGATTAATATATGTTTTGCTTTTCTTTGAAAATGGGACTCTCACTTAAAAAATTTGGTATGTTCAGTGAAAGCCTAAATGTGATGTGATTTGAAAAAAGAGATTCTTGCTAAACAAATTTGGTATGTTAAGTAGGAATCAAATGTGTATTGAAAATAAGACTCTCACATAACAATTTTGGTATGTTAAGTGAAAGTCAAATGTGATTGATATATGTTTTGAAAATGGGACTTCCACTTAACAAATTTGGTATGTTAAGTGGAAGTCAAATGTGACATGGAAATGAGACCCTCATTTAACAAATTTGGTGTGCTAAGTGGGGAGTCAAATATGTCATGAAAATGAGATTTTTACTTAATAAATTTGATATGTTAAGTTGAATCAAATATAATTTATAAAAATAAGACTCTCACTTAGCAAGTTTGATGTGTTATGTGAAAGTCAAATGTGACATGAAAATAAGATTCTCACTTAACAACTCTGATATGTTAAGTGGGAATCAAATGTGACATGAAAATAAGATTCTCACTTAACAACCTTGACATTTTAAGTGAGAATCAAATGCATATGAAAATGAGATTCTCACTTAATGACATTGATATGTTAAGTGTAATCAAATATGACATGAAAATAAGATTCTCACTTAACAACTCTGATATGTTAAGTGGGAATCAAATGTGACATAAAAATAAGATTCTCACTTAACAACCTTGACATGTTAAGTGGGAATTAAATGCATATAAAAATGAGATTATCACTTAACAACTTTGATATGTTTAAGTGGTAATCAAATGTGTTTTATGTGCAAAGAGAAGGGAATTCTTTGTTTGATAAATGTGGCATGTCAAATAAGATTCCAAAATATAGGTGAAATTAAGTCATTGCTTATACCACTCATGCTCTAGTCTCTTAGGGAGTGGATTTAAGGACTTTAATCTTTTTCTAAATTAATAACAGTGCAACTATCTTGTAATTTTATATGACTAAACTATATGATTTTAAAATTGTAGGAGTTAGCTGACGGTCACTCCACGAGGTTGTAAGCCCAATAGTCAGGTGATTTACCCTCTCTTGTGGAGGTAAACCTATACCCATCTTTGCTTAGATTTAGGTGGTGATTTAGCTCTTGCTAAAGCCCTCTAGATTTAGGATCCAGGTTACTATTTCCTTCAGGCTATAAGCATAAATTCTCACCTCTTAGGCATTTCCATAATCTTGTGTTGCTGGATTATAAACCCTAGTAATCTATTAAAATTTTAACTCAAAATATATAAGATCCTTCACTTTTAGATATATAAAGCCCAACTATATGATAGATTGGAATGCTCACTAGGCCTTCTGGTATCATGAGCATTCCCTACAATTCCATTTGGCTTCCAAAAATAAGTCTTCTCCTTGATCTTTCCCATTTGATCATCCAACATAACTAATTTATTGATAGTCATAACCTTAAAATCTTTGGAGACAACAATTATCTACTTTAATCAGAGTATTCCTAAGGAGTTCACCTTCCTTAGGATGTAATTAACTATGGAGGCTGGCCTCCATAGGGAACTTTAGAACCATGTTTAATATAAAAATTACTTTATTCATCCATGTAAAGTAGGAGAAAAATCTCTAGTATATTTGAAGACCCATCATGCCTTAAGAGTCCTTATTAGGTGATTAGGTCCATTGAAGGATAATCTCTCTATCTTTCAAGATAGTATAACATACCCCAATATCGTACCTGATCACTTCAATAAGTACCCTCTCAGATTTGCATGGTGTCCCCCATACATCAAAAAATAAACACCACATAGCATACACTAAACTCAACTATATATACAAATTAGAGATTCATTATTTATTTATATTTTCATATCTATTACAACGATTCAATAAAAATATTTAAATACTTTAAAGTTAATAAAATATTTTAATATAATACATTAAAATGAGATGTTTATGATGAGGGTGATAGAGCAGAAGAGGGAGAAGGGGAGGTTCTTGAAATGTTGGGGTTGGTTAGATGAATTGAGGAGACAAATCCAACAAGGCTACAATATACACCGGAGAAATTGCAAGGGAAGGTAGCGGTCAACGGCAATTGAAAAAGATGGTTGGTATATGGAAGGAGTTCTTGAGATCGACAATGATGGATTTCTCGTGGATAGTAATGGTAATGATTGCAATGGTGCCGAGAAGGGTGAAAAGAGAGAGAGAGAGAGAGAGAGAGAGAGAGAGAGAGAGAGAGAGAAATTAGTGGAGAAAGGAGGATGAGAGAGCAATCGTTGGTCACTGACGGTCCATAGATATAAAGGACAATGTCAAATGGAGGTGCATAAAGAAGAGATTCACTCAGAGAATGGCAGAGGATGAAGCTCATGCAAGGACATCAACAGGTTAAAAGAAATAAAATATGTGTTTCTCTGCCAATTCGTAGTGCCCTCAATTCGAATCTTGAAAAGATACTAGTATATTAATTTATCATGAAAATGATTCAAATATTCAAAAAAAAAAATAGTTATTAAAGATATTGAAATCATGTCTGAAGGGAAACGTTATAGTGGCGGTAGATCAAATCACTAATTTTATCAATTGATTTAAATATATAAGTATAATTATTAAAAATAATTGAAGATATAATTTTAAATAAAATTTAATGTAATTTATTAGATATTATTTAATTTTTTTCATAAAACTAAATATTAGAAAGTTTAAAACTACATATCAAGATATTTATTAAAAATCTTTATAGTTATATACCTTTAATTAATATACAAAAAGGAAGATTTACATACATACTACATAATTCTTATGTATTTATATATCCAATGCCTAAACTTCAATTATATATATATATATATATAACACATTTTTTAATATCACATCAAAAATATCATCACTTACTTTTTAAAAATAAATTATAATTTTTTAAACATAAAAAATGTTACATAAGTAAATATCTAACTTTTGGTATTAGACATTGTGGTGTTTATTTTTGAATGTGTATAAGGACACACATGATCGAGAGGGTACTTATGATTGAATATGGTGTAATATCTAAAGATAGAGACATCACCCTTCAATGGACCTAATCACCTAATAAGGACTCCTAAGGCATGATGGGTCTTCAAATGTACCAGAGATTTTTCTCCTGCTTTACATGGATGAATAAAGCAAGGTATATTAAATTGGGTTCTAAAGTTCCCTATGGGGGAAAGCCCCCATAGTTAATCACATCTTAGGAAAAGAAATTTCCTAAGAATACTCTCGATTAAAGTGGACAATTAGTGTCTCCAAAGATTTCAAGGTTAGATTATCAATAAATTGGCTGGATTGGAAGATCAAATGGAAAAGATCAAGGAGAAGACTTATTTTTGGAAGCCAAAAAGAATAGGTTGGGAATGCCCATGATACTGAAAAGCCTAGTGAGCTCCAATCTATCCTATAATTGGGCTTTATATTTGAATTTGAAGAGAATTATTTTTCTAAGTTGAAATTTCATTAAATTACTAAGGCTTATAATCCACCAACACAAGGTTAGGGAAATGCCTAAGAGATAATGATTTATTCTTGTAGCTCGAAGGAAACAGCTACCTCGGATCCAAAATCTGGGAGGCTTTAGCAAGAGAAAAACATGACCTAAATCTAAGCGAAGATGGGTATAAGGTTTTCCTCCATAAGAGAGGGAAAACCACCCAACTGCTACACTTATAATCGCTTGGAGTGGTCGCCAGTTAACTCCTTCTACAATTTTCAAGTCATGAGGTCTGGTCATATGAATTCCAAGATAGCTATGGTAGTTATTTATTTAGAAATAGACAAAAGTCCTTAAACGCACTCCCTTAAAGACTAGATCATGAGTGGAATGACAAATGACTTAATCTAATGCAAAATCTTTTCAAATTTTATTTCATTTTTTATACTTCATTTGAACACAAAGGCTTTAAAATTTTTATATGCCTAAATGCATGATGAAGTAGATTATTGGTGAAATCAGCTAGAAGAATGTGTTCTCCACCACAAAGGATGCACTCCCAGGTCAAGCACCCTCCTATCGTTCAAGGATGGAGATCCTTTATGTTCAAGTGAGAAAGAATATGCATGCATGATGTGAAACATACAACTATACAGCTAAGGGGTTGATAAGTGTTTTAATTATCTTATTTAATACCTAAGCTTTATGGTGAGGTTATAAATTATTTAAAGCTTTAGTTATGAGTTGTAGTTGGGTAGAAATCTTATTTTTATTCTCAGAGTCTAATCGCATCCAGGCCACACATTAAAACATCAGTCATTTAAGAAATGATGAAAAGCATGCCATTTCTAATGCAAACTAAACATAACATCAATTAATTTTATAAGTTTAATGCAAAAGAATAAGAGGCTGACGCGGTCGGGTACCGCCGTACAAACCGAAAAGAAAAAATAGGTAGCCAAGCTCTACCCTTATACAACTCATAATATGAAAGGATAATTAAAATTCATAAATGAATAAGCGCTATGGGGATCTTTAAGTCTTCATGTCTCCATGTCTTCTTCATCTCTTCTTTTCCTTTTGATTTGGTGGACTTCAAAGCATCACATAGCTCCCGAGGAAAAGCCTTCTTATCCAATGCTCATCATAATCCCCCATAACACTAATCCTAATTCCTAATGAAAAATTATATTAAAAATAAAAAAGTAAATCTAACTACAGCTGCAAAATAGAGGTTAGCTAAACATACATACAATCCCAAGCAGTTCTATGCATGATTTGGACTTAGCACCCCGCACATGGGTAACCAAGCCCACTTGCCCTAACTTGGATTATGCTTAAGGACTTAAGCAACCTACAAAGAGAGCATTAATATTTATTTTAGGCACCACTTAAGCATAATCCCTTGCAGAAAATATGATTAGGCTAATATCAACCTAACATCTAGTCTATGAAACATACACCCTAACATCCAGTTTAAAATAATACATCAAAAAATAAAACATATACATCATACCATGAACTTCCCTAACATAAATCTAAAAGTGGTGACTTAGTTCTAATTTGTGTTTTAAGGCTTGTGTGGTATATCTTAAGTAAGCATTATTATTATGATTTTCTAAGTATGAAAGACTTTCATTTAATACAAAGGGTTGATTTGAAAATTTTAGTTTATGTTTTCTTTTATTTCATATAATTACACTTAGCAACTAAGTATTATAAAGAGAAGAAAGAGGATTGCCCTCTTTCATCCTTATCTTAAGCCACTTTCTAAAGCACATTAATTTGATTTATTTCTCTTTAGTAAATGATTTAATTAATCCTAAGTTTAGGTTCCCTTTAAGTAACTTTTATTTAACATGTAAGGCACCTTAAGATTAATTTAATTGAACAACTAACATATGACACATATCAAATCATTCCTTTCCATCATGGATATCATGCATATGGTCTATTCCTAAGTATATCTATACATATAGCACACTTAAATGATGAATATATGTGTATGTGGAATCTTATACTCTTGTATGTGATTGAATTATTTAGTCATATTAGCTTAAAGCTCTATCTAAATTCTTATAAAAAAATACATAAGGATGAAATTAAATATGTACGTGTCATTGTTAACCTGGGAAGTGAGGTAACCAAATGACCTCCTTGGGACTAACTAAAGCCTTGTATTCTCGGGATGTCCAAACTATATACCCATTACATTCAATCATATGTAAAATTATATACATGAATATGAGAAAGAAAGGTCCAAATCACATGAATAATTAATCCAAACACTTAGTCAATTATGGATGCATGGATTTTTTTTTTTATAAAAGAAAGAGGAGTTTTAATTCTATAATTAAATACACACACACATGTATAAGAGAAATAAGCTAGCACATTCCATTACTAACTAGGAGATAATCAAATGACCTCAACTAACTTTATTCTTGGATGTCTAGACTAAGCACTTGCTTTCTCAAATACACATGGATGTATAGATAAATAAAGGAAGAAGAACCATGCAAATATTATCTATTTTTTTCTTTGATTGAATCATTTATGCATGTGAATTAAAGTTCTATCCAAATTCTAATGTAGAAATACATGTAAATGAAATCAAATAAGTACGTGTCATTGTTAACTAGAAAAGTGAGGTAATCAGATGGCCTCTTGGGGCTTAAAGCCTCATATTCCTGGGATGTCCAGACTATATACTTATTAACATTCAAATACATGTAAATCCACATATGAATTAAAGAAAAGAAAGCTTCAACCCATAAACTTAAGGTATAATCACATGAGCATTCTATATATTTATAACTAACATGACAACATATGTTACCATTTACTTATAAACTTTTGAAAGATACATTTGAGTTTAGTAGGATATAATC
Source organism: Cymbidium sinense (assembly GCA_021442155.1). Classification (NCBI taxonomy): domain Eukaryota; kingdom Viridiplantae; phylum Streptophyta; class Magnoliopsida; order Asparagales; family Orchidaceae; genus Cymbidium; species Cymbidium sinense. The sequence continues at coordinate 100,154,439 of CM038226.1, read as the reverse complement.
ATCACATTAAATTAGATCAACACATGCAAGCTTAACATAAAGGAAAACCATTTAATTAAATTAATTTTGAAAAGAGATGGATGCATGGAATTAAACAACATGCAATATGTAGCATGGTTGGATAGGAAAAATCAAATACAAGCATGTGATTCATTCAATCCAATTGATTCCAAAGGAAAAACATATCAAATAAAACTATTTTAAATAAAATAAAATTCTTTAATGTCATTTTTAATTTAATGTTCAATTTGACTTATGTGAGAAGGAGTTTGCTAATCCTAACCCATCCCCATGTTTGTAAGTTGATTTGATTTAATGGAAAGCGATTAAATTGATTTTTTGGTTTAATTAAGTTATGACACGTATTAGGTTTACTAGTTAACCCTTACTTATGTTGCCTTAAAGTAATTATCCTAATAATTATAAGCTAATATGATATGCAAATGAATTGAAAAGTAATTTAGAAGTGGTCCTATGAAATGAAAGAGTCAAATGCAATTAGCTCACAATTATTGGTTAATTAGATTAAGAAACTTACTTAATTACTTCTTTGATTTTCCCATACATATGAGTTAATCATAATTTCATTAAATCTCTTTAGGCTATTATAAACCTAAAGATCTACCCATAAATTAATTTGGGAGATCAAAAATTTTTATGGTTTTTTAATTAAACTAATTAAGAAATTAATTAACCAATTAATCTCTAATTAATTTCTCTTGAAAAGTAAGGTGAACTTAGGGAAAGAAATTAGGAGAGATGTCCCAATCACATTTCATCAATCTCCTCACTATTAAACAATGATAAATGGCCTAATTAATTAATTTACTATTTAAGTTGTGACATCCCATGCTGAGTCAGTTGGCAATGGGACGCGCTTTCTTGTGCACCGTCTGATCTAAGATCGGATGGCCACGATTAAACTCACAGTGTAAAGGGGATAAAATCAATCAAATATAATGGATCTAATCATCGTCATCCATTCTGATCACACAGAATGGATGGCACATGATCTATCTTCGTGTGGGCTATAAGAGATGGAGCCTGTCTGCCATTTCACGCACGATCCGAGCTCACCCAAGCTCAGATTAGCTCCAAATGGAACTCACACCATCGCACGAAGGATCTAAGAGGATCCAATGGCTATGATCACATGGCATTCACATTTCTTTTGAAAGCTACAAAAAAGGAGGACTGCTCAATTTTAATGATGTACCTCACCGAAGCTATGACTCGTCTGGTTGAGATGAAACCCTCTTGAGCAGCAATTGAGTTGATTCCAAGTGGATTGCTAGGGAGGTGTGGTGTTTATTTTTTTGTTTTATTATGTGTATGTGTGTGTATATGGGAGGGATGCCATGCATATATAAGGATGTACTTATTAAGTTGATCAGGTATGACATCAAGTAATAGTACACTATCTCAAAAGATAGAAATCACTACCTTACGATGGACCTAATCACCTAGTAGAGACTCTTAATGCATGATGGGTCTTCGAATGTACCAGAGATTTTTCCTACTTTATATGGATGAATAAAGCAGGGTTTATTTAAACTGGGTTCTTAAGTTCACTATGGGGGAAATCCCTAATAGTTAAGTACATCCTAAGGAAGGTGAGTTCCTTAGAAATACTCTCGATTAAAGTAGGTAATTGTTGTCTCTAAAAAATTCAAAGATAGGACTATCAATAAATTTGTTATGTTTAAGATCGAATGGGATAGATCGAAAGGAAAGACTTATTATCGAAGCCAAAAGGAAATAGGTAGGGGATGCTCATGATACTAGGAAGCCTAGAGAGCATCCCAAACTATATTATGGTTGGGCTTTATATATTTGAAATTGAGGAGAATTATATATTTGAGTTGAAATTTTATTAGAAATCTAGGACTTAAAATTCCATAATATAATATTATGAAAATGTCTAAGAGGTGAGGATTTGTACTAGTACCCCATAAGAAAATAGCAACCTCAGATCTAAATCTAGGGAGCCTTAGCGAGGGACAAAGCACGACCTAAATCTAAGGAAAAAGTGGATATATTGTTTACCTCCACAAGAGAGGGTAAACCACCCGACTGCTGGACCTATTACCACCTAGAGTGGCAGCAAACTAATTCCTCCTACATTTTAAAACCATGTAGGAAAGTCTTATGATTTTTCAAGATGGCTAGGTTATTATTTAGAAAAGAAACTAAAGCCCTTAAATCCACTCCCTAAGAGACTAGAGCATGAGGGGTATGAATAATGACTTAGTCTAATATAAAATTTATCAAATTTTATTTAATTTTGACTCTTTAGTTTGATACAGGCTATAAGATTTTATATGTTTAAATGCATAATGAAGTTGATTGTGAGCTAAATCAAAAGAGAAAGAGGTGTTTTCCAACATATGCTCTCAAAAGTCAAGCCTTATTTTATCTGGCAAAGATGGAAACCCTCTCTTAGCAAGAGTGAAACAAAATGACATGCAAGATATTAAACATTCAACATCTAGCTAAGGGGTTGCTAAATATTTTATTATCTTGATTTAATGCCTAGGCTTTATGTGGTGTCATGAGTTATTTTAAAAGTTTAATTATGAGTTGTAATTGGGGTAGAAATTTTTTTTCCTAAGAGCCTAAATGGATTTAGGCCACACATTAAATCATCATACATGAAGAAACTAGAAAAAAATACATGCCATTTCTGTATACATAATTTAAACAAATCATCAAATAATTTATAAACTCAATATGAAAGAATAACAAGCTGGTGCGGTCGAGTACTACCGTACAACCCAAAAAATAGAAATGTGTAGTCGTGCTCTACCATTATACAACCCGGTATATGAAAGAATAATTACAAGTTACAAAATGATAAGTGTTATGGGAGATCTTCAAGTCTTCATGCTCCCTCCATTTATTCATTTGTGCTCCATTTGATTTGGTAAGCTTTTAGGCATCACATGGCACCCTAGGATCAAACCTTCTTGCCAATGTTCATCCTTAACATCCATAACACTTAATCAAACTCCTAATGCATAATTATAATAAAATAATAGAAAAGTAAATCTAACTACACCTCTAAAATAAGTGTTAGCTAAATACATCATACAACCCAAGTAGTTATATGAGTAATCTGGACTTAACATCTTGTACATGGGTAACCAAGTCCACATGTCCTAATGTAGATTATGCTTAGGGGTTAAGAAACCTGCAAAAGAGAGCATTTATATTTATTTTAAGTGCCACTTAAGCATAATCTCCTGTATAAAACATGATTAGACTAATCACAGCCTAACATCCATTCTACAAAATATACACCCTAACATCCAATCTAAAATATTACATCATAAAACAAATATACATCAAACCATACACCACCCAAACATAAAACTAGAAGTGGTGACTTAATCTAATGTGAATGTTAAGGCTTGTGTGGTATGTCCTAGTTAAGCTTTAGATTTAAGATTTTCTAAGTACGAAGGACATTTAATTATGAAGGGTGGTTTCACTTTAAATGGCTTTATTAATTTGAAAATTTTACTTAGTATTTTCTTTTGTTTCACTTGACCTACACAATAACTAAGTGTTATGAAGAGAAAGAAAGCGAGGATCACTCTCTTTCATCCCTACCTTAAGTCACATCTAAGAAAAATTAATTAATCAATTCCCTTTAATGAATGGCTTATTATATGTTTTAATTAGTCCTAAGTTTAGGTTCACTCTAAATAAACTCATTCAATAAGGCATCTTAAAATTAGTTGGAATGAATTACTATCACATAACACATGTTTGTTCATTTTTTTTCCATCATGTGTTTCATGCATATGATCAAATCCTAAGGATAGTTATACATGCAATTTACATCTTAGCACACTTAAATGATGAATGTGAGTAAATATATTTGGAATTAATATTCATTTGGTTGGATGATTTTTTTTCATATTGATTTAAAGCTTTATCTAAATTCTTATGAAAAAGCATAAGGAAAGAACCTTAAATCACATGACTAATCAACTCAACCAATCAAATAAAGCATGAATGCATGCCTTTTAATAGAAAAAGGGGTTTTCATTCATTGGCTAAGTACGCATTCACATGTATAAAATATTTAAGCAAGTAAGTCGTCATTGTTCTACACCAAGGGAACGAGGTAGGAACCTTCTTAGGGCTACTTAAAGTCATGCGTCTCTGGGATGTCTAGAATAATATACTACTATCCTTAGATACATATGGATGTATAAACAACTACAAGAATAGAAATCCATGCAAAAATTATATTTTGATTTGATTGATTTAATTATGTAAATGAATTAAAGTTCTTTCTAAATTTTGATGTTCAAATGCATAAGATTGAAATCAAGCAGGTATGTCACCATTATTTCTCACCAAGAGAACGAGGTAGGAACCTCCTTAGGGCTACTTAAAGTCGTGCATCCTTGGGATGTCCAGACTAATATACCCGCTAACATTCTTACTTATACAAATCAACTAACATTCTTACTTATACAAATCAACATATGAATGTAAGGAAGAGAATTTATTTCATACACTAAATTTATATTCATTTGCATTTCCTATGTATATATAACTAAAGTTATAATATATATGTATATTCATTCATTAATAAACTTTTGAAAATATATTTGAGATTTAATAGTGATACTAACCACACATATTGTTTTTAATTAAGCCAACATGTGCAAATTGACATAAAGGAAATCATTTTTATTTGATTATTTTGAAAGACATAAATACATGAGTACATATGACATACAACATTTAGTATGAATGGAAGAAAATAAAGAAACACAAGCGTGTAATTTCCTTCATTCCCACTAAGTCCTAAGGACAATCAAACTAAATAAGATCATTTAAAACAAACCAATGTTCTTTAATGTCATTTCAATTTTTATGTTTGATTTGAGTTAAGAAATATAAAATAAGTTTGCTTATCCTAATCCCACCCCATGTGTAAAAATTTAGTTTAATGAAGACCAATTAGGTTGATTTTATGTCATAATTAGGTTAGGGTATGAATTAAGTCAATTAATTTACCCTTACCTACATCACCTTAAGCTGATTAACTAAATAATGATGAGACAATATGAGATGAAACCACATGAAAAGTAAATTGGCAATGCTCCTAAGAAATGAAAGGGGCCTAATGCAATTGGCTCATAATTAATAGTTAATTAAGCCTAAGGAGCTCACTTAACTATTTTTATGGTTTTCTCACACATGTGAGTAAATCATAATTTCATTAGCTGTCCCTTTAGGTTATTGAACACCCAAAGAGCTACCCAAGGTTGATTAAACAAAGCTAGATTGTAAAATGAATGGATTTTAAATTTAGTTCTATTTTAATTTTAACCAAGTCATTAATTGATTAATTAAATCTTTTGATTATATCTCTTAATTAGGATGATGAATTTAACTTAAAGAAAGAGATCAAGAGATGGGTCTCAATCCCAATCACTAAATCATTCCAATTATCAAAGCTCTGAAATAGCTCACATCTTAATTAAGTTAATTAATCAAAAGGTTAATTAATCACTTAATCTTGAATTAATTATAATGGATAAAGAGGCTTAATGAAATGGTCATAAGGAATAAACCTAAACCATTTCTCTAACACTCTTCACTATTAACAGAGGGTCATGAGCTTAATTTAAGGATTAAGTTATTGTTCATTCACTAATTGTCACTAATTAAATTAAGAGAGTGATTAAGGCTTAATCAATTAATTTTCCTAATTATGCAACCAATAAAATCCCAAAAAAAATAGGGAGGCAGAGGTCATTCCCCTAAACATCCACAAAAAATTTGAGATTAATTATGTGATTAATTGAGGAGTAATTAAGCTAATTAAATTTTTAATTAAACTTTAATTAAGCCAAAATCACTATTCAAAATTAATGAATAATAATATTTTTAGATTTTTCTCAAAATATCTTCAAAATGAGCCATCATTTGTATTTTTAGATTTTTCTACAATTAGTTATGATTTTTAGAAGTTTCAGGATTAAAAATTGATTAATTAACCCTAATTAAAGCCTTCATCCTGTCGGGCCACGTGGCAGCTCACGCGGCTCGCTTTCCATGAGGCGAGATTGGAGTTTCTATTTAAGTTATCACATCACCATGCTAACTCTAATGGTGGCGGATGCGCATTCCAGTGGACCATCCGATCTAAAATCAGACAACCACGATTAGATCCCGTAGTAAAGGGGAGAAAAGAGAGGATATAATGCATGATCTAATCAGAGTCGTTCATTCCAATCACACATAATGGATGACTCATTATATATCTCCTACGAGCAATAGATGACATATCCCATCCACCATGGATCGCTCAATCTGAGCTCACCCAAGCTCGTATCAACTCCAAACTCAACTCGTACATTCGCGTGAAGGATCCACATGGATCCAATGGCTAGATGGGCTCAAATGCAACTTCTCTTCGAAAAGGACCAACCAATTTTCATACAAGCCTCAATTTTGGAAAATTACCTCACCAAAGCCTATGACCGATGATTCCAACGATTAAGGAAGCTTCATTTGGGGGAAATAAAGCCCCGTTGAGCTACACGAGCTTTGATTTGAGGTAGATTGCTCCCAAGGCCAAACTCCTCCTATTTGGCAATTGGACTTAGTCAAACTCCTATCTCTGGTGGCTTGGAGGATCAGGAAATGATTCGTTCAACTTCGACTAGGTGCAGTGATGGTATGGGTTAAAGGAATTATGGTTTTATTGATTGGAGAGGGAGTATTGATCAAAGGAAGGCTGCCCTATTTTCAATTTCAAAGATAGAGAGAAAATATGATTGAGGGAGGCTTGGAATGGCTCTGAGGAGTTTTGAAATCTCTTTTCAAATTCACACAATGTTGAATGTCACAATTCCCACTCAAATTGGGGGTGTATTGGCTGAAAATGTGTGTGAAGGACAAACATGATGGTTGGCTTGATTCAAATGGCAAGCCACCATCAGGGCACCGAAGAGTTCATGTCCAACTCCACGTAGCTCAACTTGAGTGGAGGGAGCTATGGGAGGAGTCTCTAAGGCTGGTGTACAAAGATCCCATTTCATTTTGTCCTTGGGGAGCTCAGTTTAGCTTGAGTGAGGAGGAGTTAAACTCCCATTGGTCCTTGGCCAACCTAGGGGGGATTAGGTGAGCTAAGTGGGTTAGGTTGAGCATCACTTGAGTGCTTAGAGGCTACCATGGTGATGGGGAAATCAACTTTGCTTGTTGGTGTGAAGATTTAATGGAAAGAAGGTTTGTCCAATGGCTCATTGCTTGGGTGGGGCCCACTATGGATTTGGGCGTATTTGGGAATGACTTAGGACTAGTTAGGGTTGGGTTAAACCAGGTCTTAGGGTCCCATATGTTAGTTTTGGGTGATTTGGCTTCACATGGTTAAAATAGACTCATTTGGGTTGGTTAACCAATTAGGTCAAATAGGGTCAAACTAAGCTTAGGTTAAGTTCAAATGATGTTTTGAAGAGTTTTGGTTCAAGTGGTTTTGATTAATTTGGCTTAGGTTTTATTTTGGCTCATTTGGATTCAAATAGGTCAAATGGGATAATTTAACCAATTTGGCCAATTTGACCAAATTGGGCTGAGTTAAGTGTTGGTTCATGTTTAATTGGTTAATTGAAAATGATTGTAAGCTTTGGTTTGGTTTAATTTGGAATTAATTTGGATTTTGTCCAATATAACCTTTTAGGTCAATTTAGGCTAGGTTGGGTCAAGTTAACCAATTGATAAAATTGGGCTCAATCATGGCTTTGGTCAAGTTCAATAAGTGATTTGGAATGAATTTGAGCTATTGGTTGCAATCAATTTGGATCAAATAATGATTTGACCCATTTTGGCTATTTTGGCTAATTTGGGTCAACTTAGGTCAAATGGCTAATTGGACTTTATTTAGCTCAATTGAGGGTTTGATCATGTTCAATCATTGATTATGAATTGGTTTGAATCAATGGTTTCAATCAATTTGGTATATGGTGTGTTTTAGCTTGTTTGGGTTTCATTTGGGGTAAGGGTTGACTTGGTCAAAGGACCAAGTTAACTTGGTTTGGCCCAATCTAAGGTAGTTAATCACCCTAGCATGATTGTTGATCATGCTATGCGGTTTGGATGGCTTGGTTCAATCCAATTTGGGTTGGATTAGAACTTGGCTCAAAATGATCTTTTAGGTCACTTTGGGTCAAGTGGACCTACATGGGTTAATTGGATTGATTTTGTCTTGATTCAAGTTTAGTTGAGTTGGTATATGGGTTTGAGATAGAAATATAAATCCAATTGCAAATGGTTTGGAGTCAAATGAATTTTCATTAATATGATAATTTCAAGTCAAAAGTAGTCAACATGGGCTTGACTTGGGTTGACTTGGATTTGGTTTGATAATTGTAATTTGTGTTTATATTAGGAACAATAATTGAAGGAATGATTGAATCATGAAGAAATCCATGGGTTCTGAATTGATTTGGGTATCATTTAGCCAAGTTCAATAATTTTTCTAAAAAGGCTAAAATTAGAAATTTGATTTCATTTGGGTTTGGATTTGGCTATTTGGATTTATATTTCATTTATATTTATGAATATAAATGAAGATATAAATGATTTATGAGAAAATCACTTGGGTTTGGAGTGATTTGGAAGCAAATTTGACCAAGTTGAGGGATGTAAGACAAAAGGGCTTAAGTAGAGAATTGATTTGGTTTGATTTATTTTGATTTGATTTGAATGGTTTGAAGTTAGATTTCAATTATATTTGTGAATATAAATGAGGGAATGATTGATTTATAAAGAAATCAACCAAATTTGATTTGGTTTGAAGGAGTTTTTGGCTAAGCATATGAAGGTGATTCATATGACTTAGGAAGGGATTTTGGAATTTGAATGTAATCAAGGATTTCAATCATTTGATTTAGGATTTGATTTATGATCTTAGATTTGAATTTGAGGTTTGGATTGGAAGAAGGAAGTAAGGATTGGGTTTAAGGATATAAGGTAGGCAAGTCTTCCTAAATCCCTAAGGCATAACCTCTTCCTATGGCTAATCCTTCTAAGTCTATAGGCTTAGGTAAGTGTTCACCTAATAACTAGAAGTGTCTTAATACTAATGAGCTCTTAGTGTCTACAATAGTCCTAGATTTATGATGACAAGTTGAGAGCTCACTCCCAAAAGTGAGGTCAATAAGAGACAAAGATCCTTGCTTTGGAGCTTCAGCTTTGATCGAAATCCTAGCTCCGGTGATCGTGACATTGAGGTGTGTTTACTATTTCGAAAGATAGAGACATCACCCTTCAGTAGACCTAATCACCTAATAAGGACTCCTAAGGCATGATGGGTCTTTGAATGTACTAGAGATTTTTCCCCTATTTTACATGAATGAATAAAGCAAGGGTTTATATTAAACTGGGTTCTAAAGTTCCCTATTGGGGCAAACCCCCATAATTAATTACATCTTATTGAATGAAATTTCCTAAGAATACTCTCAATTAAAGTAGACAATTAAGGTCTCAAAAGATTTTAAGGTTAGACTATCAATAAACTTATTGTATTAGAAGATCAAATGGGAAAGATCGAAGAGAAGACTTCCTTTTAGAAGCCAAAGGGAATAGGTAGGGAATGCTCATGATACTAGGAAGTCTAATAAGCATTCCAATATATCCTATAATTGGGCTTTATATATTTGAATTTCAAGAGAATTATTTTGTTTGAGTAAAAATTTCATTAGATTACGGATGCAGCCTTCATGGCCATGGATGGAATGGGTGATGCTGGAACCTGCACTGGCGATGGCGGATGTGGGGTAGAGTGGTGGGGTGGAGACACCACTGACTCTCAGTGTACAGGAGCTGCCCTCCTGTGATGACTGGTCCCCATGAGGAGAATACTATCAGTATGATCATCATGGGTAGTGTGTCGAGCTGGAAATTCAACCAAAGAAAAAGCAGCTGACTGACGGCTGAACCTCCATCGCTCTCTACTAGTGAGATATGATGTATGGGCCTCACAGGCCCTCTCTTGTCGGATCTGCCTCCCTACACTGTGGGGGATAACAGATCATAAATCAAACTGTGTACTAGACTCTAAACGTCCGTAGGCTCCACCTACCTGGCGTAGAATAGAACAAAGTTCGGCATACGACCTCCTAGTCCTAGAAACTATCTGTTGTAGATGCACCACTGGAGGAGGAAATGAACAGATCCTCTTGACATCCTCTATATCTAATCCTGAGGGAGGATGAAACTGGTTCTCCATAACCAGTGGTGAAGTGATCATAGTAGACTCATCCATGGTCGATTGGCAAATGCTTCAAGCCTCCATTATCTGGTATGGAACCGTTTGACCATACGGTTCTTATTTATGCACAGGGTGCGAGTAGGATGAGAGGAGTGTGAGCTAGACCCGTACTCAAATATAGGGGAGACAAGCCCTAAAATTAGGGGAGCCTTACCCTTGGAGGGTACATATGATAGGGTGCTAGCTCGCACCAGGGCAACGTGGGCAACTCTAGGACGAACTACCATTGGGACTGGAACTATCAATACCATCGGTACTGCCGATACTGAAACCACTAAAGTCTGTGGTACTGCCATAGCTTTCTTCTTTAGTGAGGATACATCTGAATCAGGATAAGTCTACCCTCATGACCAGCTTTTGCACAGCCACCCTCTTCCTGCTGACTAATGTGAGGGGAATGCCCTCACAAGTGATCTTGGCCCCACAAATTCAAGGTCAAAGTGGATCAAATGGGTATGATCTAAATGAGGAAAGTCAGCCTGATCCAAGGTTAGATCCATGCCATGAGAGAATGTAAAGACAAATTTCTGTGATCCTTCCATTGCAGGGACTGAAACTGAAATTGAAAACTACACTGACTGAAAGAAATCTACAATGAGAAATGAACTGCATCAGTTTTTTGTCTCCATAGATTTTGAATTTTTGAATTTTTAAAATTTGAACCCACATCCAATAACTTGGAAGTGTTAAGTAGGGTTCAAATGAATTTGGAAGATTGATTGAAAGAGAAATTTGAGTATGAATCCAAATTTTAATAAATTTGAATATGCTGAAGTAAGAATTCAAAATTTTGATAGGATGCTTCCATAGGTTCATTTTGTTTTGATTTTGAATTTTTGTGATTTGGAAGTTGGAGGACCCTTCCTTTTAACAAATTTTGGTATGTTAAAGTAAGGGTCAAATCAATTTTTTTTATTTGAATGTTTTGAAATTTTTTTTTACTTAGCAAATCTAGGTATGCTAAGTAAAGTGAAAGTGATTGTTTCTTTTTTTGAAAATTTTATTTAATTTGATTTTGGAAAATTTTGGAATTCTTACTTGGAAAATTTAGGTATGCAAAATGAAGAACCCAAGTGTATTTTGTTTGACTTTTCAAAATAGGATTCTTAGCAAATTTAAGTATGCTACGAAAATCCTAAGTGTTTCATTTGTTTGGGAAAATTTTGATTTTTGAAAAGGGTAGGATCCTTTAGCAAATTTGGTATGCTAAGGGAATCCTAAGTGTTTTGTTTTGTTTTTGAAATGATTGAAAGTGGAGATTCAACTTTAACAAATTTGGTATACTAAAGATGAAATCCCACTTGGTTTTATGAAATGGAAATTTCACTTAGCAAATTTGAGTATGCTAAATGATATTCCAAATGGTGTGTTTTAAAATTTTGATTTCATTTTTGATTTTGAAAAATGGAAATTTCTCCTTAGCAAATTTGGTATGCTAGGGGAGGAAGTTCCAAAGATGTTCGAATGTTTTTGTTTTAACTTTGGAAACTTTACTTAGCAAATTTGAGTATGCTAGGTGAAGTTCCAAAATATGTTTTGAAAAGTTTTGAATTTTTGATTTGGAAACTATACTTAACAAATTTAGGCATGTTAAATGAAGTTCCAAATGTATGTTTAAAATTTTTTGAATTTTGATTTGGAAACTTTACTTAACAAATTTGGGTATGTTAAATTTAGTTCCAAATGTGTTTAGAATTATGAAAATTTTTGGATTTTGATTTTTGAAACCTTACTTAACAAATTTGTGTATGTTGAATGAAGTTCCAAAATATGTTAAGAATTTTGAAAATTTTTGTATTTTGATTTTGGAAACCTTACTTAACAAATTTGTGTGTGTTAATGAAGTTCCAAAATGTGCTTAGAATTTTGAAAAAAAATTTATTTTGATTTTGGAAGCCTTACTTAACAAATTTGTGTATGTTAAATGAAGTTCCAAAATGTGTATAGAAAATTTTTGAAATTTTTGGGATTTGGAGACTTCACTTAACAAATTTGGGTATGTTAAGGGAGGTTACAAATGTGTTTAGAAAATTTTGAAATGTGATTGTTGATCTTGATGTTTTAAAAAGAAGGCCTCCATTTAACAAATTTAAGTATGTAGAGTGGAGATCAATTTTATTTCTGAAATATGATATTTTCATTTTGTGTGTAATTGTTGCTGTTTTGAAATAGAGGAATTCCAACTTAAAACATATGTGGGATATGTTTAAGTGGGATTTCCTAAAATGATATCTTATTTTTAGTTGGGGATGAAATTTTCATTTAATAAACCTAAGCATATTAAATGTAGGTATTCATGTGTGCTTTTTGAAAAGTTTTATGATTATGATTGGGATTTTTGTCAAAGAACTGGGCTTGACTTTTGAGAGTCATGGTGGAAACACACCTCCTTCTTACTGATTTTGGCCCACAACCAATTTCTCATGCATTAGGCATATGAAATCCCATAGCCTATGTCAAATAAATTGTCCAAAAATAAAAATAAAACTTAACAAAATTTGCAATAGATTTAAGTCATTATTCATGCACTACATGATCTAGTCTCTTAGAGAGTGTGTTTAAGGACTTAGTCTCTTTCTAAATAAACAACAGCCTAACTATCTTTCAAATCATAAGACTTGCCTACATGTATTTAAAATCGTAGGAGGAGTTAGTTGGCGGCCACCTCTAGGCGATTGTAAGTCCAATAATTAGGTGGTTTATCCTCTCTTGTGGAGATAAACCATATACCCATTTTTTTCTTAGATTTAGGTCATGTCTTGGCTCTCACTAAAGCTCCTTAGATTTAGGTTTAGAGGTTGTTATTTCACTTTGCAGGCTACAAGCATAAATTCTCACCTCTTAGGCATTTCCATGATCATGTGTCATGAAATTGTAAACCCTAGATTTCTAACAAAAATTCAACTCAAACACATAATTCCTCTCAAATTTCAAAAAATATAAAGCCCAACCATAGGATAGATTGGGATGCTTATTAAGCTTCCTAGTATCATAAGCATCCCCTATTTATCTCCCTTTGGTTTCGATAAGAACTCCCTCTTTTTGATCAATCCCACTTGATCTTTCAAAAATAACCAATTTATTGATAGTCCTACCTTTAAAATCTTTGAAGACAATGATCATTTACCTTAATTGAGAGTATTCTTAAGTAATCTCATTATTCCTTAAGATGTAATTAACTACTGGGGGCTTGCCTCCATAAGGAACTTAATGAACCCGATTTAAAATAAACCCTATTTTACTTTTTTATGTAAAGTAGGGGAAGAATCTCTGGTACATTCAAAGACCCATTGTCCTTAGGAGTCCTCATTAGGTGATTAGGTCCATTGTAGAATGGTGGCTTCTATATCTCATGGTAGTACATCATTCCTCAATGCTATACCCGATCACCCTAATGAGAACATCTGCGGATCTACATGGTGTCCAACTAGCGTATTTTATTTTCATTTACTCATAAATAAAAATAAAAAACACCACAATACTCATGATACTAGGAAGCCTAGTGTGCATCCCAAACTATCCTATGGTCAAGCTTTATATATTTGAAATTAAGGAGAATTATATATTTAAGTTGAAATTTTATTAAAAATCTAAAACTTATAATCCCACAATATAAGGTTATGGAAATGCCTAAGAAGTCAGAATTTATGCTTGTAGCCTGAAGGAAAACAATAATCTTAGATCTTAAATTTAGGGAGCGTTAGCGAGGGCCAAAGCACGTCCTAAAACTAAGGCAAAAAAGGGGTATATTGTTTACCTCCATAAGAGAGGATAAACCACCCGACTGTTGAACTTATAACCACCCGGTCCTCCTACATTTTAAAATTATGTGGTCAAGTCATATATTTTTCAAGATGGTTAGGTTATTATTATTTAGAAAGAAACTAAAGTCCTTAAACCCACTCCCTAAGAGACTAGAGCATGAGTGGTATGAATAATGACTTAATCTAATGCAAATTTTATCAAATTTTATTTAATTTTAGACTTTTCATTTTAACAAAGGCTATAGGATTTTATATGCCTAAATACATGATGAAATGGGGTTATTAGCTAAATCGGAGAGAAAGAAGTATTTTCCACCACAAAACCCTCAAAGGTCAAGTCTTCCCCTATCGTACAAGGACGGAAACCCTCTCTTAACAAGAGTGAAATAATATTATATGCGTGATATCAAGCATAAAATATTCAGCTAAGGGTTTCTAAATCTTTTAATTATCTTGATTTAATGTTTAGGCTTTAAATGAGGTTATGAGTTATTTAGAAAATTAGTTGTGAGTTGTAGTTGGGGTAGAAAGATTAATTTTTTTTCTAAGAGCCTAATCAGATTCAGGCCACACATTAAATCATCGTATATGAAGAAACTAGGAAAATACATGTCATTTCTATTGCACAATGTAAACAAATCATCAAACAATTTATAAACTCAATATGAAAGAATAATAAGCTATTGCGGTCGGGTACCACCATATAACTCAAAATGGAAAGTGGGTAGACGAGCTCTACCCTTATACAACCCGGTATATGAAAGAATAATTATAATTTAACAAATGAAAAAATGTTAGGGGGGTCTTCAAGTCTTCATACTTCTTCCATTTCTTCATTTTGATTTGGTAGGCTTCTAGGCATCACATGGTACCCCAAGATTAAACCTTATGGCCAATGTTCATCCTTAACCCCATAACACTTACAAATTCCTAATGCATAAATACATTAAAAGAATGAAAAAGTAAATCTAACTACACCTACAAAAATAAGTGTTAGCTAAACACACAATACAAACTAAGCAGTTATATGTATAATTTGGACTTAGCACTGGGTAAGTCCATTTAATTTAGATTATGCTTAGGGGTTAAGCAACCTACAAAAGAGAGCATTTATATTTATTTTAAGAGCCCCTTAGGCACAATCTCCTATAAAAATATGATTTGGCTAATCACAACCTAACATCCAGTCTACAAAGCATACACCCTAACATCCAGTCTACAATAATACATCACAAAATAAACATACATCAAATCATGTACCACCCTAACATATAGCTAGAAATGGTGACTTAGTCTAATATGTGTGTATTAAGGCTTGTGTGGTAGGTTCTAACTAGGCTTTAGAGTTACCATTCTCTAAGTATGAAGGACATTTAATTATAAAGAATGATTTCAATTTAAGTGGTTTAATTAATTTGTAAGTTTTATTTAATATTTTCTTTTATTTCATTTGACCTACATTAGAAGAAAAGAGAGGATCACTCTCTTTCATCCCTTTTTTAAGCCACATCTAAATAAAATTAATTAATCAATTCTCTTTAATGAATGACTTATTACATATTTTTAATTAGTCCTATGTTTAGGTTCACCTTAAATAATCTCATTCAATAATAAAGATTAATTGGAATTAATTACTATCTCATAACACATGTTTATTCATTTCTTTCCATCATATATAGCATGCATATAATTAGACCCTAAACATACCTATACATGCAATTTATATCTTAACACACTTAGCTGATGAATATGAGCACATATACTTAGAATTAATGTTCCATTTGGTAGAATTATTTTATCATATTAATTTAAAGCTCTATATAAATTCTTATAAAAAAGCATAAGAATAGAACTCCAAATCATGTGGCTAATTAATCCAACCACTTGAACAAAATATGAATGCATGTCTTTTTAATAGAAAAAGAGAATTTTCATTCATTAGCTAAATACACATTCAAATATATGAAAGTTTTAAGCAAATCGTCACCATTGTTGCACCGGGGTGAAGTAGGAACCTCCTTGAGCTACTTAATTGCATCCCCAAAATGTCCAGACTAATATACCCGCTATTCTTAAATACATATTGATGTATATGCAACTATAAGAACATGAAAACCATGCAAAAGTAGAGTTTTATTTGATTAAATTATGGTTTCCATTCACTAGTTATATCACACACACACACACACACACACGCACACACACACACACACACACATATATATATATATATATATATATAATTTTTTTGAGTAGATGCTCCATTATTTCACACCAACAGAGTGAGGTAGTAACCTCCTTGGGGCTACTTAAAGTCGTGCATCCCCGGAATGTCCAAACTAAAGTACCAGATACTCTTGTATATATATGACTGTACAAACAACCATGGGAATGAAAAACTATGCAAGAGTTGAATTTAATTCAATTGATTTATTTGTGTGAATGAATTAAAGCTCTATCTCAATTCTAATGTCAAAATGCATAAGGATGAAATCAAACAGGTACGTCACTTTGTTCCACACCAGTGAGGCAGGAACCTTCTTGGGGCTACTTAAAGCTGTGCATCCCCGGGATGTCTAGACTAATATAACCATTAACACTAAAACTTATGCAAATCAATATATGAATGTAAGAAAGAGACTTCACTTCATACACTAAGCTTATATTCACATGTACCTCATATGTATACATAAACAAAGTCACAATATATTTTATCATTCATTAATTAGCCTTTGAAAAAATAATTGAGATACACATATTTTTAATTAAGTCAACACATGCAAATTTGATATAAAGAAAATCATTTTTATTTAATTAATTTAAGGCCCTTTAAGCCAATTTTTTGAACTAGGCCAAAACCTATCTAAATTAAGCCAAAATGAATAGATTTTTTCTTGAATCAATCATTCCTTCAATCATCTATCCAAATATAAATGAAACCTACAATCATCTAGCCAAATTGAAATCAACCCAAGTCAAGCCGAACTTAACCCTTTTGACTTGAAAATTCCAAATGAACCAAAACCTATTCAACTCCAAATTGATTGATGTTGGATTTATATTTCAATCATAGGCTCATATATAAGTTCAACTAAACTTAAGTCAAGCCAAAGCCAAGCCAATAGACCAACTTATGCTGACTTGACCCAAAGAGGCCTAAAGGACCTTTTTGAGCCAAGTTCTAATCCAACCCAAATTGGATTGAACCAACCCTATCCAAGCCTCGTATCTTGATCAACAATCACCCTAGGATGATCAATTGCCTTGAATTGGGTCAAACCAAGTCAACTTGGTCATTTGACCAAGTCAACCCTTAGCCCAAATGAAACCTAAACTAGCCAAAACTCACCATACACTAAACTGATTGAAACCATTAATTCACACCAACTCATAATCAATGATTGAACATGACTTGACCATCAATTGAGCCAAACCAACCCAATTGGCCATTTGACCCAAGTTGACCCCAAATTGGCCTAAAAGACCAAAATGGGTTAAATCATGATCTAACCCAAATTGATTGCAATTAATGGCTCAAATTCATTCCAAATTCATTCTTGAACTTCACCAAAGCTCCAATTTGATCAATTGGACCCACCTAGCCCAATTGACCAACCTAGCCCAAATTGACCTAAAAGGTCAAATTGGCCAAAATTCAAATTAAACCCAAATTGATTCAAACCAAAGCTTACAATCATTCTTAATTAACCAATTGAGCTTGAACCAACACCCAACCCAAGCCAATTTGGCCTATTTTGTCAGATTGGTCAACTTAGCCCATTTGACCTATATGAATCCAAATGAGCCAAAATCAAACCTAGGCTAAATTGATTGAAACCACTTAGACCAAAACACTTCAAATCATCATTCGAACCTAACCCAAGCCTTGGTTTGACTCAGTTTGTCCAATTGGCCAACCTAACCCAACATGACCCAAATTGAACCCATATGACCAAATTGAGCCAAAACTCATGAAACCAACCCATGACCCATTGGAGGCTGATCAAACCCGACCGAAACCCATTTTGGGCCAGCCTAAAGTCAGCCTAAAAGCCAAGTGAATCCAATCCAAGCCATTGTCGATTGGCCAAGCCCTTTTTTTGCATAGGATTCCACCCATAAATGGCAAAGTCCACTGTCCCATCACTTGGCAGCCCTCACTCACCCCATTTGGGGTCTAACCTAAACTCCTAGCCCACCTAAGTGGGTTAGGACTTGCCATGGACCAAAGGGAGGTGACTTAACTCACCTCCCTTGCAAACTGACCACCCAATCAGCCAGACATGGAAATCAGACCATATCAAGCCTTGAGCCACCCCCCACTCCTTTCTCCAACCTACACAAGACAAGTGGACACAATGGTGACCACTCTGAAGCCCTAGTGATGATAGGCTGGCCAAAAAATGGGAGATAATCCTGCTCATGCACCTCCGTAAATTGAGGGACATACCCCCTCAATTCAAACTGAATTTCAGAGGCATTCAACTCCTCTGAGCTCCCAAGAGAGAAACGAAACTTCCTAGCAATCCTCAGAGCTTCCCTAAGGCTTCCCCACTTTGAATTTTCTCCTTTCGTGTACAGCCGAAATAGGGGAGCTCAATCCTAATTCAAACTCCTTCATCTCTCAACCAAAACTCAATTGCTCTTACACACACCTTCCATGCACATCATCGAAGCTTCCCAAGTCATTTCCTAAGCTCCAAAGCTGATGGAGGATGAACTTCGATCAAAGCCAAAGCTCCAAAGCACCGTTCTTAGACAATCGAGCAATCCACTTGGAACCAATCCAATTGTTGCTCAAATCTGTCTCAACTAGAAGAAGCTTCTTCAAGCGTCCGAACCACCGGTCTTAGCTCCGGTAAGGTAAATCCATTAAAATCAAGCTTTAAGTAAAAAATGGGTTGGTCTTTTATGAAGAAAAGTTCCATGTGAGCTGATCCTAACCATTGAATCTTTGTGGATCCCTCGCACAAAGTTATGGGGTTATTTTGGAGTGCATTCGAGCTTAAGTGAGCTCGGATAGAGCGATCCATGGCAGACGAGCTCCATCGTTCATCATCGTAGAAGAGAGATCGCGTCATCATTTTGCATGATTGGAATGAATAGCTCTGATCATATCACTCTAGATCAATCATTTGATCCCTCCTTAGCCCCAGGTTTGATCATGCTCGCCCGATCATGATTGGAATGAAAGCGCATCCCACTGCCATCCGAGTCAACCACAGATGTGACTACTTAAATATTCAATTCCACGATGCCATGTGGAAAGCATGCTGCATCAGCATGCCACATGGTGCCTATGGGATTAAGGCTTAATTTAGGTTAATTTAATCAATTTTTAAGGCTGAAACTTTCATAATTCATAACTACTTGTAAAAATCCAAAAATATATAAATAAGGGATCATTTTAAAGGTATTTTAGAGGGGAATCCATTAAAATTATCCTTAATTAATTTTAAATAGTAATTTTGGCTTAATTAAAGTTTAATTAAAAACCTAATTAACCTAATTACTCTTAATAAATCATCTAATTAGTTTCAAATATTTTGAGGTTGCTTAGGGGGATGACCTCTGCCTCCCCCATTTTTCTTGAAATTTATTAGATGATTAATTAGGAAAATTGATTGATTAAGCCCTAATTACCTTCTTAACTTAATTAAGGATTAATTAAGAATGTGAATAGTAAATTAACTAATTAATTGGACTCATTTGGCACTGATTGACAGTAGCGAGGTTTAGGGAATGTGATTGGGGCATTTTTCTAATCTTTTTCCTAAGTTTCCTTTACTTTTCAAGAGAAATTAATTAGAAATTAATTAACTAATCAATTACTTAATTAGCTTAATTAAATTTTAAAAAGGATTTGATTTTCCATTAATTAATTCATGGGTAGGTCTTTAGGTGTCTAATAGCCTAAAGAGGTTTAGTGAAATTATGGTTAGCTCACATGTGTGAAAAAATTATAAAAATAATTAAGTTCCTTAAGCTTAATTAATCAATGATTGTGAGCTAATTGCATTAGGCCCCTTTCATTTCATAGGAACATTATCATTTATTTTTTAATTCATTAGCATATTTCATTGGCTCATAATCATTTGATTAATTACCTTAAGATAACATAGGTAAGGGTTAATTAATTGATTTAATTCATGCATTAACCTAATTAATCCCTAAAATTGACCTAATCACTTTTTATTGAATCAAATTAATTCACAAATATGAGAATGGGATTAGGATTAGCAAACCTCTTTCTCTCATTTATTAAATCAAATCATACATGAAATTAAAAGTGACTTTAAGAAGTTTTAGTTTATTTTAAATTATCCTATTTAGTATGATTATCCTTAGGATTTAATTGGATTGAATGAAATCATGTGTTTATAGTCCTTTATTTTTTTTCCGATCATATTAAATGTTGTATGTCACTTGTAATCATGCATTCATTTTTTTTTCAAAAATTAATTAAATGAAATGATTTCCTTTATGTCAAGCTTACATGTGTTGATTTACATTAAAAATATGTGTGGCTATTATCACTATTAAATTAAAATTATTTTAAAAAGCATATAAATCAGTTATAATATATGGAGTGACAATAGTTATAAATATTCATAAGCTTGCATGTGCCTATGGTTTAGAATATGTGATATGGAGTTTTCTTTCTTCATCCTACATGGATTTACATAAAGTTTGAATATTAACAAGTGTATAGTTCATCTGAAAAGGATACAACATTTATTTGGATTCATTCCTATGTACCTCTATGTTTGAACTTAGATAGAACTTTAGTTCACATATATATAAATAATTCAATTAAATCAAATACAACTTTTGCATATTTTTTTTCATTCTTATAGTCATTTGTACATTCATGTGTATTTAAGAATAGTGGGTATATCTAGTATGGATATTTTGAAGATGCAAGGCTTTAAGTAGCCCTCAAGAGGTCTTTACCTCACTCCCCTGGTTTAACATGGCAAAGTATCCACTTAGAACTCTTAAACACCTGTATGTGCATTTAGCTAATAAATAAAAATAATCATTCAATTAAATCAAATATGACTTTTGCATAATTTTATCATTCTTGTAGTTATTTGTACATTCATATGTATTTAAGAATAGTGGGTATATCTAGTCTGGACATTCAGGATGCAAGGCTTTAATTCACCCTAAGGAGGTCTTTACCTCACTCCCTTGGTTTAACAATGGTAAAGTATTCGCTTAAAACTCATATACACTTGTATGTGCATTTAGCTACTTAATGAAAACATTCATTCAATTAAATCAAATACAACTTTTATGTGATTTTTCCTTTCTTGTAATTATTTGTACATTCATGTGTATTTAAGAATAGTTGGTATATCTAACCTGGACATTCCAGTGATGCAAGGCTTTAAGTAGCCCCAAGGAGGTCTTTACCTCACTCCCCTGGTTTAACAATGGTGAAGTATCCTCTTAAGACTTTTATATACTTGTATGTGCATTTAACTAATGAATGAAAATCTTATTTTCTATTAAAAAAGACATGCATTCATATTTTTTCAAGTAATTGAATTGATCATGTGATTTAAAGTCCTCTTTCTTATGTTGATGTGTATAAAATTACATATGTTTGAGTGTAATGAATATATAATTTGGACATCCCAGAAATATGAGGCTTTAGCTAGCCGAAAGGAGGTCATTTGATTACCTCACTTCCCTAGTTAACAATGACATGTACCTATTTAATTTTATTCCTATGTATTTTTTTATAAGAATTTGGATAGAGCTTTAAATTAATATGAAAAAATGATTCAATCAAATGAAACATCTAAATTCCTAATGGATATGCTTACATCTATTATCTAAGTGTGCTAAGACATATTGTATGTGTAGGTATACTTAGGATTTAGTCATGTGCATGTTATATGTGATGGAAGGAAATGAATGAACATGTGTCATGTGATAGTAATTCATTCTTATTAATCATAAGGTGCATTTCTTATTGAATGAGGTCATTTAAAGTGAACTCAAACTTAAGATTAATTAAAAATATTTAATAAGCAATTCACTAAATAGAATTGATTAATTAATATACTTTAGATGTGACTTAAGGTAGAGATGGAAGAGAGTAATCATCTACTTTTTTTATTTATAACACTTAGTTGCTAAGTGTAAGTCAATTGAAATAAAATAAAATACTAAGTAAAATTCTCAAATCAATTAAACCACTTAAAGTAAAACTAACCTTTTAGAATTACACCCTTTTATACTTAGAAAATCATAACAAAACTTAATTAAGGCATACAACACATGCCTTAATACACACACTTTAGAATTAAGTCACTATTCCTAGCTTTATGTTAGAGTAATGTATGGTATGATTTATGTTTTATTTTATGATGTTTTATTTTATACTGGATCTTAGGGTGTATATTTCATTGACTGGATGTTAGGCCTTGATTAGCTTAATCATATTTTCTGCAGTGGATTATACTTAAGGGGTGCTAAAAATAAATATAAATGCTCTCTTTTGCAAGTTGCTTAACCTCTTAGAATTATCCAAATTAAGATAAAATTCCAAATCTAATTCCAAATTTAACTCCAAATGATTGAAACCTAAAATCAAAGTCAAACCAAACCAAAACCCCTTTTAAGCCAAATGGACCTACCTCCATGTGTTTAACTAAATCAGCCTTCAAACCAATCCAAACTCAATAAATTTTCTTACAAATCAATTGTTCATTCTTTTATATTCATAAATATAAATGAAATCTAAATTTAAATGACCAAAACTAAATCCAAAATCAAATCAAAACCCAATCTAAGTCCTTTGAGCCAATTCTTTGTACTTAGCCAAATTATATCCAAATCAAGTCCAAACTAATGAATTTTCTCTTAAATCAATCATTTCTTTAATCATCTATTCAAATATAAATGAAACCTATAATCATCAAACCAAATTCAAGTCAACCCAAGTCAAGCCCAACTTAGCCCTTTTGACTTCAAAATTTCAAATGAACCAAAATCAATTTGACTCTAAATTGATTCTAGTTGAATTTATATTTCAATCTTAGGCTCATATATAAGTTCACCTAAACTGAAATCAAGTAAAACCAAGCTAATTGACCCACTTAGGCTCATTTGACCCAATGTGACCCATGTGACCCAAATTGAGCCTAATCTCTTGAAACTAAGCCATAACCTATTGGGAGTTGATCAAACCCGACCCAAACTCACTTGGGATCAGCCCAAACCTAATTAGAGCCAAACCAAAATGACATCCCACATGTGATCTAACCCAAAGAGAGCAAAATCAACTCCTCCCCATCCTTTGCATTTAATGGAGCTGATCCTACAATTGAAGAAGAAGAAGACTTTGGAGCTAAATCCAAAGTCCTTAATCAAGCCATCACCATCACAACCACCTCCCCATCACCCTTAATGGAAAAATTCGACCATCCCCTTGAAAGAAAAGAAAGAGGCCTCATTCCAATAATTCCTGAGCTCACACACATTCTAGGAGCTTCCCCAAAACAAGCAGCATCCTTCCCCCACTCGAATTGAGCAAAAAAACATCAAACTGAAGTTTTTCCAGCTAAGAGGCAACGGCCATTGATGAAGACAATGTTCCAAAGGGAGGCAAGGGTTCAAACTTATTCCAAGGCTTCCTCTTACACTCAGGACCTCGCTTAGATCTTCACCACTACCGGAAACCATCCCTGGCGAGGTAATTTTGTTAAACTTTAGGTGATAGTAGGATCTATTATCTATGATAGTTTTTGAACAATTTTAGAAATTTTCCTTAGATGAACCTTGTATTTTTCATTTTATATCATCCCCATGCGAATCGAGAATCTTTTTGTCGAAGATCGCCACAAAAATGAGCCCATTTGGATGAGATTTCATTTAGATTTTGCAAAAATCTTGATTTTTCTCTTGGTTGAACAGTGTTCTTGTCGCTTTCGCCAGGCAGGAAGTAGCCATCCCATCCAATCCCACGTTCAGGGGATTGGATGGTCCAGATTCACGCTAGATCCACATATTCCAGGCCCTCAGATCACGAGATTTGATCTCGACCATTCGATCACAGATCGAACGGTCCGACCAAAACCACGCCCCCTCCGTATTTTCCTGCTCATTTGCAAATGTGGCACTGCGCCAGCCAATCACGCGGCGATGCATGGCACCGTGCGGCACGCGGAATCGCATGATCTAATAACACGATGCCATGTGTCACCGCATCGCCACATCAGCCCCACGTGGCACTGACAAGTTTAAGTGGGAAAATTGCCAATTTTTTTATTTTAAAATTTATTTAAACTACCTAAATTTTCAAAAAATCATAGAAAATAAATACTTAGTGAAAATTTATAAATAAGGGCTTATTGTATTCATCTTTCCAGAAGAACCCAACAAATCAAAATTCTTAAAATTTCACTAAATTCTTGGAGCTTAATTTGAGTTTTAATTAAAATTAAATTTTATCAATTACTCTAAAAATATAAATTGGATTGAATTGAAATTGAACTTAAAACACACATACCATAAAAATTTCAAGTCAAAATCATTTCTAGATTGGGAGATATTGCATTCTGAAGCTCAAATAGTTTATTTCAACAAAAACAAATTAATAAACTTTATAAAATTGTAAAAAATTATTTAAATCAGCTGAAACTTTGTAAAATAATAACAAATCATAGAAAAATTATAAAAATGCAAATAAAAATTCATTTTGATGGTATTTTAGAGAAGAATTTAATAAAAATATTCTCAATTGATTTTAAAGAGTAATTAAGGCTTAATTTGGATTTATTTAATAACTTAATTAGCATAATTACTCCCAAATTACTCAAATTAATTCCAAACTTTCAGAAGTTGATTAATAGGATGACCCCTGCCTCCCATAATTTTCTTGAGATTTATTGCTTAGTTAATTAGGAAAATTGGTTATCTTAATTAGGTGATTAATTAACATGCTAAACAGTAAGGAAACCATTAATTAAACTTGTCAATCATTGTATAACGGTGAAGGAGCATGGTGAATGAGATTGGGACCTCTTTCTTAAACTTTAACCCTAAGTTCAATTCATTTGAATGGAAATTAATTAATTTGGGATTAATTAATGGTTTAATTCATTAATTAAAATGGCTTAATTAATCAAATTGAAATCATAATTATTCAAGAAATCATCTAATTAAGTTTCTTGGATAGACTCTTAGGTGTTCAAAAACCTAAAAAAATCTTAAGGAAATTATAATTATCCCACATGTGGGAGAATTATAAGAGTACTTAATTAAATTTTTTAACTTAATTAACTATTAATTATGAGTCAATTGCATTAGGCCTTTTATTTCTTAGGGTCATTACTGATTTAAATTCCAATTAATGTGCATATCATGGTGGCTTATGATTAATTGGTTAATTACTTTAAAGTAACATAAGTAAAGGTTAATTAATGGACTTAACTCATATTACAACTTGATTAACCTATAAAATCTATCTAATTACCTTTTTCATTAAACTAAATTAAACCACAAACATGGGAATGGATTAGGATCAGCAAACTACCCCTCATTTTATTAAATCAAGTTAAAAAAATAGAATGAAAGCTAGTATTAACAAGCTTTGGTTTTTTTTAAATACTTTTTATTTAATATGATTGTCCTTATTAGTTTGATTGAATGAGATTATATGCTTATATTTAGTATTTCCTTTCCAATCATGTTAAATGTTGTATGTCATTTGATTCCATGCATCCATCTCTTTTCATAATTAATTAAATAAAATAAAACTTCTTTTATGTTAAGCTTGCATGTGTTGACTTAACTTAATATATGTGTGGTTATTATCACTAATAAATCTAAATTATTTTTCCAAAGTTTATAAATTAATTGCATTGATTAGAGTGATAGTAGTTATGATTACATATAGTTTAACATGTGCTTATAGCTTAGGTATATGAAGTAATTCTTTCTTTTCCTTAATTCATGTGCAGCTTTATATGTATTTGAATGTTAATAAGTATATAGTCTGGACATCCCGGGAATACGAGGCTTTAGCTAGCCCCAAGGAGATCATTTGATTACCTCACTTCCCTGGTTAACAATAACACATACTTATTTGATTTCATTTACATATATTCTTACATTAGAATTTGGATGGGACTTTGTTTCATATGCATAAATGTTTTAATCAAATAAAAATGCAATTTTTGCATGATTTTCTTCCTCTTGTTTACATATACATTCATATGTAGAGAGATAAAAAAGAATATAGTCTAGACATCCCGGGAATATGAGGCTTTAGCTAGCCCCAAGGATTTCATTTGATTACCTCACTTTCCTAGTTAACAAAGGCACGTACTTGCTCATTTCTCTTTACATATGTGTGCATATGTGGCTAAAAGATGAAAATCTCTTTTCTATTAAAATTACATGCATTCATTATTGGCTAAATGATTGAATTAACTAGTCATATAGTTGGAAGCTTCCTTTCCTACATTCATATATATAAATTTACATATGTTTGAATAAATGGGTATATAGTTTGGCATCCCGAGAATGAGGCTTTAGCTAGCCCCAAGGAGGTCATTTGATTACCTCACTTCTGTTTAACAATGGCACATACCGTTTAATTTCATCCATGTATTTTTTGTATAAGAATTTGGATAGAGCTTTAAATTAATATGATGAAATAGTTCAATAAAATGAAATATATAAATTTTAAATGTACACATACATTCATCATTTAAGTATGCTGAAATATGTTGCATGTATAGATACACTTAGGATTTAATCACATGCATGTTATGTGTGATGGAAAGGAATGGTTTAATATGTGTCAAATGATAGTAATTCAGTTAAGTTAATCTTAAGATGCCTTTCATGTTGGATAGGATCATTTAAAGTGAACCTAAACTTAAGATTAATTTGAAATGTGTAATATGTCATTCACTAAAGAGAACTAAATCAAATTAACATGCTTTAAAAAGTGGCATAGGGTAGGGATGAAAGAGGGCAACCTCTTTTCTTCTCTTTACAACACTTACTTGCTAAGTGTAGACCATATGAAATGAAACAAAATACTAAGTAAAATTCTCAAATCAATTAAACCACTTAAATGAAATAAACCTCTTATGATTAAACATCCTTTCACACGTAGAAAATCATATCCGTAATGCCTAGTTAGGACATACCACATAAGCTTAAATACACACACATTAGATTAAGTCACCACTTCTAGCTTTATGTTAGGATGGTGCATGGTGTGATGTCTATTTTATTTTGTGATGTCTTATTTTAGACTAGATGTTAGGGTGTATGTTTCACAGACTGGATGGTAGGCAGTTGTTAGCCTAATCATATTTTCTACGGAGGATTGTGCTTAAAGTGACACTTAAAAATAAATATAAATGCTCTCTTTAGCAAGTTTCTTAAGCCCCTAAGCATAATCCAAGTTAGGACAGGTGAGCTTGGTTACCCATGTGCAAGGAGCTAAGTCCAAATTATAAATATAACTGCTTGGGTTGTATGTGTATTTAGCTAATACTTATTTTGCAGGTATAGTTAGACTTACTTTTCTTATTTTTAATATAATTTTTCATTAGGAATTAGGATTAGTGTTATGGGGGTATAGGATGAGCATTGGCTAGAAGATTTAGTCCTAGGGTGCCAAGTGATGCTTTGAAGCCTACCACATCAAAGGAGCAAAGATGTGAAAAAAATGAAGGAGACATGAAGAATGAATACTTGAAGACCCCCACATAGCATTTATTATTTTTAATTATAATTATTCTTTTATATACTCTATTGTATAATGGTAGAGCTCAGCTATCCATTTTTTCTTCTCGGGTTGTACGGCAGAACCCGACAGCACTAACCTTTTATTCTTTTGCAGTAGTCTATAAAATTATTTGAGGTTGTGTTTAGATTGTGCATTAGAAACAACATGTTTTACTTAGTTTCTTATATGTTTGATGTGTGGCCTGTATGCGATTAGGCTCTTAGGATAAAATTAATTTTTTTATCCTAATTAATAACTCACAATTAAAATTTAAAATAACCCATAACCTCACCATAAATCTTAGGTTTTAAATAAGATAATTAAAAGATTTAGCAATCCCTTAGCTGAATGGTTGATGTTTCACAACATGCATACATATTCTTTCTTTCTTGAACATGAAGGATCTCCATCTTTGCATGATAGGGGAATGCTTGACCTGTGAGGGCATCCCCTGTGTTGGAGAACACCTTCTTATAGCTGATTTATCCCATAACCTATTTTCATCATGCATATAGGCATCAAAATCTTAAAGCCTTTGTCAAAATAAAGTGTCAAATTTGAAATAAAATTTGAAAAGAATTTTACATTTGTAGATTAAGTCATTACTCATACCACTCATGCTCTAGTCTCTTAGGGAGTGAGTTTAGGACTTTAGTTTCTTTCTAATTAAATAATAGCTCAACTATCTTGCAATACATAAGACTAGACTACATGGTTTTAAAGCATAGGAGGTGTTAGCTGGCAGCCACTCCAAGCTAGCATCCACTCCAGAATTCATATGGTTTATCCTCTCATGTGGAGGTAAACCATTATATCCATCTCTCGCTTAGATTTAGGTCATGCTTTAGCTTATGCTAAAGCTCCCTAGATTTAGAATATGAGGTTGTTATTTTCTTCAGGCTACTAGCATAAATCCTTTCCTCTTAGGTATTTTCATAATCTTGTGTTAATGGATTATAATCCCTCGCAATCTAATAAGATTTCACTCAAATAAATAATTCTCTCAATTTCAAATACATAAATCCCAACCATATGATAGATTAGAATGCACACTAAGTTTCTTAGTATCATGAGCATTTTCTACTTATTCCCTTTAGCTTCTAAAAATAAATCTTCTCCTTAAACAATTCCACTTATTTTCCAATATAACCAATTTATTGATAGTCTAGCCTTAAATCTTTGGAGACCCTACTTGTCTACTTTAATCGAGAGTAATCTTAAGGAATTCTCATTCCTTATGATGTAGTTAATTATGGTGGCTTGCTTCCATAGGGAACTTAATGAACCCAGCTTAATATAAACCCTGCTTTACTTTTCTATGTAAAGTAAGGGAAAGATCTTTGGTACATTCAAGACCTATCATGCATTAGGAGTCATTATTAAGTGATTAGGTCCATTACAGGGTGATTATTTCTATCTTTCGAGATAGTGCATCATTCCTTAATGTCATACCCGATCACTTCAATAAGTATCCCTTAAGATCTGCATGGTGTCCACATCTCAAAAATAAACACCATAAGTTCTAAGTTTAAATTATTCATATAATTGCTTGGGTTATGTGGTGTGTTTAGCTAACATATTTTACAGGTGAAGTTAGATTTATTTTTTCTATTTTTAATGTAATTTTATATTAGGAATTAGGATTAGTGTTATGGGGGTAAGGATGAACATTGGCCAGAAGGCTTAGCCCTGGGGTGCCATGTGATGCCTTGAAGCCTACCAAATCAAAAGAAGCAAATCAAATGAAGAAATGAAGGATACATGAAGACTTGAAGATTTCAAGACCACCTATAACATTGATTTATAAATTATAATTATTCTTTCATATTATGGGTTGTATAAGGGTAGAGCTCTGCTACCCATTTCTCTTTTTGGGTTGTATGATGGTACTCAACCACATCGGCCTCTTATTCTTTATATTACATTTATAAAATTGATTGATGTTATATTTAATCTGTGCATTAGAATAGCATGCCTTTTATAGTTTCTTTCTGATTGATGCTTTAATGTATGGCCTGGATGCGATTAGGCTCTTAGAAAAAAATTAATTTTTCTACCCTAACTATAACTCATAACTAAATTTTCTAAATAACTCATAATCTCACATAGAGCCTAGGAATTAAATCAAGATAATTAAAAGATTTAGCAACCCCTTAGCTAAATGTTGTATATGTAACACCATGCATATCATATTATATCACTTTTGCAAAATGAGGGCCTCCATCCTTACACATATGAGAACCGCTTGACCTCTGAGAGCAACTCTTGACGGAGCTTCACTCTCTTCTCTTTTGATTTATCCCATAATCTCATTTCAACATGCATTTAAGCATACAAAAATCCTATGGCCTTTATCAAAATAAAGAGTCCAAAATCAAATAAAAATTGAAAAGATTTGCATTTGTAGATTAATTTATTACTCATGCCACTCATGCTCTAGTCTCTTAGGGAGTGGGTTTAAGGACTTTAGTTTCTTTCCAAATAATAATAAGCCAACTATTTTGCAAAATCTTATGACTTGCCTACATGGTTTTAAAGTGTATGAGGAGTTAGCTGGCTTCCACTCCAGGCAATTATAAGTCTAGCAATCGGGTAGTTTACTCTCTCTTATGGAGATAAATCATATACCCTTTAGATTTAGGTCATGCTTTGACTTATGCCAAATCTCCCTACATTTAGGATCCGAGATAGTTATTTCTTTCAGGCTACAAGTATAAATTCCCACCTCTTATGCATTTTCACAACCTTGTGTTGATGGATTATAAGCCCTAGCAATCTAATAAAATTCAATTCAAACCAAATAATCATCTTCAATTTCAAACATATAAAGCCCAACCATAAGATATGCTGGAATGCTCACTAAGTTTCTTAGTATCATGAGCATTCCCTACTTATCTCCTTTGGCTTCCAAAATAAGTCTTTCCTTTCAACCTATCCTAGTTGATTTTCCAAATATAACCAATTCATTGATAGTCTTACCCTTGAAATCTTTGAAGATAAGAATTGTTTACTTTAATTGAGTGTATTCCTAAGGAACTCACCTTCCTTAGAATGTAATTAACTATGGGGGCTTGCCCCCATAGGGAACTTTAGACCTCAATTTAATATAAACCCTACTTTATTCATCCATGTAAAGTAGAGAAAAAATTTCTAGTATATTTAAAGACCCATCATACCTTAAGAGTCCTTATTAGGTGATTAGGTCTATTGAAGGGTGATGCCTTTATCTTTCGAGATAGTACATCATACATTAATGTCACACCCAATTACTTCAATAAGTACCCCCTCCAATTTGTGTGGTGTCCCCCATATGATCCAAAAATAAACACCACACTTTGTCTCTCCCTCTTGCCCACTTGGGCAGATACTTGAGCTTGGTGACTCTCTCTCCCTATGAATTAGATCACTAACACTCCTGGGAATCACGGACCTCAAATCAAACAATGCTCCAAACTCTGAGCATCCATAGGCTCTGCCAACCTGGCAAAGAACTATCCTAAGATCGAAATAGGGCTTCCTACCCTCCCTAGTCGGTACCTCAAAGTGTGTTGGTGATGGAGCCGATGTGCAATCCTCATGTAGTCATCCTCTCCATCTAAGGATAAGATGGGGTGAAACTTGTTTCCACTCAAGAGTGGAGAGGTCTCACAGGGATAACCCTCCTCAGCGATGTGGGAGGCATCATCCATCTCTCTAGATGCTCATGGTGCCTCTTAATCTTCATATTTTTGTTGCGATGCTGAGTGAAGGTGAGCAAGGACATGAGCTAGAACTCAAATGTAGGAGAGACTATCTTGGAGGCCAAGATAGCCTTACCCTTTGGGGTGACCAAAGAGGAGGTAGTAAACATCACTGAACAATGATGGGGACAACTAACGAACCGCAAAAGCGATCGATCGATTGTGGGGCCATGGCGACCTTCCTCTTTGAGGGGAACTTCGAGTGCGAGATGTTGAAGAAGTGGTGTCTGTCTGGCCATCTCCTCCCTAATAACAGTAGTGAGGGCTATCCCCTCACAAGTAACTCAGACAGCCTCGAAGCCACAGCTGAACTAGATCAAATGAGTGGTGGTCGAGGCATGTATGGCCTAATCCAAAGCCAGATCCACAGCCGATGGGAAAGAAAAGTTGAACTTACTGGAAGCCATAGTAACTGCACTGAAGACAAGAAGGACCAATTGTGCTAGAATCACTGCATTTGTTGAAACATAATTGAGTCAGACTCTTTCTTTGATATATATCTTCAATCATTAACTTCTAGATTGGATTTGGAATTTGGACACACACTTAACAAATTTAGGTATGCTAAGTGGGGTTCATTGAATTTTGGAGAGATTTTTGATATTTAAGGAGAGACTTTGCCATAAGATTTTGATTTAGAACCCATACTCAACAAATTTAAGTATGTTGAGTGAGGTTCAAATATTTGGAGATATATATGTTATATTTTTTGTTTGAAAATTTGATTTGGAACACCTTTACTTATAAAATTTAGGTATGTTAAAAGGTTTTGATTATGTGTTTAAAAATTTTGTGAAAACAACTTTGCATGTGATGATTGTTTGTTATGTGTGTGATATATGTCGATTTGATTTGAAAATGGGGCTCTTACTTAACAAATTTAAGCATATTAAGTAGAGGCCAAATGTGTATTTATTATGTTTGTTGTTTATTGATATATGTGTTAATTTGATATGATTTGGGGAACTCTCATTTAATAAATTTAAGTATACTAAATGGAGTTCAATGTATATGTATTTGATATTTGTTGATTTGATTCCTCTTTTTGAAAAAGGGGAACTCTTATTTGACTAACATGGTATGTCAAATAGAGTTCAAATGCATTGTGATTTTGAAAGAGGAAAATCTATTTAACAAATTTAGGTATGTTAAATAGAGTTCAATTTGTTTAATTGATTTTTTTGAAAATGGGACTCTTATTTGACAAATTTGGGTATGTCAAATGGAGTCCAAATGTGTTTTGATTTTCATGATTTTAGAAAAGAGGAATTCTACTTAACAAATTGTGAGTATGTTAAATAAAATTAAATTTGTTTTGCATTTTTCAAAAAGAAAGGGAACTCTCATTTGACAAATTTGGGTATGTCAAATGGAGTTCAAATATCGATTTTGGGTGTGATATTTTCTTTTGAAAAGAGGGAACTCCAACTTTAGCACATATGGAATATGTTAAGTGGAGTTTCAATTATATGTCATGATTTCATTTGAAAATAAAATCTTCTTTCAACAAACTTGGGTATGTTGAATGGGATTTATTATTTTGGAAAATGTGTTTTTTGAAAAAGGGATTTTAAAATTTTGATTTTTTTTTTTTTTTGAAAAGAACCTCCATGTAACAATTATAGGTATTGTTAAATAAGGTTTGGTTATCTTTATGCCTTTTCAAAACTTCTTATGAATTTTTGCAAATCTTTTGTTATGTGAATTTTGAAAAGTGCAATTTTGCAAAAGGGTTTAATTTCTTAAGTATATGATGAACTTTGCCTCACCAAGCTGGTGGTAAAGATGTTCTAAATTTTTAGTCATCTACTTTCACTAATTAATTTTATTTTTTACTTATTGGGGAACTCAATAGGGGTTTCAAGACCTACATGGAGTGAGGTCCTAAAATCTAAAGAATGTTGGATAGCTTTGCTTAATGATGAAATAAGCTATGTGCCAACATAAAGAAAGATAGTCTTAGGATTTATATAAAATTTAAGTCAACTATCGATGCTTGAAGATAATAATTGTCTACTAGAGAGCAACCATCCCCAGTGAAGTTGCAAGAAAAATATATGGTGTTTACTTTCGATGTGTATGAGGGACATCATGCAGATCTGAGAGGGTACTTATTGAAGTGATTGAGTGTGACATTGAGGTGTGGTTTACTATCTTGAAA
This sequence comes from Cymbidium sinense, assembly GCA_021442155.1. Lineage (NCBI taxonomy): Eukaryota > Viridiplantae > Streptophyta > Magnoliopsida > Asparagales > Orchidaceae > Cymbidium > Cymbidium sinense. Next base: position 100,120,709 of record CM038226.1, on the reverse strand, counting down.
GATAGAGACATCACCCTTCAATGGACCTAATCACCTAATAAGGACTCCTAAGGCATGATGGGTCTTTCAATGTACAGATTTCCTATTTTACATGAATGAATAAAGCAGGGTTTATATTAAACTGAGTTCTAAAGTTCCCTATGAGGGCAAGCCCCATAGTTAATTAAATCTTAGGGAATGAAATTCCCTAAGAATACTCTCGATTAAAGTAGACAATTAGGGTCTCCCAAGATTTCAAGGTTAGACTATCAATAAATTGGTTGTATTAGAAGATCAAATGGGAAAGATTGAGGAGAAGACTTACTTTTAGAAGCTAAAGGAAATAGGTAAGGAATGCTTATGATACTGGGAAGCCTCTATAATTGGGCTTTATATATTTGAATTTTAAGAGAATTATTTTATTTGAGCAAAAATTTCATTAGATTACGGATGTGGCCTTCATGGCCATGGATGGAATGGGTGATGCTGGAACCTGCACTGGCGATAGCGGATGTGGGGTAGAGTGGTGGGGTGGAGATACCATCGACTCTCAGTGTACAGGAGCTTCCTCCTATGATGTCTAGTCCCCATGAGGAGGATACTAGTAGTATGATCATCATGGGTAGCGTGCCGAGCTGGAAAGTCAACCAAAGTAAAAGCATCTGACTGACGGCTAAACCTTCATCACTCTCTGCTAGTGATATATGATGTATGGGCCTCACGGGCCCTCTCTTATTAGATCTACCTCCCTACACTATGGGGGATAATAGATCATAAATCAAATTGTGTCTGACTCGCGGCGTCCTAGCTCACGCATAGAATAGAGCGAATGTCGGCATATGACCTCCTAGTCCTAGAAACTATCTGTTGTAGATGCACCACTGGAGGAGGCAATGAACAAATCCTCAGCATCCTCTATATCAAATCCTAAGAGAGGATAAAACTAGTTTTCCATAACTAATGGTGAAGTGATCATAGTAGACTCATCCATGGCTGACATGGCAGCTTCCTCAAGCTCTCTAGATATCCTAGTATGGAACCGTTTGACCATATAGTTCTTATTTATGGGTGCGAGAAGGATGAGAGGAGTGTGAGCTAGACCCATACTCAAATGTACGGGAGACAAGCCCTAAAACTACCCCTTGGAGGTACATATGATAGGGTGCTAGCTTCGCAACCAGGCAACAGCGTGGGCTGGGATGACCACTACCATTGAAAGGTACTGGTACCATAGCTTTCCTCTTCAATGAGGATACAATCGAGGGTAAGTCTACCCTGATGATCGGCTTCTGCATGGCCACCCTCTTCTTGCTGACTGTTGTGAGGGGAATGCTCTCACAAGTGATCTTGGCCCCCTCAAATTCAAGGCCAAAGTGGATCAATTGGTATGATCCAAATGAGGAAAGTTAGCCTGATCCAAGGTTAGATCCATGCCATGAGAGAATGTAAAGACAAATTTTTGTGATCCTGCCATTGCACTGACTAAAACTGAAATTGGAAAATACACTGACTAAAAGAAATCTACAATGAAAAACAAACTTGCATCAATTTTCTGTCTCCATAGATTTTGAATTTTTGAATTTTTAGAATTTGAACCCACATCCAACAACTTGGAAGTGTTAAGTGGATTCAAATGAATTTGGAAGATTGATTGAAAGAGAAATTTGAGTATGAATCCAAATTTCAACAAATTTGAATATGCTGAAGTAAGAATTTAAAATTTTAATAGGATGCTTCCATAGGTTCATTTTGTTTTGATTTTGAATTTTTGTGATTTGGAATTTGGAGGACCCTTCCTTTTAACAAATTTGGGTATATTAAAGTAAGGGTCAAATTGATTTTTTTTTTATTTGAATGTTTTTAAATTTTTGCTTACTTAGCAAATTTAGGTATGCTAAGTAAAGTGAAAGTGATTGTTTCTTTTTGAAAATTTTATTTTGTTTTGATTTTAGAAAATTTTGGAATTCTTACTTAGCAAATTTAGGTATGCAAAGTGAAGAACCTAAGTGTATTTTGTTTGATTTTTGAAAATAGGATTCTTAGCAAATTTAAGTATGCTAAGAAAATCCTAAGTGTTTCATTTGTTTGGAAAATTTTTGATTTTTGAAAAGGGTGGGATCCTTTAGCAAATTTGGTATGCTAAGGGAATCTTAAGTGTTTTTTTGTTTTTGAAATGTTTGAAAGTGGAGATTCAACTTTAGCAAATTTGGTATGTTAAAGATGAAATCCCACTTGGTTTTATGAAATGGAAATTTCACATAGCAAATTTGAGTATGCTAAATGAAATTCCAAATGGTGTGTTTTAAAATTTTGATTTCATTTTTGATTTTGAAAAATGGAAATTTCTTCTTAGCAAATTTGGTATGCTAGGGAAGAAGTTCCAAAGATGTTTGAATATTTTTGTTTTAACTTTGGAAACTTTACTTATAAAATTTGAGTATGTTAGGTGAAGTTCCAAAATATGTTTTGAAAAGTTTTGAATTTTTGATTTGGAAACTTTACTTAACAAATTTAGGTATGTTAAATGAAGTTCCAAATGTATGTTTAAAAAATTTTTGAATTTTGGATTTAGAAACTTTACTTAACAAAATTGGGTATGTTAAATTTAGTTCCAAATATGTTTAGAGTTTTGAAAATTTTTGGATTTTGATTTTTGAAACCTTACTTAAAAAATTTGTGAATGTTGAATGAAGTTCCAAAATATATTTAGAATTTTGAAAATTTTTAGATTTTGATTTTGAAAACCTTGCTTAACAAATTTGTGTGTGTTAATGAAGTTCCAAAATGTGTTTAGAATTTTGAAAATTTTTTGATTTTGATTTTGGAAGCCTTACTTAACAAATTTGTGTATGTTAAATGAAGTTCAAAAATGTGTTTAGAAAATTTTTCAAATTTTTGGGATTTGGAGACTTCACTTAATAAACTGGTTTGTTAAGGGAGGTTACAAATGTGTTTAGAAAATTTTGAAATGTGATTGTTATTTTGATGTTTTGAAAAGAAGACCTCCATTCAAAAATTTAAGTATGTAGAGTGGAGATCAATTTTATTTTTGAAATATGATATTTTATTTTTTGTGTAATTGTTGCATTTTTTGAAATAGAGGAATTCAAACTTAAAACATATGTGGGATATGTTTAAGTGGGATTTCCTAAAATGGTATCTTATTTTTATTTGGGGATGAAATCTTCATTTAATAAACCTAAGCATATTAAATGAAGGTATTCATGTGTACTTTTTGAAAAGTTTTATGATTATGATTGTGACTTTTGTAAAGGATGATTGTTTATTTTATTTTGAAAATGATATCTTCATTAAAGTGAATTGAAAGAAGATGTTCATTTGTGCTTTTGGAAAATGTTATGAGTTTTATTTTGAAAATCCTTACATGTAACAATTATATGAATTGTTAAATGAGGGTGAAGAAATTTTGTGAAAAATATTTTATTAAGTGCATTTTTGAAAAAGCAAAGTTCTTTATGGAAGATTTATTATTTTTAGGATGAACCTTTCCTTATTATGAAAATAATAAAAGGAAGTCTTTAAGAGATGTTTCTTTTATTTTAGAACTTTTCATTTTTCCCATTGAAGGAACCCAACGGAGGTTTTAAGACCAACAAGGAATACGGTCCTAAAACCTAAAGATGTTGGCTAATTCAACTCAAGAATGAAATAAGCTAAGTGCCAGTGAAAAGAAGGATAGTCTTGGATTCATACCAAAGTACAAATCCACTATCGATACTCAAAGACAATGATCATTTACCAAAGATGGAGAGAGAAATCATCCCCAATGGAGTAGCCAGAAAAATATGTGGAGTTAAAAATTCCCACACACATATAGAGAGTCTCCTTCAAATCTGTTGGTTAAAGGAGAGGCAAAATTACATGTGTGGAAACTCATCTTGGTAAGACGCCATGCAGATCTGCAGATGTACTTATTCAGATGATCAAATACATCATCAAGGTATAGTATACTATCTTGAAAGATAGAAGTCGCTACACTTTAATGGAACTAATCACCTCAATAAGGACTCCTAAGGGCGATGGGTCTGCATATGTACCAGATATTATTCCCCTACTTTACATGGAAAAGTAAAGCAGGGTTTATTTTAAACTGGGTTCAAGTTTCTAGGCAAGCCCCATAGTTAATTACCCTAAGCGACAGGATCCCTTAGGAAAACTCTCGATTAAGGTAAATGATAGAGATTTTAATAGGGAAGGACTATCAATCGATTAGTTTGTATTTGAAGATCAAATGGGATTGATCAAAAGAGAGGGTTATTATTGAAGCTAAAATGGAAATAAGTAGGAGATGCTCACGATGCTAGAAAACCTAGTGAGCATCTCAAACTATCCTAAAATTGGGCTTTATATTTTGGAAATTGATTTAGTTTGTTTGAGTTATATTTTTCATTAGAATTTTAGGACTTAAGATTCCTTAACACAAGATCAAGGAAATATCTAAGAGGTGAGGAATTATGCTTATGGCCTACAAAGGGGAGAAACAACCTCAAAACTAAATCTAGGGAGCTTCGGTGAGGGCCAGAAGCACAACCTAAATCTAAGGCAAATATGGGTAATTGGTTTGCCTCCACAAGAGAGGACAAACCACCCAACAGCTTGGACTTACAACCGCCTGGGGGTGGCCACCAACTAACTCTTCTTGCAATTTTAAATACACGTAGGCAAGTCTTTATGCTTATGCAAGATAGCTAGGATATTTTTATTTAGAAAGAGATTGAGTCCTTAAACTCACTCCCTAAAGAGACAAGAACTTTTAAAGGGACATGCTTCAAATGACCTAAATCTCATTTCAAATTTCATTTTATTTCGATTTTTGGACAATCATTTTGACTCAAGCTAGTAGGCTTTTTTATGACTAATGTATGAGAAATCAGATTATTGGCCAAAATTAGTGAGAAGTTTAGGAGGTGAGTTTCCACCTCAAAGGTCAAGTCGGGTTCTTTGACAAAGATGGAAGACCTCCAATCAAGAGTAAAATAAGTTGCATTTATGCATGATATTATAAAAAAATACTCAACCAGCTAAGAGATTGTTAATTCTTTTATCTTGATTTTAATTCTAAGCTTTAGGTGAGGTTATGAGTTGTTTAGTTTTAGTTTGAATTATTAAGTTAGGTAAAAGATTTATTTTTCCCTAAAGAGCCTAATCCACTTCCAGGCCATACATAAAACAAGGAAGAAACTAGGAAAAGTATGCCACTTAATGCACAAGTTAAATAAACATCAATCAATTTATTAAACTAGCACAAAAAGAATAAATGGCCATTTATGTGATCGGGCACCACTACAAACCCAAAAATATTAAATGTGGGTAGCCAAGCACTACCCTTATACAACCCAGATTACAAATAAATTGAATTACAATTTAAGCAAAGGAATTCATTGTTATGGGGGTCTTCAAGCTTTATTCTTCTTTCTTCTTTCTTTCTTCATTTCTTTCTTCTTTTTTTTATCTTCCTTTGGATGGTTGAATGATAGATGCTCCAAGGCTTCACATGGTATATAAGATGGGATCTTATGACCAATGTTCATCCTAATCCTCCATAACAAATCATTCTAAAATCCTAAATATACAAATTTTTACATGAAAGAAAAGAAGGAAATCTAGAAGACCTGCAAAATAAGGGTTAGTTAAATCACACCACATAAATCCCAAGCATGTATATTAGACTCATCACCCCACACATGGGTGACTAAGTCCACCTATGGACTATGCCTATGGACTATAAGGGGCACCTAGCAATAAGCATTTATATTTTTATTTATGATAGCTCTTTAGCACAATCCCCTACAAAAAGAATAGTTAGACTAAACGCCCGTCCATTCATTCTATGAGCATACACCCTAACATCTAGTATAAAATATTCATCACAAAATAAAATATAACGTCAAACCATGCACCAACCTAACCTAAAGCTAGAAGTGGTGACTTAAGCTAATGTATGTGCTTTGAAGGTTTGTGTGGTATGCTTAGCTTAGGAATTTAGGTTCAAATTTTATAAGTGTGAAGAACATCTTCAACTTAGAGGAGGGTTTCATTTAAGTTGTTTAAGTGTTTTGGGTTACTTTTATTTCATATTTTAGTTTGGTTTGAGTGAAACCTATAATTAATTACTAAGTTATGAAGAGAGGGAAAGAGAAGAGAACTTCTCTTTCCTTCCCTAACCTTAAGTAATTTCTAAGGTAAGTTTCACATTTTAATTTCATTTAGGTGAAAATTTTGATTACATCTTTTAATCGATCCTAAGTTTAGATAAACACTAAACAAACTTATTCAAAAATAAAGGCATTTTAAGATTAAGAAAAATGAATCAAAATTCACATAACACACATTACTTCATTTTTTTTCCCAACAAATACAACATGCATATGGATGGACCCTAAGCATATCTAAATAGTTAACACACTTTATGATGCATGCTAAGTAATCTATTTAAGAAAATTTAGAAGGTTAAATGTGCATGATTTTTCTTAAGTAGAAAAGATTTTCCTTATCCAAAATTTCACATACATGCATGAAAGTAAGAAAGGCATATGTGAGTACAGCACCATTGTTAACCAGAGGTGTAAGGTACAAGGGATACTTAGGGCTACATAAAGTCTCGCAACCTCGAGATTTTCCAGACTAATATACCACTTTCCTTAAGTACTAGCATGCATATAAAAGAAATTAATTGAAAAAATAATATGCAAAAGTTGTTTAATAGTTTCATTTTTGTTTATGCAATTTATTCATGCAAGCATAGGAAATCCTTCTTAGATGAGAGCATAGGGATGAATATGGTATAGAATTAAGTAAGTTGATTTAGTTCTTTCAAATGAACCCTACATCTTACCAACCCATATTCAAAATTATACTAACATAAGAAAGGAATGAAAGGCTATACTAAATAATAGTTTATAATCTATCAAATGCAAGCTTATAATTAAAGTATAAGAATAGAACACTTTAAGATTTTATGTTTCATTTATAGGTTTTGAAAATACTTTGGATTTAATAGTGATAATAGCCATTTAGCCAACACATGCACATTTGACATAAAGTTAATAATTTCTTTTAAAATTTTGAAAACATGAAATTATGGATGCATGAATCACATGACATACAATTTAACATGTTGGGAAAGATATAAAGCAATGAAAGAATGTAAAAAAACTCACTTTACTTAAGTCCTAAAGGCATTCTTTATGAATAAGAAAATTTAGAACAAATCAAAGTGAATTTCAAAATGATTCTTGTTTATTTGAAGTTTGATTTAATTTTGAAAAGGTGAGATGATTTTGCTATTCCTAACTCATTCCGACATGTGTTTTATTTTTTTGTTTACTTTTCAGAAAATTAAATCAATTTTAAATATTGATTAGGTTAGGGTATGAATTAATGGCTTAATTAACCCTTATTAGAAAAATTAACTAAGTAATTATGAGCCAATGAGATGACATAAAACCCATAAGGTATTTAAATTTTCAATGTACCTAGTAATAAAAAGGCCTAATACAATTTGGCTCATAATTAAAAGTTAATTAAGCTAAGGGGTTTTAGCTTAAGTACTTTTAAAACACCCCTTCACACTGATGAAAGGGGTTTTTAATTCGACTTAGGCTATTGAACACCTAAGAATCTACCCAAGGTAAATTAATTAAGTTCTAAAATTTTTAAAATTTTAAAAATTTGTTTAATGGGTAATTAATGAATTAAACCTTAATTAAGAAGGGATTAAGGAAATAAAAGGGGGTTTATGGAATAGCATAGGGTAAATGCCCCAAAATTATTCCATAAAACCTCTACTCACTAGATCTAGCCTTAATCAAGGAAAAATATAAGGAAAAAATACTAATCTTAATTACCAATTAATTAGGGAATGAGCTAGAAACTTTCCTAATCAAGGCCTCAATAAATCTCAAGAAAATTAGGGGAGGCAGAGGTCATCCCCTAAAATGAACCCTAGAAATTTGAGATCAATTGATGGCTTAATTAGGAAATATTTAGCTAATTAACATTCTCAAAGAAACCTAAATTCTGAGAAAAAGGGAATTCAAAATACATTGAAAACATTTTTAAAATATTCTAAATGAAATTATCTATCTATAGCATTTTTTACTTATATTTTTTGATTTTTCTTGAAGGAGTTATGATTTTTTGAAGTTATCCGAATTAATTAGGAATTAAAATAATCCTGGCTCCTACCTAATACCCGCTCACTGTAAGCGCTGCACGTGTGTGTGAGCCCTTACTTAAGTTGTCAAATCAGGGGGACAACGGTGGTGCATGCACTTTTATCCTTAGTCATCCGATCAAAGATCGGACGGCTGAGGATACACCCATAGTTTATAAATTGAATAATGGATATATAAACATGACTAACAATCTCAGTCGTCCATCTGTCCATCTAAAATGCATCGATGGACGGCTAAGATGGGCTGAGTTCTTACCTGAGGATGAATGTGAACCATTCACAATCCAAGGAGATCCGAGCCCGATCTGACATAGATTCATTCAAGACTCAACCCACATCATATAAAGGACTAGACCAGCCAATCCAATAGTGGATTTCACATGCAATGGAAATTTCTTTCACAAAGGACCAACACCGCTTAACCTAAGTGGTCAAAAAATTACTAACCTCGCCGGAGGTGATCACCGGTGCTCTGGATTGATGAGGTAGCTTTGTCTAGTGGAGACGAAGCCTTGTTGAAGTTCCTAGGTCTTGAGGTTGAGTGGATGAATGGGTGGACCAACTCCTCTTCACTCCCTTTACAGCTTTGATTGAATTGATCTCTCCCTTGCCTCTAAAACTTCAGAGAAAGCTTGGGGCGAAGCTCATAGATCAAGTGCTTGGGAAATGGTTTTGCTAATTTTTTTCAATTTGGGTATGTTTGATATGTTGAAAATAGGTTGGACCAAGTTTCAATGGATTTGGAATCCATTTGGTGGTTTGGCTCATGTTGACCCATTTAGGTCAAAATGGGTCAACTTAGTCAATTGACCAATAGGTCAATTAGGTCAAACTAAGGGTTGGATCAAGTTCACATGACCATTTGAAATGTTTTGGCCTTGGTTTGGTTCAATTTGAGATTTGGTTTGGTTTGACTCATTTATGTCAAATGGGTTTGTTGACTCATTTGGGTCAAATGGGTCAAGTTGACCCATTTGACCTATTTGGGTTATGTAAGGGTACATTTAGGTTTGGTTAGTCCAGTGGATTGGTATCTTTGTTTTCAATCAATTTGGGTTAAGTTCAATTTTGGCTCAACATTTGGTCATGTTGGGTAAGTTGGTTTAACCCATTTGTTTCAATCAATTTGACTTAGATCAAGTTTTTGACACATTTTTAGCCCTTTAGGTCAAAATGGGTCAACTTGAGTCAAATTATTATTAGGTTGCTCAAATGTTATCTTGGTCAAGTTCAAACATAGCTCATGAGTGAACTTAGATCAATGGTTTCAATCAATTTGGCATATGCTAAAATTTGGCTATGTTAGGTTTCATTTTAGGTTAAGTGTTGACTTGGTCAACCCTTAGGTTTGACTTGGTTTTAACCCAATTTGATTGATTGATCATCCCATGATGATTGTTGATCATGATAAATAGGTTATATGAGTTTGTTGTCCAATTGATCAAAAGAAAAGTTGCCATCTTTAGGTCACTTTGGGTCAAGTGAGCCTAAGTGGGTCAAATGATTTGGTCAAAGCTTGATTTTAAGTTGATTGATCTTGTCTATGGACTTATGATTGAAATGTAAATCCATTTACAAGTGGGTTGAAGTCAAATGGATTTTGATCCATTTGAAAATTTCATATTCAAAGGAAGAATATGAAAGGGTCTTGGGTTTGATTTTTGAATTAGGTTTTGATTGAAGGATTGAAGTTTGGATTTATATAAGAGCTCATTATTTTAGGATTCATTTAACCATAAGACAAAATCAAGGATTTGGTTTGATTTGAAATTGATTTGACTAAGTTCAAGATTTTGGCTTGAAAGGCTTAGACTTGATTTTGATTTGATATGAGTTTGAGTTTTCAAGTTGGTTTTGATTGTTTGAATTTATACTTCATTTATATATGTGAATATAAATGAGAATATAGATTGTTCATGAGAAAATTTCAACAATTTGGAAAGGTTTAATCATGATTTGGGCTAAATCCATTAAAGGGAATTTAAAGGATTTAATGGAATTTTTCATTAGAAATTTTAATTTTTGGATTAGATTTGATTGAATTATATTTATATTTCATTTATATATGAGAACATAAATGAGAATACAAATATATTTTGATAAAATCTCATGAGTTTGAATAGGTTTGATCAAGGTTTAGGTTAAATCCATTAATAAAAAAATTAAGGGATTTAGGAGAATTTCAAGCATTTTAAAATTGGAATTTAATTTTTGAGTTTGATTGGACTGAGTTATATTTATATTTCATATATATATGAGAATATAAATGAGGATACAAATTGATTTTGAGAAAATCTTAAGGGTTTGAAGTAATTTGATCAAGGTTTGGAGTTGATTTTGGCTAAGTCCTTTAATGGAAAATTAAAGGGACTTAGGAAAATTTTTATGAATTGATTTGGAATTTTGAGTTTGATTTGATGGTTTTAAATTTATATTTCATTTATATATATTAATATAAATGAGAATATAAATGGATCATGAGAAAATCTCAAAGATTTAAGTAAGTTTAGATCATGATTTTGGCTAAATCTTTGAGAAAGGGTTAAGGACTTAGGAAATTTGAAATTATGAATTTTTGATGGATTTTGATCATGGCTTTCAATCATGGATATCAATCCTGGATCTCAATCATGGAATTGAATCATGAAATTGATTTGAAAAAATCAAATATAATTGATTTAGAGTTTGACTTGAAACAAGGAAAGTGAGTAATGGTTTAAGCTAAAGGGTAGGAGATTTTCCTAACACCCCTAAGGCATGACCTATTCCTATGGCTAACTCTTCTAAGTCTTCTAAGACTAGGTTGGAGTGTCCACCTAATTACTAGATGTATCTTAAGACTAAGGAACCTTTAAAGTCTAAGAGAAATCCTAAGCCTAAGATGGAGGTGTTGAGAGCTCATCCTAAAAATGAGGTCAACAAAGGGCGCCCAATAGGTGTGTGTGATAGACCAGGAACACCGCACGTATTGGTGTTGACCAAAATGATCAACAACATCAAAAGATCATAAGTACTAATAAAAACTATCTCTCTCTGACCCAAGGAAAAAGAGAATCCAGAGCTTAGTGCAATATGGCTCTACTTATGTCCAAAACATAAGAGAGAGAGGGAAGAAATCCACTAGAGGATAGAGTGTGAACCTTCCACTAGGGAAGCAGGCTCAAATCATCTACAAAGCGATGAAAGGTTTGATTTGATTTGAATCTCACTTGAGATCTCCAGAGAGGGTTGAATTTTGCTTAAAATTTTTGTTAGGTTTGAATTTTAGAGAAACAGAAATGGGTTGTACTGAATAGGAGCCATGGAGGCTAAAACCTAATTTAGATTTACCAATCTAAAGTGGTAGTCTACTAAGCATATAGTAGGACTAAACCACCAAAGGGATGTCTTTTAGTATGCAACAGTTGTACTAGGAAGAAAGCATAGTAGACTTACATCCTCCAAGTAAGGACCAATTGCTGGGGTAATCTATTGGCAAGGCAATAGATTGAACCCAACCTAGGGCCGACTATTGAGTGAATGCCACTAAGGGACTTAGATCAGCTCAAAGATAGTCAAGGATTGATTCCATTTTTAGTTTTGTTTGTTTTGATTATGATGGATCTCATAGTTTGTGATGAACCGCACTGAGTAGGGGCCATGGAAGCCTAGACTTAACTCAGATTCACCAATTCAAAGGGAGTAGTTTCCCAACCAATGGGAGAAATATCCAACCAAAGGAGTGTCTTTCGGTTTACAATGATTATTTTAAGGGAAGAAATCTCGGAGACTCACATATCCCACTAGAAAAGATCACTGGGATGATCGGTTGCTTTGGGCAACAAATCAAACCCGACCTAGGGCTACCCGTCGGTTTGCGATAGTCATGCTAGAAAGAATGCATCAAAGTCTTATATCTTTCAAAGTGGAATGACTGTCATGGTAACTTGCTTTATGGCAAAATATATTGAACCCGACCCTAAGAGTGACTGAGTGAGCCAAGTTTATCTCAACTCGTGAACAATTCCTAGGGAGTTATCGACATCGCCATAAAGATAGGATGCTTGCTTAGGAAAAAGGGTCACTTGGGGGCTTGAATCCTAATCCACAAGTGAATTAGTTTTAGTTTATTTATTTTATCATGGACTCTGCTAGTCTATGAGGGATCAAACTAAGAAGGAGCTTCATATCATCCTAGACCTATCTCAGATTTATTGAACTAAGGGAAAATTTGTGCATCCACCGAATAAATTTTCCAACCACAAGGGTGGCTACTAGGAAAGGGAGATTATCCAATGCAAAAGTAACCCAGGTAGTATCTAAATGGGGTCATAAAGGACTTGATCCAAATAAAATGCTCACAAGGGATGGGGCTAAGGGCTTAATCCAATACCCTGGAGAAAATGACATGGCTAATCATAAATTTAATAGGTATTCAGTATCCAACTCAATGAGAAAGCACGGGGACTCATATCTGCCAAGAGTGGTGTACTCACCGGGTGAGTCACTGTCAGCATAGGGAACATTAACCAACCTAAGGTGCCTAGTTGGTTTGCAAAAATCAGCCTAGGAAGAAAGCTCATGGACTCACATCCTCCTATAGTAGAACTGACTGTTGGGATAGTCTATCTTTAGCTCAATAGGTGCTATCCGACCTAGGGCAACTACGGAGTGAATGCCATTGTGGGACTTAGATCAACTCAAAAGTAGTCAAGAGGAAAGGAGCCTCTAGGGGACTTACCATAAACCTCAAATACACTCAACTTAGTTAGAACATGATGGCTATTTCAAGAAAAAAGCATGGAGACTCACATCTTCATAAGCAAAGTCAACATGAGATAACTTTCTCATGAGGATAAAATTGATTAAATCTCACGAGGACTCACATCTAAGATTGGACGACCATGATTAAACCTACAATATAAAGGGGATAAAATTGATCGAATCTAACGGATCTAATCACAGTCATCTGTTCATATCACACAGAACGGACGGCGCGATCTATCTCCCTACAGGCAATGAAAGACGGAGCCCGTCCACCATTGCCCTCACGATCTGAACTCACTTGAGCTCAGATTGGCTCCAAATAGAACCCACACCATCATACGAAGGATCTAAGAGGGTATAATGGTTATGATCACATGGCATTCACATTTCTTTCAAAAAGCTACAAAAACATGGAGGGAGCTCAATTTTAATGGTGTTACCTCACCAAATCTATGATCGAGCTTCGCACGAGGAAGCTTTGCTTGAGATGAAGCCTTGAAAGCAATTCGATTGATTCCAAGTGGATTACTCGGGAAGCCAAGATCCTTTCTTTGGAGCTCTGACTTTGATCGAAATCCTAGCTCCGGCGATTGTAGAGGCTTGAGGAGGATTTTTTTTGCTTTGATAGGTTAAGCAGATGGTGTGGGAAGGAGCAATTTGATTGAGGTGAAGAATTGGTGGAGTTAGGATAGGGAGATGGTTGCCCTATTTTTTGTTTGTTCGTGAAGGAGGAAATCTGAAGAGGGAAGCTTTAGGATCACTTGAGAGCTCACAAGGGAGTTTGAAATCTCTCTAGGAAGCTTGGACGATGTGAATGGATGCCTTTTTCATGTGAATTGAGGGGCTATATCCCTCAATTCACTATGATGGATGGATAGGATTATCTCCCATTTTTTTGACCAGCCATCCATCGTCAGGGCGCTGGAGTTGTCCCCATCAAGTCCACATGGCTTAGTTTGAGTGGAGAAAGGCTTAGGAGGTGTCTCAAGACTTGATTTGGGCTGATTACATTCCTTAGATCCTTTGGGTTTTTAGTTTGTAAGAAAGGTGAGTTAACTCACCTCCCTTTGGTCCATACCCCAGCACCCGGTGGGCTGGTGTAGCTAGGTCCCCATTTAGGGTGTGTGAGAGCTGCCAAGTGAAAGGGGAAGTGGACTTTTCTATTCTAGGCAAAATCTCATGTGGGGTGGCAAATCCAAGGGAGATCTCATTGGGTTTGACTCTGATTAGGTTTGGACTAATTTTGGGTTGATCTCAGGTGTGTTTAGGTCAAGTTTGGTTAGGTTCCAAAAGGCTAAGGCTTGGTTTCAAGGGCTTTAGCTTATAGGTCAAATTGGGCTAGGTTGGGTTAGGTTGACCAATTTGTCAATTGGATCAAACCAAAGCTTTGGTTAGGTTCAATGATAATTTTAAATTTTTTGGTTCAAGTGCTTTCAATTAATTTGGACTAGGTTTAAGTTTGGCTCATTTGGATTTATATAGGTCAAATGGGTCAAGTTGACCAAGTTGGCCAATTTGACCAAATTGGTTAAATTGGCTTGGGTTGGGTGTTGGTTCAAGCTCAATTAGTTAATTGAAGATGATGATGGCTTTGGTTTGAATCAATTTGGATTTTGGCCAATTTGACCCTTTAGTTCAATTTGGGCTAAGTTGGTTAATTGGGTTCAATCGGCCAAATTGGGTTCAATTACGGGTGTGGTTAAGTTCAATGATCAATTTGGAATGAACTTGAGACATTGGTTTCAATCAATTTGGGTTGGATTATGATTTGACCCATTTTGGCCTTTTAGGTCAATTTGGGACAACTTTGGTCAAATTATCAATTGGGTTTGGTTTGGCTCATTGATGGTCAAGTCATGTTTAATCATTGATTATGAGTTGGAATGAATCAATGATTTCAATTGATTTGGTGTAGGATGAGTTTTGGCTAAGGGTTGGCTTGGTCAAATGACCAAGTTTACTTGGTTTGACCTGATTTAAGGTAATTGATCATCTTAGGGTGATCAATGATCATGATATGATGTTTGGATGGGCTTGATTCAATCCAATTTGGGTTGGATTAGAACTTGGTTCAAATGGGTTCTTTAGGTCACTTTGGGTCAAGTGAGTCTAAATGGGTTAATTGGCTTGGTTTTGGTTTGATTAAGGTTTGGTTAAATTTATATATGAGTTTAGGATTGAAATATAAATCCAACTGTAATCAATTTGGGCTATGATGGGTTTTAGTTCATTTGGAATTTTCAAGTCAAAAGAACTAAGTTGGGCTTTACTTGTTGATTTCAATTTGGCTTGATAATTGTAGATTTCATTTATATTTGGGTAGGTGATTTAAGGAATGATTGATTCAATAGAAAATTCATTGATTTTGGCTTGATTTAGATGAGATTTGGCTAAGTTCAAGGAATTGACTTAAAGGACCTTAAATTGGGTTTTGATTTGATTTGGATTTAGTTTTGGCTACTTGAGTTTATATTTCATTTATATTTGTGAATATTAGTGAAGATGTAAATTACTTATGAGAAAAATCAATTGAATTTGGAGTGGTTTGAAAGCAAATTTGACTTGATTTGGATTTAGTTAGATTTGGTTTTGGTTTTTTGAGTTTATATTTTATTTATATTTATAAATATAAATAAATATATGATTGATTCATGAAGAGATCAATCAAGTTTGGATTGAATTGAGTGGAGATTTAGCTAAGCCCATGGAATTCAATCATAAGGCTTAAGGAGGATTTGGGAGTTTAAATTTGATCTTGGGTTTCAATCACTTGAAATTGACTTTGGACTTGAATTTGATAAATGATTGAGGGATTGAAATGATCTTGAAAAAAATCAATTGATTTTGGATTGATTTGAATTTAGTTAAGGGCCAAGTCTATAAGATAAAATCATAGGACTTAAGAAGGATTTTGATTTTGGATTTGATTATGGGTTTCAATTATTCGATTTGGAATTTCAATTTGGATTTGATATTTGAATTGAATTTGAGATTTTGGTTTGAGAAGGTGAACATTGGTTGGGTTTAAGCCACAGATGAGCAAGTCTCCTTAAATCCCTAAGGCATAACCTGACCCTATGACTAACCCATCTAAGTCTCTACGCTTTGATTAAGTGTTCACCTAATCACTAGAATTATCTTAAGACTAAGGAACTCTTAGTGTCTATAAGAGTCCTAGATCTATGATGAAGAGATTGAGAACTCACTCCAAAAATAAGGTCAAAAGACGTATAAATACATTAGAATTGTATGGTGTGTATGTAAATCTTCTAATTTTAAAATATATAAATAAATAAAATAAAAATATAAAATAAATCATTAAATAATCATCAAATGGACACATTTTTTTAAATTCTTAGTAGTATATTTATTAAACAATAAAAGAGTATGTTGACAAAAATAAATAAAGAAATAATTAAATGTTAAAATTTGATCAATAATATAATAAATTTTTAATTTTTTTATTTAAGTTCATCAAATTATCTAAATAAACAAATACGAATAAATTATAGATCATAAGTGAGTGCAGTTATCCAAAAAAAATTTATCAAGATATTTTCATCAAAATTATATTTTGAATGAACTTCAAGTCTTTTAAATGCGCTTTAAGATTAATGCAATACACAAATAATTAATATTACACCATCTTGAATCCTATCTAAGAATTTTGGAATCCATCCCAACAATTCTTTTTCTCTATAATAGCCTGATACAATTTTTTTAAAAATTTATTCCATTATAGCCCTAATTAAGCCCTCTAGATAGCATATAACTTCACCGAAAACCATCTCATTTGGATGATTTATCATAAGCCAACTCCTTCAACTTCCCCACAAACTCCCCTAAGAACCTTTGTTGCACCTCACCATCCAAGAAAAACTCGGAAAAATTTTTAAAATAGGCATAATCTTAACCGTAATTAGCAGTTTAGGCATGAAAAAAATTTAAGAAAATAGACCAAGTTGTCCATCAACGGATGATGAGCTCTTGTAAACCGGTTGTCCATTTGTGAATGGCAGCATGCGCTATCCACATGTGGCCAATCATCCATCAAACTACTCGATTTATATTTAAAAAAAAATGTGTAGCAGTTCTCATATTTTGCGCGTATCAGAGTTACACGGTGTCAGGATTGAGCAAACTTTGTATCGTTAAAATCGTAACAAAATTGTCTACAACTTTTATGTTGTTTAAAATTTATGATTGTGGCTTGATGCACAATTTTGCAAAACCCAGGGTGAGCTGAAAATTCAAAGCGGAATTTTGTGTGTATCAGAGTCATATGGTGTGAGAATTGAGCAAAATTTGCATCGTTAGAATTATAACAAAATTATATACAAGTTTCATGTTGGTGAAAATTTATGATCGATACGACAAATCAATTTTTAAAAGCGCGAGTTGAAAGTTCAGGCTTTGTATTTTACGCAGTATCGAGTCGATTAAGTAAAATTTGTATCGTTGGAATCATAACAAAATTTTTTACAACTTTTATGTTGGTTGAAATTTGTGATTGAGACTTGATGTATAGCATATTTTGTAAATATATTATATGATAAGCAACAATCTCACGAGTATTTTACAAATGACATATAGAAGCTTTGATAAGTGGATTCACCAAAAAATTCTTAGGAGATTCATTTCTTAAAACTAATAATTATAATATTTAATATCATCTCACTATTTCTACATTATTCAACTCCTTTTGTCATGAAACATTCTAAGATAAAAAAACAAATTAATGAAATTTGTGTGGCACAACAAGATGCTCTTGATCTAATGAAATATATGCTAACAACAACATGCCCACATAACTAGAGGCCAGAATGCATGCTACTCATAATGAGGTGATATTTGAGATTAGTTGATTTTCCTCCCAATTTCTTATAAAAATAGTCATTCATAACCTTAAATACCATGTACAAGTCCCATCAATAAGTTGCAGTGAAATCCTAATGATCGCATGTATCACAGACATCTTATAAAAATAGCCACTCATAAGTAAGTAAACATACAACAAAATATAATCTCATATGGACAAAAGATAATAGTACATACGACTATCTTTGACGATGCCTATGATGCGATATCGCATCACTACCGGGTGTGTAATGGGCAGGTGGTCGTCATGGCGATCTCGGCGATGCTCCAGGTTGTGGTCTCAGATTCGCCCGGTGGTTGTTGCAATGTCGAGGTGTGTAGCACTAGGTGCATCAATTGAAGACTGTGTCAGCTAAACCATGATACCGACCATACGGGTGTGTTGGAATGAGGGAGGCCCATACGTAGGAGGAACTAGTTGCTTGCATACATAGCTCCGTATGAATCGTGGTGGTAGTGTGAATGTATATGTAGATGGTCTGACCACTGGTGGAGATGATGGACCAATATCCATCACGTGGCCCATCGGCTACGATGAAGTACACGGAATGTTGTCCCCGTGCCGGCTATCAGAAATATACATGTTTAGGTGCAAGTCCCTGCACAACCCCTCATACTCGTTGATTGATTGTTGAATCTCTGTGTCCTCCTCCCTCCCAAAATAGCATCAGAATATATCCTCAGTATTCAATATATGCTCACGCTGTGTTGACAGAACTCAAATTATGATGTAATTAATTAAAAAATTTATTACTACAATTAAGAAATCCTGGCTTACCATGTGTCGATCTCCGAGAGCTGGGGTAATATGCGGGAGTGCGTGGGTGCCTTGACGGCCTAGTGAAGCCCAAGACCGATACCATCTCATATCGTGAATGATTAATGAAGAGTCTACCACCACAATTAACTCTCCTTCCCGCTGCAATATGTATGCGGTGGTAATCAAACCAGTCCGTGCTTTCGACCATCCACTCGCACAAAAGAAGAATCTCCGGTGACCTCGGTTAGGTGGAAGGCCAAGCACGAGCACAGATCGGGAAGGTGCCACTCAACTCATTTCCAACTAATCAAGGGTACTCTATCCAACCATATGTCATTCCCATGTAAGCATATATATGCAACACGTGCACGGATCTGAACTCCGTATGACTCCCAGATCACCTGTGTTGTTTGAGATGAATATTAGGGTTGTTATCTACATACAAAAGTTGGCCCAAAAATGCACTTACAAAAAAAATATCATAACTCTGGTAGCTAGTCATCTCGGTAGCTCTAATATGGCTCTCATTCCACGATGACCCCACTGCCCATCTACCTGCAGCGAATATGTAATGTTGGTCTGGGCATGAACATGCTCCCACACACAGCTGGCAGCGAGCCATATTCATCTTTATTTGCCTGTGAACTCCACGAGCCGCAGCAAATGGTACTCATCCCCATTAGAACTCCACGAGCGTGTCAAAATCCTGTAAGATATTGTAGGTGAATCTTTGAACATGGCGTTCGGCATAAGGAAAAAGTAATAAGCTCGACGCTGCAACTTGCGGAATCCAGAATCGCGTACGACCGTAAGGAAGCGGGGCATGTGCGCTCTGCCCTTCGAACTTCGATGTGATATGAGGCTGGACTGGATCATGGTAGACAATGTGTGGCTCAGGATGTACTTTTATTAACTCATCACAGCAATCTGGCCAAGATGCCCACCATCTTCCCCTCCAACAACATTCTGCCCAATAATAGGCGGTATCGAACAGGATCATAGCAACATCCTACAGTGTGACTGTCATCTCACCAATAGGAAAATGGAATGAATTTGTCTGAGAAGACCACCGTTCCATGAATGCTGTGAGAAGGTGGTGATCTATGTGAATGTACTGCATCTGGGACACACAATCCAATCCAACTGTCTGTAAGGCGATCATGAATCTAGGACAGTTCACTGGCCACTCTTTGAACATAATCACATGAGATGACATATCCAGAATAGAAACTTACAGTATAAAATTATAGTTGATAAACAAAAATATAAGAAAAATCCATACACAACTTGACTTACAAATTCTTACGGGTAGGATGTCTTGCTGTCTTCCGCATGCTATACTAGGATGAACTTGGCAGTCCACTATAGTATCCTCTGCACATCTTCGCCTCCTACATGCGGGGAAAACACTTTCTTTGGTAGACATCCTACCTACAACAAAGACAAATCTATTAAATTCAAACTAATTAACATGAAAGATTGGCTAATATAAAGATAGATTCAGTAGCTTTGAAATAATCATCCCAGCTTAAGATAAGAGCTCCATAGCCCTAAACATGGAGAACAAATTATATAAACACTCTTGCTTTACTGAATATTAACTTAGTTGTTGATATAGCTTCTTTTATGTTCTTACTGCCCTCTTTTCTTTATGTACTAGTTTGTGAGTTGGCTTTGATTTTTAGGCAGGTTCCATGCATGAACGTGCAAAATATGCTACGCGTTGGGCCACAGTCGGCACTTTTGGCCAATAAGCGAGTCGTAGAAATTTGTTTTAGGCGATATGTATTTAAACTCCATTCGACATCATTTGACATGACACGGCGACGCCTTGGCGGCATTGCTCTATTATGACCACTATTTTTACATACACTACAAATTCTATTACTTCTTATAGTATTTTCATCCATAGTATTTCTAAATCTATTTGAACGTGGTCGGCCTGACTTCCTCTTAATATCTGGTGGGGTGTACTCTAGATTCTATTACTTCCTCATACAGCTCCACCTTGTATGTTCTATTGCTGGCATCAAAAACTTGGTACTCATTATTGTTAATTCGTTCCGGCTCAGGAAATCTCCTTACCTCATGTTCACTACCCTGTAAAGTTGCATTAGTCTGGGGAGAGAACATGGAGTCATCTTGGTTGCTTTCTTTAGTCCGTTTCATGACGGCGTATATATTATATTGCGAGACCGTGAATTGGCAATGCTCTCTTAAGTACATTGTTGAAGCATTGTACATTTGTAGTCATGGTGCCATACCTGTACCCATCATCATGGGTTAGAGACCACTGATGTACATCCTTTGCTATGAGCCAATCATAGGCCTCCTGTCTAATGTTCTTGATATCAGTCATACACCTTTTAAAAATGCATATATCATTAGTATTACCTGCCACATAAATTTTTTGGCATATGAACTCAACATCTCCGACTCCAAGTTGTCTAACTACTTTTTTAAAGTTCTCTCTCAAATGTCTCGGGAAAAAGCGATGTGCAACCCAAGGTAATATCTCCTGCCACCACCAACCCAGCGTCTTGAAATGATGCACAAATTACCTCTTATGCAGATCAATGGAACTAAGTTTTGGAGTAATGCGTAAACTGACACCATGACTCGATACTTTACGATTCTACTTGTGAGCTAGTGAAAATAAAGCATTATTTGCATCGATTCCAAGCCTTCTGGTGAGTAGTCCCCTATCTATACCTAGGAGGAAAGAAATCTCATCAGGACATAAAACTATGTGACGGTAAAGTTAACGATGGTGAGGCTGGACGAATAATCATTGAAATGGGGTATGACTCGGCGGCACTCTATCCGATCCGGCATTCGAACATATAGCGGTATAAATCTCTCCCAATGATCGATAAGATTCCTCCCAACTTCAAAATAACCTTGTTCTTGCGATGTGCATCCCAAGCTTTCATACGACATTCATTATGTTAAATTTTGACTCAATACGACCAATAATCTCTCTGGGCTTTAAATCCAGATGACGCCTAATTGCAGGTTGAATGAAATAACTGATAAACTGTGTTGTACATTGCCTATGTCCGACACTGAGGACTAAATGACTACATGTATGTCGTGCCTATACTTCCAATTCTCCATGCACCCCTCAATCTCTTAGTTGAACTTGCATGTAAGCGCCACATGCAAGGTGTAGTCTGGTTCGCATATTGAGTGCACAATATGGTGAACTTGGATTTGTTTGAGGCATAGATCACGTAGTCGATGTTTTTAATGATAGACCAACCCTGAACCACAAATAGCAGTTGCTTCTTATCAAGAAAGCACATACCTTCTAGCAGTTCATCTGGAATGCAACTTTCAAGTATAAAAATTGACTCATCTGAAGGCCCATCAAATGTTAGCTCTTCATCCCATTCTCTGACTGTTTGAGCATGATGCATATACTCATTGTTAGACAGTAAGTGCTCTTTTGTTTGGATTGTTCTAACTAAGTAGTCCCTAATAAGCTCTTTGACACTATTAGATGGATATTTTCCCTTTAAAGAAGGCCCATCTGCATCACTATCACCCCCTCATCATCATAAGTACTTGTTGCATAAGACATAGTTGCATACCCATCACCTACGTCACCCTCGATCACCCCTAAAGCGTAACTTGTACCGCTACATTAGCGCGGCACGTATACCGTCACGCTTCTGCGGCGGTTTCATGCAAATCAAGTGTGATGAATTCCGATCGATTGAAGCCACATGCTCCTCATTAATGGCAACATCTCTTTCCTCACAATTTAACTCCTGAACTTCAACATAAATTACTACAAGTTGCACCAACGCTGCATTTAGTACAGATTCACATACTTCATCGTTAATAATATGTGTAGCGATAAATTTAGCTCCAATAGGAAACCGACCTATAAGATTAACACATGACTTTGCATGGTCTAACTTCAATGATCTCATGATTCACTTTTGTAACCCCAACAGGTTAGTCCTTCGTGGGATCGGGTCAATTTTTCCACCAATATAAGTCGAGAAAAGAAATTATCAACAACATTCGGTTATATCATAATAAAGAACTATGTACTTTCAACTCATATTCAACTAACAACAACTCCAACCAGCAAGAATCCTTCCTCTCCCCTGTTCGCAGGAGAAAAGCATTTCAAGATATAATACAATTGCGCATTGTAGTTGGAGATATTTCGTGAACTCATAAAGGACAAAGGGAGAGTAGATTCTAATCATAGCTTTCATAAAGATGAATATTATCGTACAACGAAATTGCACCAAAATCATAGTGGCAAAAGACATATGGCTATCTCATTAATCCATGGCTAGATGAATGAACACTTGCAAACAATAAACAAATAATTTCATAGCTAGATTAATGTTTTATAGCCTAAACACTACAAAAGTCAAAAACAAGTGACAGAATTATATCCTTTCAAAATGCCTAAACACTACAAAAGTCAAATGCCAACAGTTAAGTAAGCTAATATATTTTCAAAAGTTACAAATATTAAAACTGAATGTGAGTTTAATTCAATTCAATGAACAACACTAATAACTTCCAAAAGACCTAGAATAATTGATTCACAAAATGAAAGGATTCGAATTCATATACAACACATGTAATGCATCCTTATATCACTCATATGACCAAAACATATGATAAAGCACTAGAAATGGTGTTACTACTCATTGCGTAGAGCATAACGCATACAACAAGTAAATAGCATATAAAGTACATACAACCAAAGACAAGAATGATAATTTAAATAAACTAAGTCCCACTGATGCCTTAAGTAAAATCACTGTTGCAAACTCGATAGAAATACTTCATGATATCTACTACTCAATAGAAATACAAATGTAGCTGAATAACTCAAGGAAATAAGCAAAATCAGACACCACAAAGCAAGATCGATCACAAATTAAGCATTTATGAAAAAATTTACCTTAATCGGTGCACGAAAGAAGAAATAACTCGTTTCCCATAGTGGCACACTCGACGGATGGCGGGGAGCTCTCTGTTGGCCAGCGGTGACCTCCCCTTGGCGGCAGTGTGCTTCAGTTGCTGAAATCTTGTGGCTGAACGAAGGAGCGACGGGGTGGAATGGAGCATTGACAGGAAGAGGAAAAAGAAAGTAGATCGCGCTACGGGATTTTTGCCTAATATAGGGATGAGGCAGTAGTCTATTTGACGGATGGCGCCCATCGATCGTTGCATCGTCCGTTAAACAAACCGGCTTATCTCGATAATCGTCCATTTGACGGATGATTGGCAACGTATCCACGCGTTGGCAATCATCGTCGTCAGACGACCAGGCCTATTTTCTTAAAAAAAAAATTTAATGACTAAACTGCTAATTACGATTAAGATTGTGCCTATTTTAAAAATTTTGCCAAAAACTCTCCACTTGTCAAACTTCTCCATCCCCTTCTCTGCCATTACCCTCACCACCGCATTCCTCACCACCTCACTCTTAAAGCCATTGTCTTCCTCCCTCTCCACCTCAACCCATATCCCCAAATCCCCCGCGAACAACCTCGCATTCTAGTACTGATCCCCTCTCAATGGTAACAGCACTAGCTTGCATCCCGTGACCACCCCCTCAACTAATGAGCTCAACCCTGTGGCACAGGAAACACCCCATGCTCTGGTGCCCTAGTATCAGCTGCTACGGGGCCCACCCTTTGGTCACCCTATTATCACCGCCGCCGCCGCCGCCGCCAGAGATGATTCCAGCGGTGGCGATGCCCTTCAATATGGCCAAAAATGGCTTTCCTGCCATCTCCAGCCCAAGCAGAAGCTCCTTGATTCCGTCCTCGTCAAGCGCCATCTCACTGCAAAAGGAATAGAAGACAACTGAGCCATCGGCGAACCGGTCGAGGAAGTTTGTCCACTCGGGGGCAAAGGTAGGTGATTCAGACGGCCTGAGGAGGACGTGTTTACCGAGCTGGGATTTGATGTAGTGGAGGTAGGGAGATAGCATTTCCAAGCACGTCTTGGCGATGATGGCGAACGATGGCTGAGGCGAGCATGGACGTCGTAAACGAGCCTCGCTTCTGGAATATGTGGCAAGTTGCGGTTTGTAGTCGTGAGAGAGCGGTTGAGGCGGGGAAGGGGAGGAGAGAGTTAGATCTACAATAATTTTTAGCTTTTGGAAAAAAGAATTCCTTTTACAATTTTTTATGTTTTTGAAAATCTTTGCCACAGCACAATTCCCTTTTAAAAAAAATTAGACACGAGCCTTTACTCTTGATATTTAATTTGAAACTTCACCATATTGAAATTAAGAAAATGACTAAAATTTAATAGGATTTTTTTTAAACTAAGTATCATTAGAAGTTTAATTAGGTAATTAAGTATTATTAAAAAAATTTAAGAATAGGTATGTCGTCATTAGTGGCGAATGGATTGCCCCACTAATTAGGTGACTAGTTGCGACATATTATTAGAGTCGATCGGCTCCGATCAACCCTATCTCCTCAGTTTCGCTTGATTTATCCCTGAAATCTCTTCCTCCACCAGTAGGAGCTCCGACCGAACTCCGACCGCCCTTCATTTCTGTCCGAGCATGGTCCTCCCCCCTCTCGGAACTTCCCGGCTGCCGTCGGCATAGGTCTGACCTCCTGCATTGCGTGTCTTGTCCAAGTAATCGATAGGAACTTCCTTTTTTTCCCGACAGCTGCTTTTATGCCATTTGATGACTTCCCTCTCCCATCTAGCAGCCATTGGAAGTCAACATTAGGTTTCGGCGATGATTCTGGCGGCTCCATTTCATTCGAGGAAAATTCCCTTTGACGGATTCTACATTTTTTTGCGTACTTCCCCGTCGTTCTTTGTAAACACACGGTAAATCACTTTCTTTATCAATTTATAAATTAATAGAGTATGTGTGTTAGGGGTTAGAGTTGTATGGTTAGACTTTTGTTTGGGATTTGATTTTTAGGTTTGTGTTGGTGTTGCGATTTAGGTGTTAAGTAGCCAAAGGTAGTATTAATTAGGGTGTCAATTAATATAAATTTATGATTATTCATATAGCTTGTTTTGCAAGAATGAATAGAGAATTTGTTTCATTGATTCTTTTCTATGGAGGCGAACTGAGTATCGATGAGCAATTGATCAAGTTATGTGGGAGGTCAAAATCATCCATTAAGGTTAAGCGTCACGCAACTACTTATTAGAATTGAAGCAACGAATTATGAGAACCTTGCACATTGATTCAGAGCATCACACAATCACTCTTACAGGTCATTATCCGGTGGGTAACGAATTTATAGCGTCTGTAATATCTGACGATGACGTTTGTGAAGTAACACTGGACGAAGCATTCCGTCAGATGCTAGTGTTGTATGTCGAAGTGGAGGATGTTAATGTTGCATCCACATCAGCTGATCCGACAATAAGGTCAGTAGATATACCACTGATGACACACTAGGATTTCATCGCACATGCACCTCTAGGGACACAATGCAGCTTTGATGAGTTGATTTCCAGGTAACATCTTGTCAATCTTTTCCTGCTTACAGTTGTAATAATTAGTATGATTGGTTATCATCCAACTTATGAGTTTTGTGGCAGCGATGATGGTATTTATCATTCAGAGGAACCATATGTGCGTCACAGTGCTGCAGGCGAAGATGAGTATCAAACTATGAGCATTGGTTCAAGTGATGAGTCTGAGCAGGATATTAGTGATGATGACTCACTGGTGAAAAACTATGCGTGAGTGCAGAGCGGTCATGATCTTCTAAGAAATCACTCACTCCAAAATATTGACAGTGAGAGTCAGATGTTATCCATAAACGAGTATGTCCGGATGTGCCAGACTACGAGAGAGTGGGACAATGATATTTACTTTGACGGTCCTTCTGATGAAACTGTCCTAACAGATGATACAGAAATCCCAGGTGACCTTGTCGAAGGTATGTGCTTCACAAATAAATGGAGTCTACAATTTGCTATTGTTGGGTGGTGCATAGTAAATAATGTTGATTCCAAGCAGTTACTTTCGGAAGAACTACACGGTTATTTGCATACAGTATGATAGTCCTACTAGACCATGTAAGTGGCATTTGCATTATAGCAGTAGTCGATGCTTAGGAGGTTCTAGGAGAATATCAAGAGTTGGTGAAAATCATAAATGTATCCATACAGTACGTGCAGCAGGTCATCGACAGTGTAGCTCTAAATTCATAGCTTACTTCATTATACCTATGATCAGGCATCAGATAGATCTGAAACCCAGGGAGATTATAGGTAGGATGGAATCAAAATTCAATGTTAAACTTTCATACATGAAGGCTTGGGATGCGAGGCGTAAGGCAATAAAAGCAATATTTGGCAAATGGGAAGAGTCTTACAGGACTCTCAGTCTTTTAATGGAATCAGTTTGTAGTTCCTTACCTGGTATAGTCTACAGAATTCAGTCTAGCAGTACACAGCACTTCCAGAGACTTTTTTTTGGCATTTGGCCCTTCAATCATGGGATGGAGTAACTGTCGACCTGTACTGAGCTTAGACGGTACTTTTTTTAGGCAAGTATTGTGGTACATTATTAACTGCTATTGGAATCAATGGAAATAATGGATTATTTCCACTAGCCTTCGCTGTTGTGGAGTCCAAGTCGATTGATTCTTGGCTATGGTTCCTGCTATGCTTACATGATATGCTGCCCATTGTCTCTGGTAGACGTGATCTTTGCATAATTTTTGATAAACATGCTGGTCTATTATGTGGATGTAGAGAAGTATTTCCATGGGCAGCTCACAGACACTGCTTACGTCATCTGAGTGAAAATCTTAAGAAGGTAATATGCATATTGGGGATTGCTGATGTGGAATTTTTATGCCAAAAGATGTATATGGCAGGAAATACTAATGATATCCGGCAGTTCAATCATTTAATGTTAGATATTAAAAATGTGAAAGAAGAAGCTCACAACTGGCTTGTAGAGCGTGACCCTGTCAAATGGGCACTTGTGCACGATGGTGGAATGCGTTATGGGACAATGACGACTAATGCATCTGAGTGTTTCAATGGTGTCCTGAAATGGGCTCGTGGTTTACCGATTCAAGCTCTTATCATTGCTATCTACTATAAGTTAGTATCTTTGTTCATCAAAAGACTAGCCACTGCAACTCAGCAAGAGGTTGCCAACTTCTCTTTGTTTACCCAAAAGGTATCCACAATGTTGCAGCGTACGGAAAGAGAGGCTAGACATTTCCCTGAACTTGTGAACATCAACCCATGTAAGATGCAAGTTTTTTATAGGTCCAGTCGATCATTCAGAGTTTATTTGTTAGATAATAGCCTATGTGATTGCAGTTGTAACAAAATGATCATATATCATGGCCATGCCCACATGTAGTTCTTTGCCTTGGGTTTAGGGTTGAACCACTGCGTGTCCGCATACTACCTGCTACCAAGCGTATAAGTACATACATAAATGCATTTCATACACTAGTTGACCGTTCTGAGTGGCCATCTTTCAGTGCAGAGCATGGATTAGTAGCATTGCAGCCACCCAATTTTTGCAGAAGGTCAGGCAGCGTACAAATAGATTCAGAAACATAATGGATGAAAATATATCTAGCAGTAGCAGATCTTGTAGTCTATGCAAAACAGCTGGCCACTACAGGTCATCGTGCCCTCATAATATTAACAGTCGACGGTACGTTCTCCCTTTTAGTTATAGGATGTTAGATTTTACACATGGGATATTGCTTAGATTTCTCTTTTAAGTTGTATATTTTACACATAGTAGTTCTTCATTTCATTGCATAAAATTTAATACTACTAGTTTTTTCAATCGATATTGATTTTTTGCATTTGTTTTTCTTAACACGATGGCGGAGAACACCATTAGGCGTCGGCAATGTAAGCCTACTAGGAGGCCGACCCACCATTGGAGCGGCACCTCGAGGTTCATCCTAGCATAGCATCCCTACGTGGACGACATCGAACTGCTCACCCCGATACTGTAAGTAATTTTTTTTTTTTAATTTACATCTGCTTTCCTTTTATTTTGACAATTTGGTTAATGGCTAGTTTTTTTTTGTAGAGCACCATGCTTGAGGTACTTGCTTATCTTTGAAGGAGTAGCCCATCACGCGTGATGATTCATCATGGGCTAGAATGTGGGCTGCTTGTGTTAGCCAACTTCGCTTCATTCACCTAGATCATCATTTCTTGGCCTTGGAGATATGGTCTCCAGAATACCTTCCACCTTCCGCGGTGAGAAAACTGTTACACTCGGGACATATGATCCACAGGGCTACGAGTTGATGGGCCACCTGTCATAGGTCCAATTGTAATTGGCAATAGGAAGAGATGGGACACCTGGCCTGATTACTGTGATAATTTATTGGGACGACACCCCTTACCAGACAGGATGTATCATGATCCGATCAGTCCGTAGATCAGGTCAACATTTAGAATGGGTTAGGCTCACGCGCAGACCTGCATGTCACTGAGATGGCTGAGGTGGACTTTTTACAGGGAGTTGTACACCAGTTTGAGCATCGAGGATTTTTTCGGCACCTGTGTGCTTACATTCTATTCCTTATTGGTTATTTCTTACTACCTAATACATCAAGTTCAGAGGTCCCTTTATAGTATTTACCATAATTAGATGACCTGGATACCTTCAGTACGATGGCTATGGGTGCAGCTTAGCCCACCTATGACATGCAGTCGGATTACCAGGGTGCAACATGGATGGTCGCACATCTCCAGATATGGGCTTGGGAGCATATTCATGTTGGGAGGCCGACTCTACATGTGCCATATCCTGCTGAGCTTGATGATCTCAGTGTTGGGTTGAGGTATATTTTGTTAAGTGTATTTTCAAATTTTGTAGCTTTAATATATGTTTAAACTATTTTTTGTGTACATATGGAATGAGAAGTATGTTCTCCAGCAGCCAATAGCGAACGTTGCAGTATACAGAAATGAGCTAGATGGCTTGCGGCATTCATAGGTTGGATTTTCATATAACACTTCAGTTCAAATATGTGTAACTTCTAATTTGACATAATTTCTAATATGTGCATGTGACATGAGAGTCATACAATGAGCAGATCACGGCACGTCTATCAGATACATGCTCAGCAGGCTCGAGATATTATTATCACGAGTCCCTCTTATCAGCTAGAAGAGGGTTGGGTGGCATTTACCAGATAGAGTGTTGCGATTGACCTCATTCTTAAAGTCGATGTGATAGTTTCAAAAGTGATGATGAGTAAAGCGGATGTCGACTGGGTTGATTACCACTAGTCACACATTACTGCTTGGGAGAGGCGGAGGGATTGCCTCGTCGAGGGCTTAGATGAGGATGTGGACAGGAAGATAACTATCAGCCAGTACATGTGTTGGTTCAGATCGTGGGCTTCCTTTATTGGCCTCACCGATAGATCCTCCAATCACTTACTACGCTAGAGCACCAGTGGAGTGTATTTATGTAAGTCCTGATATAAGTATTCATCTAAATTCAATATTTATGTAAGTGCTAATTTTACATACTATTTTTTGTGTAGCGAAGCATATGCTCATGACATCTTTCAACCATACTTACGATGATTATCACCCTTACAGGATGTGTTGATAGATGCAGAATATGTAGAGACGGATGAGCGTGTATATCGGTGCATATTATGTCGGTCTTCTAGAGGTGTCGCACATGGCCCAGCGTCGGCCATCATCTTATGCGGATCCAGGTTCATCATTATCGCGTCAGGTCCTTACATATCCTACATATGAGTCACGGCCACATCTTCTAGTCCGCGGAATGATCGGCGACTTCAAGATCTTGCAGGAGGGTAACCAGTGCGTGATCGTCCCGTCCTGACCATTACACACAGGTGGTGCGATTCCACAGTGAGGGAGGCATTAGATGTTTAGGGTAGTCTATTTGTGCATCTATACATTTGTTTTTTATCATTCATTGATATGTCATTACGTCTGCTACCTTTGATATATTTCATGTGCACTTTCTTTGAATTACTTGAATCTCAATTTTGGGAGGATCAATTCTTACATAAGTGTATGCAATTTGCATCATTTTTTATTAAGAATATATGAAATGATGATGATTTGAAGATAACCATTATGTGCACCTGACAATGAGTTTACACTAGCAAATCAAAACAATCCTTCATATGTTGGGGTGTGCATTTGGTCAATTTAGATCATTTTTATTTTTTGAATCGATTAAACCAAATCAAATAACATAATTATTTTGATTTATTCAGTCAAATCTGTTCTTTTTTTTCTTTTTGATGTACTACACTTAGTTAGGGATTGATGTACTACAATTAGTTAGGTTTGATATCCACGATCATTTATTAATTAATTATTGCAGAATGTTAGTTGTTTGTTATATATATCCTCGTATTCAGGGTGTCTGGTAAGCGTGGCTCGTAATAATCTCCATTTAAGTGAAACCTTTTCAATTCGCGACAGACGCCACATCGGAGCCCGACATGGCGTGGGTCCTATCACCTATTCTTAAATTTTTTATTAATAATACTTAATTACCTAATTAAGCTTCTAATAAAATGTAGTTTAAAAAAATTGCCAATTTAATATAATACAGCAACGTTAACGGCGAAGCGATTACTGCGGCAAACAGGGACGGTGAGGTAGGCAGTGGCTGCGGCGGAGAAAATAGAAAGAAGAGTATCTTCGCACCGAGGGGGTGGGTGATGGAGGGGATCCACGGCTGGGCGAAGTCAAATAATACGAGATCGGGGCAGAGGTCAGCTAAGATAGTGGCGACTTGAGGTTGCGTTCTGTCGACGGCGAGCTTGAGCAGTTCGACGGTGTGTGGGGCGAGGTCGGCGGTGCTCTCAGCACCGGTGGGGAGACCGGTAACGGAGGGTACGGGAAAAGAGAGGAGGCGTATGGAGGGGGAGGAGGGGAGGAGGGAGGAAATGCGAGGTAGGTTTGTCGGACTAGAGAGGAAGGTGATTTGGATGCCGCAGCAGTAATTTGCGAAAGAAGGAAGGGCTGATGTGGCCAAAGGCGACAAAAGGGAACATTAGTATGTGGAGGGTGCCGGCGGCCGTGACTTCATCGTTGTTGGCCATTGGAGAGAGAGAGAGAGAGAGAGAGAGAGTAGGGTTCGTAAAGAGTTGTTGGAATGACAATGAAATGAACTGAGGGAGAGAGAAATGAACTTATGGATAGAGGATCGGCTACGTTCAAGGGTAGTTAGGTTTTTTCCAGTATTAATAGATACGACATGTGTTAACAAGTAACTGGTTGAAGTTTTTAATTTAACAGAAGTTTTAATAGAAAGATTTACATAAATACCATAAAAAAAATTGCCAACCATTGTCTCCTGGTAGTTACTATCGGTGCTCGGATGATTTACGGCCACTAGCCGCACCTTCTATTGCCTACTAGCCACTCACTACATATGAGCCACTCTTATTGAAATTTGCATAAAATTTATTTTCTTTTAAATCAAATAAAATTTTTTTATATTTATTTTACACTTAATCAAATAACTCTAAAAAAATTTAAATTAATTGCATTCATATTACACATTGTATTTCTTATAATTTTTCTAATTTTTTTAGCAAACCAGATGATCCTTTAATATATATATATATATATATATATATATATATATATATATATATATATATATATATATATATTCAAATAGTAGATTCTAAATTTAATTCAAATGAGATTCTAACAATTATGTTCAAATCATGTGTGATTCTTAATCAAACTTGGTTCACGCCTAGTTTGAACCTTATCCAAATTTAGAAATTCAAACAAGATTCTAATTATGTGAACAAGCTTCAATATAATCGTCAGTTCCTTTCTTTCCATGTGTTCCTTAAAAGATCTCAATTTTCAGTGCTTCTTGTTTTAATTCTTTCTGATATAATGAATAACAAAATTATTGTTCATAATTATAAATATTTATTTTAATGTTTTATATTTAAAATGAATAAAAAGAATGTGAAATAACACTACATGATGACTATAATTCAGTAGTTGTGGATGGCACCTAAAGAAATTAAAAATATCTATACAAATGCCAAATCATAATTTTGCAAATTTAAAATAAATGCTAAATAAAAAAGGTTGAAGTTAGGGGTGTCAAAAAATGACTCGACACGACAACTCGACTCGAACTCGACTCGAAAAATTCAGGTTAGGGTCTATAAAATAGATTATCGAGTCGGGTTAGTATCTTAATAGTTGACACGTATAAATTTTTGAGTTGGGTTCGTGTTGATCCAAAAAACCCGAAATGACCCGAACCTGTGCCGAGTTCGAAGTCCGCGATTCGCCGAGTGAAGAGCGCGGAACTATGGACTGTGGAGTGTATCTAAGCCATTCGATCATTCCGACGGCCCAGATTATTCATAATTGCCTAGCGCCGAAAGAAAAGGCTGGAAAGCGACAGAACCGCAGAAACCTTAATTTCTCATTGTTGCCTTTGCAGCTCTGCCTCATCTCGAGTCTGTGCATTCCATCTCGGCATCTCTCGACTCCTGATCGGGAAGGCCGAAGGCAAATGCTGTGAACTATGAAGGCCGAATCCCTCCCAATCGATGTTGCCATCTCGGCATCTTCTTTCTCTTAACTCTTCGTCACCCTTCTTCTTTCTCTCATTCCGCGTCTGAGGTAATCCTTTGTCTTGGAGAATCATGATAGATCTAAATCAATCCTTCTTTGTCATTTGTGACTGGTGATCATTTTTTTGTATGAATGGTCATGCTATTTATTGATGATCCGTAACCCATTTATTGTTTCTTCCTTTGAATCCCCAAGCACTTATGTCTCATTTGTGATTGTTGATCGTTTCTTTGTTTGCGCATATGAATTATGAATGGACATGCTCACATGTTGTTTAAATTTAACCTATCCATTTTTTGTTTCTTAAATTGAATCCTCGAGTACTTCTTCTCTGTCATTCGTGATTGGTGATCGCTTATTTGTTTTCACATATGAATAAACATGTTGTTTAACATATGCGTTTATTGTATGGGGAGTTCTAGGATTTGTGCAATCTTGAGATATTATTATTGAGATATGATTAATCATTAGAATCAATGTCATTTTATCTTTCATATTCTGGAAGATAACATAGCAAGACCTATGGCTTGTACTAAAGTTTACTGTATTTATTAGTATCATTTGAGTATCATTTACTTTTATCTACTCATTATTTTTATTAGCATGTGTATTATTTGTAAGTGGTTGATTACTGATTAGGGTTTAATACATGTATTATTTATAAATTTCTCATTATCAAATTTTTAATTTAGATGGAAGATTCCAATACTATTAGTAATGCTCAAGAAAATGAAGTTTTTTTTCATGGGGATATTGATGAGAATGCAATTCAAACAATTGATGAAGAGACAAGAAATATACAAGCTAGAAAGAAGAGAAGAATGTTATCATTTGTATGGGGATATTTTAATTTATTACCTCTTGGAAATGATGGGAAACAAAGATATAAATATAAAAAGTGTGGTGCAAACTATATATGTGATAGCAAATTAGGCACCGACAATTTGAAACATCACTTACAAACTTGCAAAAAAAGAGATACATGTGATAGAGGCCAACTTATTTTGCAAAGTAATTCTTCTTCATCTATTTCCATGTGCAATGCTAAGTTCAACCAACAAGAATTTCGTGACTTGCGTATCGCTTGCATTATTATGCATGATTTACCATTTCAATGCGTTGAATGGCCTGGTTTTAGAGCACTTTTACATTATTTTCATCGAGACTTGCAACTTGTGTCAAGAAATACTATTAGAAATGATTGTAAAAAGATGTTCATGAAAGAGAAGGGGAAAATTCAAACAATGCTAAAGACTATCACTAGCCGAGTTTGCTTGACGTCAGATTTATGGACTTCCATCAATATAGATGGATTTATTTATTTAATAGCACATTTCATTGATAATGCTTGGAAGTTGCAAAAAATAATTTTAAATTTCAGCTTTATGCCACCTCCACATGACGGTGCAATATTTGAAGTAATTCAAACTTTTTTATCTGATTGGGAGATTGAAAAAAAGATTTTTAGCATTACTTTAAATAATGCTTCAGCTAATAATGTATCTGTTGAATTCATGAGAAATTATTTAAATTTGAGTGGTGGCCTACTTTGCAATGGGAAATTCTTTCACATAGATGTTGTGCACATATCATAAATTTGATTACTCAAGAAGGATTAAAATATATTGATAGCTCAGTATCAAAGGTTCATTAAAGTATTAAATATGTGAAAGGTTCTCAAGCAATGAAGCAAAAAAAATTTGGAATGTGCTAAATAAAGTTTTATTGATAAAAAAAGGGATTAAGACAAGATGTTTCTACCAGGTGGAATTCAACTTTTATTATGCTTGATAGTGCTATCTATTATAAGTGTGCTTTTTTGAATCTAGAATTGGGTGACTCGAACTACAAGAGTTGTTCATGAACAACTGAATGGAAAAAAATTATCAGCATATGCAATTTCTTAGCACTTTTTTATGAAATTACATGTGTATTTTCTAGCACAAAATATCCTACAACAAATCTTTATTTTTCTACTATTTCAATAACATATGCAGCATTAAAGCATGAAAGTTCAAGTGATAATGACTACATCTGAAGATGGCTTTAAATATACTTTCAAAATTTGAGAAATATTAGTCTGATTTTTGTGTAATACTTGCAGTAGCTATTGTCCTTGAACCAAGTTACAAATTTAATTTTGTTGAATGGTGCTATAAAAGACTTTATGGAGGTGATTGGGTTAGAGAAGTTGCAAATGTGAGAGAGAAGTTATTTTTATTGTTTAGAAATTATTCGAAATCAAGTATGCAAGGTTCATCATTACAAACTTCAGAATTCACTAGAACATCGCAAAATGATAATTCAAGAGCATTAACTTCAATGATTGCAAAATCATAATTTTTATAGGTACACTTACTTTATTTTTGTCTTTTTTTTTGCTTATTTAGTTCACATTATATAATATATTTTTATTTTGTTAAGGTCTTTGATTCTTTTGATGAAGAATATAATATGCCAAGAAAATATGAGATTGAGTTATACTTATATGAGCCTAGGATTGACAGAAAAATGGATTTAGACATATTGCATTATTGGAGGGGCAACTAATATAGGTTTCCTAAAGTTGCTGCAATGGCTCGTGATGTTTTGTGCATACAAATTTCTACTGTTGCATCTTAAAGTGCATTTAGTAATAGTGGGAGGATTCTTGATCAATATCAGAGTGTACTAAAACATGATATTGTGGAAGCATTGGTATTCACAAATGATTGGTTATATAGGGATAAAGATTTGAAGCATATTTTTGTAATAAATTCTCATTTAAATCACTTATGTATCTCTAATTTCTATATTTGAAATCTTTCTTTGTTGTAGATTTAAGTGATTTTGAACTTGAAGAAGTCACAGGAAATGTTATGAAGTACACTTCTAATCAAAGTGACAAGGATGATAGTGATATCTTAATTAACATAGTAAACTAATATCTTTGAGTATTTTTAAAATTTTCATGCAAGAATTTTATGGAGGACTATTATGATTCATGAATAATATTATAGGTTTTAGGATTGGATGATATTTTGCTAAGTTATTTAATCTAGTTTCTGCTATCTCAGATTTGATATTATATTTTTTGTGCTTACATGCTTGTGTATGTTTAGTAGTCATTATAATTTTATGTTTAGTGTGATTGCAATATTAATGATTGCATGCTATAAAAGATGATGGTGTGTAGTTGGAGTCCAATCATGAGGAGGTCAGGTATTTGGTTGTTATGTCTAAAGGTTTGTTTAGATTTATCATCATATGTTCTTATTTACATGTTTATATTGGTAGCTATTCAATGGAGATTCAACTTGGGAAGTATCACTCAAAAAGAGAGTGGTTGAGTTAAAGAAGGTATCAGGTTTTAGAGCTTGATGGGGTGCTTGAGTTGCCTTTGTTTGGTGCCCATTAGTTTTTTGGTTGGTTGGTTGGTTAGCTCATGTGATCTTTCCTTTGGCTATGATAGCTTTGATGCTTATCCTTTCTATATTATTTGGCTAGTAGCATTTATGTGATTGTAACCCTTCTTTTGAAGTTTGGATGCTCACACATTTGTTGCTCCTATAGAATGCTTTTCTGAGCCTAAGCCTCATGTTAGTTTTTTCTATTTGGTGCTATTCCTGCTTGCTGGTGGATGATAGTGAGTTGTCTACTTGTCTCTGCTTTGTTGTGCTGGTTTTTCTTGTTGTTTCTGTCTTGGTTGCTTTAGGTTTTGGAGCTTAGGTTGCCTTGGTTTGGTGCCCGTTGGGTAGTTTTCTCCTGTGATCTTTCCTTTGGCTGGTTTTGCTAGTGGACGGTAGTGAGTTTTCTCTGCTTTGTTGTGCTAGTTTTTTAGATTTTCTTATTGTTTTTGATATTCTGTCTTGGTTGCTTTAGGTTTTGAGTTTGGTGGGGTGCTTGGGTTGCCTTTGTTTGGTGCTCATTGCTTGGTTGGTTGGTTGGTTTGCTCATGTGACCTTCTTTTGGCTATGATGGCATTGATGCTTATCATTTCTCTATATTATTTGGCTGGTAGCATTTATGTGATTGTAACCCTTCTTTTTGAAGTTTGGATGCTCACACATTTGGTGCTCCTAGAGAATATTTTTCTAAGCCTGAGCCTCTTGTTAGTTTTTTTTGGTTTGGTGTTGTTCCTGCTTACCAGTGAATGATGGTGAGTTGTCTACTTGTCTCTGCTTTGTTGTGCTGGTTTTTCTTACTGTTTCTATCTTGGTTGCTTCAAGTTTTGGAGCTTGGGTTGCCTTGGTTTGGTGCCTGTTGGCTGGTTTTCTCCTGTGATCTTTCCTTTGATTGTTTTTGCTGCTCTTTATATATATATATATATATATATATATATATATAGTATTTTGCAAGATTTTTTTTACAAGTTGGGACTTGGAGTCTTGAAGTTCACTTTGAGCTTGCTTGGAGTTTTAGTTTTCTTTTTTAAATATTATTTTTTAGGGTGTATGGGAGAGTTGTGGATGTAAATTTGATTAGTGTATGGGAGAGTTGTGGATGTAAATTTGATTAATTAAATGTTGTTATTATTATTTTACTATAATTATTTGTAATGTCAATTGTTTATAATGTCAAGAGAGATTATGGTGTATTATTTGAGTTATTTTTATTTTTGGCTCATAATAACTAATAAGTAAGTTATATGACATTATAAAGTCTTATTAGAACAATCACATGAAAAATTATAGAATATCATGAATTTTTGGGTAATAATATTTAATGTTAATTTTCTTTCTCTATTTGGTTAAATAGATTACTTCAGGTTTTTATCATTATATAGGTTATACGGGTCGAGTTCGGGTTATTCGAGTTCGAGTCGGGTTCGGGTTAGAAATTTGAACCCAATTAATATTCAGGTCGAG
Source organism: Cymbidium sinense (assembly GCA_021442155.1). Classification (NCBI taxonomy): domain Eukaryota; kingdom Viridiplantae; phylum Streptophyta; class Magnoliopsida; order Asparagales; family Orchidaceae; genus Cymbidium; species Cymbidium sinense. The sequence continues at coordinate 100,082,716 of CM038226.1, read as the reverse complement.
TTCTGGTTAATTGAGTTCGAGTCGAGTTGGGTTCGGGTTAAAAATTTGAAGTCGTTTTAAAATTTAGGTCAGTTTCGGGTTGAAGATATTCGAGTCGAGTCAATTTTTGGTCAGACTCTAACCCGACCCGCAAACCCGAATTGACACCCCTAGTTAAAGTACTTACTAAGCTTCTCATTTGGAAGAATATGTTAACACTCCTTTGGGAGATTTTTTTTTATACTATGTGTTATCCCACATAGATAATCTTTGCAGTCTGATGCTGAATTGAAAATAGTAGAGCACTTTATATCTACCACTCGGATATATATATATATATATATATATATATATATAATGCAATTTTTCTTACAAACATCGATTTTCTCAACCTCTAAATCAAAATTTTTCATTATTTTCTTGTTTAGTATATATCACCCACTAGCCTATTACTATATATTTAGAGAGAGAGAGAGAGAGAGAAAGAGAGAGCAATCATTGGAGAAAGGAGGATGAGAGAGCGATCGTTGGTCGCTGACGATTTATAGGGATGTAATCAAGCCAAGCCGAGCCGAGAACTTATCGGATTGGACTTGGCTTGGATAAATTAAATGTTGTTCATGTTCAATTCGAGTTCGAGCTAAACTTTTGTATGAATGTTCATGCTTGGCTTGCTTAATTTTATCTATGTTCAAGCTTGATTTGTACTTGGCTTGTTTGAAATAGGTGAAAAATTATATAATTAAGTTAATGAATGAGCTTTAAATGAGTACTTAAGTTTTCTCTAATTTTTTGTTTGGATTACTTTCTTAAATTTCATATAAGTTTCCCACACAATAGAAAATCTAGATTCTAAAAAGAAACTAAATCTTGAAAATTTCTATAAGGGATAAGCTTGACTAAAATATACATAAAAATCAATAGCTAAATGTTCTTATAATATGATGCATATAAATTCATAAAGGAAGATGACACATGGTCGATCATTTTCAAAATATAGGCACACAATCAACCATAGTTTAAAAAAAATATGAAGGCACACAATTTTTATAAAAAAATAATAATTAGAAGGCACACAATCAGACTTTAAAAAAATAAAAAAATGCATAATCAAACTTGTTTAACATACTTTAATGTATATTTGTATGCTCCCAAATTGGAGCAAATTCTCTCTAAAATAAGGCACCTGTAACCAAAAATAATAATAAATAACTTAATTTAAAGAAAAAAATACTCAAAAATAAAAGAGTACATACCTGGATAAAAAGCATTCTATATGGAACAAACTTCTATCAACCCCTCAACATAGAAAAATGCTTCAAATTCATAAAAGAGTGAAAATATATCGCTATTTTACAAAAAAAAAATTGTTAATATTGAAAACACCTATTCATAGTGTATCAAAACATTCATTGTTCTAATCAAAACTTGGTAATAGTTCTTCCCAAGAATATACAATCATTCATATATTTATTGGAATAATAACAATGATGTTGGTCTTCACATTGAATGGTTGCACCAAAAACTTCATAATATCACCTTTTAAGACTTCCTAAGAAAGATTAATGACTTTGATGTCTTTGTTAGGTAAAACTAAATTAATATAATTCAATGTTATAAATATATTATTAACTTAAAAACAAAAAAGAACAACATACCATTGATTTTTTTCTTAATCTCATAATAATTTATAAACAAATCACTTCCACACATAAGAACTTGAACAGTGCTTGTACTCAAGAATGAGCGATATGTATCTATAACTCGACCACCGGCACTAAAAGTGAATTTTGATGCAACAGTAGTGTTGGTTTAAAATTTCTATAAGGGAGTCGCCTTTCAAATCTGTGGGAAGAAAAGAAAGAGGAGCCCTTACAAAAATTCATCTCTTTAGGATGCCACGTAGATCCACAGATGTACTTATTCAGGTGATCGAATACGTCATCAAGGAAATAGTGTACTATCCCGAGAGATAAAAATCACTACCCTTTAATGGAACTAATCACTTCAATAAGGACTCCTAAGGACGATGGGTCTGCATATGTACCAAAGATTCTTCTCGTACTTCACATAGAAAAGTAAAGCAGGGGTTATTTTAAAACGGGTTCGTTAAGTTCCCTACAGGGGTAAGCCCTTATAGTTAATTACATCCTAAGGGACGGGGTCTCTTAGGAAAACTCTCAATTAAGGTAAACGATCATTGTCTTTGAAGATTTCAATATGAATGACTATCTATTGATTGGTTTATGTTTGAAGATCAAGTGGGATTGATCAAAAGAGGGAGTTATTATTGAAGCCAAAAAGGGAAATAAGTAGGAGATGCTCACGATGCTAGGAAACCTTGCGAGCATCTCAAACTATCCTATAGTTGGGCTTTATATTTTAGAAATTGATTTTATTTTATTTAAGTTGTATTTTTCATTAGAAATTTAGGACTTAAAATTCCTTAACACAAGATTAAAGAAATGTCTAAGAGGCGGGAATTAAGCTTAGGGCCTACAAAGGGGAGAAGCAACCTTAGATCTAAATCTAGGGAGCTTCGACGAGGGCCGAAAGCACAACCTAAATCTAAGGCAAAATGGGTAATTGTTTTGCCTCCACAAAGGACAAACCACCAGGGACTTACAACCTCACGGGGTGGCTGCCAACTAACTCCTCTTACAATTTTAAATACATGTAGGTAAGTCATTATGCTTATGCAAGATAGCTAGGTTGTTATTATTTAGAAAGAGACTAAGTCCTTAAACTTACTCCCTAAGAATACTAGATCATGTAAAGGGACATACTTCAAATGACCTAAATCTAATGCAAATCAAATTTCATTTTATTTTCATTTTGGACAATTACTTTGACTCAGGCTAATAGAATTCATATGACTAATACATGAGAAAGAATGTCATTAACCAAAATCAGCGAGAAGGGAGGAGGTGAGTTTCCATCACGACTCTCAAAGGTTGAGCCGAGTTTCTCTAGCAAAGGTGGAAGCCCTCCAATCATGAGTGAAATAAGATGCATGTGTGCATGATATTATAAAGCAATGCTCATCCAGCAAAGAGTTTGTTAATTCTTTTATCTTGATTTTAAACCTAAGCTTTAAGTGAGGTTATGAGTTGTTTAATTTTATTTTGAGTTGTTAAGTTGGGTAAAAGATTTATTTTTTCCTAAAGAGCCTAATCCACACCCAGGCCATACATAAAGCAAGGAATAAACTAGGAAAAGCATGCCACTAAATACAAAAGCTAAACAAATCATCAATCAATATATGAAGCTTATCGCAAAAAGAATAAATTATCGTTATGGTCGGGCACCAACACAAACCCAATATCAAATATGGGTAGCCGAGCTCTACCCTTATACAACCTGAATTATAAATGAATTAAATTACAATTAAGAAAGGAATTCATTGTTATGGGGGGTCTTCAAGATTTATTCTTCTTTCTTGTTTCTTCTTTCTTTTTCTTTTTTTTTTTTGGTTACTCCTTTGGAAGGTTAGAAGGTGGATGCTTTGTGGCTTCACATTGTGCATAAGATAGGATCTTATAACCAATGCTCATCCTAATCTCCGTAACAAGTATTCCAAAATCCTAATTATACAAATTTTCACATGAAAAGGAAAAGTGAAAATCTAACTAACACCTACAAAATAAAGGTTAGCTAAAACACACCACATAAATCCCAAGCATGTATATTAGACTTCTCACCCTACATATGGGTGACTAAGTCCACCTGGCCTATAGATTATGCTTATGGGTATAAAGTACTTGCAAAAGTATTTATATTTTTATTTATGATAGCGCCCCTTAAGCACAATCTCCTGCAGAAAAGAATATTTAGACTAAGAATGTCCTACCATTCATTCTATGAGCATACACCCTAACATCTAGTCTAAAGCATATATCACAAAATAAAATAAACATCAATCATGCACCAACCTAACCTAAAATTAGAAGTTATGACTTAGGCTAATGTGTGTGCTTTGAAGGTTTGTGTGGTATGCTTAGCTATAGCCTTAGGTTCAAAATTTCTAAGTGTGAAGAAGATGTTTGTGGGCTCCGACAGGTTTCCTATAGGTGCAAGCCCCTATAGTTAATTATCACTTTCAATAAATGAGAGAGAACTTTCGATTAAGACTAGTCATTAGATCGCTTAATGCGTAATATATAGTAGCAGTATGTAGAGTTTTATAATTTAAGATATGAAATTCATCATTTATCTTAAACTGGATGGTTGGGGGAATGATGATGTGCCCGATCTAGATCTCATGATTTCATCATCTAGGGCAGTCGCGATCCCTAGTCTACTTAGTCAGAGGAGGTAGTCGACCCAACTTGATAGAAAGATCCTCATCAGCATCATATGGTTTATGTCATCCAAGAAATTCTTGTAGACCTAGGGTGGTGTTTGTCTAAGGAGACAAGCTTAAGTCTACCTTAGCTGACAGAGTGTTGTTTTCCCTATCAAGTATACCCTATGATTCACAACTCAAAGGGCAGAGCCATTAGGGAGCATACAGGGTACGGTCGTGATCGTAATATAATGGAGCCTGACTAGCCAAACCACCCGTGAGGACATAACCGCTTCATCTGTGGAGCCTCGCCACGCAAATGAGGACATGGGCCACATCCTTACTAGCAAGAGATTGATTGAGAGTGAACATAGTAGAATACTTGATTTGACATTGGCTCCTTTGTGAGCTAGAATTTTCTTAATTTGTCACCCTTGATAAATAGTTATGGAAGGCAGATAGATTGAGTTTAATTTAAGTTTTCAATGATATAATTTCATTTAAGCAGTTTCAGATTGATATTTTATTTGAGTTAGAAAATTGATTAATTTGAATATATTTAAGAGCTTTATATCTCCAACTCGCTTAGCTAACAGAGGATTAGATCTTGTCACACGTAATCAGCTGATATTTCACTAATTTGAAACTCTTTTATAGGTTTTTAGGTTTTGTTAACCCGGACCAAGTCTTAAGAGTAAACTGGAAAGCAACCCACGTAGCATCCTCAGATACTTGATACTTAAATTTAAGCATTTAGCAGAGTGTCGGGGCCCATGCGGATGTATTTAAGAATTTAGGTAGTATTCATTTTTGAGTTATGAGATTGATTTCAGATTTTCATTTAATTCTAAATTATCCTGCACAGCCTTTTCAGACATTAAAATTTGTACTTGAAATCTCTATGTCTGAGCATATGCAGGTTTTTATAGCTTAGCTAATTTCATCTGATTAATGAAATCATTGATTTCAAAAATCATAATTAGAATGAAATTCTTTAATTTTTGATTGAAGAAAGCCCTATAATTTTTATAGAATTGGATTTAGTATCATCTTCTGTCGCTTGTACAAAGAGTTATAGATTCGGTGGCAAATATTTGAAAGTTTGCACAAGCTTTGAATAAAATATATTCATTTTAGATATGGGTAATGAATTTATTTCCATTCAAGCATTTGCATGTATTTTGAAATATTTGACCCAAAGGAGTGACTGCTATAAGATATGTGCGAGGACATACTTCATACAGTTTTATTCATACAAGTTTATATGTACGATGTTCACCTGAAAGAAAATTTCAAGTCTCTCTAATTTTATCATTTAAAGGCTTTTCACATTTTCTACAACAAGTGTAGACCCAATTTAGATTCATTCTTAACTTCATATCAAATTTTCTATTTATTTGAAAATTAAGTTCAAATTTATTTTAATTCATTTGTGATGTATATCAAAGGAATTCAAATTTATTTCAAATTTTATAGGTTCACTTGAGTTTGATCCATATTTTCCTATTTGAAATATGATTTTTAATTTTATTTATACTCAAGTCTCTTTCAAATTCATTTTCAGTTCATTTATATTTAATTTTCACTCCATTTCTTTAGGAATTTATATTTTATATATTTTTTTTTGTTAAGTCCCAAAATTTGGGAAAGTTTCGGCAGCCTCCCGGCATCATCCCCGCTTAAGGGATTACATCGGGAGTTTTTTGGCCTACCTGTCATGCCCTGATGAGCATGACGGTTGGTGTTTTGAAGTACATTGGCTGACCTTCAATCTCGTTATACCCTGATGAGCATAACTAGGCCTTCAATCACTAGGTACGCCCTGATGAGCGTAGCGAGCGGTGTCTTGTGATACCACAACCGCATTTCATCTCGTAATATCCTGATGAGCATGACGAGGCCTTCAAACCTACAAAGAAACATAAGCATATATACATCCATATTCACACATGTTCTGACTTATTTCTTCTATGCATTGTAATGATCGACAAGGAGATGGAGAGGGAGATGCCAAAACCAACGAGAGGGAGAAAAGGTGTGATTAGTTTTTTTCTGTGGTTAAGCAAAGAGCGGAGGGAACGATTGAGAGGAGCCAAAGTGGGAGTATTTATCATTCGAACCGAGTGTGGAGGGTGGAGTTTCAGAACCAGAGGCGGGATCGGTTGACGAATTCAAACTAGCATATGAGGGAGACTCACGCATGTGCGAGTGAAGGAGCCGAAGAAATTGAATTTCACAGTTCTTTTCAAGGAGACGAACGAGAGCCTCCACTTGTGTGAGAAAGCTGAGGCAGTCTTGAGCTTGATTTGTTTTGGGCATATGTGAGGCCTCTTTTTTTTCTCTTTTTTTTTTTTTTATATATACTAACGGCAATATTTTTTTTCTCTTTTTTTTTATTATATACTAATGATAATATTTTTTTTCTTTTTTTTATTTTTATTATATAGTACCAATAATATTTTTTTCTTTTTTTTATGTAATATCTATTTATATTTAATATATATATATATATATATATATATATATATATATATATATATAACATAAATGTATCTATATTATATATATATTTATGTATATATAGTGTATCTATGTTATATATATATTTATGTATATATAGTATAAATATATTTACGCACCATTATTTTTTTTCTCTTTTTTTTTATTCCCAAAAAATGGGATACCAAAGAGGGTCAATAAATGCCCCCCAATAAATATGATACGCGCATGATGCAGATTGTATTTATTGTGAGCTAATTTACAGCTCCTTAGTGTAGCTTTTTATTCTCTCTTTGTTTATGTGTTGTCGTGCTTTCACCCGAATTCTTATATGTGTTTCCTCTAATCATTTGACAGGAGGATATTTGGTTGGAGGAGATCAGACAACTTGTCTCCTAGTGAGCCTAGCAATGAGGCTATTTAGCTGGAGATTGATAGACATGATCCTTCTGAAGATGCCGATATCAGGGATAGGATCGAGCAACATACCGACATGTTGAGAGGATGTGATTTTTACAGAGGTTTCTTCGCACGATCCCCTCTACTTCTTGACTATGCTTCAGACTCTCTTGCTTCTGAGGATCCTGCAGATTGGGTGGCTACCATTAAGCTGAAATGCGGGGACTACAATCCTTTGGATGGCACAGTAGCTCAAGTCAGTTCTGGATATTGTGATATTTTACAACCTGCTTCTGACAGCATTGAGCTAATGAGACAGTCTAGACTTCTAAGCCACCATCAGCTACAGTCGAGCTCATCAGACTTGCTTCGAGATTCATCCATTGGCAGGATCCCTAGTCTTTCTCGTGGATACATCACATGGGCTAGGTATATCTTGCAGGCTCATAGAGACACCTTATGGACAGCTGGTATTTATGAGGCAGTGTATTTATCGATATTTGATTTTAGTGGCATTCCCCCTGCTTGGGCTTACGGAGTTGCAGAGTTTTGGGACAGTAGCCGCAACACATATTGGATTGGCTCGGAGGATTTGATGGTCACACTTTGGGACTTACAGGCTGTCGACTCGTGTTACCACTACAGTGTGTTCCACCGACGAGGAGTTATCAGACGACCTTCAATTGGCGGTGGAAGCGAGGTAGATTAGCCATGTCATCAGCTTATATTAATATTTTGAGCCACTACCACTAGACCTTCAGAGCTTTAGGTATTCTAGGCACTCACGTGCTACACTTCTCATGAGTACATGGATTCAGAGTTTCTTACATGAGTATGCTTTGTCTGTGGAATTTGTATTGCTACATGATCCTTTTAGATTTGGAGTATCAAATGTCTGGTTGTCGAGGATAGGATCTTTACCGTTGGGTACTCTTCTCAAGCTATCTGAGAATTGGCGGAGTTACTCTTAGCGAGGTTCATAGCTACTTGCCTTTACATCTTTGTGCTACCAATTACAGATAGTCTATTTTGGGTGTTCTATTAGCGAGGATTTCACAAGGTGAGTCTCATTAGCTAGCTTAACTAGACTTTACAGAGTTCTTGGGGTGATTTCTGAGACAGATTCATTGGGTAACGAGATTGCCTTAGCATTGCCTTAGCATTACTTATATGCTTGGATTCACCTTCATATAAATGGAGCCTATGCATGTTTTGAGTACCCAGCATACTTTTTAGAGCAAGGATATCCCACAATTATTCAGCTGTATCGTGCATCATCTACCTTTGAGGATGGATCGTTTGTTCTTCTTTGGACCTCCGTGATTCTTGCTAATTCAATCTTTGGTTTGCCACTGACTTGATAGAGGATCTTGGGCTTGATGAGTGGTAGAGCCTCACTACTTTATAGTGGACATTGAGAGTGGAAGAGTACTTTTTGATTGCCGTGTTAGTTGTGTTCTGAGTTTGGTCAATCAATTATCATTGAACCCAATCGTGTTGCATGATAGTTTGGATTTTCTCGATTAATACTCATGAGACCATTCATCCCAACTATAGTAGATGTCAGGAAGACTAGGGCAGCACCTCTTGAGACATGTTATTATGCTACTTCTGTAGTTTGGCTACATTTACTGAGACTTGGTACTCGCTCTCATTTTTGGATAGCTCCTCCAAAGAGCCACAGGTCTATACTCACCTCACTTGGAATGCATTGTCTTTTGGTCCTTTCCTGGAGCATCGCGCAAAAAGATATGAGCGCAGAGTGAGGTCTTTGGGAGTTCCTCGAGGTCAGAGGACCCGTCATCGATCACCATTGGCAGAAGATAGCATCACTAGAGGTATGATCACTATCTTTCTCTCCTTTCATACTTCTATCATCTTCTTTATTGTATCATTATAATATATTCAGCATATCTGATATTTTGATTTGATTTATGACAGATGCGCTAGTTGACGAGGAGGTTAGGGCTGAGGACACCACTCCTCATAGCAGAGTCAAAGCTAGGGATTCTACTCCTAGTTGTATTGAGATTTCTTCACCACTGTAGGTGTGTCACTATAGAGCTGGATTAGGTTGATTTTGTCATGAGTCCACCTCAACAACAGTTTATGACTTGATGATGTGCCACAGATGTCAGGTAGCACTGGGGATATTATTGAGGACTCTGGAGTTGGGCTGGCACACGTGCCGGCCTTTGATACTACCACTTCATATTTTGCTACTCCTTTTATGGAGCCACTTTTCTCTACTCAGCCTGACTTTGCCCATTGTTCCGGCGAGACTTATGAGGTGAGAGATCTCGTGCCTAGCAGGATTTCTTTTGAGCAAGCACATAGCCCTAGAGCTTATCAGATAGTGAGGGTCATCGAGGATTACATCTCTTATTATACACCAGTTCAGCCGGATTCACCATGTTCATGTACTTTCTTCCTCTCTTTATTCTTTAGTTGCACTTCTTTACATTTACTGCTCTGCTTTATGCTGATTGTTTTCATTTGTTCCTTACAGTATCTGGTGTAGGTTATGAGTCCGAGATCTACCATCGATATCCCTATAGGCCAAATCCATGTGATAGGGACATGTAGGATTGTGGCTTAGTATTTTTGAGGGATGTGATTTCTCAGCTTACTTTGGACTCACCAAAGTCACTGCACTTCACATCCTCACGAACACCATTGGATCTTTTAGCTTCGTGGCTTGGAGGAGGTTCTCAGTGTCAGACTCTTTGTAGAGACATAGAGTTCTTGATCCACTGAATGAGATCATTCAGTATTGTCCACTCTAGTACTTTTCTGAGAGAGCTTCAGAAACAAGCCATGCTTCGTAGAGAGACGGTTGACCTAGTGCATGATGAGTTTGAGGAGAGTGTTGAGGCTCTACGACATGATCGTCAAAGTTTGATAGATGCTTCTTCTGAGTTAGACATATTGACTTTCGGGATCAGAGAGCTATAGGTTGAGTAGACAGAGAGCGGCTATAAGCGAGCGCACCATTACCGCTAATCATGGCTATGGTAGATGTTGAGGTGGCTTTGTCCAGCTCGATGCCTTGCGGTTACTGAGAGTGCAAGTCTTTAGCGACTTATTAGACCAGAGCTGGTGGTAGGCTCCCATGATGTACTTTTTTTATAAGTCATGTATCAACTTGTTGTATTAGTGGACATCAGCATCCCTCTATTACTTTTGTACTCTTTTGCTTTTGGGGTTTTGATGAGAAGATCAGCTTTGATTTATACTCTGGGCTTGATTTGTATGCATTATACTTTGGGTTTAATTTGTGTCGCTAGAACTTGGATCATTTTAGCTTCAATTGCAATAACTTATGGAGCTTCTGATAGGATTTGTCATTAGTATGATGCCTTATTTAGGACATACTAAATCACTGGATTGACCGATTAGTCAGAATCGACTTGTCGGGTAGATAAGAGTTCTTACACCATCTACTCTCTACTTCAATGGCTTTACTGAAGATCTCTTTCTTTTATGTCATTACAGATTTGAGTTTCCTCGAACCCTAGCTTATGCTTGGTTGGATTTGATTGAGGAATTGGTCTACTTGTTTTGATGAAGGACTCCATTAGGGAATCGATCTATCCGTGCTTGGTTGGATTTGAAATTTCTTATATCCTAGCTTTGAGCTTGACAAACTTGATGAAGGACTGACCTGATTTGTCCATATTGACTTGTCAAGAAGTGTATGTACACCATGAACCCTGTGCTTACTGTTTTGATGGATTTATTGGAGGGTACATACAGATGACCTAGCCTTCTAGCTTATATAGGATCAATGTTGAGTTATTAGTCTAGCAACATGTGCTTTAACAGACTAAATAATCACAAAATTTCTTTAGTTCAGCCATCGATATTATATGAAATATGAAATTACTTCCTCGATCCTATGCTTTCTGCTTTGACGGACTTGACGAGGAGATAGGCTTTGATCTATGCTTTGAGCTTGATCAGATCATTTGAGAATAGATTGATATATCACTTTGCAGGTAATATGAAGATTAATTTGAGGTAACCCTGAATTGAGCGCTTCTTTAGATTGCCTTGATTTATCGATCAAGTAGAGAGATCTCTTAGATCCTAGTTGCTTATAATCACTAAGTTGGATCTGGTTTAAGATTGAACAGCTATCGTCATTGAACTGATGAGCCGGGGCTCTTTCACTGTGGCATTTTTCTTACAGCTTGTTGAGTGAGGAGAGCATTAACAACTTGGCCATATTTGGGCTTGTTGAGTTCGACCTTTAGAACCTACTCGAGTCTTCGACTTAAGCTATAGTGGGTTGGTGGTTTTATCATCAAGTTGATGAACGGGGGCTCTTTCATAGTGACCTTTTCTTATGGCTTATTAAGTGAGGAGAGCATCAACAACTCAGCCATTTGTGGGCTTGTTGAGTCTAACCTTTAGAACCCATCTGAGTCCTAGACTTTAGGATGTAGAGGTTGATATTTCTCCAACTTAATTGATTAAAGCTTCCAAAATTGAGAGTTCTTTTGACTTGACCTCTAGAACTTGGCAAATCTGAGAGATAAATTTCTTGACATTTAGGCTAAATTTTAATTTAAATATGTTTGAGTGAGGACTTTAGATCGGTTCCAGGTTTCCTATAGGTGCAAGCCCCTATAGTTAATTACCCCTTTCAATAAGTGAGAGAAAACTTTCGATTAAGGCTAGTCATTCGATCGCTTAATGCGTGTATAGTAGCAGCATGTAGAGTTTTAGAATTTGAGATATAAAATTCATCATTATAGCTTAAACCAGATGGTAGGGGGAATGATGACATGCCCGATCTAGATCCCATGGTTCTGTCATCCCGGGCAGTCGCAGTCCCTTGTCTACTTAGTCAAAAGAGGTAGTCGATCCAACCTGATAGAAGGATCCTCATCAGCAACACATGGGTTATGTCGTCCAAGAAATCCTTATAAACTGGGTGGTGTTTGTAAGACAATCTTTAGTATAGGAGGGTTGTTTGTCCTATCAAGTATACCCTATGATGCACAACTTAAAGGGCAGAGCCATTGGGGAGCATACATGCTACGATCATGATCATAATATAATGGAGCTTGATTAGCCAAACAACCCGATCAGAGGACTCTTGTCTCGCTTTATCTGAACTTGCCAAACGTATGAGGACACGGGTCCGTCTTTCTTGGTAAGAGATTAATGAGTGAACATAGTAGAACACTTGATTTGACATTGGCTCCTTTATGAGCTAGAGTTTTCTTAATTTGTCACCCCCGATAAGTAGTTGCAGAAGGTGGATGGATTGAGTTTGATTTAAGTTTTTAATGATAATGTTTCATTTAAGCAGTTTCAGATTGATATTTGATTTGATTTAAAAAAAATTGATTAATTTGAATATGTTTAAGTGCTTTAGATCCAACTCTTTTCTAACAAGAACTAGTTCTTTCACTGGCAATTAGTTTCTCAGATATTTCATTAATTTGAAACTCTTTTATAGGTTTTTAGGTTTTATTAACCCGGTCTCAATCCTAAGACTAAAATGAGAAGCAACCCGTGCAGCATCCTCAAATACTTGAATTTAAGCATTTAGCATAGTGTCGGGGCCCATGCGGGTATATTTAAGAATTTAGGCACTTTTCATTTCTAAGTTATGAGATTGATTTCATATTTTTATTAAATTTTAACTTTAGCCTATGTAGCCTTTTTAGACATTAAAATTCACACTTAAAATCTCTATGTCTAAGCATATGTAGGTTTTTATAACTTAGCTAATTTCATCTGATTAATGAAATCATTGATTTCAAAAATCATAAATAGAATGAAATTCTTTAATTTTTTATTGAAAGAAGCCCTATGATTTTTATAGAATTGGATTTAGTATCACCTTCTATCTATTTGTACAAAGGGTTGCAGATTTGGTAGCAAATATTTAAAAGTTTGCACAAGCTTTGAATAAAACTATATTCATTTGAGATATGGGTAATGAATTTATTTTCATTCAAGCATTTGCATGTATTTTGGCATATTTGACCCAAAGAAGTGACTGCTATAAGATATGTGCGAGAACATACTTCATATAGTTGTATTCATACAAGTTTATATGAATGAAGTTCACCCAAAAGAAAACTTTAAGTCTCTCTAATTTTATCATTTAAGGACTTTTTATATTTTCTACAACAAGAGTCGACCCAATTTAGATTCATTCTTAACTTCATATCAAATTCCCTATTTATTTGAAAATTAAACTTCATATTTATTTTAAGTCATTTGTGATGTATATCAAAGGAATTCAAATTTATTTCAAATTTTATAGGTTCACTTGTGTTTGATCCCTATTTTCTTATTTGAAATATAATTTTTGATTTTATTTGTACTCGAGTCTCTTTCAAATTCATTTCCAGTTTGTTTATATTTAATTTTCACTTTATTTTCTTAGGACTTTATATTTTATATTTTTTTTTTGTTAAGTCCCAAAATTTGGCAAAATTTTGCAACCTCCCGGCGTCATCCTTAGATGCATCGAGTTTTTGTACCCACTGATGAGCATGACATTGGTGTTAAAACCTTGACCTTCAATCTAAGCCCACATGACCATAAGGCCTTCAATCACCGTACAACGATGAGTGTTGGCGGTGTCTTGTGATAACAAAATTTCATCTCGTCATACCCGATGCATGATGAGCCTTCAAATGAAAGCATGCATATATACATCCATATTCACACATGTTTTGACTTATTTCTTCTGGCGTTAATGATGAGAGATAGGGGATGTTGAAACCAAGAGAGGGAGAAAATCACGATTAGTTTTTTTTTTTATAAAGAGCAGAAATGGTTGAGGACGATTAGTTGTCGTTACCGAAGTGGAGGATTTCATAACCAAAATTTGAGATTCAAACTAATCAACTTTTGTGCATGAAGACAAGAAACTGAATTTCACAATTCTTTTTTAAGGAGATGAACAAGAGCCTCCACTTGTGTGAGAAACAAAGCCAAGGCGGAATCAGTTGACCTTGCGGATTTGTTTTGGTCGACTGGGCATATGTGAGGCCTCTTTTTATTTCTCTTTTTTTTCATTTTTATATATACTAACGATAATATTTTAAACTGAACTTAGGCTATTAAACACCTAACTATCTACCCAAGGTAGATTAATTAAGTTCTAGAACTTTTTATAATTTTTAGAAATTGATTAAGGGGATAATTAATGAATTAACCCTTAATTAAGAGGAGATTAAGGAGAGAAGAGGGAATTTAGGGAATAGCTTGGGGGAAATGCACCAAAATTATTCAATAAATCTCCTACTTACTGTATTTGACCTTAATCAACCCTAATCATACCCTAATTATGCTTAATTACATAAGAAGGGTAATTAAGGAAACCATATGCAATTACTCTTATCAAGCATTCGATAAATCCCAAGAAAATTAGGGGAGGTAGAGGTCTTCCCCTAAAACTTACCCAAGAAATTTGGAATTAATCAAAGGCCTAATCAAAGAGTAATTAAAATAATACACTTTCCAATTAAACCCAAATTCAGAGAAAATCACAATTAAAATTCATTAAAATTAATTTTAAAATGTTCTAGGTTTAATTATCTATCCATAAGATTTTATTTCATATTTTTTTGAATTTTCTAAAGAATGCTATGAATTTTTGAAGTTCTCTAAGTGAATTAGAATTTACTTAATGAATTTTTATTAATCCCTAACTAATCCCTAACTCCCTAGCTCACGGCGTGTGGCGGCGTGTTGCTTTACACGCATTAATTATGAGGGGGGTCCTTAACTTGTCACCTCACGGATGTGATTGGTAATGCACCTCACGTTGATCAAAGATCAAGCTGGGATCCCCACATTTTAGAAAGGATAAATGGATATCTAAACATGCTAAATAATCTCAGTTGTCCATCTAAAATGCACAGATGGATGGCTGAGATGATCCATGTTCTTCCCCTTGATCAACAGAGACTGTCCATGATCAAGGGGAAGATCCAAGCTTGATCTAGCATGGAATCACACCAAATTCAACCCACACCATCTAAAGATAAAGAGCGGCAAATCAAACGGTCAAAAATTAATAGGGTGATGATTTATTTCACAAAGCTCCACACCACATTGAGTTTAGTGGTTGAAAAATCCCATACCTGAGAGGTGATCCGTTGATTCTCTTGGAAGCTTTGTCGTTGAGAAGCCTTCTTGAGTATGAGCACTTGAGAGTGGATGTATGGACCAACTCCTTCTTGAGCTTCAACTTTGATTGAATTGGATCCTTCCTTGGAACTCTAGAACTTAGGTGCACTCGACATAGCTCCTAGATTAAGTGTGCAAGAGCAATTGGAAGGAAATCAAGTGGGAAAGAAGTTGGAAATTCACACTACCTCCCCTATTTTTGCACTCTGCAAAATTGAGAAAATAGAAAATGGGAAGAGCTCTAGGAGGCTTAGGATCAATCTCCAATGGCTTCTCTGGCTTCCTATTCTTCAATCGACCTTGAGTGAATGAAAATAGAAGTGAATTAGAGGGAGTATATCTCCCCCTTGAAGGATCGACGGTCGGCAATGTCCATGTTGTTTTGATCCAATTGATCATATTGGAGAGTTTGTTTTGACTATTTTGAGTGTGCACATGGTCGGTTTGATCCAAGGAGTGGATTTCCAACCACCCATGTGTTTGAATTTGAGCTTGAGAGGGAGTTTGAAAATTCAATTTTGAGCTAAGGGGTCAGGTTTGGTGCACCACTCATCACTAAGTCCCCTTGAGCTTTTAGGAAAGCCTCAAGTGATTGTGAAGAGGGTAAGACCAAATTATCCTTGGGTTAGGCCAAAATTTGTTCTATGGCCTAGGGGTAGGATGGTCATTCTGCTATTTTTCTACATCAAATTTGTTGGGTATGTGGAGAAACTAGGTTTGGCCAAGTTTCATTGAATTTGGAATCCATTTGATAGGGTTTAGCTCATGTTGACCCATTTAGGTCAAAATGGGTCAACTTGGTCAAGTTGACCAATAGGTCAAATTCAAACCAAGGGTTGGTCAAGTTCATATGACCATTTGAAATATTTTGGTGGCTTTGGTTTGATTCAATTTGGTATATATTTTTTTGGCTCATATGACTTCATTTAGGTCAAATGGGTCAAGTTGACTATTTGACCCATTTGACATATTTGGGGTAGGTCAAGGTTTAGGTTAGGTTAGTCATATGGAGTGGATTGGTATCTTTGTTTCCAATCAATTTGGGTTAAGTTCAATTTTGGCTCAACATGACCCCTTTAGGTCATGTTGGGTCTAAGGTCAATTGGGCTAGGTTAGGTCTAGTTGGTCAATTGAGGCTTTGGTCAAGTTCCATAAGTGATTTGGGATGGACTTGACCCATTGGTTTCAATCAATTTGGCTTAGATCAAGTTTTGACACATTTTGGTCATTTAGGTCAAAATAGGTCAACTTGGGTCAAGTAAGCCAATTGGACTAGGTTAAGCTCAAATGTTGGCTTGGTCAAGTTCAATCATAGGTCATGAGTGAACTTAGATCAATGGTTTCAATCAATTTGGCCTATGGTGGAATTTGGCTATATTAGGTTTCATTTTAGGTTAAGTGTTGACTTGGTCAACCCTTAAGTTTGACTTGCTTTGACCCAATTTGATTGATTGATCATCCCATGATGATTGTTGATTATGATGAGAGGGATATATGAGATTGGTTCAATCCAATTTGGTTAGGATCAAAATTTGGCTCATAAGTATATCTTATGTCACTTTGGGTCAAGTGAGCCTAAGTGGGTCAAATGGCTTGGTCAAAGCTTGATTTGAAGTTGATTGATCTTGTATATGGACTTATGATTGAAATATAAATCCATTTACAAGTGGTTTGAAGTCAAATAAATTTTGATCCATTTGAAAATTTCATATTCAAAGGAAGAATATGAAAGGGTTTTGGGTTTGATTTTTGATTTGGGTTTTGATTGAGTGATTGAAGTTTGGATTTATATATGAGCTCATGATTGTAGGATTGATTGAATCATGAGAGAAAATCAAGGGTTTGGCTTGATTTGAAAGTGATTTGGCTAAGTTCAAGATTTTGACTTGAAGATTTTTTGGAATTAGTTTTGATTGTTTGAATTTATATTTCACTTATATATGTGAATATAAATGAGAATATAAATTGATCATGAGAAAATTTCAAGGATTTGAAGTGATTTAATCATGATTTAGGTTAAATCCATTAAAGGGAATTTAAAGGATTTAAAGAAATTTTTAATTTGAAATTTAATTTTTGAATTGGATTGGATTGATTTATATTTATATTTCATTTATATATGAGAATATAAATGATAATATAAATAAGTTTTGAGAAAATCCCATGAGTTTGAATAAGTTTGGTCATGATTTAGGTTAAATCCATTAAAGAGAATTTAAAGGATTGAAGGGGATTTTAAAATTGAAATTTAATTTTTAAGTTGGATTTGATTGATTTATATTTATATTTTATTTATATATGTGCATATAAATGTGAATATAAATAATTTTTTTAGAAAATCTCATGATGTTGAATAGGTTTGATCAAGGTTTAGGTTTGATTTTGGCTAAGTCCTTTAATGGAAAATTAAAGGGACTTAAGAAAGTTTCATGAATTGATTTTGAATTTTGAATTTAGTTGGATTGATTTGAATTTATATTTCATTTATATTTGTGAATATAAATGAGAATATAAATGAATTATGAGAAAATCTCAAAGATTTGAATAGGTTTGAATCATGATTTTGGTTAAGTCCTTAAGGGAGGATTAAGGACTTAGGCAAAATTTGGACTTAGGAATTTTTTTATGGATTTTGATCATGGGTTTCAATCATAGATTTCAATCATGGATTTCAATCATGGAATTGTGAGTTTGGAGAAAATCAAATAGAATTGATTTGGAGTTTGGAATAAGGGAAGTGAGGAATGGTTTAAGTTAAGGGTAGGAAATTTTCCTAACACCCCTAAGGCATGACCTATTCCTATGGCTAACTCTTCTAAGTCTCTAGGGCTAGGTTGGAGTATCCACTAAATCACTAGATGTGTCTTAAGATTAAGGAACTCTTAAAATCTAAGAGGAGTCCTATGTCTAAGATGGAGGGGTTGAGAGCTCATTCTAAAAATGAGGTCAACAAAGGGTGCCTAATAGGTGTGGTGTGTGATAGACACCACGTATTATTGGTGGCAAAATGATCAACAACGCTGAGAGATCACAAGCACTAACAAAAAAAATCTATCCTTTACCCAAGGAAAAGAAAGAATCCAGAGCTTAGTGCAATGTGGCTCTACTTACGTCGAAGACATAAGAAAGGGAAGAATCCACTAAGGGATAAAGTGTGAACCTTCTACAAGGGAAGCAAGTTCAAGTCATCTACAAGGAGATGAAAGGTTTGATTTGATTCTTATTGAGGAGAAAAAGACTTGATTTGGATTCCACTAGGGAAGAGGATTAAATTTGTTTCACTTTTTGTTAGGTTTGAATTTTTAGGATGAGCCCTATGGGTTTACAATGGGTTGTATTGAATAGGAGCAATGGAGGCTAAGACCTAACTCAAATTTACCAATCTAAAGGGTAGTACAACACATAGTAGGACTAGCCAACCAAAGGATGCCTTTCAGTATGCCAAAGTAGAGACTATTTCGGGTAATCTATTGGCAAGCAACAGATTGAACCTGACCTAGGGCTAACCATTGAGTGAATGCCACTGAGGGACTTAGATCAGCTCAATGATAGTCAAGATTAAATTCATTTTTAGTTTTATTCATTTTTATTGTTATGGATCCCATAGGTTTGTGAAACTGCACTGAGTAGGGGCCATGGAAGCCTAGACCTAACTCAGATTTACCAATTCAAAGGGAATAGTCTACCAACCACAAGGTAGGACTATCCAACCAAGGGAAATGCCTTTTGGTATACAATGGTCAAGTCTTAAGAAGAAAGCATGGGGACTCACATCTTTTAGAAACAAGGAACCATTGGGTGATCAGTTGCTTTGGGCAACAAATCAAACCCGACCTAAGGCTGACTATTGAGTGAATGCCACTGGGGACTTAGATTAGCTCAAGAATAGTCAAGATTAATTTCATTTTTAGTTTTATTTTGATGGATTCTATCAGTTTGTGATGGATCAAACTAAGAAGGAGCTTATAGAAGCCTAGACCTATCTCATATTTATTGAACCAAAGGGAGTAGCTTCCTAGATGATGGGAGAACTATCTAACCAAAGGAGTGCCTTTCAGTTTGCAATGATCAATTGAAGGGAAGAAAGCTCAAGGACTCACTTCTTCCACTAGAAAAGATCACTGGGGTGATGGGTTGCTTTGGGCAATAAATCAAACCCAACCTAGGCGCCATGGTTTGATAATCATGCTAGAAAGAATGCATAGTCTTATATCTTTCAAAGCGGAATGACCGGGTAACTGGAAAAATAGATTGAACCCACCTAAACGGAGTGAGTACCCACCCAAGATTTATCTCAACTCGTGTAGTTAGCAATTCTATAGGAGTTTTTGACACTACCCTAAAGATAGGATGCCGCTTGGGAAAAGGCCCTTTGGGGTTTGAATTCTAATCCACAAGCAATTAATTTTGTTTATTTTATTGTATTTATTTATTTTTATCATGGCCCTATTAGTTTAGAGGGATCAAACGAGAAGGAGCTTATATCGCCTCTAGACCTATCTCAAATTTACTAAAACCAAGGGAGAATCATGATCAACAAATTTTCTAACCACTGGGGTGGCTACTAAAAGGGAACTCAATCCAAAAGTAACCCGGTAGTGTCTAAATGGGGTCACAGGACTTGATCCAAATAGAGTGCCCACAGGGGATGGGGCCGGTAAGGGCTTAATCCAACACTCTGGAGAAGATGACATGCCTAGTCATAAATTCAATGAGTATTCGGTGTCCAACTCAAGGAGAAAGCACGGGACTCATATCCGCCAAGAGTGGTGTACCGTGAGTCATTACATAACAAAACATCAACCAACCTAAGGTGCTCGGGTTTTGCAATAATCGCCTAGAAGAAAGCTCGGGACTCACATCTTCTATAGAAAAACTAACCGGCCGAGATAATCTATCTTCGGCTTGATATGTGCTATCCGACCTAGGGCAACTACTAAGTGAATGCCACTGGGGGACTTCTATCAACTCAAAAGTAGTCAAGAGGAAAGGAGCCTCTGGGACTTTTTTTAAGCCTCAAATATACTCAACCTAGTTAAAACATGATGGCTAGTTCAAGAAGAAAGCACGGGACTCACATCTTCTTAAAGAGTCAACATGAGGTAGCTTACTGGCCGGGTAGTGAAGACTACCATACTAACAAGGTGCTCATTGGTTTGCAATGGTCAAGTTAGAAGAAAGAGGGACTCACATCTTCCAATAAATGACCATCGGGTGATACCAAGGTGGTATGTAGACCGACCTAGAGCAAATAATGAGTGAGTGCCACAAGGGGCTTGCTCCCACATCAAAATAGCTCGAGGTAAAAGATTTGTGTTTATTTTTGTGCATGTGTTAAAAGGAATAGGACTCCTCTGGGGAACTCTTACACCTACCTTAAAATATGTTGGGGAATTACGAAATGATGCTATGGAAGGCAACAAGGATTCCCACTAAGAAAGGATGTCGCTTGGGTTCTCTCACACCTAACTTAGTTATGTTAATCAAAATAGGATGCCTATCGGGTTCTCTTACATCTATTCTAAAAGAATCAAGAGGGATTGTGTTTATGTTGTGAAAGAGGGATAGGATGCCACTTGGGGACTCTTACACCTACCCTAAACATGTCACGGATTCGCAAGACAAGCAAACAACACTTCAAAAGAAGAGAAGATTTGATGAATGAAATCAAATTTTATTCTTTTATTAATGATTATTTTCAAACATGATTTGTTTCATGGGTAATATTTCTTTAGATAGAGCCCATTAATTAGAAGCATCGGGTGTTCCCCTTTACAATCAATAAGTCGATAAGATCCTCCTAGGCCTTCTATGACATAGGGCCTTCCCAAGTGGGTTCAAACTTGCCTCCCATCTTCGATGGGCACAATTAATCTCCTTAGACTAACACAAGTTCTCCTACTTAAAGACCTAGCTTGTTGTGAGCTTGAATCATTTTGGCCTTGTACAACTCGAGGTTCTAGCCATAGACTCTCCTCCAAACCTTTGAGCTCTTCTAACCACAACTTTGCATTGCTCAGTAGTGATCTTGTTACCCAATGCTATCCTTAGTGAAGGAGAGTTGAACTTCTAAAGAAGAATGGCTTGGACCCATACCAAGGAAAAATGGGTGGACTAAGTCAAAGTTTATGTGGTGCAGCACAAAGCTAAACCAACCTTCATTCCACTATCATTTGTTGTCATCAAGAGTCTTCTTCATTATTTAGATGAGGTTTTATTGAATACTTCTGCTAAGTCATTTGCTCTAGAGTAGTAGATGGTAGAGTATCTCCAATCTATACCATGTCTTCTAGCAAAACTGTTGATCTTCATGCTTTTGAATGCAGTACCATTATCGAATATAATTTGTTGAGACACCCTAAACCTATATACGATGTGGTTTCTAAAAAATTGAAGCACATGGTGAGATGACCTCTCGAGTGGGATGGCTTCCTGCCCACTTGGAAAAGTAATGATGGCTAAGATGAATGCCCTTGAAGAAGGAGGATCGATCGGACCTACATGTCGGTACCCAACACTCAAATGACCCATGAAGCCAAGTAGGTGTAGAATGTTGGGTGGTGGAGGACCACACCGCGTACATCGATGGCATCTCCTAGCTACATCCATGCAATCTGTAATCATAGAAGGCCAGTATCCAAGTGTTTTGATCTTCATCTTCATCTTCATGACGATGATCTCCACAGACAATGTACCTCATAATGCCATGGGCTTCATGTTTGTCTAAACAACGTAACTATTTGGTCAAAGGATCGACGGCAGGTGCCATCAACAAGAGCATAGAAAAGAGCTCTCTATTTCACCTGATGGGCTTTGATTTCTGAGGTAGTTTGTTGGTGTTCAAGTAATATGAACGGTTTCCAATCTAGCTCATTGTCCATTTTGGCAATGACAACCTCTCCTTCAAGAGAAAGTCTCTCGATGAGTTCAGTATCAATAAGGGATAGAACTTGTCTATTTTGAACTCTTATTGAAATGGACTCATCTTCCTGACATGCCAACTCTTTGGCAAGTTTGACCAAGGCATACTATTCTTTGGAACCTTAGATGATGACTTGAATTTGGGCCAACTTTCATGGTATACTCAGTAATGATGAAGCTTGGGTTTGAGGACCTGTAGACCCAATCTGGTTGATGACCAACCGAGAATCCCCAAAGATGTTGATGCTCTTGACAGATAGTGATGGCTAACCAAACTAATCAAAGCCTCATACTCGCCTTCATTATTGGTTGGGGTTGGAAAGATAGTATGAGAATCTCATCACATCAGTTTGAGTTAAAAGAACTATTCTACCGCCTTTCCTGGAGAATAGATCATGGTGCTTCACCTTTAAGAAAAAGAAACACCATCAAAATACATCTCCCATCGCTGCCTCCTAAGTTCATGATTTGTTCATCGGGAGATCATCTGAGAATCGCAGAAGTGGGTGTGCCGCTAAGAAATCTACTAGTTTGTCCTTTACCGCTGGAGGTATAAAATGTGATATCAAACTACGAGAGTATCATGGACCAATGAGCCAAACATCCGGAAAGTTGGGCTCATGATAGATCGCAGTGATTAGTTCGAGATCAAGTTCACCTTATGAGAAAGCATATAGTAGCTCGAGATGCAAAGATCAAAGCTAGGTAATGTTTCAATAGGTGGATAGTTTGTTTCAAAGAGATCGATAAGGTAGAGCCTTCCTTCATCATTGGCTTGGGCCAACAGCACCAGAGAGTCATCCAATGCTAAAGGAGTGGCCGCCCGGATAGAACTGGCGCTTCACCAAGTATTCTTTGATGTCTTCAAGGCATGCACACTTATCATCCCACTTGAACTTGGCATCCTTTTTGACAAGTGATGAGAATGGTTTGCATCTCCCCGATAAGTTTGAGATAAAGCATCTTAGATATGCCAGCCATCCTTGAAAGGATCTGAGTTGAGTTAAACTCTTAGGGTGGCATTTCTAAGATAGCTTTAATCTTTTCGTGATCTATTTCTATTCCCTGTTGAATAATAAACCCAAGAATTTCTAAGCTCCAAATGCACACTTCAGGGATTCATTTTGAGGTTATCTTAACCATTCAAAACTACTCAAGTCAAAGAGATGGTCTTCCTTTTCTAAGCTTTGACTACTAGATCATCAAAGCACTCAACCTGATGGATGGATGAATTAAGATCATGGCCCGTTGGTATGTAGCATTAGATTTTAAGGCCAAAGGCATGACCCTATAATAGAAGATTCTAATCGGGTTCAAAAGTAGTGTTTCTTTCATCTTCGTGAGACATCTTGATTTGGTTATAGCATGATCCATCCATGAAAGAGAAGACATGATGATGAGGCAATGTCCACCATTAACTCGTATAGGAAGAGGAAACTCATCCTTAGACATGCCTTGTTTAAGTCCCTAAAATTGACAAATGCAAATTTGGCCATTCTTCTTCTTAACTGGGATGACACTAGCTAACGTAGGATATTTTTCTTCCGATGAAACCAAAGATCATCGCTTTGACTTCAAAATGACCGTTGTTCAATTTCTAATCGCATGCCTAGGAGCTTAATGGGGTAACGTTAAGGTCTATTGCTAGCTTGTGGACTACTACATCAGGAGATAATCCGGGCATTTCTTCATAACTCCATGTGAAGTAGCCTTTAAACTTAGTTAATAGCCTAACTAAGTCATTAGTTTCTTCTTCATTCAACAATGAACTGATGTATGTCGGACGAAGATTTTCTTCTGTCCCGAGGTTGATTTCTTTAAGCTTGTCGATTGTTGAATGAATCTCCTCTTCAAATTTGGGTAGTGCCTCTTTGACTTGGAGATCATCCGATCATCTAGTTTCTAAACACACATTCTCATAAGAGTTGGGATGTGTGAGAAGAACCTATGATCCAAATGGTTGGTAACAACTAGCAATCTTCATCATTGGACAATCGACCAATCCAATCGCTCTTGATTGTGCTTCCCGCCTATATTGTTCCATAGCTTTTGAAGTATTCGACTGCTTGGACCATGTGTGAGGAACTAAACCTTTGTATATAAGATTTTGAACACATACAGTAAAAGTCAAAAGGTAATTCCATTAATTCTTAAAGTATCTTCCTCAAGTCCTACATCAAGCTCGGACTTGAGGATGATGAACCCAAAAAGAACCTCTTCGCTTTGTGTCAAGAAGACTTAGGACTTCCTTAACTACTAAACCTTCAAGATGTAAGTGAGGTAAGAGCTAAGGTTCCCAACTGCTGCCTAATAGTTTCACATAAACTAGATTCAAATACTTTGCTTTGCTTGGAGGCTTTATCTTCATCTGATGGATCAAAAGTCACCTCCAATGGAACTCTGAGAAATCGGTATACCACATTGGACTCATCTGAGCTGATTCCATGTGAATAGGGTACTCATGAATTGGAACATGACCCCAATTATTGGGGCCAACTAGGGGTCACCCACCTCTGAACCCTCTATTTCCTCGCCTCCCCTGGAGGTTTGAGCCATCCTACCCACATGTCCATATGATGGAAATGAACTGTGGAATGTGATATGGATCTATTTCTTCTTCACCCCTTTTGCTCACTTGAACTTTTTTCTTTTCATTTTCTTTTATCTTTTCTTTTGTTTCATTTTCTTTTCTTTTGCATTTGAATTTTGTCCAAGTTCACGAAAGGGTGTTTTGAGGAAGATAGTAGGTCATCCTCATAAATCTCAACCTCTAACTATGGTTTTCATCCCACACATGACTCAATTCAATTTTCTAAACATGCATGAAGGGAGGATGAAATGATCTTGTTCTTATGATGTATCCAAGGCCTACCAAAAAAGTAGTGAATGAAGTATTCAATCAATGATGTAGAACTTGGCTTCAATCTTCCAAATACCCATCTCCAATAACTATAGAACCTAAAGCTCACCTTGATCATTGAATCCTCTCAACATCCCCTCCCTGGAGTAGAGATGTCGATCTTCAAATAGGAAAGGGTCTTTAGACTCATAATATTTACTGATGCACCAATCCATGAGAACCTGCAACAAACCTTTCCATGTTAACTATAATGAGGGTGCTCCAAGTCCCCAAAGGTCTTCATCTATGAAGGTGATCCCTTGGGCTTCTTTCACATAGTGTGCTTCCTCATATAAACCGAGCTAAGTATATTTCAAGATCAAGAGAGCCTTGATTAGTGATTCTCATCTCTTTGGATAAGACAAGGGCATCATATGCTTAGCTTAGATGGAAACTTTCTTAGATGAGAAAGGACATGTAGTCCACCACCGGGTCTTCCACAAGCATATCCAAGGGTGGAGCATCCTATGGAAGGGCTTCTCACCAATGACTTATTTCTATCTAGAGGTGCCCTAGGAGGTAGAACCTTGCCACTATGGAGGTTGACTTCGATAATCTCTTGAGGCAAGGTGGTGGAAGGTTCTACCTGACTTCACCTCACAAGCTTCTCCTATGGGACTCTAATCGATGATTCCAAGTCTATCTCAAGAGGTGAACCCATAGTATTCGTGAGTTGGAAAAGTCCAACTCTAAAGAGGAAAGATCATTATTATAGTTAATTAGACTTGAAGAGTTATTAGAATAGAAGAAGATAAACTCATAAGAGACATATGTAATTCAAACTAGCTTTATTCTTCAATTTCTTGGAATTATTTGGACACAGAAAGTAAGTGGAGTGAGTGGAGTAAGGGATTTGATGCCCTTATCCATGATACAAGAGTTCTAGTAGTAGAAGAAATAGAAGAGCTAGCTAAAAATGGAAGTCACCGGTGTGGAAGCTAAATCAAGGTCGAGGGACACCATGGGTTGAGCTAAAGGGCTATCCTGGACACATGTTGCCGCCATGCTATCGAGCTCCCACTTTCCTAGAGTTCAACAACTTGCAAACCTTCCTTGGTGTTGGAGGTTTGATGACTGCACCTACAAGGAAAGCTTCTTGATCTTCTAATTATTTTCTTTGAGATAAATGTCCCAACCTAGTGTAGATCACTTGTATCCCCAAGGATTACCCTAATGGAACGAAGGTTGTTCCACAAGGTATTCCTTTGGGATAACTACACCGTCTTGAAACTATGTTCAAGCTCCTTGAATGTAAAGCAATCCTCCAAAATGTGGCCTAGCATATATGGTGGTAAGGGAAAAGTTTGGATCATGACTTTTGCCTACTTCCTCCGACCCTAGGCTCGTGTAGCTAAAAATTAGTTTCTTTAAGAGATTCTTAAAGATTTTCTGATTACCTCCTCTTAAAAGAATAAGGTTTGTTTAAACTTATCTAAAAGAGTAGGTGGATCATACTACCCCATGGATATGCATGCCGCCGTGGTGGTAGGCGTGGTCTATGGCCGA
This sequence comes from Cymbidium sinense, assembly GCA_021442155.1. NCBI lineage: Eukaryota > Viridiplantae > Streptophyta > Magnoliopsida > Asparagales > Orchidaceae > Cymbidium > Cymbidium sinense. The sequence goes on along the minus strand of CM038226.1, from coordinate 100,056,065 downwards.
GGCCGAGGTGGAGGCTATGGCTCGGTGGTGGCAAAGGAGGTGGAGGCTCGAGGTTGTGGTCTCGACCGATCTCTAGGATGCTTCCCTTGTCAACCGCATCGCCGGTTCTTCATAAACCTTTGGGATTTTGCTTGGGAAAGATCGAAAAGGCAACTATTTGGCCTCCTCCTTGTAGACTAGTCCTTGATTAGCTTCTCAAATGTCTATGGTGAAGCCCTTAAGCATGAAGGTGATCGAGCCATGGATATTCTTTCAAGAGAATCTGAATGGCATATTGTTAGCAATTCGTTCATACTCAGTTATGAGAATATAATCAATAAGTGACTCATTGGGTGATGTTGTTTTAGAGATCACCTGGTAACCCTTTGTTGAGCTCCAGCAAATCTCTTGATGAAGAGTTGCTCTAACTTCAAAAATATCTTTCTTGAATGGTTAGTTCAACATACCAATCAAAGCAATACCTAACTCTGAAGAGTCTAAGAGTAAAGCATCATTCCACGTGTTGCAATGGCCGAGTGAGCTATATCTTGTTTGGTTTCCACTTCATCAAAGCTTTTGAAGGAAGGAGGCATGAAACCCTTGGGATATAAGCATCAAATTCCTTTGGGTAGGGTCTACCCTTTGGCGATGATCCACCTGGGGCTTGAGCCAAAGCTTCCTTCACTGTTGCTCAACCATGGATTTTAGATATTTTTCTTGTATGGAGGTACTATCCACTACCTTCTATCTGACTAGTGCTACCTTGCTCAATGGGAGGTAGAGTCTTAGCGGGTCTAAGACATGCACTACTTCAGTGGGACATGTTGTAATAGGATGAACTGGAGGGGTTGTTTACGAAGCGACACTTCTAACAAGTCTTGTACATGTGTCATCTATATCAATCTTTCGTCTACGAACTAAAGTTGAAGGTGGGCTAATTCTATGGTATCTTCTTGATCAACCTCATCACCTTCCATGGCTATTGCTCCCAGAAGAGATCCTCTAGTATCGACCATACATGCGTCAGTTGAATCCCCCATCAAGTCATCTTCATTGGGATCAAAGTTGACTCTTCTCTTCGTACCTAGATCTCCTTCTTCTCCATAAAATAGTGTTAACTATCTCATCTAAAGAATGATCTAACTTTAGGTACAAACAATTTAGGGTGACCATGCCTGAGAGGCACCGGACCTCTCCTGAGTCAATCTGTGTGCGTACTCACTAGAAGAATGATACTCGGCTCGTTGTAATAGGGTAACAATCCTAGGATGATCCTCTACCACTGCTACAACTGAATTGTCATCTAAAATATCTGTGATAACTGTCACCATCTCCACATTTGTATGGGCAGAGTTGGTGAAGGAACGACCACGATGCTTCGGGGTTGCCACTCCTTCCGCACCACCACTAGGGTAGAAGGTCGAATAGGAGAGCTCGGCCCTTCCACAATGGGTGGTGTAGGAGGGGTAGGATCCCTTGGTCGTAGCCAGATCACCAACGGGGTACATTTTTCCCCGGATGCGGCCTTCATGGCCTTAGATGGAATGGGAGATGTTGTGACACTGTGCTTGGATGGCGGATGAGGGGGTAGATGGGGTGGAGACACCAGACTCTCTGCACGAGGCGCCTGGTGGTGGCTAGTCCTCATGAGGAGAATACTATCGTATGGTTGTGCGGTAGTGCGAGCTAGAAAATTAACCAAAGCGGCGGTGTGACTGAACCTCCATCTCGCTGGTAATGTGATGTATGGGCCTCATGGCCCTCTCGATGAATCTGCCTCCCTACCTGTGGGGATAATAGATTAAGGTCAAGCGTGTCTTGGACTCACGGTGTATGCTCACCTACCTAGAGTGAGAGGAGGCAGCGTGCGACCTCTTACTCCTAGAAATTGTGGGCTGACTGCACCCGGAGGAGGTGATGAGGATCCTCAGCATCCTCTGCGATCGAGAGGATGAAATTGGTTTTTTGTAACCAATGGTGAAGTGATATGGGAGACTCATCATGGCTAATCCTCCTCTAGCTCCCTAGCTCTCTGAGTGTAGAACTGTTTGATCATACGGTTCTTATTCCTATGCTGGGTATAGGTAGGATGACAGGAGTGTAAGCTAGACCCATACTCAAATGTCAGGGATGCAAGCCCTGAAACCAATGGAGCCTTACCCTTAAAGGGTATATATGGTAGGGTGCTAGCCTACACTGGGGCAACATGGACAACTTTGGGATGAACTACAACTGGAGTCGGTACTACCGGTACTTCTAAAACTATAATAGCTGAAGTCGGTACTTTAGCTTTCCTCTTGGAGAGAGACATCGATCAGATGGTAAGTCTATCTGATGGCAAACTACGCGGTCACCTTAATCCTAGTTGTGGTAGGGGTAATGCCCTCACATGTAATCTGGCCCCTATCCCTCAAAGTGAATCAAGTGGGTATGGTCTAGATGAGGAAGTGCGATCTAAAGCTAGATCTATACCGTGGGGAAAAGTAAAGACAAATTTAAACCATTTCACATTGTAATAAACTAAACTAAATTTTACTACAAAGAATCTGCAATGAGAAATGAACTTGTATCTTTTCCATCTCATAGATTTTTTTTTAATTTTGAATTTGAAAATTTGAACCCACATCCAACAACTTGGAAGTGTTAAGTGGGGTTCAAATGGATTTGAAAGATTGATTGAGGAATTTGAATATGAATCCAAACTTCAACAAATTTAGGTATGTTGAAATATGGATTCAAAATTTTGATAAGGATGCTTCCATAGGTTCATTGTTGTTTTGAATTTGAATTTTTGATTTGAGGACCCTTTCCTTTAACAAATTTGGGTATGTTAAAGTAAGGGTCAAATTGATTTTGTGTTGTTTGATTATTTGGATTTTCACTTAGCAAATTTAGGTATGCTAAGTGAAGTAAAAGTGATTGTTTTTTTTTGTGAATTTTTTATTTTGTTTTGATTTTAGAAAATTTTGGAATTCTTACTTAGCAAATTTAGGTATGCTTAGTGAAGAATCCAAGTGTATTTTGTTTGATTTTTGAAAATAGGATCCTTAGCAAATTTAAGTATGCTAAGAAAATCCTAAGTGTTTCATTTGTTTGGAATGTTTTGATTTTTTGAAAAGGGTAGGATCCTTAGCAAATTTGGTATGCTAAGGGAATCCTAAGTGTTTTGTTTTGTTTTTAAGGTGATTGAAAGTGGAGATTCAACTTTAGCAAATTTGGTATGCTAAAGATGAAGTCCCACTTGGTTTTGTGAAATGGAAATTTCACTTAGCAAATTTGAGTATGCTAAATGAAATTCCAAATGGTGTGTTTAAAATTTTGATTTCATTTTGGTTTTGAAAAATGGAAACTTCTCCTTAGCAAATTTGGTATGCTAAGGGAAGAAGTTCCAAAGGTGTTTGGAAATTTTTTTCTTGACTTTGGAATCTTCACTTAGCAACTTTTTGGTATGCTAGGTGAAGTTCCAAAATAATGTTTTGAAAAGTTTTGAATTTTGGATTTGAAAACTTTACTTAACAAATTTGGGTATGTTAAATGAAGTTCCAAATATGTTTGAAAATTTTGAAATATGAGTTTTGATTTTATTTGAGACTTCACTTAACAAATTTGATTATGCTAAATGAAGTTCCAAAATGTGTTTGAAAAAATTTTGATTTTGGATTTGGAACTTCACTTAACAAATTTGTATGTTAAATGAAGTTCCAAATGTGTTTTTTTCAAAATATGATTGTTAATTTTGATTTTTTTGGATGGAACTTCACTTAACAAATTTGGGTATGTTAATGAAGTTCAAATGTGTTTGAAAAAATTTTTTTGATTTTGGATTTGGAAACTTTACTTAACAAATTTGGGTATATTAAATGAATGTTGTTTAAATTTTTGAAATATGATTGTTGATTTTTATTTTGGATTTGGAAACTTCACTTACAAATTTGAGTATGTAATGAGGTTCAAATATGTATTTGAAAATTTTTTGAAATATGATTGTTGATTTTAATTTTTTTGAAAAGACTTCCATTTAATATTTAAATTTCAATATATTAGATGAAGATGTTCATGTGTGCTTTTGAAAATTTAATTTTGTTTGAAATGAAATTTTCCATTCAATAGTGTGAGTGTATTGAATAGAAGATTCATGTGTGCTTTTGAAAATTTATGATTGTGATTTTGAAAATATGATTGTTCATTTATTTTGAAAATGAAATCTTCATCAAAGTGAATTGAAAGAAGATGTTCATTTGTGCTTTTGAAAATTTTATTGATTTTATTTTTGAAAATCCTACATGTAACAATTATGGGAATTGTTAAATGAGGGTGACAAAATTTTTATATTTTATTAAGTGCATTTTTTTTTTTTTAAAGGTGCTTTTGAAAAGCAAAGTTCTTTATGGAAGATTTATTATTTTAGATGAACCTTTCCTTATCATAAAATGATAAGGAGGAATCTTTAAAATGTTTTCTTTTATTTAGATCTTTTCATTTTACCCATTGGAGAACTGAGGGTTTTAAGACCAACAAGGAATGTGGGTCTAAAACCTAAAGATGTTGGCTAACTCAACTCAAGAATGAAATGAGCTAAGTGTATGGAAAGAATAGTCTTGGATTCATACCAAAGTACAAACCCACCATCGATACTCAAAGAAAATGATCATTTACCAAAAATGGAGAGTGTAACCATCCCCAGTGGAGTCACAGAAAAATCTATTGTGAAAATTTCTATAGGGAGTCACCTTTCAAATCGTGGGGAGAAAGAGGAGGAAAAAAAATTCATCTTTTAGGATGCAGATCCCATGTACTTATTGGTGATGGTATTCATCAAGGAAATAGTGTACTATCTCAAGATAGAAGTCACTACCCTTTAATGGACCTAATCACCTCAATAAGGACTCCAGGATGATTGCATATGTACCAGATTCTTCCCTACTTTACATGAAAAGTAAAGCAGTTTATTTTAAACGGGTTCATTAAGTTTCTACAAAGCCCCATAGTTAATTACATCCTAAGGATGGGGTCCTTAGGAAAACTCTCGATTAAGGTAAATGATCATTGTCTTTGAATTTCAATAGGAAGACTATCAATCGATTGGTTTATTTTGAAGATCAAATGGGATTGATCAAGAGGGAGTTATTATTGAAGCCAAAATGGAAGATAAGTAGGAGATGCTCAGATGCTAGGAAACTGTGAGCATCTCAAACTATCCTATAGTTGGGCTTTACATTTTAAAATTGATTTAGTTTATTTGAATTTGATTTTTTTATTAGAAGGACTTAATGATTCTTAACACAAGATTAAGAAATGCCTAAGAGGTGAGGAATTATATGGCCCATAAAGGAGGAACCTCAGAACCTAAATCTAGGGAGCTTTGGTGAGGACAACCTAAATCTAAGGAAAATAATTAGTGGTTTGCCTCCAGAGGACAAACCACCATACGACTTACAACCCTGGGGTGGCCCAACTAACTCCTCTATGATTTTAAATTCATGTAGGCAAGTCTTTATGCTTATGCAAGATAGCTAGGCTATTATTATTTAGAAAGAGACTAAGTCCTTAAACTCACTCCCTGAAGAGACTAGATCATGTAAAGGGACATGCTTCAAATGACCTAAATCTAATGCAATTCAAATTTTATTTTATTTTTATTTTGGACAATTATTATTTTGACTAATAAGGATTATATGACTAATGCATGAGAAAAGTTATTGGCCAAAAAGAAGGAGGAGGTGAGTTTCTCAAAGGTCAAGCAAGTTTCTCAAGGTGGAAGCCCTCAATCAGAGTGAAATAAGATGCATTTGTGCATGATATTATAAAAAATGCTCATCCAAGGGGTTGCTAATTCTTTTATCTTGATTTTAAACCTAAGCTTTAGGTGAGGTTATGAGTTGTTTAATTTTATTTGAGTTGTTAAGTTGGGTAAAGATTTATTTTTCCTAAAGAGCCTAATCCACATCCAATACATAAAGCAAGGAAGAAACTAGGAAAAGCATGCCTTAAAAAAATAAACAAATCATCAATCAATTTATAAAGCTAATCAAAAAGAATAAAGGTCATTGTGGTAGGCACCATAACCCAAAATATCAAATATGGTAGCTCTACCCTTACAACCAGATTACAAATGAATTAAATTATAATTAAGCAAGGAATTCATTGTTATGGGGTCTTCAAGCTTTATTCTTCTTTCTTTCTTCTTTCTTCTTTCTTCTTTCTTTTCTTCTTTTTTCTTCTGGATGGTTGGAAGATGGATTCAAGGCTTCACATGGTGCATAAGATAGATCTTATGACCAATGCTCATCCTAATCCCATAATAATCATTCCAAAATCTAATTATATAAATTTTACATGAAAAAGAAAAATTAATCTAACTAACAAATAAAGGTTAGCTAAAACACACACACAAATCCCAAGCATGTATATTGGACTTATCACCCCACACATGGGTGACTAACCACATGGATTATGCTTAGGGGTATAAAACATGCAAGCAAAAGCATTTATATTTTATTTATGATAGCCCCTTAAGCACAATCCCTATAAAAGAATAGTTAGACTAAGAATCCTACCATTCATTCTATGAGCATACACCTAACATCAGTCTAAAACATATATCACAAAATAAACAAACATCAAACCATGCATGACCTAACCTAAGGCTAGAAGTGGTGACTTAGGCTAATGTGCTTTGAAGGTTTGTGTGGTATGCATAGCTATGGCTTTAGGTTCAAATTTTCTAAGAGTGAAGAACATGTTCGACTTAGAGGAGGGTTTCATTTAAGTTGTTTAATATTTTGGGTTGATTTTATTTCATATTTTGATTTGTTTAAGTGGATCTACAATTAATTACTAAGTTATGAAGAGAGGAAAGAGAACTTCTCTTTCCTTCCCTAACCTAAGTAATTTCTAAAGTAGTTCACATTTTAGTTTTATTTAGGTGAATGTTTTGATTAAATCTTTTAATTAATTCTAAGTTTAGATAAACTCTAAACAAACCTATTAAAAAGAAAGGCATTTTAAGATTAAATAAAATGAATCAAAATTCACATAACACACACTTCATTTCTTTCCCAACATATATATAACATGCATATGGATGGACCCTAAGCATATCTATACATGAAATTTTAACACACTTTATGATGCATGCTAAGTAATTTCTTTAATAAAATGAAAATTTCTTAAGTTGAATATGCATGATTTTTTTTAAATAAAAGGATTTTCTTATCCATTTTCAAATATGAAAAACATGAAAGTAAGAAAGGCATAAGTGAGTACAACATTATTGTTAACTAGATGTGTAAAATACAAGACCTACTTAAGGCTACTTAAAGCCTCACAACCTCTGGGTTACCCAGACTAATATACCACTTTCTTTAAATACAAACATGTATGTAAAAGAAATGAAATATAAAAGGAAAATAAAAAAGTTTGTTTAATGGATTAATTTTACTTTATATAATTTATGTATGCAAATATAGACAACTTTTCTTAGGTGATAGCATAGGGATGAATAGGGTATAGAATTAAGTAAGTGGTGGGTTCTTTTCAAAAGAACCCTACATCTTACTAACTCCTATTCAAAACTATGCTAACATAAGAAAGAAAGGAAACCTATACTAAGCATGACTTTATAATATCATCACAAGCTTATAATTAAAGTATAAGTAGCACACTTTTAGATATGGTATTTATTATTTTTGAAAATAATTTAGATTTAGTAGTGATCATAGCCATTCATATATCTACTTTAGCCAACACATGCAAATTGACATAAAGTAAATAATTTCATTTTAAAATTTAAATTTCAAAACTATGAATGCATGAAATCATATGGCATACAACTTAACATGTTGGGAAAGATCCAAAGCAATGAAAGCATGTAAACAAATTCACTTCACTTAAATCCTAAAGACATTCTTATAGATAAGAAAATTTAGAATATATCAAAGTGAGTTTCAAAGTGATTTTTGTTTAGTTTGAAGTTTGATTTAATTTTAAAAATGCGAGATGAGTTTGTTATTTCTAACCCATTCTCACATGTTTTGTATTTTTGTTTAATTTTTAGATAATTAGATCCATTTTTATGCATTGATTAGCTTAAGGTATGAATTAAGTAGCTTAATTAACCCTTACCTACACCACCTTAGAAGAATTAACTAAATAATTATGAGCCAATGAGATGACATAAAACCCATAAGGAATTTAAATTTGTAATGCACCTAATAATGAAAAGGCCTAATGCAATTTGGCTCACAATTAAAAGTTAATTAAGCAAAGGGGTTGAGCTTAAGTAATTTCAAAACATCCTTTCACACTTATGAATGGGTTTTGATTTTCTTAATTAAATTTAGGCTATTAAACACCTAAGCATCTACCCAAGGTAGATTAATTAAGTTCTCAAACTTTTTAGAATTTTTAGAAATTGATTAAGAGGAGATTAAGGAGAGAAGAGGGGTTTAGGAATAGCTTGGGGAAAATGCCCCAAAAATATTTTATAAACCTCTTACTTATTGGATCTGACCTTAATCAACCCTAATCATACCCTATTATGCTTAATTACATAAGAAGGGTAATTAAGAAAACTATATGCAATTACTCTAATCAAGCCTTCAATAAATCCCAAGAAAATTAGGAGGAGGTCATCCTACCCAAGAAATTTGGAAAATTAATCAAAGAGTAATTAGCAAAATATACTTTCCAATAAAACTCAAATTCGGATAAAATCACAATTCAAAATTCATTAAACTTAACTTTAAAATGTTCTAGGTTTAATTATCTATCCATAGGATTTTATTTCATATTTTTTGAATTTTTTAGAGAGAGTTATGAATTTTTAAAGTTCTCTAAGTGAATTAGGAATTAGTTAATGCATTTTAATTATTCCCTAACTAATCCCTAGCTCACAACGACGCACGGCGTGCGCTTTACATGCGCTCATGAGGGGTCACTTAACTTGTCACCTCATGGATGGCGATGGCGGCGCACGCGCTTTAACCCTCTATCATCCGATCAAAGATCGGATGGCTAAGGATCCCCCCGCATTTTAGAAAGGATAAATGGATATCTAAATGTGATGAATAATCTCAATTGCCCATCTAAAATGTGCAGATGGATGGCTGAGATGATCCAAGTTCTTCCCCTTAATCAACAAAGAGAGTCCATGATCAAGGAGAAGATCCAAGCTCGATCTAGCATGGAATCACACCAAACTCAACCCACACCATCTAAAGATAGAGAGCGGCAAATCCAACAATCAAAAATCAATGGGTGAAAATTTCTTTCACAAAGCTCCGCACCACATTGAGTTTAGTGATTGAAAAATCTCATACCTCACTGGAGGTGATCACCGGCGCTCGATTCCTTTGGAGAAGCTTCGTCTGGTTAAGACAAAGCCTTGCTGAGAGTATGAGCACTTGAGATGAAGTGGATCAATATATGGACCAACTCCTCCCTGCTTGAGCTTCGACTTTGATTGAATTAGATCTTCCTTGCTATGAAACTCCAATAGAAGCTTTAAGTGCACTCGACTTAGCTCCTAGATGAAGTGTGCAAGAGCAATTGGAAGGAAATCAAATGTGGAAGAAGTTGGCAATTCACTCTACCTCCCCTATTTTTGCACTATGCAAAACTGAGAAAATAGAAATGGGAAGAGCTCTAGGAGGCTTAGGATCAATCTCCAATGGCTCCTCTGGCTTCCTATTCTTCAATCGACCTTGAGTGAATGAAAACATAAGTGAATTAGGGGAGTATATCTCCCCCTTGAAGGATCAGATGGCCGGCAATGTCCATGCCATTTTGATCCAATTGATCATATTGGAGAGTTTGTTTTGAGTGTGCACATGGTCGGTTTGATCCAAGGAGTGGATTGCCAAACTCCCATGTGCTTGAATTTGAGCTTGAGAGAGATTTTGAAAATTCAATTTTGAGCTAAGCGGTCGGGCTTGGTCTAGGGCCAAATGGGCTGACCCAAATCCATTGGGTTGGATGCACCACTCATCACTAAGTCCCCTTGAGCTTTTAGGAAAGTCTCAAGTCATTGTGAAGAGGGTATGAAATTACCCATGGATTAGGCCAAAATTTATTCTATGGCCTAAGGGTAGGATGGACATTTTGTTATTTTTTTCATTTTGGATATGTTGGGTATGTGGAGAAACTAGGTTTGGCAAGTTTCATTGGATTTGGAATCCATTTGATAGGGTTTGGCTCATGTTGACCCATTTAGGTCAAAATGGGTCAACTTGGGTCAAATTAACCAATAGGTCAAATTGGGTCAAACCAAGGGTTGGGTCAAGTTCATATGACCATTTGAAATATTTTGGTGGCTTTGGATTGATTCAATTTGATATATATTTGATTTTGGCTCATATGACTTCATTTAGGTCAAATGGGTCAAGTTGACCTATTTGACCCATTTGACCTATTTGGGGTAGGTCAATGGTAGGTTTAATGTTAGTCATATGGAGTGGATTGGTATCTTTGTTTCCAATCAATTTGGGTTAAGTTCAATTTTGGCTCATGACCCCTTTAGGTCATGTTGGGTCTAAGGTCAATGGGCTAGGTTAGTCCAATTGAGGCTTTGGTCAAGTTCCACAAGTGATTTGGGATGGACTTGATCCATTGGTTTCAATCAATTAGATCAAGTTTTGACATATTTTGGTCCTTTAGGTCAAAATGGGTCAACTTGGGTCAAGTGAACCAATTGGGCTAGGTTAGGCTCAAATGTTGGCTTGGTCAAGTTCAATCATAGGTCATGAGTGAACTTAGATCAATGGTTTCAAATTTGGCCTATGGTGGAATTTGGCTATGTTAGGTTTCATTTTAAGTGTTGACTTGGTCAACCCTTAAGTTTGACTTGGTTTGAACCAATTTGATTGATTGATCATCCCATGATGATTGTTGATCATGATGAGAGGATATATGAGTTTGGTTCAATCCAATTTGGTTAGGATCAAATTGGCTGTGGGTACCTTAGGTCACTTTGGGTCAAGTGAGCCTAAGTGGGTCAAATGGCAGGTCAAAGCTTGATTGATCTTGTATATGGACTTATGATTGAAATATAAATCCATTTACAAGTGGTTTGAAGTCAAATAAATTTGGTCCATTTGGAAATTTCATATTCAAAGAAGAATATGAAAGGGTTTTGGGTTTGATTTTGATTTAGGTTTTGATTGAAGTGATTGGAGTTTAGATTTATATATGAGCTCATGATTGTAGGTTTGATTGAATCATGAGAGAAAATCAAGGCTTTGGCTTGATTTGAAAGTGATTTGGCTAAGTTCAACATTTTAACTTGAAAGGCTTAGATTGGATTTTGAATGGATTTGATTTGATTGATTGGAATTGGTTTTGATTGTTTGAATTTATATTTCATTTATATATGTGAATATAAATGAGAATATAAATTGAGAAAATTTCAAGGATTTGAAGTGGTTTAATCATGATTTAGGTTAAATCCATTAAAGGAAATTTAAGGGATTTAAGAAAATTTTAAATTGAAATTTAATTTTGAATTGGATTTTGATTTATATTTATATTTCATTTATATATGTGAATATAAATGAGAATATAAATAAGTTTTGAGAAAATCCCATGAGTTTGAACAGATTTGGTCATGATTTAGGTTAAATCCATTAAAAGGAATTTAAAGGATTGAAGGGATTATTAAATTAAAATTTAATTTTTGAGTTAGATTTGATTGATTTATATTTATATTTCATTTATATATGTGCATATAAATGTGAATATAAATAAGTTTTGAGAAAATCCCATGAGTTTGAATAGGTTTGATCAAGGTTTAGGATTGATTTTGGCTAAGTCCTTTAATGGAAAATTAAAGGGACTTAAGAAAGTTTCATGAATTGATTTTGAATTTTGAATTTAGTTAGATTGATTTGAATTTATATTTCATTTATATATGTGAATATAAATGATAATATAAATGGATTATGAGAAAATCTCAAAGATTTGAATTGGTTAGAATCATGATTTTGGTTAAGTCCTTAAGGGAGGATTAAGGACTTAGGAATTTTTGATGGATTTTGACCATGGGTTTCAATCATAGATTTCAATCATGGATTTCAATCATGTAATTGATTTGAGTTTGGATAAAATCAAATAGAATTGATTTGAATTTGACTTGGAAGAAGGGAAGTGCGGAATGGTTTAAGCTAAGGGTAGAAAATTTTCCTAACACCCCTAAGGCATGACCTATAACTATGGCTAACTATTCTAAGTCTCTAGGACTATGTTGGAGTATCCACCTAATCACTAGATGTGTCTTAAGATTAAGGAACTCTTAAAATCTAAGAGGACTCTAGTCTAAGATGGAGGGGTTGAGAGCTCATTCTAAAAATAAGGTCAACAAGTAGTAATAGGTATTGATAGTATATCAAAAACTATTTTTGATAGTATAGAAATTTCAATCTTTTAGCTTTCCACCACTCTAAAGCATCAAATTGGTAATGATCATTACTCTTATCAGGAATATGAACATCATCTTCTAAGTAAACATCAAGTTCAGATTTTATATTATCGTTGGCATCACTCTAAGATAATTTTCAAAAATTTCTCTTCTAATCTCAAAAGACTTGCCTTTAAAGTGAAACGAGTTGCATCCAAAGTGACTAACAACCTCTTCATTAGAAGTTGTTGTATTTTTTTGTGATATTTGATGCATGAGCATTTACATAATTATTATACAATAGTTGTAGTGACTCACGAATGGTTGTAACACGCTTAGCTGCTTCATTAGGAGAATAAATCTTAGAAAATGCAAAGTTAACTAACTTCATCTTATTCTCGGATCAATTATTGCAGCAATAGAAATTAGCAAGTTACATTCTCCCTAATATTTTTAAACTTCTCTTTCATGTTCAAGGCCATCAATCTCATAAAATCAGCACCACTTATAGAAACTTCATCCAACACATCCTTGATTCTCCAAAGATTAGAAAGAAATAGATTTGAAGTTTGATATTCGTCCTACAAATAAAGTTTGCATACTTATGAAACACAAATAAAGAAAATATAATGATAGATAAATGAAATAAAATATTTTATGTAATGAAATGATATTTGTAATTTGATTAAATAAACCCAAAAATGGGCAAACATCTTCAGCTTTATTCCAATCTTCTTCACATGGGCAGTATGTGTAAGATGGATCTATATCTTGATAGCAGAGAAATACTTCTCTAAACTCCAAAGCACATGAAAGCATAGCATACTTTGCATTCCATCTAGTGCAACAATCAAGTATTAGCCTCTTATTTGGAAGTTTAAGTTGCTTTGAAATTTCACTGAATAAATTTAATCTTGTAGTAAAATCTGAAATAAATTTCACACTTTCTCTTATATTATATATAATATGACTTATCATAGAAAAATCATCTTATGAGATTTAATATGTGTAATATGCATGAAATAATTTCCCATTCAATGGAAGCTTCTTTTGAAAGTTGATGTTATCATGCCAAAGGCCAACTACTTTGTCATTATATGAAGCATTATCCACTGTTACACTAAAAACTTCACCTTCAATTTTCCACTCTTTCAAACATTTATAAATAGAGTCATGAATATCATGTGCTTTATGTGGTGGATTAACATCAACAAAATTTAAAACCCTTTTTTGTAAACACAAATCTTTATCAACAAAATGCCTTGTGATAACCATATATTGAATTTTTTGTCCAGGCTTCCATAAGTATGTAATTATGCTTATCATCCCCACTAAACTTAACAAACTTTTCACTCATTTCTTCTCAATCTCATAACTATTGATATAATCTTGCTTTTCCATTGCATGTGAAATTTTCTCATATTGTGGACTAGCAGCATTCATCAAAATATTAAATACTTTATACTCTATAAAAGTGAAAGAAAACTCATGCACCATGATCATATGAGATGTAATCTCTCTAATTTTAGCATGATTGTACTTCCAAGTTTGCACGCTACTCTTACTATCAGATGTAAGTGTTGGTTTTCCCATAGTGATAAGAAATTGTCTCATTCCTAGAATCTTTGGACAAGTTTGAAGATGCTTCTATATTGTGTTGTTGCGCCATCCTTATTTTTATTCATGTATAACTTGCAATAATTTCATTGCACTTTTTCAATACCACTTCTTAGCTTTACAATAGTGAAGTCTTTCTAAACATCTGAAATTTTCTTTCTTTTCCTCTTTTCAAAAGAGCTTTCTTCAATATCATTAATAACAAGATCTGCACCTCCTTGAGTGCCACTCATAATAACATTAACATCTACATCTGCTTGAGTCTCATTCATGATTTCAACACTAAAAAAAAGTAATGATCACTCAAAAAAGGTCAACTACATAATTATTAAATTAAAATATTAAATATAAAAAAAAAAACTATATAAAGTACAAAAAATTTTATAGGCTCATATTAAAAATGTTTCATTCATGCCATCAAAGGATGAGAGATAATAGGCTTGATCTTCCAAACCTAAACTAAGAGAAGAGGTCAATAAAATGTTGAAAATAACCCTTTCAAATTCCAATAAACAAAGATCTAATAGAATATATATATATATATATATATATATATATATATATATATATATATATATATATATGCAAACAGCATTAAACCAATTGAATAAACCCAATCTAGAATAATATCAAAGACCAAATAGAGCTCACATCAACTAAGTTGCACTAAATGAAGAAAAAAGATATAATCATTGTCTTTCGAAAAAAAAAAACTATCTTTTAGGTTGCCACTTGCCAGTGGCCTTCTAATGAAAGATAGACATCAAATTTGTAATAAGAAATATATATGAATTCAACATTAAATTGATTAAAGCTATATAATTCATTCTATTGAACCATCACATGATTATGCTATTCAACCATCTATTACATAATTTTTTTCTTTATTCTTCACATGGACTGCATATCAGAAAGTGAGAGCATTAGCATACAAGTAGAGCAGGGACACCTTCATGAGAACAGCTACCAATAGAAACAATTATCATCCCAGATATACACTTAATGGTACATACTAATAACTGCATAATCAACTATGAACAAAATCGTAGATCAAGGACACCTTCATGACCATATTAAAAGCTACATCTACATGTGACTTCACTTTTGGAGTGAGCCCTCAACTTCTCATCATAGATTTAGGATTCTTATAAACACTAAGAGTTTCTTAGTCTTAAGACACTTCTAGTGATTAGGTGAACACTTAACCTAACCCTAGAGACTTAGAAGGGTTAGCCATAAGAATAGGTTGTACCTTAAGGATTTAGGAGGACTTGCCTACCCCATAGCCAAACCCGATCCTTACTTCCTTCTTTCAAATTAAACCTCAAAATCAATCTCAGACCAAATCCCAAATCATAAATCAAATCCAACTACCCAATTGTTGAAACCCATCATTCAATTTAAACCCTAAATCCCTTCTTAAGCCCTTTGATTTTATCTTATGGACTTAGCCTTAACCAAATTCAAATCATCCCCAATCCAATTGATTTTCTCAATTATCAAATTTAATCTCAAATCAAATTCCAAATCATAAATCAAATCCAACTATCCAATGATTGAAATTCATGATTAAATTCAAACTCCAAAATCTCTTTCTAAGTCATATGAACCACCTTCATATGCTTAGTCAAAACTCCTTCAAATCACCTCAAACTTGGTTGATTTCTTTATAAATCAACCATTCCTTCATTTATATTCATAAATATAAATGAAACCCACACTCCAATGACCAAAAATAAATTAAACCAATTCAAAGTCCAAGTTAGCATTTTTTACCTTCATCCCTTATTTTGGTCAGATTTGCTTTTAAATCACTCCAAACTCAAGTGATTTTCTCATAACCCATTTATATCTTCATTTATATTCACAAATATAAATGAAATTTAAATTCAAATAGTCCAAATCAAATCAAATTCCCAACTTTAGCCTTTTTAGCCAAACATTTGAACTTGGCTAAATGACATCTAAATCAACTCAAAACTCATGGATTTCTTCATGATTCAATCATTCCTATAATCATTAAGTCAAATATAAACATAAACCCCCATTATCAAACCAAATCCAAGTCAATCCAATTCAAACCCAAGTTGACCCTTTTGAGTTGAAATTATCATATGAACCAAAACTCATTTGACTTCAAACCAATTGTATTGATTTATATTTCCTTAAGCTCATATGAGTTCAACTAAACTTGAATCAAACCTTGATCAAGCAATTGACCCATTTAGGCTCACCTAAAGTGACCTAAAGGACTTTTGAAAGTTCTAATCCAACCCAAATTGGATTGAATTAAGTCCATCTAAACCTCAATCATGATCAACAATCATCATGGGGTGATCAACCACCTTGAATTGGGTCAAACCAAGTCAAACCTAACCTTTGACCAAGTCAACATTTAGCCCAAGTGAAACCCAAATTAGCCAAAATCCATCATATGTTAAATTAATTGAAACCATTGACCCAAATCCATCCATAATCAATGATTGAACATGACCAAGCCATCAATGGAGCCAAACCAATTGGCCATTTGACCTAAGTTGATCCAAATTGGCCTAAAAGTCGGGTCAAATCATGATTTAATCCAAATTGATTGCAATCAATGACTCAAGTTCATTCCAAATCACTTGTTGACCAAAGTCATGATTGAGCCTGTTGACTAATTGGTCAACTTGACCAACCCAGCAAAATTGACCTAAAAGTCAAATTGACCAAAATCAAATTAATAAATTAAATCAAACCAAACCTACACCAATCAACCATAACTTGAAACACTAACCCAACCTAATTTGGTTAAATTGGTCAACTTGACCAATTTGACCCTTTTGAATCCAAACGAGTCAAATTCAAACTTGAGCCAAACCAATCCAAATTAATTAAACCAAAACATCACAAATCATATATGAATCAACTAAAAGTTGGTTTGACCCAATTCAATTGCTCCCAATCTAACTAACCCAAATAAACCCACTCTTTGACCAAATGAAGCCAAATCCTCCAAACCAACCATGGACCCCAGACCAAACCCTACCCAAACATATCCCAACTCATTTCCAAGCCCAAACCAATGGCCCCACTATGATTGCCATCAAACCATGGATTTGGAACTTAAACCCAAATGGAACAAGTGCAAACACACTCATCCATCAATGCCCTTTTCACAAATGGAATCTTCCCTTGGGAGTTAAGCACCCCAAGCAAATCCAAGGCCCAAGTGATAAAGCAAAAAAATATTTCACGCCTCATTTCTCCCAATACTCACCCCTCCCTCACACCCCAAGATAGCAACTTCATCAGCAAGTGCAAAAAATGATTGGTCAATCGAAAACCCACTTCAAATCAAGATCACTTTAATAGGCTTCATCTCTACTATGAAGTCCATCGTTAAGCTGATTGTCTCCGCGCGGTAATTATTCAAAATCGTAGTTATAGGCAATTTTCAGTTAGTATTTTTTGAAGGGAATTATCATCCCATGCAATTTTGACTATCAGATATGCATCCCCCCTCCTTCTGAAGGTGTGGTATCATTTTGATCCCAATCCAAGCTCGAGCTTGGATTGAATGGGGAAAGTCAAACGGTGTTCATATTTCATTGCCGCAGGAGAGATCCGCCCGTTCCACAATTAGAATATGACAGATCAAATTACGCTATCCGATAAAATTCTTAGCCTATTCTACCGATCTGATCGACGCCTATGAGAAAGCGCCGCCATTGAGTCAACGCGTGGATGTGATAACTTAAATAACCAATCTCATCACGCCACATAGAAAGCACGCCACATCAACAACTACATGGCCTAACGGGATTAACGGTTTAATTAGGGTTAATTAATTAGTTTTTAATCCTAAAAGTTTCCAAAATCATAACTAATTATAGAAAATTCCAAAAAATGCAAATTTAGGCTCATTTTGAACATATTTTAGAAGAGAATCTTGAAAAATTATAATTAATTGATTTTGAATTGTGACTTTGGCTCAATTAGAATTTTATCAAAAATATAATTAGCTTAATTACACCTTAATTAAACATTCAATTAATCTAAAATATCTTGTGGATGTTTAGGGGATGACATCTACCTCCTCTATTTTTCTGAGATTTTATTAACTGGTTAATTAAGAAAATCAATTAAGTAACCCCTAATCACTCTCTTAATCCAATTAATTGTAATTAAGGAATGAACAATAGCTTGATTAATCATTTGAACATAAGTACCCCTGTTAAACAATAAGATCACTTAGGGGATATAATTGGGGACATTTTCCCTAATTTATTTTTTAAGTATTCTTTACCTTTGAAAATTAAATTAATTAATGGGTTAATGTAGTGATTAGTTGATTAATTAAGTGATTAGATCCTAAAAATAAGAAAATTAAAATCTAATTGAATGATTAAATGATTTAGGGATTGGTTAGGGTCTTATCCTTGATCCTTTCCCCAAAGTTAATTTCATCATTTAAATTAAAACATAACCAAAGTATTTAATCAATTCATTAAAAGCTTAATAAAATTAAAGTTAAAAAATCAATTCACCCTAACCAAAGCAATCTTTAATTGATCTTGGGTGGCTCCTTGGGTGTTCAATAACCCAAGATGGAAGATAATGAAATTATGATTGGCTCACATGTGTGAGAAAATCATAAGAGTAATTAAGTGAGATCCCATGCCTAACTATTAATCATAAGTCAATTGCATTAGCCCCTTTCATTTCATAAGAGCATTTACTTTTCATGTGATTGCATATCATATTTATTATTATAGTTAATTAATTAACATAAGGTGATATAGGTAAGAGATAATTAATTCATTTCATTCATACATTAACCTAATCAAAATATAAGATCAACTTAAATATTTCTCATTAAACTAAATTAATTCTCACATAGGGAAATGGGTTAGGATTAGCAAATCCTTCTCATATTTCCTAAGTCAAATCAAACTCAAATTTGAAAAACAACTTTAAAGAATTTATATTCATTTTAAATAGTTATATTTAATTTGATTGTCCTTAGGAATTAATTGGGATGAATGAAATCATATGCTTCCATTCCTTTATTTCTTTTAATCATGCTAAATATTGCTTTCTATATGAAATCATGGATTCATTTCTTTTAAAATTAATTAAATGAAATATTTTGTTTTATGTCAAATTGCATGTGTTACTTAAATGAAATATGAGTGGCTATTATCATTATTAAATCAAAAGCTATTTTCAAAACCCATAAATCAAAGATTATAAATGAAGTAATACTAGTTATTAGTATTTATAAGCTTGCATGTGATGATAGTATAAGATGGGTAATGTGAGATTCTCTTTCCCTACTTTAACATGGATTCACATAAGATTGGAAAGTGTATAATTCATTTGAAAAGAACATAACACTTGCTTAAATTTCTTCTTATGCATTTCCATGTTAAAACTTAAGAAGAATCTCATATTACACATGTAAATCATACAATCAAATTGAACATAATTTCTTGCATGATTTCCTATTCATGTTGTTCTTTTATACATTCATATGTATTGAGAAATGTGATATATTAGTCTGGATATCTCGGGGCTGCAAGGCTTTAGTAGCCCTAAGTAGGTCTTGTACCTTACAACCCTAGTATAGAAAATAATGGTTGTACTACTAGAATTCTTATACATATGCATGTGTGATGTGCCTAATGAATAAAGAATCATAAATCAAAATAAATCAAATACCACCTTTTGCATGGGTTTTATATCCTTATAGTCATTCATGCATCTACATGTATCTAAGAAAAGTGATATATTAGTCTGGACATCCTGGGCCTGTGAGGCTTTAAGTAGCCCTAAGTAGGTCTTGTACCTTATGCCCTTGGTGTAGAAAATAATGGCGTCGTACTCACTTAAAACTTTTATACATGTAAATGTGTGTCTCGCTAATTGATGAAAGTCTCCATTTTCTACATAATAAAAATATGCATTCATAATTCAATCAAAAAAAAATATTTAAATTACAAATACATTTCTTTGCATTCTTCATCAAAATGTGTTAAGATTTATATTGCATGTATAGGTATGCTTAGAATTTATTCATATGCATGACATACATGGTGAAAAGAAATAAATAGATGTGTGTTATGTGATAGTAATATATTTCAATTAATCTTAAGATATTTTTCTTATTGCATAGAGCTATTTAGAGTGAATCCAAATTTAAGGTTAATTAAAATATATAATAAATCATTCACTAAAGAAAATCCATTAATTTATTCACCTTAAAAGTGACTTAAGGTATGGATAAAAGAGAGATCCCCACTCTTTCTTCTCTTTACAACACTTAGTTGCTAAGTGTAGGTCATATGAAACAAAAGAAAACATTAAATAAATCTTCAAACCAATTAAATCATTTAAAGATAAATCAACTCATTTATAAATTAAATCCATCACATTTAGCAAATCATAACTCTAAAGCCTAGTTAGGATATGCCACATAAGCCTTAACACATGCACATTAGACTAAGTCACCATTTCTAGCTTTATGTTAGGGTGGTGCATGATTTGATGAATATTTAGTTTTATGATGTATTATTTTTAGTCTAGATGTTAGGTGTAGTAGTCTAAGATAGTTTATTTAATCATATTTTATGGGGTTGTGCTTAAGGGGTGTTGTAATAAAAATATAAATGTGTTTTGCTGTGTAGATTGCTTATACCCCTAAGCATAACCCGAGTTAGGATAAGTGAGTTTAGTTACCCATGTGTGGGTGCTAAATCCAAATTATTCATATAACTGCTTGGATTGTATGGCTTATTTTAGCTAATATTTATTTTGCAAGTGTAGCTAGATTTACTTTCCTTTCTCTTGATGTAATTTTGCATTAGATTAGGATAAGTGTTATGAGAATTAAGGATGAACATTATTTATAAGACTATGTATTATATATCATGTGATACCTTTGGAGCAAGCTATATCCCAATCAAGCTAAAAGAAAGAAAGGAGTGAAGTGAACCAAGATGAAGGAATGAAAGATGAAGAGTGAAAAATGGAGGATGAATAATGAAGACCCCCATAACACTTATCATTTCATGATTATAATTATTTCTTCATTATATCGAGATGTATAAGCGTAGAGCTCGGCTACTCACATTTCTTTTCAAGTTGTATGGCGGTACCTGACCACATCGGCCTTTTATTCTTTTGCAACAACTTTATAAAATTGTGTGATATTTTATTTAGCGTGTGCATTAGAAATAGCATGTCTTTTCATAGTTTCTTTATGATTGGTGATTACTGTGTGGCCTGGATGTGATTAGGCTCCTAGGATAAAAATAAATTTTCTATCCACTAATAACTCATAATTAAAGTTATAAAATAATTCATAACCTCACATAAAAGCCTAGAAATTCAATCAAGATAATAAAATTTTTAGCAACCCCTTAGCTGAATGATTGTATGTATACCATCATGCATGTCATATTTTTCCACTCTTAATCGGGCTTCCATCTGTGCCTGAGAATAAAGGCTTGACCTGTAAGAGCCTTTAATGAAAAGACGCACGTCATTCTCTCCTGATTTAGCCCACAATCAATTTCTCATACATTTAGACATACAAAAACCTATAGCCCGTGTCAAAATAAAAAGTCCAAAAATTAAATGAAACATGTTAAAATTTATATTAGATTAAGTCATTACTCATGCCCTTTATGATCTAGTCTCTTAAGGAGTGAGTTTAAGGACTTAGTTTCCTCTTCTAAACAGGCAAGAGTCTTGCCATCTTGCAAAGCATATGACTTGCCTATATGGATTTAAAACATAGGAGGAGTTAGTTGGCTGCACTCCGGGTGATAATAAGTCCAACAATCAGTCAGGTGATTTACTCTCTCCTGTGGAGGTAAACCATATACCCACCTTTCACCTTAGACTTAGGTTGTGCTTAACCCTCGCCAAAGCTTCCTATATTTAGGATCTGAGGTCATTGTTTCCTTTTGCTACAAGCATAAATTTTTACCTCTTAGGCATTTTCACAATCTCGTATTGTGAAATTATAAGTCGTAGATTTCTAACAAAATTTTAATTTAAACAAAGAAATCTCCTCAATTTCAAATATATAAAGTCCAACCATATGTTAGATTTGGGTGCTCACTAGGCCTCCTAGTATCATAAACATCCCCTTCTCATCTCTTTTAATAATAACTCTCCTTTTGATCTCTCACACTTAATTTTAAAAAATACAACCAATCCTTTGATAGTCCTATCTTTGAATTCTTTGAAGACAATAATCGCCTACTTTAATCGAGAGTATTCTTAAAAGAATTGCTTCCCTTAAGATGTAATTAACAATGGAGGCTTGCCTCCATAGAAAACTTAATGAACTCGGTTTAAACAAACCCTGCTTTACTTTTCTATATAAAGGGAAAATCTTTGATATATTCGAAGACTCATCATGTCTTAGAAGTCCTTATTAGGTGATTAGGTCCATTATAAGGTAGTGACTCCTATCTCTCGAGATAGTATATTATCCTTAATGTCGTACTCGATCACCCTGATAAGTACATCTGTGAATCTGTGTGGTGTCCCCTCACACACACATAAAACAAAAATAAACACCACACTACATTCATTAAATTCAAAACAATAATTGAAAAATAACTCGGCAAATGCATTAAAATTCTTTACAATGACAATCGGGGAGGATACATCAATAAGACACTTCAATCATTTCTTACCACTAATGGGATAATACATTAATCTAGTTGTCTAAACACTCCCTAATAAAATGGAATTGTCAAACATAAAAATAGACACATACTTAAGTCACCTATTGTCATCTTATGTTCACAACAAGCCTTCCCATCCATTTTTGGTTTAATGTCACCTCAATAGCAACTTACCTTATTAATCTTCTTCCCTCCCATATTCTTAACAATAAAACACCACACCAGCTTCTATACATGCAACAGTAGACGAGGGATTATCAAGATTAATGCATAAGAACTTCATTATCAGCACGCAAGCATATTAGCAAGTGAGAGTATCAGTATACATACAAGTAGACAAAGGCTGAGAGGTTGACCAAAATAAAATCAATCTTAGTAGTTAGCACAAAATAATGTATTCAATGACATATCTAAGATGGCAAAAAAGATGGCCAAAACTTTAGAACCTGAGAGAGAGAGAGAATTAGTCTATAGATACAAAGGGCAATGTCAAAATGAGGAGCGCATAACAAAGATTTACTTAGAGAATGGCAGAGGGTGAAGCTCATGCAAGGACATCAACAGGTTAAAAGAAAATATGTGTTTCTCTCCAACCTCATTGCATCTCAAGTTATAATCTTGAAAAACATGTGAGTATATTATTTTATCATAAAAATGATTTAAATATTTCAAAAAAATAAAAAATTTAGTTATTAAAGATATCAAAATCATGTATGAAGGGAAATAATGTTCTAGTGGTGGTAGATCAAGTCATTGGTTTTATCTATTTATTTAAATATATAAGTATAAATATTAAATATAATTGAATATATAATTTTAAATTAAATTTAATGTAATTAATTAGGTATTATTAAAAAAATTTAGTAAAATTAAATATTAATTAGAAAGTTTAAAACTATATATCTAGATATTTATCTAAAATCTTTATGAGATATATACCTCTAATTAATATACAAAATTTTAACAGGAGATTTACATACATACTACATATAATTCTTATGTATTTATACATCTAATGCCTAAATTTCAATTTATATATATAATAGCATAATTTTCAATATCACATCAAAAATATCATTTTTTTTTAAAAATAAAATATAATTTTTAAATATAAAAAATATTACATAAGTAAATATTTAACTTTAGGTATTTCACATAAATATATTAGAATTATATGATATGTATGTACATCTTCTAATTTTAAAATATATATAATACTAAAAATAAATAAATATAAAATAAATCATTAAATAAATAATTAAATAATCATCAAATGGACTCATTTTTTTTAATTAGTAGTAGTATATTTATTAAATATATAAAAGAGTATGTTGACAAATATAAATAGATAAATAATTAAATGTTGAAATTTGATTTGATCATTAATACAATAAAATTTAATTTTTTTTATTTAAGTTCAACAAATTATTTAAATAAATGAACATGAATAGATTATAGATCATAAAAGAGTGCATTTATTAAAATGTCAGGATATTTTCTTCAAAATTTTGTTTTGAATGAACTTCAACTCTTTTAAATGTGCTTTAAGATTAATGCAATACACAAATAATTAATATTTCGCCATCTTAAATCCTATCTAAACATTTTGGAATCCATCCCAACAAT
The DNA here is from genome assembly GCA_021442155.1 of Cymbidium sinense. Lineage (NCBI taxonomy): Eukaryota > Viridiplantae > Streptophyta > Magnoliopsida > Asparagales > Orchidaceae > Cymbidium > Cymbidium sinense. The sequence goes on along the minus strand of CM038226.1, from coordinate 100,031,768 downwards.
TCTTTTTTACTATAATACCCTGATACAATTTTTATTTTAAATTTATTCCATTGCAGCCCTAATTAAGCTCTCTAGATAGCATATAACTACACCGGAAACAATCTCACTTGGATGATTTATCATAAGCCAACTCCTTCAACTTCCCCACAAACTCCCCTAAGAACCTCTGTTGCACCTCACCATCCATGAAAAACTCTCTCCACTTGTCAAACTTCTCCATCCACTTCTCCGTCATTACCCTCACCACCGCATCCCTCACCGCCTCCCTCTTGAAGCCACCGTCTTCCTCCCTCTCCACCTCGACCCCTATCCCCAAATCCCCCGCGAACAACCTCGCGTTCAAGTACTGATCCCCTCTCAGCGGTAACAGCAGTAGCTTGCATTCCGTTACCACCCCCTCCACCAATGAGCTCAACCCCGCGTGGCACAGGAAACACCCCACGCTCCGGTGCCGAGTATCAGCTGCTGCGGGGCCCACCCTTCGGTCACCATCCTGTCACCACCGCCGCCGCCGGAGATGATTCCCGCGGCGGCGATGCCCTTCAATACGGCCAAAAATGGCTTTCCTGCCATCTCCAGTCCAAGCAGAAGCTCCTTGATCCCATCCTCGTTAAGCGCCGTCTCGCTGCCGAAGGAACAGAAGACAACTGAGCCGTCGGCGAACCGGTCGAGGAAGTTTGTCCACTCGGGGCCGAGCGAACTGACCGGTGATTCAGGGACGACCGGACCGGCGAGTAGGACGGGTTTGCCGAGCTGGGATTCGATGTAGTGGAGGTAGGGAGACTCCATTTCCAAGCATGTCTTGGCGACGACGGCGGAACAGCCGCTGAGGCAGGCAAGGACGCGGTCGTAGACAGAGAGCGCATCGGCTTCGCCGAAGCTTCGGAATAAGTAGGCGAAGTCGGCGGCTTGATAGGCAGGTACGCCGGCGGAGAGAGCGGTTGAGGCAGGGAAGGCGGCCGGAGGGTGGATTAGTTCGTCCTACAATAATTTTTAGCCAGTCACTGTTTTGGAAAAAAGAATTCCTTTTTGCAATTTTTAATGTTTTTGAAAATCGTTGCCACAGCACAATCCCTTTTTTTTTAAAAAAAAATTAGACTGAGCCTGCACTCTTGATATTTAATTTGAAACTTCACGATATTGAAATTAAGAAAATGACTAAAACTTAATATAATACAGCAACGTTAACGGCGAAGCGGTTGCTGCGGCGGGCAGGGACGGTGAGGTAGGCGGTGGATGCGGCGGAGAAAACAGAAAAGAAGAGTGTCTTCACACCGAGGGGGTGGGCGATGGAGGGGATCCACGGCTGGGCGAAGTCAAATAATACGAGATCGGGGCGGAGGTCAGCTAAGAGAGCGGCCACTTGAGGCTGCATTCTGTCGACGGCGAGCTTGAGCAGTTCGGCGGTGTGCGGGGCGAGGTCGGCGGTGCTCTCGCCGGCGGGGAGGCCGGGAATAGAGGGTAGGGGAAGAGAGAGGAGGCGTATGGAGGGGGAGGAGGGGAGAAGGGAGGAGATGCGAGGTAGGTTTGCCGGACTGGAGAGGAAGGTGATTTGGATGCCGGCAGCCGAAAGCCTGCGGGAAAGTTGAAGGAAGGGGCTGATGTGGCCGAAGGCGACAAAAGGGAACATTAGTATGTGGAGGGTGCCGGCGGCCGTGACTTCATCGTTGTTGGCCATTGGAGAGAGAGAGAGAGTAGGGTTTCAATGACAAGGAAATGAACTGAGGGAGAGAGAATCGGCTACGTTCAAGGGTGGTTTGGGTTATTTCCGGCATTTATAGACATGACACGTGATTACAATTAATTGGACGAAGTTTTTTTTTTTAAACAGAAGCTTTTTAATAGAAAAATTTACATACATATCATAAAAAAATTGCTAAAACTAATGGCCAATGTTACATCATTGAGCTTTTTTACTTCAAACCAATCAAAAAAGTAATCTTATGCATTAATTTTACAACAAAATAAATAAAAATTAAAATATTTTAAATATACTACATTATAAATACATTGTATTTTCTTGATTAAAAATGATCCATACCTAAACTCAAGATATAGACAGAATCATGATCTTAGTGTAATGCAACTCTCAACATATGCTTAAGACATAAGAGAGGAAGGAGGGATCCACTCAGGGATCATGTATTAGTAAATAAAATAAATGATAGCTGAATGTTGGTATGAACTATAAATCTAATATGGTGGATATTAAATTTCAAAATATTGATATTAAATTTTAAGATTTTATTTAATTAAATTAGCTAAAATTTCAATCCTTTGAGTTTTAGGGGTTATATGCTACATAATTTTTACATATAGATAAATAGTATTTGTCACATTAGAGATATATTTTTTACATGAAAATTTTAGGAGAAATTGTATGGGAACTAGCTTATTTAAAATAATTTTATTATGTGGGTTGCACATTAAAATAATGCCATTCTTTATATAGGAGAGATTTCTCTCTCTCTCTCTCTCTCTCTCTATATATATATATATATTATATAATTGATCAAGTATGAGGGTATTATGATTATCATTTCATGAATTTTTAGACATAAAGACTAATAAATTGAATTCTAATAAGACATTAATATTATATAATAGGGGTAATGATATTGGATTTTATGATATAGTTTGCCAGCCTGGTAACTTTATTGATTGATGAAGCATAATGTAAGATGCCTAATAATAAATTATAACAATGAGATAAACATTTATAAATATTTTGAAGCTTGAAGCCAATGCTTTTTAAGAGTGTGGTGGGGATAGAGAATTTGTAATTAAGACTAAAATCTTTAATGAGATACAATACCTAGAGAATCATAAGGTAATAGTTGTATATTTTTATTTGAGGGAGAAGTACAACATTAATGGTTAGGCTAGCAAAGAGAGACTATTTTGAGTAGATTGACTTTCACGATTACTTGAGATGAATTTGTTCATACTTTCAAAGAATGGTTTGTTCCTCTTTTGTCCATACAACAAATGTAGAAGCTTTCATGAAGCTGGTGCTAGGGAGCAAGACTGCTATACAACACAATGTTGAGTTCATTATTTTGGCTAGGAATGACCTATAATTAATTATTGCTATTAAGATGAAGCATCATTATTTATTGAGGGGATTAAAAGTGATTTAAGGAATATGTCTAATTAAGAATTAGTGATTTCATAGAGTTAGTGGAGAGAGTGAGATTAATAAATATAATAATCTATCAATGACCTAATAGAGATGAGATAGGACTAAGAAGAGATTTAATGAAAAAAAAACCTCCAAAAATAATTTCAGCGAAGAGTAAAGCAAATTTGAACTATAAGATTAAAAATAATAATTATGACATACACTAGTAATACACTTATGAGTGTGAGTTATGAGAGAGGATATTCTAGATAACTTTATTTGATTAGTGAACAAGGCTTTAGATGTGATAACTTTGCACAAGACAATGGATTGCCCTTAAAAGAGATACGAGGAGAGTATGGCTTATAGATTAGAGCACTCAAGGTAGTTGTGGAGGTAAAGGACCTCAACTCTTTGAGCCTATATTGAGGGTCCTTAGGCAAAGATGAGGGCAGAACTACAAAGATAAATTGAGGAGTCCAAGAAAGGCAACAATTTTAATTAATTCAATTATAGTTTTGGCTAAAGTTGATATTTATGTTTGGTGGTTTAAATCTAAGTTAGTTATATTACCTTCAATTGAATTTAATATGATTTTGGGATGAACTAGTTAAGTAGACATGTTGTTTATATTGATTGTAATAAGAAGATAGTGACTCTACATTTGGATAATGTAAATATTAATTTTTTTTAGGGTATTAGAATGGTGTTATCGCCAATGGTATTAACTATATAATTAATAAAAATATAAGAAAAGGATTATCATGTATTTGAAATATGTAAAATATAATAAGGATTTCATGTTTGTTAGAAGAGTATTTTATAATAAAATAATTTTCTTTAATATGTTTAAAGGAGTTAATAAGTTTGCCACCTAATAAAGAAGTAGAGTTTGCATTGAACTTTTACCTACACATCTCTTATTGCTAAAACTCTATATATAATGGCACTTAATGAGTTATAAGAATTGAAGGTTTAGGTATATAAGTTGGTTGGTAAAGGCTTTATGAGACCTACTATGACATCTTAGGGTGTATTACTGTCAATTTGAAATAAAAAAGATGCATGATACTTGCTTATTGATTATAAAAGATAAAATAAAATGATCATTGATAAAAAAATACTCATTACAAAGAATTAATAATTTATTTAAATAGGTGTTTGTACCATCAAATAAAAGTAAAGGAAAAAAGTTGTAGCAAAGATAACATATACTGCCAATATGACCATTGTGAGTTCTTTGTTATGCCTTTTAATGTAACAAATACCCTAACTATATTCATGAGTTTGATGAATTAACCATTAAGTTATAAATTGATGATATACTAGTGTATTTTAGAATGGAAAATGATCATGCAACATAGTTGAGATTAATGTTGATCTTAAGGCAACATAAGTTCAAGGAAAAATTTTGAAATATGAATTATGATTGAAAGCTATCATATTATTAGTGAATATGGCATATATAAAGATCCTTAAAGATCATAAGCTATTGTTACATGGTCATATGAACTAATATATCAGAAGTAAATAATTTTCTTGGTATGATGGGTTATAATAAAAAGCCTATTTGAGCTTCTCATAAATAATTTCTACGACCAAGCTAACACACAAGGAGGTGCCATTTGACTTGATAATATAGTGCAAAGAATTTTTTAAATGTTGATAGATCATTTAATATTAGTATTTATTTTAACTATTTTATTTGGTGTTCATAAATTTCATATATTTAGTAATACATCACTAAAAGATCTATATTATATGATATAATATGAGATGATGAATGTGTGTACATATAGACTTTGATTGTCTGTTGATGTGATAAAATTATACTTAAAAGTAGACAAAATAAATTATAATATAATACCTATAGCACCTTACCATGAGAAGCATTATAACATTGTATGTTATTTATAAAATTACAACAATAATCATTACATTAAATTAAAATAGTTGTGATTTAAATACAATCATAGCAACTATAATATACTAGATAATAATTTTGATATAATGAAATATAATTAGAATGTGTATAAGAAAAAAACAAGTGAAATGTTGAATTGTCTTTCTATTTCTCAAGGAAATGTCATAATACATAATATTGATAAAACCAACCTTTTTTTCAAATATGTTCCATCTATATACCACTATAAAGTGCCTAAATATATTATTAATGGGCACGTTTGGGACTATATAATATGCTATTAAAGATCATCAAGATTAAAATCATTTTTACCAAGCAATAGCAATTGTGACTTTAGGCTATCAAGCTAAAAATTGAAGAGTATTAAAAATTATTTAAAAAAATAAAATACTCACTTAACCAAATTTCTTAATCTAAAGGTTCAATTTTGCATTGATCTACATCAGCAAAATTAAAATATTGATTAATATAAAATTTAATAATAGATGCATCATTACTTATAATTTTAACACATTGATGCCATTAACATCAAATATCTTTCCAATTTCTCTATTAATGATGTAGATATTTGCATACATAAAAGACAATGCAGATGAATTAACTTCAAGAAACAATTAATGAAAATAATAAATTCAATCATATTCATATTATATTTAAATAATATATGAAAAAATATTTAATTTTGCTTGAAGTTTTATCGAATATTAAGCAACCTTTTTAAGACATGTTTAATCATTATTTAAATGATGATTAAATCATATTTGATAATTGATCAAATTATGATCGAACTTTGATAATTATTCAAATCATGATTGAGCCTTCCTCAATTCTTCTTCGATCATTGATTAGATCATATTTGAATAAAATTTAATTAAGATTTGAATATTTGATCACTGTTATAATATATTTCGACCGAAGTCAAGGCAAGCTCTAGTCAATATTCAAAGCTAGTAATCTAGTTTAATGTACTCGTGAGTTTAAGATTAAAAGTACAAACATTTTCAAATTTTAGATGACTAACATATAATATAACTAACCTTGAATAGCTAAGAATATATAAAAATGTAAGCTTGGGTTTGGAACTTTAGATATAGAACTATTACTTGTGAATGATAATATACAGTGATGAGAAAAAAAAGTTTTTTTTTTTTACAATGTCTCTAGCGGTAAGCGGTAGAACCTCCATACAGTGAATCCTCCAGGATCTATACCCAAGGAAAAGTAAGTGAATGGTGATGAATGCGGCCAGCTCATGGGATTAATCGATATCCCCACTCAGGATGTGTGTGTGAGTAATACCCATTTAAAAAAATAAATATATTGGTCAGAGAACTTTCAGATATTTAAAAAATAAAATAAAAAGTACATTTTTAAAAAAAAAATTATTATTATGGGCATAGAAAATTAAATTTTATAAAAAAGTAACAGATAATACTTGTTAATATGAATTAACAGCCCCAAGAAATGATGTAAATAAATCTCAGATTCGTCTCCTGCGCTCTCGAGCGGTAAAATCCGTCTCAGAATTTCCACTGCAGTACGCCATGGCTTCCTCCCCAGGGAAGACAGACACTTCGCCTTCAAACCTTAACGACGGGAAACAGGCATGCAACAACGCAGCCTACTTTGATATCTACGGGCCCGATGTACGTTCCTCTTTCCGGTCCCTTATCCTTTTTTTATTTTGTTTCCTCCACTTTCTGTTTTTCGTTTTGGGAGTTAATTAAGGGAAAATGGAGTAATTACCGAGTTCTCAGAGAACTGCGCTTTTGTTGTTGTTGGGGTTTTTTTGGTTATTTATGTCGAAACTATTCAGGATTGGTCGTACTGATCTAGTTTGGTTTCAAAAGTTCGATTTGTTATCACGAGGAATTTATTGTCTGCTATTGACTGATACTCAGGAGCTCATGTTTATCCTGATTGACATTCTATGATTCCATTAAAAAAGATGAACATTTTAATGTTATCTTCCATTTGGCTTTTTTTAAACTAACATGTTCGGTTTTTACACAAACGGTGTCAGGGATTTGTGCTTCTCAATTTTAGTTGCAGATATTCAGTCAAGATGCCAAGCAGTATCTAAAGTGGTTACTTTATCTATGCTGTAATTTGCCTAGTTGTATCTAGGTGTTTTTTTTTTTTTTTTTTTTTTTGTGGTTGTATCTAGGTTGTTAAGTGATACAAGCTAGATTTAGGGTTTCCTATTGCTACAAGATTAATGCAATGTAACTATATCACTCGAGAAAACAAGAATAATACTTATGTGCAGCCATTGTTGCCATTCAAAATTGCTAATTTTTTTAGCTGTCAATTAAGATTTAAGCCTGCTTAAAATTAGAGACCCCAATAAAGTTTGGTTATATCACAATAACATGAGCACCTAACTAATAACTATCACCAATGCGATACTTTGGTGGATAGGCTGTTGAGAGAATGGCGTTTGCAGTTGTTTCTGATTGGATCGTATGTTTACAGGCAGAAAGAATCGGTTTGAGATGATGCAACTCAACTTGATTAGCAATTACAGTGACCATCATTGTGATTACGGGAGGTGCTAGTCAAGATACCCATAGGAAATCTAGCCTTTGCCACTTGGATTATATAGAGGTAAACTTCATTGATATTGTCTCATTCCATTATTTTCACTGGTGTTGTCCTTCTTTCATCTGAAATATCTTTAATGGCACCTCCATGTTGAAGGCAATAATAAATAATTATGAGGTTCATAATTTTCTCATTGATTTATAGAGCTTAAGTATCACTTTTCTCTACCTATTTTGGAAAAATTGAACATGAGTACAAGTAATTTAAGCTTGTAAGGTCTAACTTTGTTGGATTTCTTAGGTGAGTTGTGTGAGTCAGAAGGGATCATCACATCAAGAAGAACTTGGTAGGGCCACTGTGTATTTTCCACACATCCTATTTGCTGCACATCCTTGGTAGGAAATAATGATATTTTTAGTTGATTGCTTTTGGACAACTTTTGAGATGTCATATCAACCTATTACATGTTAGCAATGTTTCCCCTGATTTACAGGCTGCAATAGAAGGGGTGGCTTGGTTCTACCAAGGACTTGTTATGTCAACACATGTAAATTGCAGTAGACATGGCCAAATGAAAATTCTGAGCAAACATCTAGTCAAATTAAAACTTAACTAGACCCTTGCCTCAAAAGAAATGAGCATAATGTCTCTTTGCAACCAAGGGAGTAGTCGAATTACTAGTCAACAGGAATGTCTTCTCTCAAATCTTCAAAATTAGCTCGATGATTGAAGCTTATTTTCTATTAAGCATGATTGATTACTTAAAGGTAATGAATGTGTTTTTTAGGAACCATCCGAAATGGTTCTCTGTAGGCAGCAAGCCATCATTTGTATGTATGCCCAAGAAGAAAACCTAATAAGCAGTAAAAAAAGTTGCTAAGATGATGTGTCTACAAAAAAGCAGCTTTCACATATTTTTAATAGTGGTAGTTATGTAAAGAGGGTCGCTATTTACTCTAAATAGTTTGACAAGCTTACCTTGGACTCTACAAGGTTATATACATGCTTATGATGTTTAGTGGACTACTTTCTGGTGTTGGTTGATGTGTATAGAAAACTACATTTTATGGTTTTTACTTTGGAGGAACTATAATATAATTATAAATAAGAGAATTCACTTCTAGAATTCTTGCTAGTTCAATTTTCTTGTAAATCTGTGTGCAACACTTTTAAAATTTTAGAAAGTTCTATTAGTAAACCCACCCTTTAAGACCTCATAAAATAAATTTTCTGCAGATGATAGTATACAGGTAAAAGTTACACAAAAGTGCTTTTCAAAAAGACATTCTAATAGATGTTTTATTTGAAACATCTGACAAGCTGACCGACAAGAACTTACGCTTGAAAAATATACTAACGAAAGGATTTTGCTTTCATATTATTATTTATGATAGTTTGTTCCTTTGGTATGGTGAGCTGAACTAGTAAATATGTCATTCAATAACATGATTTTGCTCGACAATCATCACTCACTCACTCTCTCTTTCTCTCTCTCTCTGTGTTTTCCTTTGACAATCTATAGTTGTAAATCATCAAAGGTTTTTGTTGGTGTATTATCTTTTTGCTTGATTTTAGCATAGAAGATGTTAGTGATATTCAGTTTTTGTTGGCAATATTATCTACTTTTGATTAAGTTTTTGAAATATCATACCACAAACTAATGGGAAAAATCCTTTGAAAACCGGTAGGATTAGTAGCCATATAGATCCTCTTTGATACAAAAAGCACTATTTGTAGATATCAAATCATCTAGTCACTACTACAATTTACAAGTCAAGCCACATCTATATCCAAGCAATTGATAATTTATTAATGACCAGTAAACAATTTAACTAAGGCTGATAAAAAAGCTTAAAATTTGCTTGAAATTTCACTCAATTTTAAATCATCTTGACTCAATTTCGAGATCTACTTCAAAATCAAAATTAATTTCATGCTTGCTCTGACTCACTTTAATTTAGTTCAAGCCAACTCAAAATTTGAGGTAAAGTATTCATATAAATATATATAATATAAATAATATAACATATACATAAAAATAATGTATAATATAACCATTAAAGTCAACTTGATGGCAAGTTGTTTTGAGTAGGAGTTTGATTCGGTTCAAAATGATTTTGATTTTAAGTCTCAATTCAGCTTAACTAGGTTGAATTTAATTTTGTATAACCCTGATGCATTAAAAGTCAATAAATCCTAAGTCTTTCAATTATGCTCAAAATTTATCAAAATTCAGTAAGTTTAACAAAAAAATAAATATGTTCATTGATTACCACATGCAATCTTCAATTCTTTCATCTAATTCCTTGTTCTCCTCTCTCCTTGCCTTCACTCTCTTCTCCGACACTCTTGTTTCGTTTAGTTTGCTTTGCGAAAGTGGTGGAAATGGGTGCTAATCAACATGTGGAAAATTCATCAATCATAGCACCTCTGTGAGCACATGTTAACATTGGACCCCAAAAGGAAGCTACATCTCCTTTCTATGTATTTGTTGAGCTTTTCCTAGACTTGAGACCATAGCTCAACTTCTAGCTATGATACTTTTGGTTTACTTTTTTTTCCTTCAAATTCTTCCATATTAATTTTATCTACTTTTATTTTTTTGCATATCTTCTAACTTCATACATGCCCATACTGCTTAAGTTTATTTTTCACCGCCTTTTCTTCACAATAGAAAGTATCCCCACTATTCGTCTAGTATAATTATTTTTTTGAATCTATGTTTTCTAGTTCAGCCATACCTAAAACTTTTGATTCTCATCATTTTCTTTAGACTTAACCCTGCTGGAACTTCTTTTATTTCTCAATGCTCGATTCAAAAGGCATAGTAGGTCCACCTGAAGTGCCATTTGCAGTACTGAATTTTAATAACTCAAATAATATGATTTTTGAAAACAAATCACAATCATTCTTTGACCAAGTTTTCTACAAATCGGACATTTTATGCATGTTTAATAATTTAGGTGTTAAAGGCTGTAGATGCAAGATATTCAGAATGGCCATAGTTTTTGAAGTTATCACTGTCATTCAGGTGAATTCTTGATTTTTAATGGGTCATTTCAATTTTGCAAATATTGCACATTTTCTAGGCCTATTTGACATGATATTTGGCTTTTTTAGTTTCATTTTACCAATATCCAAGACGAAAACCACATATAGTTTAATTTTCGTATTTTTAATCACTTAATCATGATTCTTATTATTAAAGTTTTAACACATTAAATGGATTTTTAACTCGGTTTGAAAATAGTCATCATCAAATCACAGGTTCACATCTGAAAATTTTATGTATACTCAGATCGGGCATAATAGTGTATTATTTGCAGTGTCTGCTATTGTTTTCTTTATTTGTGACTTTAAAAAAAATCATTTATTCATCTGATTTTCTACATCTTTTTGGTGCTTATGAAGGGAAAAGCTGATGCTATTCTTAAGTGCCCGGATACTAAAACATTACATCTGCAGGTATAGGCTCTATATTAAGTTCGGATTATTGTATGTTTTAGATCCCTAATGGAAGTTTATTTGTTGGACAGGACATTCAAGGACTAGTGACCTGGGTTTTAGGTGAGGGTTTAATGCCATCTTGGATTTTTGTTAAGGTAAAAAAATATTTCTCACTTATGGTTGCTAATTTATTCATCAAGATTTGATTCATGTTTACGTTATTGCCTTAATATCATTATGTGCATGTTAACTTTTATTGTGAACTCTCTTTGTTAACTTTTCCTTTCTAGAAATTGTAATTACTTCGTTTCTTTTGCTCTCCTTATTAGGGCAGCTAATCATTGTTCTCCTACTGAAATTCAAACTTTATTTACGTGGGAGCATCCGTTGTAGGCGAAAAATCGGGATCCGCCCAAGACCGGCCCAATTGTGGACCGGGTCACAATTTCTAGTCCCCATGGGCTGGCAGCCCCTCCCTAGGGTCTCCCTTACCTTATCTAGACTATTTAGTTAGGGTTTCTTACTTTTGGGACATACATATTTTGTTGCTGTTTTGGAGTTTGTGCATTGGGAAATTATTTTTTGGTTTTTATATTGTGGAGTGCTGTATCCTTTGATTACTCTCAAGTGGTGTGATTGTATCCTGCTGGTTCAAGGTGGTGATCTCTCCCAGACATACGAAGTCCACTGATGCCTCCGAATTAACCGCAGATTTGCTGTTTTCCACCATTCCAGCTGCCGAGAATGCTGTCTCTTTCTTTCCAACTCACTTTCAACCTTCTTTATCATCCTACAACTTCCCTAAACTTTCCCGTTATCAACTCGTCGAACTTTAAAGTGAAGAGATCTACCATGTTGTTAAAGGAGAAATCCTCAAAGGAATACTCAAGACCTTATCGTGGAGGATAGGCAAAAGGAGGTCCTCTAATTGCAACAAGGCTTGCCGCCTTTGAGAGGAGATCGACAACCCTGAGAGGTCACCCATAGCCAAACGTTGACTCGTCAGATCAAGAGGAGGAAGTCAATCCCTTTCACTAGGAGGCTTCTAGTGATAAACAACTGTTGCTCCAATGATTTGGTATTGAATATTAGAGGAGAGAGCAGTGACTACGGAGTGAAGATTGACTTACTGGATTTTGACGGTCGTATTGATTTGGATGAGTTCATTGAATGGATACAAACTATGGTATATGTATTTGAGCACAAAGATGTTCCACAAGATAGGAGAGTCAAACTAATAGCCATCAAACTTAAGAAAAATGCTTCTTTTTGGTGGGAGAATTTGAAGTGCCTAAGCAAGTCTAAGGGAAAGAACAAGATCATGACTTGGTTTAAGATGAAGAGGGAGATGCAGCACAAATATCTTTTCTCACATTATTGGTAGGATATGTTTCTAAAACGCCACAATTTGCAATAGAGAGATTTATTTGTGGAGGCACATACAATAGAATTTGATCAACTCATGCCAAAATGTGAGTTGGTTGAGCCAAAGGAGTATACACCGACAATATATTTGAGAGGATCGAAGCCATCTATCAGCAAGGTGATGCAGTTGTAGCCATACTAGTCCCTACTTGATGTATTAACTATAACCTTGAAGGTGGAGAAGCAATATCATTACGTGGGAACCACTACACCTTATGGGCAAGGTTTGGCTATGGAATGAAGCAATAAGAGCACCCAAACCGGCCCCACATGAGGAGAAATCAGCCCAATTGCATCGTGAAAGTGTATAACCTGATCATTGGCCGGGGCAGTTGTTAGAATGTGGTGCCTACCTACATGGTGGAGCCTTGCCACATAGAAGCACACCCAACCTTACTCCTTATCTTAGTTGAAAAAAGGGAATGAGATTATGGTTGATAGGAGATGTTTATTGGAGTTCTTTATTGGAGAATAGTTCCAAGAACAGGTGTGTTGTCATGTGGTATCGATGGATGCTTGTCTCATCCTGTTGGGTCATCCTTGACATTATGATCGTTGCACACATCATGATGGCCACAAGCGCCAAAGACGATAAGTGAATTGTACTCTTACCTTGGAAGGAGTTTGAGGTGATAGGTGTTCACACTGAGTTCAAGACTATAGTGCCCTGTACAGTCTTTTTGCAGGACTTGAGAGCAACACCAGTAGGGCTAGCATTGGTGGTTCTATAGAGTAGTGAGTTGGAGGAGCTGATACCAGAGATAGTGCATCTCCTATTGAAGGAGTTTCAGGACCTCCTGAGTTACCACCACTGATGGAGATCCATCATGCCATAGATCTCATCTCAAGATCAATTCTCCTAAATCACCCTGCTTATCGGATGGGACCAGTTGAGTTCGAGGAGTTACAGAAGCAAGTTATAGACTTGATGGCTAGAGGTTTGGTGCATGAGAGTATGAACCCGTGTGCTGTTCTAGCTCTAGCATATGTATTGATAGTAGGTCCTTGAATAATTTCACTATCAAGTACCAATTTCTCATTCTAAGATTGGACAATTTGTTGGATCAGCATGGAGCCGACATCTTTTCCAATATAGATTTGTGTAGTGGATATCACCAGATTCGAATGAGACCTGGGGATGTGTGGAAGACCGCCTTTAAGATGCAAGATGGATAGTATGAGTGGGCGGTCATGCCTTTTGGCATGTCTAATGCCCCAAGCACCTTTATGAGGTTAATGAACTAGCTTTTTAATCCTTTATTAAAAAATTTGTGATTGTGTACTTTGAAAAAATTCTGATAAATAGTCATTCAAAAGAGGAGCATTTGCAGCATCTGTGACAAGTATTAGAGTTCTTCAGACAGAACAATTATATGGCCACTCGAAGAAATGTCACTTTGTGACAACAGACGTGCTTTATGGGATACATGGTTTCAGTTGCTGGCATTGAGATGAATCCAGTGAAGATCGAGGCTATTGTAAATTGACCTAGCTTATAATATTTAAGTAGGTACATCAGTTTCATGGATTGACTTCTTTTTACAAGCGATTTATCAAGAATTTTAGCTCTATAAGGGAGCCTTTGATCGAGCTTCTCAAGTCAAATAAATTCACTTGGTCAGTTGAGGCTCATGCTTTGATGCTTTGAAGAAGAGGTTACACAAGCCCTTGTTCTAGCTTTTTCAGGTTTCAATCAGGTGTGTTGAAGAAAGGGTTGCCTTTTTGCATTATTTCAGTGAAATAGTTGGAGGAAGTACTCTATATATGACAAGGAGTTCTATGTTATAGTTAGAGCTCTTAGTCATTGGAGTCATTATTTGTTGACAAGTGAGTTCACTCTTTATATTGATCATGAGGTTCTGAAGTTCCTGAATAGTCAAAGTAAGTTGAAGGGTAGGCATGCTTCTTGGGTGGAATTTTGATGTTCTTTTCATTTTGTGCTTAAGCACAAGACAAGGAATAAGAACATTGTAGTTGATGCATTGAGTCATCGTTGTTTATTGATCATTATTATGCAGTTGAAGGTAGTGGGATTTGAAGTGTTGAAGGACTTGTATGTCACTTATGAGATTTTCAGGATATTTGGACTTGTTGTTGGGACAATTCCATAGAATATATGACTACCTATTTTATCAGAATAGATTGTGCATCCCTAGGCTGTTTGCTCAAGGAGTCTATATTATAAAAGTGTCACAATGGAGCGATGGAATGATACTTTGGCAGGGATAAGACCTTTTCTTTAGTGAAAGAGAATTTCTATTAGCTCAAATTAGTCGGAGATATGAAGAAACATGTTAGATACTGCCAAACATGTCATTTGGCTAAGACCCAAGGCTAAAATACTGGTCTCTATATGCTGCTACCTGTTTCAGAATTGCATTATCATGGACTTTATAGTAGGATTTCCCGGACACAATAGAGCAAGGATTTTGTTATGGAAGTGATAGACCGTTTATCCAAGATGACACACTTCCTATCCTACCATAAGACTATGGATGCCTCACATATTACAGATTTATATTTCAAAGAGATCATCTGTCTTCATGTTGTGTCCAAAACTATTATTTCCGGCCGGGATGTGAAATTCTTGAGTCATTTTTGGAGGATTTTATGGGAAAAATTAGACACAAAGTTTTAGTTTAGTTCAACAGCTCATCCTCAGATATATGGATAGATTGAGGTGGTGAATTGCAGCTTGGGAAATTTCCTCAAGTGTTTTGTGGGAAAAACATCAAGTAGTGGGATTTGGTGCTTCCTTAGGTTGAGTTTACCTACAATCGATCCACTTGTCAGTTCATTGGTCATAGTTCCTTTGAGATTGTGTATTGGTGGAACCCTTTCACATCATTGGAGCTAGTACATATGCTCCCTACTACTAAGCTTAGCACAGATGTAGAGAATAGAGTCAAAGAGATTCAAACACTTCATGAGCAGGTGAGGAAGGAAATTACCAAGCAAAATACCAAGTACTAGAAACAGGCTAATAAGTCCATAAAACTCCAGGTTTTCAAGGAAGGAGATTTAGTGTGGATCAGATTGAAGAAGACGATATTTCTTGCAGGTTCTTTTGAGAAGCTCAAGCCTTGAGCTGACTGTCCGTTTAAGGTCGTAAAGAAGATCAACAATATTGCATACAAGATTGAGTTGCTTGGGGACTCCAACATTTATGTTACCTTTAACATTGCTGACTTGTCACCATACTTCGAGGATGCAATTACTTCAGGTCATGAAGGTGAATCCACTCCAACCTCAGGAGATTGACACAGTAGCATCTGTTGCAGGCGAAATCATGTCCTGTTCAGGACACAAGGTGGTGTCCTGTCAGGATTGGTCCAATTCTGGAACGGTTCACAATTTCCAGCTCCCATGGGTTGGGCAGGCCCCTCCCTATAGCCTCCGTTGCCTTATCTAGATTATTAAATTAGGGTTTCTTGCTTTTGAGAGATATATTTTGTTGCTGTTTTGTTGTGAAAACAGCTTTTATTTTGAAGTTTGTGTATTGGGAAATTATTTTCTGGTTTTTATCTTGTGGAGTATTATATTCTTTGATTCCACTTTAGTGGTGTGATTGTATCCTAACCGAATCAAGGTGTTGATCTCTCTCTAACATACGAAGTCCACCGCCACCTCTAGATTGACCGCATATTTACTATTTTCCACTGCTCCAGCTTGCTGTCCAGCCGTGAGAACACTGCCACTTACTTTCCAACCCACTTTCAACTTTCTTTCTCATTCTATAACTTCCCTAACCTTTTTTGTGACCAACCTACACCAATTGGTAACCCCTAGATCAGTGTCATTTATCCCATTGAAAACCAATTTCCATATTAACTTTTCTTTATAGCATGGTTTAAGCATATACAAGTTTAGCTGTAAAAGGCTGATATAAATAGATTACAACCTTAAAACTTGTGCCAAATTTAAAAAAGTCAACAACCAATGAATTGGACATGATCGAGTATTTAAATTTTCATGTTAGGTAAAATCTTGAACCTTAATTGATTTATAAACAACAACAACAAGAAATTTTTATCCACTGGGGTTGACTACATGAATCCTTCTTCTCCATTGTGTCCTATTAAGTGTCAAATTCAGATTTAGTTTTAATAAAATAAGATCATTTTTTTTACTACATAATCAAGTCTTCTTAGGTCTACCTCTACCTTAATTGATTCATAACATTTGGAAAATGTGTAGAAAAATTTTATGCAGGTATTAGGATGGTTATGATCTAGGTATGGGTTTACTGGTTTTTGAAAGCAGTATTAGCTCAAAACATGGTGCAAATGGCTTGTTCTTCTCTCACTGCAAAGTGTGTTAGAAGCACTATGCACAAGCATCAATGCTCTTGGTGTAAGTCTTTTGTTTTCACCATGTCACATTGTTCTACTTTTTAATATTAGAAAATTGGTATGAGTTGTATCTATTGGAGAGAAAGTAATTAAAAATAATCTTCAGATGATTTAATCTTATATAATAGAGGATAGAAGATGCACTAATTAGACAAATAGATAAAAATGATGTGAAAAGATTATGATGGATAATGGATTTGTCCAAGTGTCACAGTGCTAATGTTGATGCATTGTCACACTCAATATGCTTGATTGAAGAATGAGGATTCATAAGCCAAACTGAATTTTTGGTATGAGTACAATGTTGATGATTATACAGGTGATCTAGTATTATCATTAGCTTCATTTTTTTAAAGGTTGTTGAGTTTTCCCCATCATCATTAGCTTGATACAGTGTATTGGTTCTGTGCAACCTTTTCTTTTTTCAATCACTTGTTTTTTTCCTTTAATTTGAATGGAGACTCACTATATGATTATGCTTTGTAGAACAAACCACTTATTCAGAAGGTTGTGCTTCTCCATCTTCCAGGATTGGACGCTGATCTTTATCATTCAAATCTGAACTTGTTTTCAGGACTAAGAACATGTTGTGGAGCTCCTAAGCAAGTTTTAGCTCTAAGGTTTTTTTGAGACCTTTTATCTTGAGGATTTAATGTTTGTAATGCATTATTAAACAGTCAATTATATTGTATACTAAATGTATCTGCTAAGTTTGCTTATTGGTTACTTGAATGACAGCTGTGTGGCAGATGAAATGCAAACAATTGGTGCACTTTTAACGTGCAGAGTGAAAAGAAAACGTGAGGAAATCAAATCAAAGCAACAGTTTTATAGTCCAATTTTAGCTAGAGGTGTGGACGGTTAGCATATCAATTTACATTTCTATGGTGATTTGATGATGTTCAAGTTCACCTCATTCTATGCATCCCCTTCATGTAACTTTTTTGAGAATGTTATACACTCTAACATTTTCCACAGTCCACACATAACATGAGGTCACGTCTTTTTTCTCTTTGTCTTTTATGTAGAACCATTCTATAGCAGCCAATTTAATACATAAAATGAGGTCATGTCTTGAATTTGAGGGTATAGGTCTCAAGTTTTAGAGTTGGCATCTGTGACATGAAAGATTTCTCTCGAGTCAACCATCTTTGTTGATTATGCTGATTAAAGTCCAAAAAACTCAAGACAATAGAATCATGAGATCTTGATACGCTATTATTCATACTTTGCTAGCTTTCCTTTCAAATTGCTGCATTGTAAAACATTGTAAAACATTTAAGTTAGCTTTGATTAAAAGTTCTCGCTCACAATCGAGGATTATTGGTTTAAGTGAGCAGAGTTGGCTTGATCATGAACTCATTAGTAGAGCTTATTGAGCCACGAACTTAGATTTTGAGCTTCAGCTCGAGTCATGGTAGCGATTAAAGGGTGTGTGTGTTTTTTGTGTGTATAAAGCCTTATAAATATGAAATTTTGTTTTTTTAATTAATATTAATTCTTCATGTTAGTCCTTCTTCTCCAAACCATTCACCAATTTCTCCTGCATCTAGCCATTGGTCTTGTTAGCTTCCTCTGCTAATTCGTATGTCTTTCTTAAGCGACATCCCATTGGGATTTCCTTTGACTCTTCAATCCTTCATCAATGAGTTCTCATTGTAACGTACTCTCAAGTCAATTTTGTCAATTCTCATAATAAGCGGATGACCCGAGCTTGAGCTCATTCTATGGGCTCGACTTAAGCTCGAGTTCAAGCTGCATTTTGGGCTAATGAGCCAAGCTTGAGTTTGCTGTGATTCGAGTTAGACTCAACTCATTTACACCTCTAGCCAAGAAGAGTAATTAATCAAAGGAGTTTTGCTTATGGTGAAACCTCGCATCATATCACAAAGTTCTTGCAAGAAGGTAAATTTAGGCAGTTTCTTACTGCCTTCTAAAATGCCAACTCAAAAAACTCTAATTCAAAAGAGATGGTTGAGATTTTCAGGGACATAAAGGTTTGTTTTAAGAGTTATATATTACTATAATAATGATATTATTACTTGTAATCTAGCATTTGAGGTAGGGTGTCATGGTTTATTCTTAAGTTGATCTAACCCGTAGGATCACTATAGTAGTGCTCAATATCAGATCATGATTGATTCATTTCAATCTTAATCTAGCCTAAAATCATTAATTTTTAAAGCACGTTCACATTCACATATGCATTCAATCAAGATTAATATGCTAGAAGCCCTTCTCTTTAGTCGATCTTGTTTATTTTCAAATTCACAAACTGTTAGATCCTTTTACTTTTCAATCCATTATCCTTTTATCACTTATGATTTCAAAAATCGGCCAAAATTGATTCAAGATAGAAATTTTAATTTCTTTTAGTCGCCTTCAAACTGAAACAAGGTAGTTGGTGTCATTATTGCCAAATTCTAGGATTTTTGTATAAGCTTGTCATTTTTCACACCACATTTTCACATGTTGTGCTAAAATTTCTAGGGCTTTTTCATGAGGTTAGTTGCAATAATCTCGAGTTCATCTTTTCATGTTGATACACTAAAAATAAAACATTGATGAATAAAAAAATCTCAAAATATTCAATATAATCAGTAATCAATAAGCTAGATCAATATCACACACACACAAATACAACACATGCACACACGCGCACACAAACATAGACATATATGTTGGCTAGGAAAACTTGGATTATATTCTTTCAATGAGTATTTACACTCAAATTTACATAAAAAGAAAAGAAAATAAATAATAATAATCATAAAAAAAAAAAAAATGGCCCTAGCTATTCTCGTCATTTGATTCATTTAAGGATTATCAATTGATATTAAGGGAGCAATTTGTAGGCTCATTCTTTTCTCTTTTTAGTATGAATTTTGTGGAGAGGTATTTCTTGTAAGTAGTAAATCTGTTGCTTCTAATTTTTCTTATCTTGCACTCCTATTGGCCCTCTTGATTTGATGGCTTTTCAATGCTTCCCCACAAACAAGATGGCAAGGATCATCTATATCAATGTTTCTTAAAATATTTTTGAATGTGGGGTTGTTGAGCCTTTTAGTTATTATATCATTAAGCTATATTCTTGTTGAGACATATAGAGTGTAAATCAATATACTTCTTTGTTTTTTGTATATAAAATGTTTATTTATTTTCACATTTTTTGTACAATCATGTCGTACATAATTGTGAATAATGTTTATGACAGATTTATTATCATAATATATCTTCATAGGCTATTTTCATCTTATTTTTAAATATCTCAAAATAATTTTAATTCACAAGAGTTCACAAATCTCTCGAGCAATTGCTCTGAATTCAGTTTTAGTGTAGGATCTTGAAATGACATGTTTCTTGTTCTTCATATTATAAGATTTCCTCCCATAAGTGTGTAGTATCTTGAAGTTAATCTCTTATCACTGGTGGCCTTGTGTAGTCAACATTAGTATAACCTTTAAGTTATCATGTTTTTTTTTAATAGAGAATTTTCATTCTTGGGCCTGATTTAAGGTGCGTAAGACTTTATAACTAGCATGAAACTGAGATTTTTTTTGGATTTGTGCATAAATTAACTCATTGGACTTACTGCAAAAGCAATGTCAAGGCACCTATGTGATAAATAGATTAGTTTCAAATTAATCTTTGATATTGTCCAATATTCACTTTTGTTCCTTCATCATCTATGTGGTTTTTGACCTGGTTCAATTGAAGTTTCACTGGGTATATAATCAATCATCTTTGTTTAATATATCAATAATATATTTTTGTTGAGCATAATGATTTCTTATTTTAATTGAGCAACTTCTATACCTAGGAAGTATTTGAATTTGTTCTCTTCTTGATTTCAAATTGCTTCAACAAGTTTTTCCTCGGTGATCCCATCTTTCATTGTCATCTTCAATAATAAATTTATCATCAACATGTACAATTGGGAATTATAATTTTTTCATTAATAGTGTTTTGTGAAGAGTGTTCGGTATCCTTGACTTTGCTTGGACCCTAATCTATATATGACTTTTGTAACATATATCAAATCATACTCTTAGGATTGTTTGACACCATAAAGTGATCTTCTCAGTTTGCACATTTTATTTTTTGTGAAAGAACTGCCAAATCCTATTGGAGGATCTATGTAAATTTTTTCTTCAACATCTTAATATAAGAAAACATTTTTCACATTATACTGTTACATGGACCATGCAAGGTTACCAACAAGAGAAATTGAAATGTGATACTTGTGTTCAATATTGCAGCAAAAGTAAATATTTCTTAATAGTTAATTACATAAGATTGAGTATATCCTTTACTCTATATTTTAATGAAAAGATCTTTGTGCGTTCCACTATTTTTTTTTTTTCATTTGTGGCTTAATGAGATCTCAAAGTGTATGTCTTTTTTAAGGCATTCATTTCTTCTCTGATGACATTCTTTCAATTCTTGTTTGCTAGTGCCTTATGATTTTAGGTATTTTAATAAAGTTGGTGCTGATGTTTGTAAGGAAGGCATGTATAGGTGAAAAGTTTTGAAGAGATGCATATTAGGAAATGTGATATAGTGGAGAATGTGTTGATGGGTTGATTATTATTACTTAATGATAGTTCTGAGTCTTGAGTTTGCCGGAGATTTTGATTAGACTTATTCTTCCTTGTATAGAGTTGAAGTGATACAATGATTTTAGTTTGCGTAGTTTGAATGTCATGATGGAATGAATTCATCAAATGCATCTTCTAGTAAATTGTTCTTTCCTTGAAGATGACTTTGATTAAAAAAGTTTACTTTTCGTTAGAGATGACATCTATTGAAGTGAAGAAGATTTTGGTGATGGGATGAAAACATGAATACCCTTTTTGAGTGGATGAATATCCAATAAATACACATTTAAGTTCTTTAGGATTAAGCTTGTCTCAATGTTGTTTGTGGATGTGGACATAAGCAATGCACACTAATTTTGGATGAATTTTGTGAGAAGTTATTTTTAGAAAAAAAAATGCATAAGGTAGTTCAAGGGACTTTTGAAGCTACTACTCTCATGTACATTCTATTGATTATGTATTAGTTAAAATTGCTTCTTCTCATTATCTTTTTAGAACTTGATTTTGAAAAATAAGAGTCATAGTGACTTTTAGATGTGTTGATTTTTTCTTTTTCCCATCTTATTTTGTATCAGGACAGGAGAATTGATTGATGACATCTTTGTTATTGATAAAGAAAAATAAAGTCTGACTAAAATATCACAAGTATTATTTATGTAGAAAATCATGCCGTCAGCATTAAATTGATTTTAAATAGAAGCAGAGAGAATGAGTCTAACATAAGATTTTTATTTGATAAGATATGCCATTTAAATGTAGTCATCAATAAAGGTGACAAATTTTGTAATTTCAAAATACGAAAGATTTATGGAAGTCCCCAAATATTGGAGTGAAGTAACAAATAGGAATAGAGCATCTATAATCACTATCAGGAAAAAAAAAAAAACATAGTGATATTATGCAATTTTACAAGTCTTATAATGAAAGCCTTCCATATTAACATTCATACTAAAAGAAGGATGCATACATTTTAAGATTTTGAAAGAGGGATGCCCAAGCTTATATTAGTGTTCCCAAATGATTTTTGTATTGAAAGTGAAAATAAAGGAATGTGACAAGTGATTTTTATCTTCAAGAAGATATATCCTGTTCTTTTCTCTAATTTTCTCAATTGCCATCTCCATAATGAGATTCTGAAATACACAATGATTAATGAAAAATATTACCTTGAAGGAATATTATTTAGTGATTGTATGGATTGATAGAAGATTTATTATAAGGCGGGGCATATATAGAATATTATTGAGGGTAAATACGATAGAAATAAGAATATCTCCTTGACCTACAATAGTTGTTAGGAAATCATTGACTACTTTAATTTTTTTAATAAAAGGTTTAGAAAATTTGTCATGTACTTGATGGCTCGTAAATTTAGGAGTTAAGTTTAAGGAGAACTATTTGAGACATTAAAAACACAATAGTTAGAATTAATATCATTTTGAGGAAGGGAGCATGACCTAGAAGGTTTTTTTAGAGAGTTGAGGAAGTTTCTAAGTTTGTTGGTTTTTTTTTCTTTTGTTTTCTCATTTTAGTTCCCCTAGGTGAGCTTGTTCTTTTGAGTGATCTTTATTTCCACAATAGCTTCTGGACTTTCTATAGAGTTTTCAATATCTTTCTTTTATGTATTGCAATAGTTGCACTATAGATTTTTTTTAAAGAAGCTCTTTGTCTTACTTTTGTAGAAGAATCAGTTGCGACAAATCTTTGTTCTTAATATTTGATGGTTGTCAAAGCCAATGTTTTAAGGATGACATTGTCCGACGTTATCATTTTTCTTCCTTCAGCTCATATGAGTGAGTAGACTTCATTTAGAGATGATAAGTTATCTTTGTTCAAAATCTGAATGCGAACTTCATTATCAAGTTCTGCAAGGAATTCAAACACATCCTTTCTTTGTCTATAATTTGTTTGAGAATGTTGCATTTTATCTTGAGATCTTGATAACAATCATTAAAATCTAATTCAAATTAGTATATATTCATTGCATTAAAATATTCAATGATAGGGAGATTATCTTACTTAGTTGTTGTGATATTAATTTTGATCTCATAGACGAGAGCGTCATCTTTAATTTTTGAGTATGTTTGTTTGACAACATCGTAAATATCTTTTATTGTTGCAAAAACATGTATGATCTATTAATTTCAAGTTTCATGGTAATCTATAACTATGTCATGGTAATGAAACAACTTCATCCCAAAGTATAAAATTTGGTTCTTTTATCTCTATAAGATAATATATAAGATTTTTATTTTCATTCCTTTAGGAAGGTTTTCATGATTTGAGATCATTTTAAGTAGTTTCTTCCATTTAATTGATATGAGGTAAGTAGCTTCGGAGATCTCCTTTAGTTTTATTTTCATCATTCTTGATGGTTTACTCCTTGGAGTAAAATCAATGAAAGAGTAAAAATATAACGAAGAATAAAAATGAAAGATTAGAAAATATGACTCTAACCTAGCTCTAATATCTTATAGAAAAAAAAGTTGCTAGAAAAGATTGGATTGATCATTCTTTTAATGGGGATTTTATACACAAAATTATATAGAAAGAAAATGAAATAAATGATTATAATAATGAACACATAAACAAAACCATCTCTAGCTATCCTCATGATTTTGTCCATGTAAAATGTATATTAATTTAAAATATTTGAACTCTTGTACAACTATCAAGTAGGGGTAGCTCCAACATATTATTTTAGCATTGTTAGACCTAATGTTCAGCATATTAGGATTCATAACAGCTGTTGGTTCTTATATCTCAAATGGTATTTTTTTATTTTTCAAATTTATCAAAAAATTATATTTTGGTTAAGATTTTAATAATAAAGAATTACCAAATACTGAAATTGGACGCTAAAACTATTGAAAATGTTTTTTTTTACAGTATGGCTAAAACTAAAGTGAGATTGATGCCCTCTTGCATTTAATTTTGTCCTATAGATTAATTCTACCGATTTATTGTCAATCTTCCAATTAAATTCTATTGAAACGAGTATACCAATTAATCTTTAGTTTCATGATTTATTAATTTTTTGATACTAGATTATGCCACCCAAAACTGTTGGATGTATAGAGTTATGTTATTTGTTTTAATTTCAGAGAAAGCACTCCTGAAGAATCAAAAGGATTTTCCTTTCCCTGTTATGTACTATACACATTCACTGAGAGAGCTGGAGGATAATGGGTATTGCATTAATCACCCAGGTGATCACATCATTAAATGTATTTTTGGTATGTTGATAGAATTATTAAATTTTCTAAAAATACCTTGCCATACAGAGTTTGTATCCACTGTTCCTGCTCCAGTTGGGTCTTCACCGCATAAAATCCTAGCTCTTGATTGTGAGATGGTAAGAATTGCATACAACAAAAATTCACAATGTGCATTAATTGTAGCTTTTTATAACTATATTGCCAGATAATCATTCCATGTTTTTGTTGGTTGTTTGTGTTTGTGCCTAGACAAGAAAAAAGCAATTTTAAGTTACCTATTGTTCTATAGTGTCAAAGCTTTGTTGTAGTACTAAATGAGATGGATTCTTTGATTATTATACAGCATGCGATTCTTAGTTATGATTAGGAGGTTGATATTAGCAAACATTGGGTAGCTTTTGTACCTAATGCTGTGTTAAAATTTTCTGATCATTAATAAATGTGGGTTCCTGCAAAGCCCACTACCTTTTTTCCATTCAAGAAGATCGTTTTCTTTATATACTTTTTTTACTCAAGAATCTATTGTTTTACTAGTTTTAAACTATGGAATGTTTATTCAAATTTAACATATTTAACAAGGTTAGGATGAAGGTGATGCACAAGAGTGTGCAAATTATAGAGGAATTAAGTTAATGTGTCATACATTAAAATTATGTGAGAGAATAATTGAGCATAGGTTACGATGTGATACTAATGTTTCTCAAAATCAATTTGGTTTCATACCGATAGGTCTACTATGGATGTTGAGAGGTTTGATGGAAAAGTATAGAGAAAGTAAGGAGAATTTACATATGATATTTGTTGATTTATAGAAAGCATATGATGAAGTTCCAAGAGACACTTTGAAGAATCCTAGAAAAGAAAGGAGTTAATATCGGTTATATCCATGTCATTAAGGATATGTATACTAGAGCTATTACTTGTGTTCAAACACAAGGAAGATTGGCAAAATATTTTTCTATTTCAGTTGGATTACATCAAGGATCGGGTCTATATCTTTTTGCTTTAGTTATGGATGTTCTCATTAGACATTTATGAGAGGATGTACCTTAGTTCATGGTTTTTGCTGATGACATTCTTCTTGTCGATAAGACTAGAGAGGGAGTTCAAGAAAAACTTGAATTATGGAGGTCAACCTTAGAGTCTAAAAGTTTTCTTTAAGTAGATCTAAAACTGAATATATGGAGTGTAATTTTAGTTGTAGAAGATCTAGTGGTGGGGTTGTGACATTGGGTGATAAAGTCATTAAAAAGAGTGAACATTTTATATATATCTTGGGTCTATTGTTCAAAATGATGGTGAAATGGATGGGGATGTTATTAAGTAGAATTCAAGTTGGATGGTTGAAGTGGAGGAATGCATTTGGCCTGCTATGTGATATCAAAGTGCTTAGATATAAGGGAAAATTTTCTAAGAAGGTGGTAAGACCTGCAATGATTAATGGCACAAAATGTTGGCCAGTAAAAGAAAATCATAAAATTAAGTTAAGTGTTGCAGAGATGAGGATGCTCAGGTGGATGACTGGCTTTACTCTTAGAGATAAGATGCTGAATGAATATATATGTGAAAAGGTTGGAGTAGCTCAATGGCAGAGATTAGAGAGAGTCGCCTTAGATGGTTTGGTCACATAAAGCATCGGTCATTCAATGACCCAATTAGGAGTGTAGATGTATTAGATTTGCCTTATGTTAAGAAAGCTAGAGGTAGACCTAAAAAGACTTGATTATGATGTATAAAAAATGATCTTAACTATTAGAATTAAATGAAAAATTGACACTTAATAGGACACAATGGTGAAAAATAATTCATATAGCCGATCTCACATAGTGGAATAAAGGCTTGTAGTTGTTGTAACAAGGCCAAGATGAACTTTTCTTTGAAACACCACAAATGGTCAATATTTTGTTAATTGGATTAAAATTAAGTCAGAAGAAGAAAATTTTTAAGGTTTTGTTTATGAGAAAAATTTTTATAATTATTTAGTAAAGAAGATACATGATATCATAGTTACATAAGGCTGCCATCAAAAAAAAAAAGAAGGAAAATGCATTAGGTCAAGCTAATATAAAGCATGGAGAGTAATAGTTCTTATAGGAATGGATCATGCCGACATTCAAACACTAGTCAAGCTCATAATACCAAAATTATCATAGGAGTTATTACATATTGCTTGGAATTTGATAAATCTTGGGTAAGGCTAGGGATTGAATTAGATAATTAATAAAAAAAAAATATATCAATTATTTAAATTGCATAAATTAAATGATATAGTTGACTAAATTATCAAAGTAGAAATAATGTTTTATCAAATATAAAACGATATATGAATGATATATTTTGAAAATATTTTTAAAATTTCTAATAAAAACTATTTTTTCTAGAGTATCATATGGAAAAGAGTAACTGATTTTTCTGCCATGGCTCTTGAAGCAGCAATCAAAAAATCAATGCCTGTGGCACAAAGCAGAAAGCAAAAGAAAATTTCAATTAATTAAAATATTATATTTATTTAAATTTGGACTAAATATTGAGCCATACAAAAAACCTCCCAGTTCCTAAAATTGTGATCGGCCTGACTGTTTGTCAGTTCACCTCCATTTTGAGTGGGTTTCCCCAAGTTTTTTGCCTGCTGGATTTTTTAATAAGTTATCAATCCAGTTAAAAGTAACCTGTGACTGGTTGAACTAATTAGTCCGATTTTCAAGATCTTGATGCAGTTATATACTTGCGTATGGAATTCTTGTTGGAATTTTACCTATTGTAAGGACAGTTTCATAGCTCAGATTTGCAGTAGGAAAACAATGGCTTTTTCTAATGCGCTTTCTTTTCTTTATTCTTGCCAGTGTATAACTGCTAAGGGTTTCGAACTTGCAAGGGTGACATTAGTTGATGGCTGTGGAGAGGTATTATTCGTGTTCCAATATCTTTGTTTACAATTTAAAGAGATGGCGTATTACCCTTTTTAATATTTGCTATACTCTCCATATACTGATAAAGTTTGCTGAAAATTGATTAGGCTTTTATATGCCTTATAGGATTCTTTTTTAATTGGGTTAGTGTATTTTATAATCAATCATCCTTCTTATTTTTTGGCTTAGATTTTAGTTTTCATATCATATATTTGGGCCACATCATGAACTTTAGAATATATTTGATTTGACGTTTCCAAATTTTCTGTACTGAATGAACATATAGATGTCACTTATTTAAGAACCTTGAGGTTCCTTGCGTAGGTAATCACCATAGACTTCCTTATATTCATCGTAAGTATTAAATGTGGGATTGCTTTATTGAGGTCTAGTACCATATAAATGGTCTAATTATGACCAGTTGAGATAATTATTTTCATTCAAATGATATATTGAATTATGTTTTATAATTCTCTCATTGGATTGGGTTGCTGGAATCTAAGGCCAGTGAAACATGGGTATTTTTGTGATCATGGGTGGGACAAAATGTGCAGTAATTAATTAGAAAAAGAAAGAAGGATAGAGATAAAACTGCAACTATGGACGCTATAAAATGAAAATATTATGTGAAAAAAAAGAGACTTGCACTAATGAAAGCTTGCAAATTCCAAGCAATATTATGATGAACACTGTGTCTATTATATAAATACGAAGATAATAAAACTTAAAGCTTTGATATCATGCCAAGGATTGGAGAGTATTTATTAAGTATTTCATTTCAACATTTGTGTGATATTATACAATCCTTTGAGAGCTTCTAATAGAAATCATACAAATTTAGGGAAGAATAATTGATATGTTGATGAGTAAGCAAAATATTAATTAAAGAAAAATTACAATAATACAAAGATTTATGAGTTGGCAATACTAATCCCATGGATCACTAAGGTGGCTTGAATTGCATAAAAAGATTGATTATTTGGCTTGGAGGACTTTTGATGGATGCAGAATTGATGAATATTGATTTTTTTTCAAGTCATTAAGGATATGTATACTAGAGCTATTACTTGTGTCCAAACACAAGGGGGATTGACAAAATATTTTCCTCTTTCAGTTGGATTACATCAAGGATCAGCTTTAATCCCTTATCTTTTTTGCTTTAGTTATGGTTGTTCTTACTAGGCATTTACAGGAAGATGTACCTTGGTGTATGCTTTTTGTTAATGGCATTCTTCTTGTTGATAAAACTAGAGAGGGAGTCCAAGAGAAACTTGAATTATGAAGGTTTTCGTTTAAGTAGATATAAAATTGAATATATGGAGTGTAATTTTTGTTGTAGAAGTTCTAGTGATAGTGTTGTGGCATTGGGTGAACAAGTCATTACAAAGAGTGAGCGATTCAGATATCTAGGCTCTATTGTTCAAAATGATGGTGAAATAGATGGAGATGTTATTAGTAGAATTCAAGTCGGATGGTTGAAGTGGAGGAATGCATCTGGTCTGTTGTGTGATAGAAAAGTACCGCTTAAACTTAAGGGAAAATTTTATAAGATGGTGGTAAGACCTGCAATGATTTTGGTGCATAATGTTGGCCAATAAAAGAGAAGCATAAGACTAAGTTAAGTGTTGCAGAGATTAGGATGCTCATGTGGATGAGTTGCTTTACTCTTAGAGATAAAATGCAAAATGAGTATGTTAGGGAAAAAGTTGGAGTAGCTCTAGTCGCAGATAAGATTAGAGAGAGTCGTCTTAGATGATTTGGCCACATAAAGCATCGGCTGTCCGATGAACCGGTTAGGAGAGTAAATTTGCCTTATGTTAAAAAAGGTAGAGGTAGACCTAGAAAGACTTGGTTAAGATGTATAAAAAATGACTTTAGTATACTTGAATTAAATGAGAATTTGACACATAATAGGACACAATGGAGACAAATGATTCATGTAGCCGACTCCACTTAGTAGGATAAAGGCTTGTTGTTGTTCTTTTTTCAAAAGAATATTTTTTTTGTTAATAATTAAACTTAATTTTGTTTTTAACCTGTCTAATCATTCTAGTCAAGCTAATTTTTAATTAGACTAATTTTTTCTAACTAAGTTCATAAGGTGGACATTTATTTATGGTGTAGACGAGATTCAAACTCAAGATCTTAGCAACAACTTCAAATGTCTTTATCAACTAGACTAATTACAACCACTTAGGGGTCATTTGGTTGCTTGAAAATGGAATACAGTATAAAATAAATGCAGTGTATTCTATATACTTTATAGTTATTTGGTTGAAAATCTTGTATATGCAGGAATTTATTTTTCCTTGTTCGGGAAAGTGAATGTAATGTATTTGGCTGGCGGGTGGTAGTGGCGGCGATGATGGTTAGCATGATAGTAAACGATTATTGGTAGTAAATGGCGGTGAGTGGCGGTTGCGATGACGTATGGTAAAGTGTTGGTTGATGGCGGTGGTTGGCAGTGTTGGTTGACGATAATGAGTGGTAGTTTAGCGTGATTGGCATGGTGGGTGCAGTAGTGGTAGTCAAATTGTCAGTTGTTGATAGTGATGGACAACGAGTGATAGGCGGCGGTGATGTTCGGTTGTTGGCAATCGACAGTGATGGCCAGCAGACAGCAGGTGGCGGCAGTCATGACTTTACACTAAGCGGTGTATTTATAATTTCCCCAAATTGGGTGAATTCCAATACATTAAGGTTGTTGGTTTGATGATTTTTGAGTGTAAGGTAAAGTAAATGCAGGGGATTTTAACTTTTTGCGTGTTTGACATGGTGCAAAGTAAAATTCTAAAGTAATGTGAATGTATTAAGAATACATTGGAAGGGTCATTTTTAGTATATTAATACTTTACATTACATTTATTCTACCAAACAAAAAAATAAACTCATAAATTTGTAAAGTTCTCAATCAAACAATATAAAGTAATTCAAATACATTATATTCATTTTACACTGCATTCATTTTTTAAGCATCCAAATAGCCCCTAAATTTGAATTAAATGGTGAATTTGAAATGCGCTGAAATTTTATATTGCAATCCAATTTCATCAAACTAAACATTGAAATTTTATATTGCAATCCAATTTTCAAAACTCCTACGTTCTAAATACAATATACTCATTTTTGTAGCAAACCAAATTGCCCTTACTCTATTTTATTTTAATCAAATTTATAATATTAGTTTGTATTTTTCCTTGGTGGGATTTGATATCATACATATATTTTTGTTTTAGCAACATTCCTAATTTATTTGATCATGTGGTTCCTTAAGAATTTTTTATTCCTTTCTGGAGTGTATTATGTTTGTCTATTATTAATTTTTTTAATATTTCTTTTTGCAACTTTATTTTGTAGCTATATTTATTTGTTATTATTTGGTGCAGGTTGTGCTAGACAAGCTTGTTAAACCATTCAATCCTATCCTTGATTACAATACCAGGTATAATTATATTTGGATTAACTACTCAGCTAGGGATAGCATTACCCGCATCTAGCAATTTGGCTTATCCCATCAAGGATAATGCCTTCTTTTTTTCACTGAATAGCTTATAAAGCAGCAGCCCTGAGTTTGGTGAGCCAGCTCTGATATATATATATATATATATATATTTGTGGATACTTAAAATCTTCCTATTTTTCAAACTTATGGAACTCTTATTTGGCGCTGACCTAAATTTTTTAGCGATTTGTAGTCGATTCTTTAGCCGAGTTCTTTTAGCTATGAGTCTTATTCTTTTTTAAACTTTGCTCAAGGAAAACTAACTCTTTTTCGATTAAACAAGGATATCCATAGTATCAACAAAAGAAGCCCTAATATGGCATAATGAAAGTAGAAGGTATTAAGAGGCCATAAGAACCAATTCTTTGTGGTCACCATGAAATCACAAGTTACTGTAAGAGTCAATTATTTTACAAGAATTAACACCAACTAAATGACTTGTAGTTGCAGAGTTGATGTTATAGTCTGTGAAAAGGGAGTCCACATCAATCTATTTGGGTTTAAAAACTTAGCTTTAATGAATCGAGCATTTGATGTTTTTCAAGCAGATCAAGAAATAATTTTGGCGCTTCTCTAAAATTAATTTGAATCAACACAAATGACTTTGTCTGGCCCTTGCATTAGATATCTCTAGAATCTATCATGTATGATGGACATACTTTTATTATTTTTATAATATCTTCAGGTACAAGTCATGCATATTTGATTGACAAATTATTTAATGTGAACTCACAAGGAGATAGAAAGAGAGAAGAGTCTAAGAAATTGGTAGCAAGTTGATGATGTGAGATTAATTCAAACACTTTGAAGACTTGATTAATATATTATTTTTAACATTTTAATTTTTTTAATAAAAATGGATCTAGGACATGTTGAGTTTGACTATGCTGGTCGTGGTCGATGCTATAATTGTAGTCAATGACAATATGGGGATGGGGAGAGTTAGTGAGGTCACAAGCTCTTGAAGAGTTGAGGGCATGATTGAGCATTAAAAGAGTTCATTGAAGATAGTTCATGAGCGCATGGACGCTAGAGTTCGCAACCATTAGAAGAGTTAATGGTGTGAGCAAACATTGAGTGAGTCGAGGCATGAGGTGTTAGGATGCCAAACTTTGCGAGTGAGCAAATGCAGAGATTTGAAATTGGCTTGATTTGGGTGAATTTCATGTTCATCAAAAGCCAAGCAAAGATTTCAAAACCCTTAGAGGAATAGTTTTGATTTATTTTACATTCTGGCAAACACTTGGAAATTTTAACTTTTGCATTTCAAATGTAGTACACTTCTAATACACTCAACCAAACAACCCCTTTACTTTTTTGGTACTTAAGTTCTTAAAGGTTTTTAAAAGAAGTGTTTCTGAATTTAAATACAACGTTACTTGCCTTTGGCTTAAATTCGATGTTCATCACATTGACATCAACAAAAAGCTTATAATTGTACTAATTAACAGTTCATGTTCTATGAATATATTAATGTTCAGCAATGAAAATGTTAAATCTTATAAATAATTGATATGGATCTAGCAATGAAAATGTTAAAATAATAATATGCATCCTAAAGGCTAGTATAATATCACTAATTTCTTCAAAGTGTGGTTCAGAAATGAAATGCAGCCAAACCACACAAACATAATATTACCTATATGGGCAAACAATCTCTTTAAAGAAAATTAAACAAATGATTTGAATATAAATTTTGATAAATTATGCACTTTTAAGAGTTTTAAATTGAAGGTTTGGTATAAGCAATTTGGCATTAACAAATTTTCTCAAATAAATTGGTGCACTTTAACTTTATTCATAAGATTCTTTTTCTAAAGCTGTATTTCACTATACCAAATATAAAAAATAAGACCAAATTCAATTTAATAATTCAGTTTAGAATTAATATCATTAGATAATTCATCAAAAATTATAATTTTAGATTGCTATGTTGGTCAATCAACCATAGTAAATATAATTGGTTCAGTTTTACATTTTGATGGATTTAATCTATGTTAGAAATTCATATTTAGATATGATCTCATACTTAATTTTCCTTTTAATATCTAATATTGACTCTTATGAATTATAAATTCAAAGGTTCATTATATGATTTAATGTTGATGTAGATATAGTTCAAAAATGTCATATAGATTCAAATTGTAATTATAGATCATATTTTGCATCTACATACATTTTCAAAAAAATGTTCATGATCTAGTCTCATCACTGAGATTAGATTAATATGCACGATTCTTGTGTTGGTGTATGTGGTATACATCAGAGGAGATTATATCAATTTTTTTCTCTAGGAGCGTGAATCACTAGAACAGAGTTCTAATAGAAATATTTAAATAAATCCCCATATAGTATATTTTGTAAATTGTAGTTCATTTACTAAACTCTTGCCTAAGACTTTTATAACATAAGTAGTGATAATAATATAGCTTAAGGCAAATCATATGACTACTAGGCATGTTAAATTTGTATAATATTCAGATACATGAGAGTTGTTTTGTTTGCAAATCTTAAATAATTTGACTATTAGGTTCATATATTTACTGAAAGGCTAACTAGGGGTGTGAGTCAAGCCAGCTCGTGAGCTGATTCGAGCTCGACTCGATAAATGGATTAGTCGAGCTTAATAAGCTAACAAGCCAAGCTCAAGGTAACCCCGACACGATTCATTAGCTCATGAGCTTGCTCGTTTAATAAATATTAATATAAAATATACTTAAACTATATTAAAATTTAATAGTTTAAATATACAATTATTAAAAATATTTAAAATTATATCTCATTCTCTTATGTCAAGTAATTTATTATTATTTTACTTCTAATTTATTAAATTTTTATCATAATAATTGTTTGAATTATAATTATTATACCTCTTTCATACTAAATGAGTTGGCTCGTGAGCTAGCTCGAACTTGTAAAATAAAACTCAAGCTCGAGTTCAAACTCAATAAATTTATCAAAAGCTCAAGCTCAAGTTAAACTGGCTCGAGCTCACTCGACTCGTTTAAAGGAACTTTGGAACATGTTAATTTTGTTTAGCATGCAAAATGTCACTAAGATAGTTTTGTATGTCCCACTAATTTTATTTTAAAATTTTTGGAATCAAATACTTGGATTTATTCAAAGGAGTCTTTCAAATTATCAATCAACTCTAAAATTTTTCTAAGATCATTCCCCCTTTATAATTTTAAACCTTATGATAATTATGTTGTGTTTAAGTAGATTCATAATACGCTCGCTCATTTTTAAATTGCATCATTTATATTTATTTTACTATCCCATTGAATATGTTTCACATTTGATTGATATGATGCTCTAATATTAAATTGATCTACAAAATTTAATGGATTATAATTCCTAATGTAATTAGTATGATAAAATGTCAGCTACACCCAAAAAAAAGGATTTGCAGATAAAAGATTATGAATTGCATTATAATTTTTTTCTTTAAGTGTAAATTGAAAGTATGAGCATTTGAATCGAAATGAAAATGTAATGAATGTTTAAATTTGAAGAAATCAACTATAATTTGAACCATGAAAAATTAATGAGCAATTGAATTTGTAGACCACAATTGAGAATCCAATTGTAATAAATTTCACTAAAGTTAGGATAACGATGAAGAAAAAATCATCAAAGTGATGAAATTCTAGGCGTCACATCAATACAAGGAGATAACTTTTTTTGGAATTTGCTTATTACACTTGTTTTGCACTCAAATGAGTTTCACATCAAAGGCATACACAAGATTGAAAATTGAAATTAGAAATTTTATTTATTAAAAACTAACTTTGCATGCTTCATAATTTTTTTATATAATCAATTAAATCCAAAGTTTGTGGCTTTGAATTTCCCAACAAATCATGTAAAATTCAAATTCAACTTGCCTCATAAGGAAACGGTGACCAAATGAAGCAGTGTAGGAAACTTGAGGATTGTATAAATACATGACCGGCTGAAAAAAATAAACCCATGAGTAAAAAGCTTAGATCAAGAACTGTAGTAGAGAACCCATATTATGGCATAAAGAATACAGTTGCTACAATAACCATGAAATCGCAAGTCACTGTAGAAATCAATCTAGTTATTGGAAGAAATAAGAATCAATCTTGATACAAGAACGAACAGTTGCTGAAGGAACTGTAGCTAGCCTGCTGCTATACAGCTAGAAGAGAATCCACTT
The DNA here is from genome assembly GCA_021442155.1 of Cymbidium sinense. Classification (NCBI taxonomy): domain Eukaryota; kingdom Viridiplantae; phylum Streptophyta; class Magnoliopsida; order Asparagales; family Orchidaceae; genus Cymbidium; species Cymbidium sinense. The sequence continues at coordinate 99,996,545 of CM038226.1, read as the reverse complement.
CTCTATTGGCGTGGTGTTCTGCCTTTGGTGCAGTTCGAAATACACCGCTCCAGGTGTTTGACAAATACTTGTTTTGAAGAATTTCTGAAAAAGTTGTGTTTTTTTAATCCCTTAAGTCTGCGTGAAAATGCAGTTGACTTTTTTGAAAAAAAAAAAAATAGTGCCACCAGCTTCTTTAGACAATAGCTTTTCCTATAGCAATTAATACTGTTTTTTCATACAACTGCAACTATCCCAAACAAATCCTAAGATATCCATGATTTGAGAAAACAAAAAATGAAAAGAGTTAGGTAGCATGAGGACATCAAGAAAGGGAGGAGCACTAGAAAAAGACAACAATATTAAATAAAAGAGAGCAACATAAACACCAATGTCAAGAGAACATACAAAAAGAGGGAAAAAAGTACTAACTGGCAAATTTCTTTCTTTATTTATGATGGAATGTAAAAAAATTGTTGGAGTGGTCAGTTAAGTAGAATTAGCGATAACAGTTAGCAAAAAATTTAAGGAAGCTCATAAGAATAACCTGAGTTTCCTTTGAGATACGAGAAAAGAGCTTCATAGGTTCCATTGATGTTCCATGACTTTGTCGAAAATAAAACAAGTTTAACATATGTTTAAAAGAAAGATTGTGGGAGTTTAGGTGTGAATGGAGGATGTCACAATCTTTTACTGGATATAACCTCCATATCATTGATTTTAACCATTCCATTGTGTTGCAACTCAACAAAATTTCCAGTCCTGTAGTCTTCTCTAACTTCATGTTGTTGTTTAACTCTCCTTACCAGCTTCAGATCACTTGTGTTTTTCCCATATGAAAGTGAAAATGAAAATTTGGTCCCAAACAGGCATTACATTTTAGTTGTAACTATGATGAGGGCTTTTTTTCCATGTGTGAAGACTAGTTCCATGCTTAAGACTTATTGTTAGAACACAGCAGGTTGGAGGAATTCTCTGATTCATCTACATACTATTACTTGAAAGTTTAAAGTTCCAAACCAAAGAAATTGCAGCATCTCTTCATACTCGATTAAACATAAGATAAACTCACTCTCTCATGGCACACGCCAATATGCAGGATTTGATTTCATTTTTTCTTAAGGCATCATGATTTTCTTAGGATGCACATATGACATGATCAAGAGCTATATGATGGCATAATTAACGTTTTGATTTGTTCAAAGAAGTGTGCATCATTTCATTGGACTTTTTGCATAAATTTGGTCATTATTTGTTTAGGTACAGTGGAATTACTGAGGAGATGCTGAATGGGGTGACAACAATGCTCAAGGATATCCAGGTATGTTTAACTTTGTAGGTGTTGGATTTTTTTTTTCTTGTGTAAAATCACGTGATATAACTTAGATTTTTGTTACTTCTACAGGAAGAGTTTCTTAAACTTGTTTACAAAGAAACTATCCTTGTGGGCCACTCACTTGAAAATGACCTTTCAGCATTGAAAATATCTCATCAGTTAATAATTGATTCTGCTATTTTGTACAAAAACCCCCGTAGCGAGAGGCATAAAACAGCTTTGAGAGTACTATCTGAAAAGTTTCTGTCCAGGTTAATCCAAGCATCAGGAAAAGGACATGATAGTGTTGAAGATGCGAGAGCAGCATTAGAACTAATACTGCTGAAGTTCAAATATGGTAAGTACTTGATCATATACTGACCTTTCAGGGTACTTCCTATTATACGAAAAAAAAACTGGACATGTCTCGACATCCTCTGAGCAACTCATACGGCAATAAGTATTTTTAACTTCTCTGCTGTTGAAGTCTTTTTTATAAAGTGTAATCCATATGTATTTATCCTTTTCTTTAACAAAACACTTTCTCTGGATATTTCATTGTTTATTTATGTGCCACGTTGGATCCTATGAAGTTTTTGTGTGAAGCACACCAGTAAAATCATTTGACATATTTTTTCAAAGGATTAATCAAGCTCAACATAGTTTCATTTTATTATTATTATTATTATTATTATTATTATTGTTATTATTATTATTATTATTATTATTATTGAAAAGGAAGAGTTTCATGGCACAGGAAATGGTGAAAGAACGTGTAGAGGAGATAAGCATTTCTTGATTTTCTAGCACGGGTGTAATTTTTTGAATTGTATATTTCATCATTCTCTTCCATAACTTTATTATTTGATCATAAGTTTGATTCTCTTATAACAATCATAATTTTGAACTCCTTTATTCTTGAATACTAGTACCAAAATATTTCTTCTAAAGTCATTTAGCATCAATTATCTAAGATTGCATTGAATAGATTTGTTAATAAAACAACTCTAATATCTCTCAGAAGTCTCTAAATTTCAAGAGCTATATTACATAGGCCTAAAGCTTTAGTTTTATGTATTTTCTTTAAAGCTAACTCAGCTTCACAATTATATTAAAAAGAATTCTTGCCTTATTTAGTAACTTATCAAATAGAATATCTATAGCCTCGTGTTTCTATCATACTAAATATTCCATGAAGTTGAAAGAAAGGAAACATTCTAAGTATATCTCAATCTTTAATTAAGATCCTATTATCTTTATTCTAATATATTAATTTGATCATTCTAAATCCCTTATCTCTTGTTTCAATTATTTTATCTATCTAATTTTCTCCTTGCAAAATACTTAGTCTATTGTATAAATCATCGAAGATGTAGTTTTTATTTCTTACCACCTTCTTTGCAAGAATTTTAGCTTTCAAAGTAGTTTCCTAGTATTAGTTTTAACTTTCAAAGTAATTTTAGCTTTCAAAGTAGCTTTCAAAGTATTCTAAATTCTATGATAATTTTCTTAATACAACTATCCATGTTATCTAAATATAATATTAGTTTTAACTACATAATTTTAATTTTCTATAAATGGCCTGCCTTGAATTATTAACAAATTATTATCTTTCAAGTTTTTTTCATGTGATCCAATGACAATTATTTATTTTAATAATCTTTATACATTTATGAGATATACATTTATAATTAGTAATCCATATTGTTTGATTAAATTTTTTCTTGGATTCACATTAAGGGTTTATTTGAGATAGTTGCAGCCATCTAAAAAACAATGATGGAGCTATGATAGAAGAAGCTACTTTATGAAAGTTATTGCAAGAGAAGTTGTTGTATTGTTTGAGAGACAACTGCGAAATTGCTATGTAGTTGTCTTAATTAAATGACAGAAATGCCTTTTTAGTCTATAATGTTAAGTATAGAAAATATTCACCTTTTGAATGCAAATAGTCTCTTTTTTCATTACAGTGAACACTATTATACTTCAAAATAACAAACTAATGTATTTGTTAATGTTTCATTCAGTAAGATTGATTCGAATTATATCAAATGCCATGACAAAAATATGTTTCAGAGATATATAGATGTTCTTTAAATTACATTTGGGGTACATGCATTAAATAACAATGTATAACAACATGAAAATTATGACAATAAATGCAATAAGTAATGTCATCATAATATTGAATTTCTTGTCAAATTGATCAAATCTTTTGAAAGTTTCTTTTTCTAATGATGCTATCTAGATATGTGCACCATCTAAAATTGCCTCCTCATATTCTTCTGTCCATTTGAAAAATTGTAATCATCTTATGTTTTGTTTCTAAGATATCTAATAAAATCTTCTCTCATAATTGTCTTCTCAACATTAGTTGAATAAATAATAATTGAAGCTGCAATTGCAGTATAATACTCTTGAGACAATTGAGTTCTTTGAACTCATATTTCCTCGAGAGATATTTTTGTTAGCAGATTTTAGAACCCCAAATATTAAAAAAGATATTATTGCATTAAATTTGGAAATATGTTATTGAAAATACTAACATTATTGTGAAAGTAATTAGTTGTAAAAATTTCTCGCACCAATAAACAATAAGTGTAACAAAAAACTAAATGACTGAAAAAGATATTTAAATAAAGAGTCGTAGCTATAAAATTGGGCTTAGACACTAACCAAAAGATACCTTCATCAGTGATTCCGTCCTAAAGCCGCATTTGTGCCCCACACAAAATATCCACATTAACTATAGTATTTGTTCTTACTAAAAGATATTTGAGATGTAGCAGTTAAGGATGTACCCAAACAGGCAATATTCACAAGTTTAGCTGCACAAAAAGTGACTTGGTTGAATCTCTATTTAATTCATGGTTTTGAATTCATCATAACCCCAAAAGAGAAGAAAACTAGAAATTTTAGCATTCATATATTGAATGAATAAAAACATTGATTCATATAAAATACGTTGAAAACAAAAGGTATCAATTGTTAAGTTCATTTTCCCAAATCCAGGAATCATGTAATGTCTTTCCTCGTAGTAACCATCCTCACATCACTCCCAAAGATAACTCATCAACAATTTGACCTTGCAACATTATCATCTCTTTTGATCCCTCCCCATCTCGAGAATGTGATTCTCCTACATTATGATCAGATTGTAGCATAAGTTACCCAATCCTGTATTCATATGCCTCAGGAGGAACATATATTTGATCTTGATCAACTATAATAAAATCTTTGTCATTATGAGTTGGATGTCTTCTTATATAATTATGCAAAGTCATTGTAGCTCTGATTATCTTAACTTATTTTTGAATGAATAAGTAGGTATATCTCGCAAAATTATCCATTTCTTTAAATTTCAAGGCTCTCTCGATGACTCCACATAAAGAGGAGTGCTTTTTGTTGAATATTTTCTTTCTTCTTTAGATTGATTGGCTTCTCTTGAAGTTAGAAATATGATATATAGTATCAGGATAAGACTTTATAAAGCATCATTGCATTGGATATCTAGCATCAACTACGTAAAACTTTTCTGTTCAAAGAAAATCACACTAGTCTTAAAATTTTTTTTTTTTTTACATAAACAATATAACACACGCCTAATAGGAAGCGGTATTGGAAAATTATGCTTCACACTATGTGTGACAAATTTGAATATACGATTATCTTGTGCGCTCCCTTCTCTACCAGTTGTAGTGAAGGTAAAGCACATTTGACAGTTGCACACGACCATCATGTTTTGAGTTGAACCATGACCAATGTAAGCCATGCTTTCAGCTTTAGGAATACGAGTATCAATGTGTATCCCATCAATTGCTTCAATACTATTGTGCACAAAGCACACTATCTACATTAACAATAGATTTTTTAATTCTAGAACAAAAAAATTGAATGTACAAGTATACCTTGAAATAATTTATATATTGAGGGTCGTTTGCAATCTTTGGTGGAATTGATTGAAATGTTCGATTTGTGGGCTGCATAAGTTAACCAATGCATTCAACCCGATAGAGAAATACCTACTAATTATTTCGATGGAATGTTAGAACTGCTCACTTACTGACTTGATTGACACATTATGGGATAATATGTACAAAGTTATTCCTAAAATTCTTTACTTGTTGTCTTAAAGGAATCATGGTGACTATAGAAGTCTTCCAACTATTGCAATAGGCCAACAATACTTTTTGTGATATACGGAGCATACTATGAAATCTTAGGATGTCCTCTAGCAGTTCACCAATCCATCAATATATAATGAAGTTATACATGGTATCTTGCACAGATAAGAATCATAGTATTCATTTATTAAGCACACTATAGTCACAACAGTGTTTTTATGTTGTTTGTTGTCATTAACATCCATATATATAATGACAATTAGGTGTCACATATCTCTGAATTGCATTATAAAGTACAAATCATTTTGTTCAACAAACTTCAAAACAAAGGAAAAGGATTATAACTCATACAACACATCAAGCAGTTCATAGATACAACATTGCATTAACAAAAACAGCTAAACCTGGCAATGCTAAACTTTCAAAACACATAAAAAGTTCAAATACCAAAGATGTGACGGAGGTAATGAACACATTTTTTAAGACACATGGACATGAAGACTTCCCTCCTAATATATTTCTCAAGAAACTTCTTTGCAAAAACATAAAGTGGCATGTCAAACTACTTGTTTGGTTTGATCAAAATTTTGATAGCATCAAACATTGGAGGGTGTTTTAAGTATAGTAGAAGGCAAACCCATGCTAGTGCATGCAAAGACTAACTGTGAAATTTGTTCTTGTAGAAATCCAGCTTTAACTCTCTTCTTCTTCCCATTTTTAGATGCCCTTGAAGACAAACACTTATAGCTACACTACTAGGCTTGTTAATAGGGTCATCCGAGTTACCCTCTTCTTCTAGATTTGGACTCTCATGAACTAAGCTTTCAGTATCTTGATGTGTGGAAGTCCAAGCATGAACTCCAATGGCAACCACCCGTCCAAACATTATGTCAAACTTATCTTCTAATTTTGGATCTGTTTCACAAAATCTAATTTTTTTTGCATGGGGAAGACATAAAATGAAGAATGGAGTAATTGTGAATATCAACCTCTCATGCATTAAGGTGAAGAAAAAAGTTAAGTATTACCTCAAACTTTTCTTTCCACTACTCATCGAGGGCATCGATAGTCTTTCTAGTATGTCAATCTAAACCAATAGCTCCTTATTTAAGCTCCTTTCACATTTTTCAATTCTTTTTAAGTCATCCAACTTATTTTTTAACTAGGCCCTATTCATACTCGCTCCCAATGCGCTCTTTAAATTTCTTTATTATATTATGTCACCCATCTTTTTAAAAGTGAGTGGTTGGTCAATTTTTCGCCTCAATTTCTTGCACATGAATATCACATTCCACATTGCTCTTGCGCCATCCTTAGATTTTTTCCATTGCAAAGCTTTGTAGCTCAAAACAAATTTCTTAAAGCATGCAAAGATAGACACTATCAGTTGAAATGATACAAAAAATTCACAAAGTTCGAACACAGATCAACTAAACAATATATTAATTATTTCACACTCACAAATGTACAATTGAAAATTAGAACACTTACAAATCAGATTAGTAAAGTTGAACATTGTCGTTCTTATAGTAGCCGAACTAGAAAATGCAACAAACCCCCAATCAACAATAAAGTGGAAGGCACAATTACAGACAAAAGTCATTGAAACATCATCATCCGACAATCCGAAGACACTTTTGTTACAATTATAATGGTCTCCCAATTATTAACACACAGTAGCCATGATAAATTTGATATACCTAATAGATTTATGTATGCGAACAAAATTCGAAATTTTTTTTGCAACCCATTCTAATGAAATCAACCGACTACATGACTCACAAACCTCAATAGTAGTTGGGAGGTAAGAAAATCTTCTAGCATGTAAACGCTTAATTACGGAATATTTGGTCACAACCAACAACAATAATGAAGATGAGCAATGGTGTTAAGAGAAATAGAAAAATTGGACTATAACTATCAACAACCGATTACTGCATGACTTATTTCCATGTGGTTTACTCAAGCAATGGTTTAAAGGGAAAGTGTAGCAGCATAGCAAAGGTAAGATGTGTAGCAATGCATCACAACAATTCCATATGACACCGAATGTACTGATTGGTCTAATGCAATCTATGTTGGGCGTACAGTAATGAGAGGCATTTGCAATATCACACAATAAGGCACAATTATTATGAAATGAATCACAATTTCTTAGGAAATGCACAAACAAATCGAGTAGCATAAATTGAGAGCAGCATGAACGATTCAAGTAGTATAAATGATTCAACATAGGAAGCACATATATATACTCTTGTTTTTTTTTTAATAGGAAGCGGAGCAAGTTAGACGACTACCAAGGAAGAGCAAGTTTGACAACCACCAACATAGCAACCACGACTGTAATTGAACCCATTGAATGCTCATATGCAAAACCAAAAGCAGCAAAGGGAGAACATTAGGGAGAAAAGGGCGATCGGTATTAAAAAATGAGCCTTGATTACAAGCCGATAATAGCAAATGAGCCATACGTTTGTCAAAAAAAATACAATTGAGCCAATTTGCAGTAACCGAAAGAAATGCATTTAAAAATTGTGAAAATTCAATAGTTCAAGTAGGAACTTTGAAATAGTATTATATCCACAAAAAATGACAATGGCTAATCTCAAATGAAACATAGTAGGTGGAAGAGCATATGAGGATGATGAGGAGTAGCACAAAGGGAGTACCAACATAGCAAAGGTAAGATGTGTAGCAATGCGTCACAACAATTCCATATGACATCGAATGTACTGATTGGTCTAATGCAATATGTATTGGGCGTACAGTAATGAGAGGCATTTGCAATATCACACAATGAGGCATGATTACATGTCGGCTACTATGAAAAGTGGCGTGATTATTTTGAAATGAACCATAATTTCTTAGGAAAGGCACAAACAAATCGAGTAGCATAAATTCAGAGCAGCATAAACGATTCAAGTAGTATAAATGATTCAACATAGGAAGCACATATGTATACTCTTTTTTTTTTACAGGAAGCGGAGCAAGTTAGACGACTACCAAGGAAGAGCAAGTTAAACAACCACCAACATAGCAACCACGACTGTAATTGAACCCATTGAATGCTCAAATGCAAAACCAAAAGCAGCAAAGGGAGAACATTAGGGAGAAAAGAGCGATCGGTATTCAAAAATGAGCCCTGATTACAAGCCGTTATAATAGCAAATGAGCCATACGTTTGTAAAAAAAAACACAATCGAGCCAATTTGCAGTAACCAAAAGAAATGCATTTAAAAACCATGAAAATCTAATAGATCAAGTAGGCACTTTTAAATAATATTATATCCACCAAAAATGACATCGGCTAATCTCGAAATAAAACATAGTAGGTGGAAGAGCACATGTGGACGATGAGGAGTAGCACAGAGGGAGTAGCAGCATAGCAAAGGTAAGATGTGTAGCAATGCGTCACAACAATTCCATATGACACTGAATGTATTGATTGGTCTAATGCAATCTATATTGGGCATACAGTAATGAGAGGTATTTGCAATATCACACAATGAGGCACGATTACACATTGGCTACTATGAAAAGAGGCACAATTATTATGAAATGAACCACAATTTCTTAGGAAAGGCACAAACAAATCGAGTAGCATAAATTGAGAGCAGCATAAACGATTCAAGTAGCATAAATGATTCAAGATAGAAAGCACATATGTATACTCTTTTTTTTTTACAGGAAGCGGAGCAAGTTAGATGACTACTAAGGAAGAGCAAGTTAGACAACCACCAACATAGCAACCACGACTGTAATTGAACCCACTGAATGCTCAAATGTAAAACCAAAAGCAGCAAAGGGAGAACATTAGGGAGAAAAGGGCGATCGGTATTCAAAAATGAGCCCTGATTACAAGCCGATATAATAGCAAATGAGCCATGCGTTTGTCCAAAAAAAACACAATCGAGCCAATTTGCAGTAACCAAAAGAAATGCATTTAAAAGCTGTGAAAATCCAATAGATCAAGTAGGCACTTTGAAATAATATTATATCCACAAAAAATGACATCGGATAATCTCGAAATGAAACATAGTAGGTGGAAGAGCACACGAGGACGATGAGTAGCATAGAGGGACTGTTGTTAAAAGATTTCACCTAACTTGCGTAGGATCAAAAGAAAGATTAAAGATTGTCGGAAGTGTTTCCAAAGGAGATGTGCTCCGGATGCCCTAAACTTGCTACGAGGTCAAATGTCAATGCACTAAAGAAGGAGATAAGTAACTTATTGGCACATCATGTGTCATTATCAGCATTGCCAAAGAGCAAACTGGCAATGAATTTTGTGGAGAAGACGGAGTGCGAGCGCACCGTGGGTTGGGGGCGGATGTATCCCAACATCCATTCTTGTTGTAGAAAGAGGCGAGCTGCTATTATTTCACACCTCCCAAACGGTTCAGTTGCGCATCTTAAGATGCACCGCTATGCTGTAGCCCTCCCAAACACACTCTAAGAGTCTTTAGGGCAGTTTCAGTTGTCCGAAAAAGCAGTGGTGGAGGTATTGTAGAAGAATTTGCTGTTTAGGAAGATGCGGTGGGCCTACAAATTTTTTTCTTCAAGAAGTCAAACCGTAGTTTTCTGGCAGTCACAACAAGGAGCCAAGTTAAGTTGGAAAACGCAATTTTCTCACCCGATTCTTCAAACACGGTGAAGTCCCGGTGTCCCAAGACATCTTTGCACACCACACCCGCCCACATAACGACTCTAAATCTTTGCAAAAAAAGTTTTTGCTTATAAGAAATTATTTTTTTGTGATTTGATAACTTCAATTTTGAGATTAACTAAGTACTCTTCGAATATCTTAAAGTTTTGTATTATCTATTGCAAGAATATGCACTATTGTAAAAATTAGTTATAGCTTCTTGATCTCATAAGAAAAGCACCGCTTTCTAGCCTCCTCATCATGTGAGAATTTGATAATTATTTTTCTTGAGGTTAACCAAATTTCCTTTAATACTAGTTTAAGGGTTGTTTTGATCTAGAGTCAAAGGCTTCCTATGAGTGTAATCTCTTATAATTTATTAATTCTACTGATTATAAGAGAGCACTCTCCATAAAAGAAGTCTTTTAAGCCTAGATTTGGTTTTCACGGTTGAATTTGTTTGAATGGAGAGTGGTTGATACTATGGAGATAAACCCGACCAAGTTCACATTATTTATCATCCTTGGTATATCAAGGGACCCACTTGTCAATAAATGTGGACTTTGAACTGTAGTCTAGGGAGCTTGATTTGTAATTGAAAGTTACCTTTTACGAATGATTCCTTACATATGCAGGTTTTGGTTATATATTTTGGCCAATGATTTCATATTGGACATTTTACTCAATTAGTTGTCCTTGCAAATTGATCCCTTATTTAGGTTAAGAGCTTTGTGTTTATCCATAGATTGCCTTGTAAAGATAAGTTTGAGTTAAGCTCAAATTCTAACTTGGTATTATGCTCACACTAAAGAGGTATCTTGGTATAGAATTGATTGAGCTCAACTTTAGTGAATGTGAATGCTCACACCTAACTTGCGTAGGATCAAAAGAAAGATTAAAGATTGTCAGAAGTGTTTCCAAAGGAGATGTGCTCCGGATGCCCTAAACTTGCTACGAGGTCAAATGTCAATGCACTAAAGAAGGAGATAAGTAACTTATTGGCACATCATGTGTCATTATCGCATACAAAGAGAACAAGGCAATGAATTTTGTGGAGAAGGAGTCAGCACTGGTGGGTTGGGATGTATCCCAACATCCATTCTTGTTGTAGAAAGAGGCGAGCTGCTATTATTTCACACCTCCCAAACGGTTCTGCATCTTAAGATGCACCGCTATCTTGTACACCCTCCAACACACTCTAAGAGTTTTGGCTTGTCAGTTGTCAAAAGCAGTGGTGGAGGTGTTGTAGAAGAATTTGCTGTTTAGGAAGATGCGGTGGGCCTACAAATTTTTTTCTTCAAGAAGTCAAACCGTAGTTTCCGTCAAGGAGCCAAGTTAAGTTGGAAAACGCAATTTTCTCACTTCTTGAAACACGGGAAGTGTTAGACGCTGGTCTTTCATCGACACCACCACTTCACATACATACGCACTCTAAATCTTTGCAAAAAAGTTTTTCGTTGCTTATAAGAAATTATTTTTTTGTGATTTGATAACTTCAATTTTGAGATTAACTAAGTACTCTTCGAATATCTTAAAGTTTTGTATTATCTATTGCAAGAATATGCACTATTGTAAAAAATTAGTTATAGCTTCTTGATCTCATAAGAAAAGCACCGCTTTCTAGCCTCCTCATCATGTGAGAATTTGATAATTATTTTTCTTGAGGTTAACCAAATTTCCTTTAATACTAGTTTAAGGGTTGTTTTGATCTAGAGTCAAAGGCTTCCTATGAGTGTATAATCTCTTATAATTTATTAATTCTACTGATTATAAGAGAGCACTCTCCATAAAAGAAGTCTTTTAAGCCTAGATTTGGTTTTCACGGTTGAATTTGTTTGAATGGAGAGTGGTTGATACTATGGAGATAAACCCACCAAGTTCACATTATTTATCATCCTTGGTATATCAAGGGACCCACTTGTCAATAAATGTGGACTTTGAACTAATCTAGGAGCTTGATTTGTAATTGAAAGTTACCTTTTACATGATTCCTTACATATCACGTGTTTTGGTTATATATTTTGGCCAATGATTTCATATTGGACATTTTACTCAATTAGTTGTCCTTGCAAATTGATCCCTTATTTAGGTTAAGAGCTTTGTGTTTATCCATAGATTGCCTTGTAAAGATAAGTTTGAGTTAAGCTCAAATTCTAACTTGGTATTATGCTCACACTAAAGAGGTATCTTGGTATAGAATTGATTGAGCTCAACTTTAGTGAATGTGAATGCTAGGTTTACCCAAATAAATCGATTTGATTGTTGGCTAACTTTTTGACTATGAACTAGTGCAATTAAGGGAATTTGATGGCTATGAATAAATCTAGCTTAGTTGATTTTGAAATTTTGGCCTTACATCCTAATGGAAGGCCCAAAACATTTAAAGTTAAGCCTCATAGGCTAAACCCTACTTGGAGATTATTTTTAGTTGAATTCATTATGTAGTTGATCCATGGGGATAGATTAGGCTTTAAGTGCATAGGAGCTTAAACTAAAATTGTTTAGGATTCTTATCACCAAAATTAGCTTGAATTGGTGTTTTGTAAGCATGGTACCATGAAAGCTAGCCCAAGCTCAATTGATGGTCTTATTAGTATGAGAATGTCACACCTCAAACAACCCTCTTTCCAGGTCAATTTGAGATATAATAGAATAGGACGACCAAGTCCAATGTAACTTCCAACAACTCATCATAACACATAAGGATTTGGGAATAGTAGGTGAAAATTGAATCTCATGAAGTCATCACGAGCAAACTCTTACATCTCAAATTCTTTTAATAATCTTTTTATATTTAAATCACATATCTATGAAGCATGTAAAATCAAATTCTAACATAAATATAAAGCAATTAAAAGTACTAAAATATAAATTATACATATCCTAAAATGACTTTACAAACACCCAAAAGTTGTACAAGTCAAAAGTCTTGCCTAGTTATTACTCTCCTCCTTGTTGTTACAAATTAATGTGTAATATTATAAGTTAACAACCTAGTGAGGCGAGCATTGCTAAATTAAATCCAATACACGACAGAGAAAACAATGTGCATGTAAAATTAAACTTGCATGAATGTAACAATAAATAAATGCATGTTTGCATGCATAAGAACTGAATAATATTAAAGATATACTAATAAGTATAGGAACTAAATAGTAGTGTGTAAGGTTGAGAAATATAAACATAAACATTAGAGATAACTATGCATATAGGTAATTAATTTTAAGAAGTTTCGTTTGGTTCTAAATCAAATTATCTTGTTAGAAATATCATTTTTATTTATACAAATTGTACTCTTGTTATAACATCAGGGTCATCACTTGACCCTTCGGGTAAAACTGTTGATTAGGCTAATCGTATTCACAGTACATGCCAACAAAACTTCTTGACATCAATTGGTTCAATTCAACCTGAAGGCCAAGGGTTGAGAATTCTAAGATTCTCTATAAAAGGCTCATCTCGTCAGAATGTTTGCCTACCTACACAATTTATCGCAGACTAATCTACTTATATCAATTTCATGACATTTTCTACTTATCATATGCATTATTTTCATTTGGACATTTAGCAATACATGCATTGAATCATTTATCAATATGGATAATAATATTATATGACATTAATGAATCTGACTAGATCATAATCATAGTAATAAGTAAAATATGATTTATAGATTGTACAGGTAATCAATCTCAATTGAATAAAATATGAAAGAAACATCTAATTGCAATATATAATGTAATCACATGAAGTAACAATAGCAATGACAAACATCATTCTTATAGAAAATCTAAATTTAATTTAACAATTACAAATCTCACTTCATTACTTGTTCCAGTATTACGACGTTTTGACATTTTCTCAAATATACAGTTTAACAATCCAAATTTTTTTATCAATGCTTGAAATTCTTAAATTAAACTTGATTTAATACCTCTACAAACTTGAATTGTATTTTTGCTATAATTCGACCTCACCACATTTAATCATTCGAAATTAAACTGTCACACTTCCAAAATAACTCGAATAATGTTCAAACACTGTTTACCTATTTAAATTAACATAAGGTTAATAAATTTCATTGTACTTACATAAATAATACTTTATTTAATATTTTAATCAATCTTAACTCAGAATTTTTCTTTTAATCCAACCTCGACAACCAACAACACCAAATTTCTATAATTTCACGTATAAATAACATATAATTTAATTTGTATATGTATATTTTCCTTAAATCTATGTCATTTCATTAATCTTTCATATATATATACTATTAATTTCCCCAATTTCAACTTTCCCTTTCTCGGTTTGCTATAGGAATGAAATCCTAATTTAATCTTACATGAAAATCATTTAATTAAATTAATTTAATTATTTAAATTTTATAACATAAATATTTAAATATAATATTACAAAATTCTTCTTAAATTCCTCTCCAACTAGATCTTCCAACTATAGGTTTTCCTCTTCTACCATTCAACAGCTGCTGCAACATCACCCAAGCTGCAATCGCACACCCCTCTCTCACGTGAATGTGCTGAGACGGAACAGCAAGGGTGACAAAAAAAAAAAAAAGTTAATAGGAAAATGAATATGGAAATTGGTTTTATTGTAATTAAGTTAATTAAATTCTTTAATCCATTCCCTATTAATCATTAATTCCTCCACTAATTCCATCAACCAATGCATGTTTGCTGAAGTTGAATTTTCAGTATGCTACAATAACTTCTATAGTAGATACAATACTACACTGACTGGAAAAACATAGAAATTACAAAAAAAAATAAGTGATTTATTTTAATTATTTTGTAAGTATTTATATATATATATATACATACATATATTACCAGGTTGGGAATTACATCCAATGGAAGTCTCATATGCGTGATTTACAACCTCAAAGCCGAGAAATGGGATGAGAAATATAACACTGAGGCTAGAGAAGTCCCAAGGATTGGTTTTACATAATAGCTGCTTTACATAATTTGCCCCTATTCATTAAACATAATTGAATAATAATAATTATAGCTTAATTGTCATACTCAAATTAGTCTTGAATATTAATTATTTTTTCCATTGCATTTGCTTTGAATAATTAAAATCATATGATATGCCTTAGGATCACATGGATTTGTTGTGTTTAACATAACCAACTTCTGCCTTGTACTTCTCTTATGTAGCTCTTATTTGCTGATTTTCATGATCTTTGATTGCCTAGGACCACAATTTGGTACTCATCCATCAATTGCTCGTAAGAAGTTGGTTTCTGTCTTGCATGAAAATGGTAATACGTGCTCCCTTATTGATGATATTGTGATTATAAAGAGATATTCTGATGGATCATGCAACGCCATCCCTGTTTCCTCAGATGATGAGGCTCTTTCTAAAACCATAAAAGAGGTTGGTCGATCATTCAGCTCGCCAATGAATTTACCAGATTTGTGCCTTGCATGGGGTTGTTTCATTCTTATTTTTCACTGTCACTCCAGATAAAAAGGGAAAAAGTCAAGTTTATTTGGACCAGGTTTTCAGGATTGGATTCGTATTACCAGATACAAGCAGAAGATCCAGAGAAGCTTGGGTGTAGAGTTACTCAAACAATTTCGTTGTGCGCTCGTAATAGCAAGTCATCTGAGGGAGATATAAGACATGGCATGTCAGATGTTCAGGCCAGGGATATTCTTTCTCAGATGGACGCCAGAATCCAAAAGCTCTATAATACATTACCTCCTAATGCTTTGTTCATTGTATGTACTGGTCATGGAGATACAGCTAGTGTTCAAAGGTATGCATTTTTCCTTGACATTGATGTTGACATGATTATAGAACCTCTGCATGCCATTGACGTGATTATTGACCTCTGAGTGTCATTCTTTATATTTATTTTCCTGTTTGATTTACAGTCATGCTATTCATCATTTTGGAAAAAGCTAGCACAAATAAAACTATGCATCTTCCAAGTAAATTGAAGTATGAATTTGATGAAATCATTATTTTCCCTCTTAAGGTTTGGATACGTAGAAGATATTTGGTATGTGCATGAATAATGATACACTCTTTTCCCTTTTAAATAGTTATATTTCTGTAAACCCTTAGAAACTTCATATTTAACCCACGCCCACCCCAAACGTAACCATTGCACCTGATAAAAGAAGGGGAACATTATTAGAAAGCACCGGACTAAGAGCAATAACTAGTAGATTGAAAAAAAAATCTACAAGGAAAAGAGCACAAATGTGTTGACTTTCATGCATGCGCCATAAGTCGAGTTGAGCTCACAAGATGAAGTCGACTGACTTCGGATACAACAACGCGCAAATCAATGAAATGCGTGAAAAATCCCAAAATAGCTTTGATCGACGAACGGACTTCGCCATCACGCTCAAAACATCAAATTAATTAGAATATACATATTGACAATTGACGGCCAACCGACAAGAAGGACATCGCAGATACGATATCAAGATGGGAGGTTGACGACGCCAAACGACCTTCGTTCAGAAATTGATTGCGTTAAGCCAAAACATCAAACCTATCAAATGAAACTGTTTACGCTCAATTCAGATGAGTCTACGCGAATATCGAGGGATCAAATGTGACAACGTGCAATTTTGAACTGAAATTGATCCGATTCGACACCGACTAAATGGCCTCGCGAAATGGACTACGCCGTTGCGTCCGGAACATCAGAATAACTTAAGATTAATATATATATTACACATATAATAATGTTGTCGTAAAGTTCATATTAGGGTTAATTAAACACTTAAATAAAATTAGCTTTTATAAATCCCCTTTACATCTAACCCTAAGACTATATAACACTCCCTAACAGCCGTCCCTAACTCCATTCCACGCGCTGCACATTTCTCTCTCGGTCGAATCCCTTCTTGTCCGTCCCCAGCGGCACAAAAGATTCCGCCCCAACAAGACATTTTTCTCCGCTACAATTCGTCCTCCTGCAACTTGCCGCAAACCTTTCTCTCGTGGGGAACCGCACAACGTTCGACCCGAGCCGCAATCGTAAGTGGCCTCTGATAATTAATTCCCCACCGTTGGATTTGCCTTGATTTGCCACGGATTTAATCTTGTCACAATTGAGCCACATGCTCTTTGTTCCTTGGATGAATCTTCGGGGAAGGAACCGCTTCGAGAAGGAACCAAATTGATAGTGACCTTTCGAGAAGACTCAGAGACAATGGTGGAGAGGAAGGAAGAGAGAGCTCGGGGAGAAAGGAGTTTGCTACCAGGAGAGGGAGATCTATCAGTGGAAGAAGAAGAAGAAGAAGAAGAAGAGATAAAGATCACTATTATTCCCCTTCGTTTTCTGAGCTTTATTTATAGCTAGTTTCTTTACATTCTTGCCTATTCTACTACTTTCTAGATTGTTAGTTATTTCTTTTCTTTACATGATGTTATCATCGATCTTGATTTCTTTATCTCGTTTTTCTATCGTTATGCGATCCGGAAAGATCTTGATTTCTTCTCTGTTATTCTGTTGTTGTAGTTATCTGATCTGGTATTCAGTGGATCTCTGGGTTTTCTTTACTTAAGTAGTGACTTGTATTTATTTTGTTATTTTATTTAATAAAGTCTTTTAGCCAAACTGGGGGTTTTCTTTTTCTTGTGCTGTTGATGTGTGAAGCTCTGTCTAGGTCCATATCATTACCCCCTTCCCAAAAATCGATCTTGTCCTTAAGGTCAAAATTGTGGTAAGCCAAACTCCTTGAATGGTATCCAAGATGCATCCTTTGTTAATATACCATCCCATTGTATTAGTAGTTCTTTAATAGTCACTGTTGTAGTATTGTTCTTTCATCTAAAACTTTGATGGGTTTAACCAATGGTCCTATGAATTGTCTTTAAGAGTATACATAGCTTGTAGTCTTGTCAGACTTGTTGAGTCTAATACATGGAATACATTGTGGATCTGTTGTTTCCGGAAGTTTCACTTTATATGTTCGAACCTATCTTTGTAGAATTTTAAAAGGCTCATATTATTGTCTTTGCAATTTTGTAAGGATCTTTGTGATCAAATGCAGAAGGTTGTAATTTTACTAGACCAAATCATGTATTTGGAATTGAAGTTCTCTTTTCTGTTTAGCCATCTATTGCATTCTATTTTGAGCTTCTTGTAAATTCTCTTTAAGTAAAGTATTTTTGTCTCTTTGTTGTAACAATGTGTCTACCTTTGTATTATTAGATGTGTTACGTTGTATGATATGATTGGAGGTGGAAGTCTCCATAAACTATTTGGAAAGGAGTCATCTTTGAGGTGTTTCAAGTGTTGTAGGAGAATTCCATGGTGAAACCGTAACCAATTCTTTGGTGTCTCAAGCAGCTCCTAAGGTATTGTTCTAATGTCGTTAGTGACTGGCCATATGATTGGGGATGATATGAGCTACTATGGCTAAGTGGTTCCACTTAACCTGAATAACTCTTGCAAGAAATTGCTCATAAAGATAAGATCCCTATCTGACACTATACTCTGTGATATGCTATGGAGTTTGCATATATCTGAAATGAAAATGTGAGCAATAGATGTTGTTGATAAATTGGTGTGATAAGCTGAAAAATGTGCATACTTTGAGAGTCTATCTACCACCACTAAGATAGCTATTTTATTATGAGATTTGGGTAATCCTGTGATAAAATCCATTGAGAGTTCCTCCCAAATAGATGGGATGGTTACAATAGCCCGTAGGTTTCTCATATATTTCACTTTTGATATACGGGGCGTTCTATAAATTGTTGAATGTCTTACTTCATTTTTTTCCAATAAAACTGCTGAGTTATTCTTGTTAATGTTCTTTTTATTCCACAATGACCCTCTACTGGTGATGAATGTAGTTCTTTCATGATTGTTATTCTTACTTCTGATTCTGTCGCTATTACAATTCTATTTTTGTAATATACTAACCCATTAGAAATTCTGTGTTTTGGAAAAAAGACTGATTTTTCTGTTATCTGCTGATAGAGTTGTTGCAATTCTGGTATAACTTGTGTCTCATCTTTAATTTGTTGTATTAAAGAGATGAATTGTTGGGTATAAGCATAGAGACTCTGATAGGTAGAAACCTTTGAAATGTCTGTTGTAGATTGATCTGCTTCTGGACTGTAATTCTTGTGGGACAAGGCATCAGCTGCTTTGTTTATGATCCCTGGTTTGTATTCTATTATATAATCAAAGCTCAAGAGTTTGATTAAGAATCTTTGCTGTTCTAGTGTCTGAATTGTTTTGGATTAATAGTGCTCCTATCGTAATACCTGAAGCATCTGTTTCTAAAATGAAAGGTATAGAGAAATTTGGAAATGCTAATACAGGTAAGGATACCATAGTTTCTTTTAGATGTATGAATGCCTTTTTAGCTTCTTACCACCAAATTGCGCTAGCTAGTGATGTTAATGGTGCAACAATTGTTGATACGCCTTTACAAATTTTCAATATCCGTTAAACCCGTGAATCCTCTGCTTAAGTTGGACCGCCATGATTATCGCTTCAATTTTCTTTTAATCTACTTCTATTCCTGAGATATGGCCTGATTCTATTTTTTTCCGGATGAATGAGCAGGTTTGATAAACAATGCATTTTGTTTCAGTTTCTCCAGAACTGCTTGTAGATGTTATTGATGTTCAATGGTAGAACTGTAGATTAATATATCATCAAAGAATACTAACACAAATTTGCGTATGAAGGGTTTAAGTATTGTATTCATCATAGCTTGGAAGGTTGATGGTGCATTTGTTAACCCAAATGGCATGGCTATGAATTCATAATGTCCTATGCGTTTCAATGTGTATATATCCTCCTCTCGCCATTCTTATTTGGTGGTACCTTGAACGCAAATCTAGCTTGGAAAAAAATCCATGTAATTCATCCATTAATTCCTCGTGTTGGTATGGAAATTGGATGGTGATTTTGTTTAGTTCTATACCCACAAAATCTCCAAGTCTATCTTTTCTTTATTAACAAGGCGGTGAAGAAAAGGGCTAATGCTTTCCCTTATTATCCCTGTATCCAATATTTCTTTGATCAATTTCTCAATTTCTGTCTTTTGAAAATGTGGATATCTGTAAGATTTAACTTTTATTGGTTGAGTGTCAGGTGACAGATGGATATGATGGTCTATTTCCCTTTTGGGAGATAAGTCTGATGGAGTTTGAAATAAATCTTGATCGATGTAATACTTGTATATTTGCGTAGTCAGTTCAATTTTTTGTGGATTCAACCATGATACCTCGATGGGTAGATGCTATCTCATCCTTGTTTTTTCGCTAAACCGATGTAGTAATGCTTTCCACATTTGAAGCTGTTTCCTTGTATTATTGTGTCATTATATCAAGTTCATAATGAGCTTCCTATAACGTGGTGCATTCTCCAGGTTGTTCTAACCATTGACACCTATTACTACATCCGCCTTGCATGTACGAAGGTAACAATCATATGAATGTATATCCTTGTAATTTGATAGTATGTTGGAGCAAACTCACGAGCATTGGAGTGGCTCTCGATATACCTTTTCAACAAAGGTCTTTCCCAATTAGGTTCAAATTTACCGCCAATTTCACGATGAGGATGATTGGTCTTCAAAGACTGACCAATTCCTTCAAAAGCTCGAGGACGCATCAGATGATCGAATGCTGACATCCTCGCCGATGGACTTCTAGATTTTGAGCTTGGAGCATAACCTCGTCGCGATCAAGCTCTTCCATCTGAGCATTCTCATCTTGGGTAAGATTTTGTTGAATGGCTACCTGAGCGGGTAGTTCAACTGAAAGTGGTAAAATTGCTTCAACCCCAAACACAAGGTATGTAGAGACTTTGTAGAATGGTAAGCCCATACGCTTCCACAAGTTTCTATGTCACTCTTTTATTTTTGTGAATTTTTCTAAACAATACTTTTATTAAATGCCCCGCCTAAGTCATGTGTTCTTGGATTATGATTGAATTAATATCGCCAATCTTATGTCGATCGAAATTAAAAATTTTAGTTTTAAAGGTCGATCCGTTATCTGAAATGATGTGGTACACCAAATCTATAAACAATAGGTAAAGAAGTTGGTCACTTGTTCACCAGAACTTCTTTAAATGGTTTTCACCCACTTAGAAATAATGGTCTAAGATGAAGCGTGGCCACCGATGATGGTGGATCAATTGGTCCAATTACATCCGCCCCCCAAAGACTCAAACGCCAAGATGCTATCGTGCAACGGATTTGGAGGCTGATGAATTATGTTACCATGGACCTGACATTCATGGCATCTCTTGGCATGATTGATACAATCTTTTACCATGTACGCCATTAAGATCCAATTCTTTTAATTTTGAAAGCCATTTTAGACGATTGGTGCACCACAAAGTCCTGATGGATTTCAACAATTACTTTGTTCTTCTATATTCCCAAACATCGTAGCCCACATCCGTCAAGGATCTACGATGTAGTATTGCCAACATAAGCATATACAAAGCCTTTTCTCAAGTCAAAATTTTATCGACTTATTACTTGGCATTTGTCTTCCTTGAAGTAGAAGGGTTTCCAGCCTTCCTTCTACCGCAAGAATTTCATGTGGTTTTGCTTCCTCAGTTGAGGTCTTTCATCCGGAATGGTTTGAAGTTTGTCTTGTTAACTTTGGAAAGTAATTTGTAAGGAGTATAAGGAGCATCATGAGTCGCTGATTTGTGTTTGATGACCCCTCTTCCAAATGGGGATTTTAAATTTATCTCTAGACTGAGTGCAAACACTAATTATAGATGTGCCATCCATACTGCCATTTCTTTAGCTAATTTAGCTAAGCCGCTATTCCTAGCCTGAGACTCAGTCATAATGACATTTAGAATTTGCTTCATAAGTTCGAGAACTCGCTTTGTGATAAGTCAAGTTGATTGAAAGGCGACACATTGATGACGACGAGAATCGCCATAAATTTGATTCTGGACCCCCCATGGAAATGGCTTCCTCTAAACCCGCCACCAACGCTTCATATTCGCTTCGCTTGTTGGTTCGGGTTGAGTTAATTTATAAGAATGTCTCAAGATGCCACCCGTGTGATCAAGATGACCGATACCTGAGCCTTTGAGAGAGATTTGAGGGTTGAGTGTATCTAATGGACGAAGCTCCATCAAAATACAATTCCCACATTTGTTGATTTTCTTTTCATATATGTGCATGATTTGCTCATCGTGAAGATCATCATTAAGCAATGAGTCCGCCGATATGAGCGGCAAGAAAATCGCTAGAATTTGCCCCTTCACCGCTCGGGAACATATGTAATATCAAATTGACGCCCCATCGCGCGTTTAATTGCCAACGCTGGTTTTCATCAAGAACTTCAACGGATCGATCCTTGAGATAGGGTAATTTTATGAGATAGCATGTAATGACGTAAGCAACAAAAAAATTAACGCCAAACAATGCTTCTCAATTGAGAATAACGCCTCCTATTAGTTTTCTTAATATAATAGTAGCTTTCTTTCCTTTCCTCATTATGTTGCCAACAAAGCACCTAGAGATTCTTCCAAAGGTTGCGGTACAAGATGAGAGGCTTTCCCGAGATCAAGAATGGGTGGGTTCAATGATATCTCGATACCGTCAAGGCCTCTTGACATTCTTCGTCCCACTTGAAAGGAGTATCTTTCTTCATTAATTTTGCAAAGGTCGATACCTCTGATTTGATATAAATCTTCTAATGAATGCGAGATGTCCTGGAGTGAAGTTGACTAAGACTCCTTGAGGAGGCATTTCGACAATCGCTTTGATTTTGTTGGGATCGATTTCAATCCTCCACTACAAGACAACATATCCAAGGAACTTTCCGAAGAGACTCCAAAGCGCACTTGAGAGGATTCATCTTGAGATCATATTTTCGATTCTTTCGACGATCCTTAAATCATCGAGATGATCCATCTATACTCTTAACAACAAGGTCATCAACATAAGACTCTACTTTTGATGAATCAACTATCAAAGATTCATAGCTCTGTATGTAAAAGATTCTTCAAGCCGGGGCACATCAGATAGCAATATATGCCAATCAAGGCCCCCAATGAGGTATGCTTCATCTTCGTGAGCCATCTGATTTGATTGTAACTGACGATCCGGCCCATAACGAACATGTCATGGTTTGTGGTTATCCACTAACGCTTCCGATACGTAGTTTAAAGTCATTTGGACATGCTTTGTTTAAATCTCAAGTCGATACTGATCTGATCGACCATTCTTCTTTTCAGGGGACAATATTAGCTATCCTCGGCATATTTTTCTTCTCGAATAAAATCACTTCAATGAGCTTCTTGGTTTCGCAACTACCATTTTTACTCTCAATCTCATTGCTAGGGACTTGCTTGGGTGCGCATCCGACTTGATGCTAATTTGTGAGCTACATCGGGATAAGCGACATTTCAGCATATGTCCAGCAAAGCAATCCAATTCACGCGAATGTTTTTAATTCTTCCACTTTATCTTGAAGTAGAACGATGAGCGTTGAGGATCCTCTCGTTCCCAGATTAATTTCTTTAAGTTCATCCATAACGCCACCATCTTCAAGCTCTTCAAGTGCTCGGCTTCTACTTCTTCATTATTTGTGAGACTAACATTAAGAATGACATTCTCTTCATCATCTCAACTTCTATTCTGTTATAGCGTAGCGGTATATTGTGGACCATTATCTTGGATGAAAGGCCTTTGGTAGTGTTTATTTCTCTTACCAATGGTTTGAGAACCTTTTGGGTACCACATCATTTCAAAAGCTTAGTCCTTTGCTTACTTGCTCCTTGGACCCATGCTTCGCATTAGATTTTGCATCTTTGGAGTAATATTTTGGTATCTTTGTAGGCATAGCTTCTTCCTCTTCAGATATGCATTACCCAATCAGGATCTTCTTCTTGACACCCCTCGAATTTATAAAACAGGCTTCCTGGCCCGTGCTTTCCAGGGAGAGGAGGTACATAGAAGGTCACCAGTTCCTCGATTTTATGAGTTTCTCGAGGGGTGATTTCTTTAAAATGTTGAGGAGGAATAGGAGTGACTACAAGTGTAATCTCTCTGCGATGGATATGATTGTTTTAAAGTATGTGCACCTTACCTTCAAAAGCGATTCAAATTCATAATCGAGTCAAATGATTTTCCTCAATCGGTGTTTATCTTGGAAGATTCGCATGGACCTTTGGATTTGAAAGGAACACATTCATCTTCTTCTTGATATCCTGCTGATGAGGGGCATGTTATTGATTTTGGACTGTTCTTTATATCCCTGGGATATTTGGAACAATCTCTTTTCCTTTATTCTTTTAATTTCTCCCTTCTTCTTAACTTGTTCTTTTATGGGTTTTGAAGTAGATGCGATTATTTCTTGGTTGTTTTGTTAGCTTTGATTCCTTGGAAGAAAGTAGCATCTTGATATATCTTCATTTCATGCACATAAAGGTTGCATGTCACCCACAATTTGGCATTCTTCTCCATCCTTCATATATTTCATACATTGATGTAATGTAGATGGAACAATGCCATACTTATGAAGCCATGGTCGACCGGAAGAGCTCACGAATGAAGTATCGATCACATGAAATTTGGCTTATGGAGGTCTCCAAATTTAAGAGGGAGGACGAATGATCAGATAGTTTTCTCCATTCATTGAAAACCTTGAATGACTTTATCTCGTCTCGGATGTTGTACATCTAGAGATAGCCATCTAAGAGTTCTCAAGTTCATAAGATTCACGGAGGAACCGGATCAATTAAGATTCGCGGTATCATAATTTCATCACTTTCATTGTAACATATCTAGAGGAGATTGCTCTGATCCAATTAGATCATCTTGAAAATGTGAGGTTTGAGGCTCTTGAACATGCAAGGTCTCATTAGGCGTTGATA
This sequence comes from Cymbidium sinense, assembly GCA_021442155.1. Classification (NCBI taxonomy): domain Eukaryota; kingdom Viridiplantae; phylum Streptophyta; class Magnoliopsida; order Asparagales; family Orchidaceae; genus Cymbidium; species Cymbidium sinense. The sequence continues at coordinate 99,971,610 of CM038226.1, read as the reverse complement.
AAATATGCTTTTGAACTTTCGGCTCTTTGAGAGCTTCAATTAAGGTGTTGAGATCTTGACATTAGGCGTCTTCGTATACCTAAAACGTAATTTTCTTAGATGGGATAGAATATTGTAGTCGATCCCTTTTGATGAAGGCTTCTTATTTGAATCCTTAGGGATAACTTTTCATTGATTTCAATTTCTTTTCCTTTATCCATTCATTGGCTCTTTCCTCTGTTAGGATGGTAACACTTTCGACCACTTATCTGTACTTGAGCTTTCATTTATTCAGAATCTTGGATGTTCGATTCTTCACATCTCCGTCAATGATAGATTAGAAGATTCAAAATTCGCCCAACTTTATATTTTTTTTTATGTGTTGATATGGTGAGCTCGATTCATCTTCATTTGGGAAAGCGAGTTCTCTAAATTTCTTAACTTCATGCATCATTAAACAAAACTTCGGTAGGAAGTTCTTGACTTCTTCCCTGCTTCTTCATTGATCGAAGATTTGTAATGAATTACGCAAGCGTGATAGTCGCTTCGATTGTATATAATCTTCCATATTATTGATGATGATTGTTACGTTGCGATCATCATAGTAGTAACATTTTATTATGCCTTCTTTTTTTATTTAATTTATCTTTTCGTTTGGCAGGTTTCTTAGCCTTCCCTTACGATATTTGGCTAGGTCGTCCTTCATGAGATGAACTAGCCTTCCCATAACTTAGGTTTTGTCTCAACTCAAGTACGGGCTCAAGTGGTGATTTCCGCTGAATACCTGGGACGCCTTCTAATTGTTTCAACATTTTTTCTGATCTTTTAGAGGCTGACTTGCATCTTTCATTATCGACGTTTCTCTTTGCCTTTATCATTTGCTTGAGTCTTGGAGATGAGGTGATTACTTTTGTGGATTCTTTCTTGGACGCCAATACACTGTCAGATAATGTGAATTCTCCATTTTATATTTTGCTCTAGTAATCTTTGAATATGTAGCAATCTTCAATGGATGGCGAGCACGATGATATGGGCAATAGTTAGGATTATCGCTTGTCCGACCTCTTGGTCTTTTACACTCGATAGTTGGAGACACTTTGAGTGCATGTTTAAACAATTTAGCCACCCTCTTAAAGAATACTCTTTGTTTAGCTTTTCTTTTAGGGTTGGCCATTGAGTCATTCTCCTTTTGTTTGTTTTGGTCGCTCGCCCTTGCGACCTCGAAACATCATTACCTCCAAGTATGAGCTTGGGTTGTGGAGCGATTGAATGATTGTTTGGTCTTTCTTGATACAAGCCTTTCTTTATACATATGCTAACGCTTACATGTATCCTTCTTGAATGAGGTGAAATGTGTTTCACCCTTCTTGATCCGAGCTTTTGCTCTTTTAGATTTATCTTGGGCTATCGAACGGATAAATTTAATTTTTCAAATTTAGCCCTATCAAGTAGCTTTGAAATGTGAGATCACGAAAGATAAGCGCCATCTTATCATCGAGCCATCAATTGGATCAGACGTTCTTCTTCTAATTGTTGCTCACATTTCATATTATTTCGCCAACGTGTAATATATCTTGTTACTGACTCGTCTCTCTTCCTCTTCTCAAAACGAGATCGAATTGTTGTCTTTTAACTCGCTAACCTTTAACGAACATATTTTCAAGTTCGGCAAAAGTTTTGATTGAGTCTGACAACTCAAAGATACCATTCGAAAGTTACAACACGAATTGATGGAATAATATCATTGCTGTTACCACGGACGCTAACCGCTGATGTTGCTTAGATTACCATTTCGTCAAATAAATTTACATTGAATATCCTTTGGATATGGAATTTGATCATATTCGGATACGGCTGCTCACCAACGATGATGCGGTGTTAACGCCATATTTTCTTCAACAGATCATCGCGTCAGATCATCATTTTTTGCTCATTTTATATTCGAAGATTTCTTTATCTTTGGCTTTCATTTTTGAATTTGTCTCGCTTTGCCAAAGTGGTAGTATCGAAGGTGGGGATTTTCTTCCCTTTCTTCTTCTTCTTCTTGTTCCTCTCTCAAGACTTGAGGGTGCTTCCTCTATTTGAACATTTGTTGTTCTTTCGTTGTTGTTGCACGCTATTGATATTGGCGACACCAAATGGTTCAATCGACTTGTACCATATACACCACCGCAAGGTTGATCCTCCTCTTCTTCTTCATCCTCGATAATTTTGTGATCTACGTTTCCAATGGACTCCGACGAAGTGTGGAATCGAAACTTCTTCAATTATGCATCAAGTTAACCTCCTTGATGGGATTGATTTATTTAATCCCCTTGAGGATTCTCCGTGTACCGCCGATATTTTATCATGGGCCCTCTTTGCTCATCACATAGATTTGAGCTCCGGAATTCAGATGTCATGCCGCTTTGCTCTAAAAGCAATTTTTTTGAGTAGCTCGACATCTAACCTTTCCATGGACCTTCGATTCTGACGATGGTCGTGTCACAAGCCTTTTGAGATTGTTGACATGGAAGTGGACGAAGTTTGTACGCCAGTTGCTCAAGAACTGCTTCTTTAATAGTAACGCTACCAAATTGGATGGTATCCCTGCTTCCAAAGATTGATGATGTCCAAACGGATGTGGCTATCCGGGTATGTGACAAATGATATCTCCTGAAGTGTTGAAAGTAAAAATTATAATTAAAAATAATCAGACTATCACCTTACTTCAAAAAATATAGAAAGACAATATATTAAGCATATGCACTAAATAAAATCTCAAATGACTTAAGACTTTAAGAATGAGCTTTAAGTTGTCAAGTTTAACTTATCATTTCATTTCATTTTCATTTCTTATTTCATTCATTTTCTTTATATACTCCACCGCAATTATAACTTAGATTTGACTTAAAGATGGAAAGAGAAACCGATCCCACGGAGTCGCTAGAATCTTGATCCGAAAATTGCCACAATTCTTTTGGAAAATAAAAAGAAAGAGAGTTGTTTAAGTTGTGATAATTTCGTGGCGATGAATAGTAGATAAGACACTACCCAGAGATTTTATTCTCATTTGGTGAGAACTTTTATATCCGGTTCGTTTTCCTATGAAGCCCCTATAGTTAATTACCCTCCCAATACCGAGAGAGCACTTTCGAGCTACCAATGAATCGTTAAAGAACGAGTATATAATCAGTGAGTAGTTTAACTTATAAAATTTATTATTTTAACTTAAAACTTTTGTGGGGAACGATGACGCTCATCTAGATCTCTACGTATCGTCGGATCCCTGATCCGCAATGAGGAGGTAGTGACCAACCCGACCAAAGATCCTTGTCGCAACACATGGGTTATGCCGCCCGTGTAGACAGGAGTTTGTCTATGACAAATATAAGTCATTCTTAGCTAACATGGGCTTTTTGCCCAACCAAATACATTCTACATTTCACAAAGAGCAAAGCCGTTAGAACATACGAGCTGGGCCGCAATGTGGTCATATCCGAAACCACGGCCGAGGGCTCGTCAGAATCGCCATTTATGGATATCAGCAAAACCACGCTAGAGGACACGCCAATGCCCCACGGGAATATTTGAGTGGGTAGGTATTTAATTTGACATTTTCAGGAGCAAAGTTTTCTTAATTTGTCACCCGCAAACAAATAAGGAGGGGTGGATTGATTTTTTTATTTTTTAAGTTTTAATTTAAATAATTCATTTCTTTTATTTATATTTATTTTCTTTTGAATTTTGATCATTTTATGATCGATTTTAGATTTGAATATACGATCATTTATCATCGAAATTTTAATTATAATTACCCTTCGATCATGCGCTAATATCAATCGATACCTTGTCACTCCCGCTTTTCCGAGGACGATTATCATCTCAAAGATAATCCTTCAAAACTCATTCCACAATAACATGTATGACGGCCGTCTGAAATTTAGTCGGTTGATTCATATTTTCTATTACATAATTAGCTTCGGATATTATTCATTTGAAATTTTATAATATCACATCTTTAGGTTTTGTTAACTAGTGACCAAACCGGATAAGCAAGATGCTTTTGTATTGACATGATGATTACTTCAACATACAAAGACTGCTTTTTTTTTAAAATTTGTATGACATAAATGTCAAGTTGAAATATGTGACAATTTGAATTTTAGTTTTGACATTTTAGGTTAGCGGGTCAAAACCAAACCGGAAGTATAGATCTGTTTCTTTTATTTATTTTTGCATTTGGATCACATATCTTTCTAGATATTTGATTTATATATCATTTCAAAAAAAATAGATTTCTATATATTTGATTGGGAATATGATATATTCATTTGCCAAAAAATCTCCATTTTATGCCACCAATAAGGAAAAGAGTAAATAAATTATTTTGGAATTTGATCGAAATATAAAGTAATGGGCCTAAAATAAACAGACTGATTTAAGCTAAGAAATCGTTTATAATGTAAATGAAACATAAAGGAAATAAATCATTTTGAAAGCTATAGATCAGTAATGTAAAATGAACTTTGACTTGATAAGAGAACTTTTCTCTAGATCAAACATAAAGTGAAATGAATCATTTTGTTTCATATGATCAAATATAAAGAATTTAAAATGAACTTGATTGATTTGCTAACCCTTTCTATGACAAATCAAGAAACATAAATGGGTTGAAATAAATCATTTTGATGGCCTATATGATCAATCATCCATACCTGTTCTCGATAAGGAGAAGACAAAAGATATGAGTAGATGTCATATGTCATTTAAGAAGTGGATTAATTAAAATCCACATCCTTACATGCAAACTCAAAATGTGACAAGCTCATTAAATTTATTAAGAAGATATGGTAAAAGAATTTATTTTCCTTCAAAGTGATAAAGATGATATACATTATTAATGTCCATGTATGTGATATGACAAAACATAAATTTAGATGATTTTCTTTAACTTATGATAAGCATATAGTGTCATGTCATAAGATAGATGAAGAAAAAGCATAAATAAGAGATAGACAATTTCTCATAAACTTACTTCCTTCTCCTCTCTCTTTACTACTAGTCAAGTTCTTCAATCTCAAGAAAGGGTTAAGTTGTGCCACATTGAGTAAGTTTTCTAACTGACAATTTTTTTGATATCTTCTGATATACGATGTCATATATGATAGATATTTTTTTATTTATTTCAAGCTTTATATTTAAGCATGTCCAACATGTAACATGTAAGTAGAAATTTTAGAAAGCATTAAATAACGATATCATAATGATCACAAAAGATAACTATGATGTAAAAAATCAATACATAAGATTCAGACCATAAATAAGCATTGATTAATTCATATACTAGCATTTGTCATGAATAGATATGTTATAATCAAAGATAAAGATCAAGTCACATTTGCCACAAAATAGTTTGCGTGATATAAAATCAAAGATAAAGATTCACATTTGAGAGAAAATTTTAAAAATGACAATTAAGATTCCATCCCTTTTCTTCTATCTTTTTTTAAATAAATTCCTCAATCATCCCCGATGGGGCTACTGAGACTGGCCTTCCACCACGCCAAGAAAGTGCGTGTCATGAGACACCTCGAAGAAAAATTTATTCACACCACGCGAAAAGGCGATGAGAAACACAAGATAACAATAAATTTCCACCATGTTGGAAACATGAGAGTATTTATAATAATAAATTTAAAGTTTCAGATTTGCATAAAAAAGGAAGTTGTTTGCATGTATATTTAATTAAGAGATAATAATCAATTACAACAGGCCTCCACATGCGTAATTCATGAGGAGTCACCACGCCAAGAAAGACGCATGGATGTCGAGACACCATAATAAATTTTGATAAGATAAGATTTTCCTATTAACAAGATATCAAAATAATAAACAGACAAATATGAAAAGAATGAAACCCATAGTAATAGTAGATATGATATTTAAGCCACACATCCTTCCTTATAAGATTTTCAAACTTCGGGCTCAAATAAAAGAAATTTTCAGCAAGCTCATAAAAGAAATAATTTGGTTCCCCTTGATAAAAATGATTTCAGCATACTTTATACTTTTAAACAACAAATTAATAATTTTCCCTTTTCACAAAAAAAATGAAGCATGTATCATATCCATAAAATAATCAGTTAATCAAGAAAGAAAAGAAACATGAAACATAAGAAAGACAAGTAATATGATATTTAAGCTATACATTTTACTATGATACTTCTATCTTTCTTTCTTTTTTTTTTCATATATAAACAAATTGATAGCTTTCTCTTTTGATAGAAATAATTTCTATTCCCTGATAAAACAATTTCCATAATTTCCCCTTTGATAAAATGATTTCAGATATGGGAATCAAGGATGTTGCATAATTTGACAAGAAATGGATGAAATATAAATTAGTCACTAGTTTCCATAACCATGCACTCATGAAACCTGAAACCATATCTCACAATTTGTATAATTTAACTTGATAGAGAGACTAATTTCACAGAAGCTTTAATCTATCACCAAAAAAGTCTTCCAATTCTTAGATACGACAAATATGTAAACAGTTAATGCAGAAATGAAATGACATGAAGCAAGTGCAAGAAGAAAAGCATGCTGGATTTGAAAAGAAATGTTGCACACGAACAAAGTGACAAATACAATCAGCAAGAAAAGCAAGATGTCACGAGGATAACCCTCATCTTTCCTCTCTTCCACTTTTAGTTTATACAAGCAAATTTTCACCAATGGGACTTACCAAATTGATTTAAGGCAAACGAGGAGAAACAAAGAAAGTTTTATAAAGATAAGTCCAACATTTTAATTTCGTTATTGCAAATCCAGATGTATAAGTTACCAACCAAAGAGATAAAGAAGAAAGATATAGTTTGGTGAGTATTAAGGATAAAAATAATAAAGTCTTCTTAAAAGATATTGAAAATAGGTGGATGAGTATTTTAATAAACTTTTCAAGAAGATAGACGATTGAAAGAACTTAATACCCTAAACAAAAAAAATAGATAATTTCATTTTTATCGTCAGATTAGTAAATATGAATGAAGCTTTAAAGAAAATGAAATGTAAAAAACAAGAGACGGATAATATTCCAATAGAAGTGTGGAAATGTTTAGGAGATCAAGGAATTTCTTGGCTACAAATCTTTTAATGTTATTTTAAAGACAAAAGATGTCGAGAGTGGAGATAGAGTTTGTTGGTTCTATATTTAAGAATAAAGGTGATGCACAAGATTGTAAAATTATAGGAATTAAGTTAATGTGTCATACATTATTATGGGTGAGAGTAATTGCATGTTACGATATAAGTTTCTCCAATCATTTGGTTTCATGCCGTAGATCTACTATGGATGCTATACATTTGTTAAGAGGTTTGATGGAGAAGCATAGAGAAAATAAAAGGATCTACATATAATATTTATTGATTTAGAGAAAGCTTATGATAAAGTCTCAAGAGATGTTCTTTGGAGAGTTAGAACGAAAGAAGTTAATATTAGTTATATTCAAGTCATTAAGGATATGTATACTAGAATCACTTGTGTCCAAACACAAGGAGGATTGACAAACTATTTTCCTATTTCGCTTGGATTACATCAAGGATCAACATTAAGCCTTATCTTTTACTTTAGTTATGGATGTTCTTACAGGCATTTACAAGAAGATGTACCACGGTGTATGCTTTTTTGATGACATTTCTTCTTGTTGATAAGACTAGAGAGAGTCCAACAAACTTGAATTATGGAGGTCAACTTTAGAGTCAAAGGTTTTCGCTTGCAATCTAAAACCGAATATATGGAGTGTAATTTTAGTTGTAGAAGTTTTTTGGTAGCTGAATTTTGGTAAGTCATTAATAAAAAAGATATATTTAACTCTATTGTTCAAAATGATGGTGAAATAGATGGAGATATTATTAGAATTCAAGTTGGATGGTTGAAGTGGAGGAATGCATCGGCCTATTATGTGATAAAAGTTCCACTTAAACTTAAGGAAAATTTTATAAGATGGTGGTAAGACCTAGAATGACTATGATGTAAGAATAAAAGAGAAACATAAGTAAGTTACAGAGAGGGATGCTCGTGGATGAGTGGCTTTACCCTGGAGATAGAATGCAAAATGAGTATGTTCGGGAAAAAGTTGGAGTCCTGGTAGATAAGATTAGGGAGAGTCGCTTAGATGGTTTACACATAAAGCCTAGTCAAATGAGAGAGAGCATTAGATTTTCCTTATGTTAAGAAATGTAGAGTAGACCTAAAAGACTTGGTTAAGATGTATAAAATGATCTTAGATACTCAATTAAATGACAATAATACAATGAGACGAAGGATTCATGAAACCTAAAGTGGGATTGTTGTTGTTGAAATCGAAGAAGTCCAACCATAACACAAATGGAAGAGGGAAACAAATCAGATTTCTTCAAGAAAACCCACACAAGAAAATATAACTTAGGATTAAACGAAATAAACGGGGTTTGGAAAGGACAGGAAGGATCCTCTAATTTGCTCGACTAGGGTTCTGCTTCAACCGAGAGAGAGAAATGAACTGCACAGTGAGTTCCAAGTGAAGAGGGAGACTGAGAGGGAGTTCGGCTACGCCGAGAGAGTCGAGAGAGAGAAAGAGAGGAGAGGAGAGAGCTTCAGAACGAGAGGGAGAGTCGAATGAAGAGAAGAATTATAATAACGAGTTCTCTACTTTGTGACCGCAATTCTATCCAAACGCCCAATGGATGAGAAGGATTTAATCTGATGGCGTGGGTTAGGTAAGGATTAGGGAGAATTAATTAAGTTAATTGAACATTATCTTAGTAATTAAGATAATTAGTCCTAATCACAGAAATTTTGACGAATCATCCTAATAATAAACTTAGCAATATATAATTTTAGGTATTTCGTTGTCAAGCAATACGCGATCGATTTTGTGATCATAGTCGACAACGTGCAGTCAAGTGAAATTAGGTTTAAATGTGATTGAATTGATCGACATTCGCATATATTTTGCCGAATCGATCGCGGAAGGCGTCGTTTGATAGGTTTCGACATTTCGGTGACAATGGCATTATCAATTTCGCGAACGGAGGTCGCCGGATCGTCGAGCTTCCACTGATATCGAATTTCATTAAAAGTAATTTTAATTGTTTGGTTGATCATTAATTGCCCCAGTCGGATGCAAAAGTGGGGTTTGGGTAGTCGACAAAAAATTTGTCGAAATAATCACGACAAATCCTTTAAATCATCAGAGCGCGTCGGAAGCGACGCTAGATGATAAATAAAAAATGTGAGCGCCGTGATCGCCCGCAGTTAAATAAGCAAGTTCCACATTGCGGACTGACGGCAAAGAAGAAAATGGGTTGGTGGTGAGGAGAAGAGATATAGGTTTTAAACTTTGATAGGTAAAGTCAACTGAAATGTAGTGTGATTATAAATAAAAGTTTGAAGGATAATGTTATAGTATTAGATAATAAAGATTATATTGATCTTAAGATTATCAACGTTATACATGCTCAAGTAAGTTTGGAGGTAAGCTTTCAAAAAAAAATTTTGAATGAATTAGAGGATTAATAAAAGATACACTTGAATAAAAGTATTTATTGGGGAGATTTAAATGTTTGTAGAGTAGTAGAAGATTTTAAAGTATTCGGTGGTTATGAATTTGGAGTAATGAAGAAGATGGTATATTAGATTTTCTTAAATTATGATTTTGTAATACTTTATTTAAGAAGAGATGAACATATTATTACTTATAAAATGGATCTAGTAAAACAGTGATTGATTATTTTTTGATAAGAAAAATATATCATTTAGATCAGAAAGATCAGAAGGCCATTCAAGTGAAATTTTAAGACGACCATTAGTTGATTTTAAGATTTGTAGAAGAGAAAAAATAAACTAAATTATCTGGATTATAGCAGACACTTAAATAACACAAAATAAAAATATTTTAAGAGATACAAGAAATTAGAGTTTGGGATGTTCATAATAACGTTATGAAAAAATATCAAGTTAAATTAAGAAAGTTGCTAAAAAATGTTCGACGAATCAAAGGAAAAGCTTCAATAAGATATGAGTGAAAAAAAGATAAGAAATAAAGAAGATTGTTATAAACTTGGTTTAGATGAAAAAACTCTGAGAGGAAAAGATATAAAATAACCCTTAGAGATTAAGAAAGAATATGATGAAAAAATTTAGTTTTAGTGATTTATCTGATAGATTAGATGAAAGATGAAGATGAATGTAAAACTAAAGAGATATAAGAAAGCATTAGTGAGTGAGATTAAGATGAAAATAATAAAGTGTTTTCTTAAAAAGATATTGAAAATAGGTGAGATTTTTAATAAATTTTTCAATGAATGATTTGAAAGACGATTGATTTTAAACCTTAATACCCTAAACATATAGAATTTCATTTTATCGATTAGTAAATGAAGTTAAGCTTTAAAGAAAATGAAATGTGGAAAAGCAAGAGACCGGATAATATTCCAAGTGTGGAAATGTTTAGGAGATCAAGGAATTTCTTTTTACAAATCTTTTAATGTTATTTTAAAAGACTAAAAGATGAGAAGTGGAGAAAGAGTTTGTTGGTTCTATATTTAAGAATAAAGGTGATGCACAAGAGTGCAAATTATGGGAATTAAATTAATGACATACATTAAAATTATGGGAGAGAGTAATTGAGCATAGATTACGATGTGACTGTAAGTTTCTCACAAGGTTTGGTTTCATGCCGGGTAGATCTACTGGATGCTATACATTTGTTAAGAGGTTTGATGGAGAAGCATAGAAAAATAAGAAGGATCATATATGATATTTATTGATTTAGAAAGCATGATAAAGTCTCAAGAGATGTTCTTTGGAGAGTTCAGAAAGAAGTTAATATTAGTTATATTCAAGTCATTAAGGATATGTATACTAAGTTACTTGTGTCCAAACACAAGGAGGATTGACAAAATATTTTCCTATTTCATTGGATTACATCAAGGATCAACATTAAGCCCATATCTTTTACTTTAGTTATGGATGTTCTTACGGCATTTACAAGAAGAAGTACCTTAGTGTATGCTTTTTCGATGACATTCTTGTTGATAAGACTAGAGAGGGAGTCCAACGAAACTTGAATTATGGAGGTCAACTTTAGAGTCTAAAGGTTTTAGTTTAAGTACAAAAGCGAATATATGGAGTGTAATTTTAGTTGTAGAAGTTTTAGTGGTAGTGTTGTGACTTTAGTGATCAAGTCATTAATAAGAGTGAGTGATTATATAAGCTCTATTCAAAATGATGGTGAAATATAGAGATGTTATTAGTAGAATTCAAGTTGAATGGTTGAAGTGGAGGAATGCATCCGGCATATTATGTGATAGAAAAGTTCCAATTAAACTTAAGGAAAATTTTATAAGATGGTAGTAAGACCGCAATGACTTATGTGAATGTTGGCCAATAAAAGAGAAACATAAGACTAAGTGTTAGAGATGAGGATGCTCAGTGGATGAGTGGCTTTACCTGAGATAGAATGCAAAATGAGTATGAGAAAAAGTTGGAGTAACTCAGGTAGAAGATTAGGAGAGTCGCTAGATGGTTTGGCCACATAAAGCGTCCTAACACTTCGATTAGGAGAGTAGATGCATTAGATTTGCCTTTTAAGAAAGGTAGAGGTAGACTAAAAGACTTGGTTAAGATGTATAAAAAATGATCTTAATATACTTGAATTAAATGAGAATTTGACAATTGGACACAATGGAGACGAAGGATCATGTAAAATACCCCACCCAAGTGGGATTAAGGCTTGTTGTTGTTGTTGTTGTGATTGATCATTAATTGATTCAATATTTTTTATTTAATTAAATTTTATATTTTAAAGCATTCAAACCGGATTTTCAAATTGAAGCGGATTTAATCGATTATCGTAATTAAGGGATTTTAAACCTCCACCATTTATTTAATTTCTGCGGCACGTAGTAGGTTAACACTATATTCACTCAATCAATCTCACGTCGCAAGACGCGTCATTTGTCCGATTTATATGCAAGAATTTACATGATGTGTAGCTACAACTCGATAGTATTGTCGCCAAATACCATTATATTACCAATATTGTAGTCAGATACTTCCCATGGCTCTTTTGAGTTGTGAACCATAGAGTGCACCTGATAAGAAAAAAGTCAGCTGTCAGTTAAGGTGGATTTAAATTTGTCTCTTTGGACAAACACCACCTTAGGCCTACAAGGTTTTCTTATTGACAACTCAGTTGTTGGGATCCTTCTGTCGTGACTACCTCCTGCTAAGGATTGGGGTGACAAATGAACCAATGGGATCTTAATGATCATCATTCCCCAATTATCCGCTTTAAGCTAAAACGATGAATTTTATAATTCATAATTTTATACTCCACATGTTACTATTATACGCTAAGTAATTAGTGATCTGACGATTAGCTTTAATCGAAAGTTCTCTCTTAGCATTAAGACAGGTAATTATATGTGTTTGCGCCTATAGGAAACCTGGAACCAGATCGAAAGTCCTCACAAATTGAGGGCGAAATCTCTGGGTTGTGTCTTATTTATTATTTCATTTGCCTTATGAAAGTTTGACCGATATTAAATTATACTCTTCATCGGTAAGTTGGCGAATTTTCTACGATGTTTTATGATTTGATTAAATCCACCTATACCTATATGTACACACAGAGAAATGTCCACTAGCTCATAGATAAAATAAAATATAATATTTAGTCTTGAATATTTTCACTTTTATTTCACTAGTCTCTCTCTCTCTCATGCACGCACGTGCATGCGGAAATACTGCCTGGTAGGACCACTTCATAGGTCACCAACCTTTGTGACAGTCATCAATCTCCTCTTAAGAAAAACATCAACTCCCAATTGTCACTCAAGCCTTTCATTGTCTATTGTTGATTACTATAGACAATTCACTTTGCATGACACCAGCCAAAATTACTACTAACCTTCAATCACTCTGACCATTACTCTTTGTAAGTGATGCATTGCAGTTATAATTTCTTTTCAACTTTGAGAACAACATCAAGTTGTATGTATGAACGATTAAGTGTGAGTAGGATCTTAAGTTTGGAAAAAAAATATATCAAAATTAAATTTTTTCAAAAATTTTGAGATAAAAATGATTGAGAAAATAGTCTTTAAACTTAATAATCTCTCATTTAAAGGTTGAATTTCTTATGTATTATCTTATGAGAGACGTCTCTTTGTGATAGGCCCTCTTAGTTATTCATGAGAGATGATCAAGGGTTTGTAGCATCTATCTCTTATTAGTAAACCAATTTATGATTTACCACCCTCCTTATCTTATTACCCTGTTGCTTCTTGATCTTGAAATATGCCTGCCTACCCTGCATTGCCTATTGCCTATTGAAAGCTCTCTTGTGATAGGTACTTTATCCTACCTTCTGAATCACCAACAATAGATTTAACAGTTACTCTCACTATTCCAGGGATTGACATTATGTACATGATATATCATTGCTTCCATGCACCAACACCATAGCACCTTTGGGAATGTAACCTTCTTGATCAGTTTTGCCAATTGAGATTATATTCTTCTCCAAGCAAGAATCTCTCTCTTTGTGATGTTTCCACATAGTCTCATTATTAGTCCTGATTTGCAAATCAACAACTCTTATATTTTTAAGGGTTCACCATAAAAAATGCGACTCTTCTGCAATCTCCAACAAAATAGTTAGATATAAACTCTTTATGTAGAGTTGAGTTAAACACTTGGGTTTAAGATTTAGGATTCTATAGGTCTACTTGTGCTAAGGGCCAATTCATCATAAAATCTTTTCACTTGTAGTATTCATAGATTCATTCATCTAATTCAAACTTAGTTCATCATTCCATTATGGACAGTCTCTTTTCATGGCATCACTATCTTTGCTTCCATGTGCTATCACCTTAGCACCATTGATCACCTTCGAAGTATCAATCTGGAAGGTTGAAACGTAAGCTTCTTCACCAATTTGCCTAATTGAGATTAGTTGCTCTTCAAACCAAAAATGTGTCTCACATTTTGAAGCTTCCACTTCATTTCATAATTAGTTTTGATTTGCATTTCACTACCTTCCATCTGTTCAAGAGTTCATCATTAGTAAGATGAATTTGCCTGTAATCTCTTGTAAAATAATTCAACATAAACACTTTTTGTAGAGTTGAATGAAAAGGTACATTTGAGACTATGATCCAAGACTCTATAGGAGTATTCATAGTTAGGACCGATGCATCATTGATCTCTTCATTTGAATTATTTATAGATTTCTTCATGTGATTCAAATCATTTCCACATTGCTAGCATACACTATCACAAACTTTTGGTAGGCTCCTTTACTGAGATATGGATCTTTCGTTTTTGCCTATTTTTATATTTCTCCCTTTGATCTTAAGATTCAACGCATCAGAAGAGTCTTTACGTAATTATCATCTTGTGATGTTTAATTAATTTCAGATCACATATATCATTAGCTTTATCCTCATAGACCCACATGAATTGCTGATAGTTTTCTGGTAATAATGATAATAAGCTCAATACATGAGCTTCATCATTAAAGTTGAGATCAACCTAACTGAATTTAATTATCATATTGAACTCATTGATATATGATGTTGTAGAAGTGCCTTCAATCATTTGAGATTAAAAAGTATGCTCATTAGGTAATTGCCAATTTTCTTGAGGCATTCAGCTTTCAATGGAAACACCTCCAGCTGTTAAGTGATCAACGACAACCAACCAACCAAAAAAAAAAAACTTTGCATGACATCGGCCAAAGTAATTACTAATATATTATCATTTCACTAGCCAGTTCTCCAATCTCTATATTTGGTTGAATAATGGAGAAAAATGAGTGATGCATCTCAGTCGTTATTTTTTCTCCTTTTATCAATCATATATTTGTGGTAGGCATGAAGAAATAGGTGTTAATATAATCTTAACTTTTGCAGCTACCAATCATAGGTATATATTTGCGATGGTATGCATGGGTTGGAGCTTATTGAAATACAAAGAATCAAACGGAAGGTTTCAAAACTCGATTTTGTTTTTGATTTTGACGCAATCAAGAAAATTTTTTCTTGATTGGTTTGAATGTTCAGTCTCAATCTGCCGTTGCTTTTCATGCGAGGACATGCATGGGATGAGGTTAGAGGGAATCTGAACAACAAACATAGAATGTTTTGTTTTTTCTTGGAATTCTAAGGTTAGGCCACCCATATAAGTTCAATATATAAGAAATACAATGATCCACCAACGAATCCATTCTTCCCAAGCAATTTTTTTTATCATATTCTGTGTGATTGTTCAACTTTTGAATCTGTTTGTATACGTCTATGTTGAAGAGGTAGGTCAATCCTAAAGTCTTACAACAAACCAATTCCAAATTAAAAAATAATTTAATTTACCTGTAATAAAAGAGAGATGAGATTCACAATATATATAGGGAGAGAGGTGTGCGCTCATATGCAGTGAATCATCCTTGCGAAGTATATAATAGTTGACTGTATGCTTATACTAATTTGTTCTACCCTTCACATATTAAAATAAAAATTATTTATTTCCACCTACTTTTGAATCAATCTGGCCATCACTTAATCATCATCATCAATATCCTTATTCTAATTATTTAGAGTCAGGTTTATGAATTTTTATTTTTCATTCATTCTTGTTAAGTGTTGCTTGAAGTATTAAATATAAAATTTTTAAACCATTTTGAATAATTTATATTCATGTTATCATATGTCTGCTCTTTCACATTCCTAATTCTCTGACATTAATTCTATCTACTAATCTAATGATCAATTTTTATCCTTTATTGTGAATTTTCAAAAACAAAAGTTTTTGTTTTAATTTTCTTATTTTCAATAAATATCACTCTTAACTATTCATTTATTATTGACATTACTTAATTTATCATTCATAGTTTTCTAACGCATCTATTTTAATATTTTCATTTCTGCTTGTTTAACTTAGTTATCAATTAATGTTTGTGTTTCCCCACACATGAATTTATACTATATTGTCAGCACAATTGTGGTTTGTGAAATTTATGTTTTAACTCTTCAAGATATCTCTTATCAAATATTGAAGATACTTCTCACCATACAATCTTAACTCAAAAACTTATATTTTCATTTATTCACATTCTTCTTTATAATAGACCCAAGATGTTCAAATGTATCACTTAGAATTGTCATTTTATCTTCGTCTAATAACGTGGATTGGTAAGATTGACCATTACATATCATATTGTAAGGGTTTTGAGTCAGTGCATGCAAGATCGTATCCTCAAATATGTCAAGAAGCACCAGGAAAAGGATTATCATATGCTAAGAATGGATATCTTTATGTGTACGTTTTTGTAAATGTTAATTATGTTGGGCCATTTGAATTTATATCTGAGGATTATATTTTTGTGGGATATAACTTAGTCACATGGAAGGGTAAGAAAACAAATAATGGTGGTTAAATTTAGTGTTTAGTAAGAATACAAAGCTATAACTTATGAGATGATGTAGGTTTAGGATTTTTTCTTTCATCATTCTTCGATTGTCTGCCCCCATGAGTTTTTTCATGTTTTTATGCTTTGTTGTATGTTAGAGGTCAAGTTCTCTCTTTTAGAGCTACTTAGCTTGGAAAGATGTCGAAGCTTTATTGCTTTAAGAAGCACTAAAAGCGCAAGCTTTTTCTCTGTTATTAGGGTACATCATATCTTAGAAAATAAAAGAACTGATGGATAGAGGCTTGTTTGCAGGCATCCTGATCGTAAAACCCTCACTTTTGAAACTACTTTGGTCCTTTACTCCTTTATGCTAAATGTATTGTATAGGCTTACTGTTGTATTCAAGTCGATAAGCAGTTTTTGGTCATATATATATGGAGTGCATGCTTGCGAACAGATTGTTTGTTTGAGCAAAAAGTTGCCTCAAACCTCAAGTTTTTCCTGTCCATTCTAGAAGCTTTCTGTTGATAAATGTTTCTGAATATCATATGGAATTAAAACATACTTAAAAATGTTTCTATCCTGCAGCATCAAGCTAGAGCAGTAGTTAGCTGAATTTGAGCTGCACTTAGGGGCTGCTTGGTTTGTTGAAAAATGAATGTAAAGTATTTGAAATGCAAAGATTTTCACAATTTTGCTATTCGTTTTGAAGAATTTGGAATGAGTGTAGAATTTCAAGAAATTTTAAATTCATCTTGTAATTCATTTTTGGTATATTTCAAATTCATCCAAATTTAGCCAACTTTTGAATACACTGAAGCTATGTCCACTATACCCATGTATAGTATGCCACACCATGGACGTCACCCACCGTCCCCCGCTATTGCCACCCGCTAGTTGCTGCTGCTCGTTGCTGCCCACTATTGGTTGCCACTGCTCGTTGTCGTCGTTCTCCCCTCATCACTACCGACACTGTCCACTATCGTTGCCAATCATCGACCACCGCCGGCCGTTGGTCACACTGCTAGGCGGTGCTACCACTCCGGCCAACTGGTTGTTGATCATCCACCATCACTGTCATTAATCACCACCAACGACCACCGCTCATTTCTACCGTCGTTATGCACTTAGTTTTATGGTATTTTTTTTATCTCAAACCATACACAAAATTTTTTGCATTTGTTTCACATCTACCCAAATTACTCTAATGTATTTCAAATACACTACATTATAATTATGTTGAATTTTTTTTTACACTACATTCTTTTTTCAACAAATTAAACAGCCCTTAAGGATAAT
The DNA here is from genome assembly GCA_021442155.1 of Cymbidium sinense. NCBI lineage: Eukaryota > Viridiplantae > Streptophyta > Magnoliopsida > Asparagales > Orchidaceae > Cymbidium > Cymbidium sinense. The sequence continues at coordinate 99,953,896 of CM038226.1, read as the reverse complement.
TCTCATTTTCCTCAAGGGAAAAAAAAAAAGATTGTTGGAACAAGGCTTACAGTGAAATCTTGTGGTGTAACCTCAAGCATTTAAATTTCTGTTAGTATCTGAAGAGATGGAATTAATCACTTCTTGAACAGAACTGTCATAAACTCAGATGATGCTGTTCTGAAAATCAAAAAAAGCTTTTTTGCATCTGATAATTTTTCTGAGCAAATAAAAATGTTATGCGTTTGTCTTCAACCTGTCTTACCTCCTCTGATTTGTCTCTTTACTGCTCTTGGTACTGTAAAAGATTGAGAAAGCTACTTAGAGAGAACTCTGACTCGACACTTAGCCGCAAGGATATATTGAGAGCTCTGGAACAGCTTCAAGTACAAGCAGAGAAAGCTCTATGTTTCGCTGCTGTCAAACACTTTACATGACAGGTTGCCTTAATCTTTTTCTCTTATGTTATCGATAAGTTCTATTTGAAGAAAGTGCTGATTCCATTATTTTCTCTACTACCAGGATCTGAAGCTTGTCAGTGGAAGGTACTTTTAGAAAAGATGTACAGGAATTACTGATTTCATTATTTTCTCGGCAGTTTATGACGCCTTTTTGTTGTATTTTTTTTTTTTTTTTTTTTTTTTTTGTGGAAGATACAGGAATTATTTATATCATTATTTTTCGCTAGGATTATAAGCTTCTCTGTGATTTTTTTGTATTAAGATGATGAAATTCTCCGTGCAGTATCCTATGATGTTATTTAAGTCTGGTCTAGAATTGATGATGATAAAGGAAGATTTGCATACATTCCACATATGTTCTATGTATTTATATATATCAAAGTTTTAAAGTTTTAATAATAATAAACGTAATATCATTCTTAAAATTATTATTAACCCTTTTGTACTATTAGTTTAAAAATATTTTTTACTAAAATTATATATATATATATATAATCATTCTTATTCTTCTATATTTATAAATTAATCATCTTTAATTTTAATTTTTTAAATTAATTTTAAAATATTAAAATTTATAGCAAAAATTTAACCCACATTTTTTTATTTTTAAAAAATTTAATCATTATACATACAAATACATTAGTTCAAAAAAATAAAAAAATTGATTAAATAATGAACACATTAAATAATTTATTTATAAATTTCTCTTCCTAATAAGAAGATAAACTCTAATATTTTTTTTCAGTTAAAGCTCAAAAAAATGTTTTTATATTACCCAAACAATGAAATCTATCTGCTTCAGCCATCTAGATATTCAATTTCAAGAATATCTTATAAATAATAACCATACCTTAACTAAAATCTAATAAATCCCTATTAGTCAAATAAGAAAATATAGCTATGAGAGATCAAGTACGATTTGTTCCTTACAAGTCTACAATGGCTAGAGTTCAACAAAGGCCACGTGTCAAAGAAATAAGTGTGAGTGCCTCACTCTTCTTCTTCCTCATCAGCAAATTTGATCTTCTTATTTGCTGTTTGGATCAGACCCACCTGTAATTATAAGAGGAAATGAACAAATTAAAGCATGAACAGTAAATGATCGCATTCATTATCAGCCTTATTCCCAACATTTTAGGTCAGCTTCATAATAAAAACACCTTCCACATTTATTCCTAGAAATATTTTTCTATAGAGGATTTTACATTATATATATATATATATACTACAATTCTTATATATTTAAATATTAAACACTTAAATTTCTAATATCACTATCATATATTTTTAGAGAAATATTACCTTTACATGCATCAAAAAAAGTGTGTATATATATATATATATATAAATGTTTCTTTTTCTATAATGTCAATTCTTATACCGCATCTTCCATAACTTGTATTTCCCCACCTATGTAAGTGCATATTATATGCAGCGTGGAATATTAATGCAGAATCACCAATCTGTAATATATTCATTCCAAAATATCTCAGCTAGGCAACAAAATCTAGCCCACTAGAAGTATTTAAGAATATCTTCATATATTTCCTAAATTTATACTGATTTGCAACACTGGAGACTGCAAGCCAAACCTTAATTGCAAACAACAGTAAATCAAATAATCAAACCAAGATGATATTACATCATATATGTGGTTCCAACTCCTGTGATTAAATCATAAATCCGAAGTAATTGAGATAATAAGTTTTCAACTAGAGATATTTTGTCAACAAACCTTCATCCCACTACATGGGATCGGGCAACATGAGTCCTTTTTCTTCATATTATTAGGCGTCATATTCTTGTTTAATTCTAATGAAATAAAATTATTTTTATACTACCAAATTAAATCTTCTTAGGTCTATATTAAACATCTATTCTTCTAACTAGGTTATCAAATGACCGACGTTTTATGTAATCAAATTATCTAAAATAACTCTCTCGACTCCTATCTGCCAGTAGAGACATTTTATTAGTTCATATTAAATCAGCATATTAAATGAATCTTTTCAAGTTGGGTAGTTTTTGGGTTTATTCAGCACTTAATTTTAGTGGACAACAACGTAGGATGAGTACTCTTTTCAAATTGAAAGAACACTATGCATATCTTTTTGGCAAAGATTTTAATGTGCTCCAAAATTGATATATGACGTGTTATTAGTAGCCAAGGTAGTCTGTCCAAAGAGATCAATCTTTTTTTCTTTCGCGGCATTTGAATCACCTCTTAACCATATTATACGTGAAAGTGTGATTCTAAACGCATAGTCTATATTCGCCCAACCAACATAAACCAGCATCCAATCATGGACCTAAATTAAGTAAAAATTTTGATCTTTTACACTAGAGAACCAAAGTATCATGGCAAAAGTGGCAATGCACAAACCATATTTCCTAGACCGTCATGTCTGAAGCATATATGGTTAATAATTGGATTTATAAATGAAGGGGGAAAAAAAGGTTACACTTACAAAGCCAGGACATTCATAATCGATACCAGCATCCTTTATGCGTTTGCGACGTTTTGAATCTCGTTTCAAAATTCCTTGCACCAAACTCTGATATTCTTTGGCGGTTCTCTCCTACAAAAATGGTGATAAGACATCAAACTTTTAGGCTTTTCAAGTAAATTTTAATATAAAATTTCATCTATATATACAGGTAGTTACCTTGTTATGCCGTCTTCTTTCGATTTCTGTCCACTTATGAGGGATAAGGGTCTTACCCAGACCTTTCCATCTGGAGGAGAAAAAACTTGGTAAGACATAAAATATTGGAAAATTTTCATTAAGTTCATCCTGACCACATGAAAGGAATTAAATAACAGAATAATGACCTATTGCGGTTAAATTCCACTATGAGATGTGTAAATGGACAAACACTATAAAGAATCTTACCCATAAGTCACTCAATAATCTTCATACATTTCTACCTCTTCCATACATATGTATAAGGACCATCTCGTATCACTAATATTAATGAGGTCATATGATTTGTTAGCCTCATAGATAAATGTTTACACATAACTTGGCTTTTCCTTGCGAAAAATAAATCCAATGTTAGCACAATGCCCTCATATCCCACAATAGAAATGAGTGATTTAATCAAATCATAGCTTCTTTTTTTTCAAGAAAAAGACATCAAGCCATGAATCCTTTTATATCGACATCCCAAAACAAAATGACATAATAGAAAGAAAAAAGTGACATCTCCTTGAGACCATAGGACCTTACTCTTTGAGAAAGTTCCAAAATTTTATTGGGGGAAAGCTACCCTAAGTACCTGATTGCTAATAAATTGTGCAAGACAAAACACCTATTGAAACCATTACATAGTAGTTTTATTGACATAGAACACTCATAGCTTGTGCTAAAAACCTTCAAGAGTGTAAACTATGTCAATCAAAATACTAAAGTTGATCAAAGAGAACTAATATGCATCTTTCTTGGATACTCAAATAAAGATAGTGTTACTAACCTAATTCTACAAAATTTTTATCTCCCAAGATATTACCTTTTCTGAATATCAAGAAATTTATGACCAAAGTTGTCTTCAATGGAAGCCTTGAAATGAAGACAACTTTAATTTTTGTAAGTCGTGATCCCCCAACCATCCAAACAACAATATAAAGTAACCCAAAAACTTCCCTATAGATATATGTGGTCCTCTTTGACAACAAACCTAAGAAAATCCACTCCTAATAAGTATAAATCATTCTTACAGGTAAACTCAGGAAGATAGAGTCTAAGTGTCAAGCACTAAACCGAAACAAGCTCAATCATCTGAATATGTGCAAGATTAATTACCACACAATTAAGGTATGAACCCTACCCATGAAATTCAAACTCAACATGATATCAACCTCTTAGTTCTTTAAGAAGACATAAATATGCATCCAACATCTAATAGCCAACTTCATTTTCTTTTCCAACCTTTCCACCTCCCACAAAATTTTCCCTGTTGAGATAAATAATATCGAGATTCAAAAAATACAAAGAGCACTTGAGAATAAAAAAAGACAACTATAATTATAACAATGAGTGCTTTGAAAGAAAACTAAACTTAGGAGATGGTGGAATTACCAAATGAAAATAAATTAATTGGATATAAGTGGGTAAATTTACACAATTAAATGCAATGGAAACAAGGCACCTGAAAAGTATAAAACTGGACACATTGCAAAAGACTACACTCAAACTTATAGTCTGTATCCAGGGTATACTACGAACAAAGCACACTCACCCTAGAGGCAGCAAATCAATAGGCTAGCCACCTGATAAGTATAAAACTAGACACATTGAAAGACTATCTCAGTGTGTGCTTTGGTTGCCGAGTAGTCAGCGAGTTGGTGTGCAGCTAGCACACATACAGTCCCCAAGAGAATGGTTTGAGTAAATCAAATTACATAAAGGAAAAAATAATCAGTTAATAGTTGTCAGATGTAAGGTTGAAACTAGATTTAACGCAATGAACAACGAATCTTAGAAACATCCTGAAACAACAACAACAAACCTTTATCCCACCATGTGGGTTTCAGCTATATATTTTTTCTACATTGTGTCCTATTAAATGCCATATTCTAATTAATTTTGATAAAAAAATATCACTTTTATAGTTTCTAACAAAACCATTTTAGGTTGACCTCTGTCTTTCTTAACATAAGCCGAATCTAATACATTTAATCTCCTAACGAAGTCATCAGAGACTGATATTTTATGTGACCAAACCATCTAAGGCGACTCTTTAATCTTACCTGCCACTGGAGATACTTCAACCTTTTCATGTATATATGTATTTTGCATTTTATCTCTTAAGTATAAACTCATCCATCTGAGCATCCTCATCTCTGCAACATTTAATTATATGCTTCTCTTTTACTAGCCAACATTTTGTACAATAAAATATTGCAGGTCTCACCACCATCTAATAAAATTTTATTTAAGTTTAAGCAATATTTTTCTATCACACAACAAGCACAATGCATTCCTCCACTTTAACCATCCAACTTAAATTCTACTAATGACATGAAAATAAAATGGAAAGATATTATTAAGTCATATCATGAAAAAAATCAAACTTTATGCACACAACCCGATCCAGCATGGATAGAAAATCAATAGACATTTCATCAAAAAAAAACCTAAAAATTATATTAATATGTATCAAATTTGTTCAAACACACTAAGTATTTAGCTGACATTCCAACTAAAGGACTATCAGGCTCTATGTTTCAGAATATTACCTCTAAATTAGATATGGAGACTATCTACTCTACAACTTAGGAGTGCTAGCAATTTTCCTAATCCATGGAATTGTAAGTTGGTTGCTTCTTCTACTAGACATGGTGGAAATTTGTGGTGGGATTATTGAAGGGCAGAAATACCTAGTGGAATCAAGTGGAATAAAGGTTGCAAATTGGTAGTATATCTTCATTTATTTCTATAGATGTGTATATAGAAACCTAGTAAATCCTCCTAAATTTTGTCTTAAAAATTTTGTCATGTAAAAACTAAATCATCATAATTAATTGTTTTCATAGATATGTAAATTAAATCAAACTAACCTAGAATCCCGAAACAACAATGATTTCAATTCCACACTAATAATAAACAAAAACTAAATCATCACTTTTCAAAACCTGATTTTTTATAAGACCAAATGAGCCCTTCACACAAATCATTGTGCACAACTTTAAAGTTATTGACACATCTTCTACTCTTTATAAATATTTGTACTTATATCATCAAAATCTATTCTAAATTGCCTCATCTTAACATTTATGGGCTCCGAAAATTGCATCTGATCTTTTGATAAAGAGAGTTTAGATTAATATCAATCGAATTTTCAAAAGACAAATGAAATAGTAGATAAGACACTTCCAAGAGATTTCGTCTCATTTTTGTGAGGACTTTAGATCCGGATCCATGTTTCTTATAGGTGCAAGCACATATAGTTAATTACCCCTCCTAATGATAAAAGATAATTTTCGAATAAAACTAGTCATTAGATTGCTAATTGTTTAACATATAATAGCACTAAATCGGAGTTTTTAATTTGGATTTATGAGATACACCATCTTTTAACTTAAAGGGGATGATGAGAAAAATAGTGGCGCAATCAAGATCTCATGGTTCCAACATCTCGAGCTGTCTTAATCCTTGATCTATTTAGTCAGAGAAAGTAGTCGATCAATCCTAACCGAAGGATCCTTAGTCAGGCTGGCTCTAAAATGTCACATGACCCATAACTAACCTAATCCACAATACTCTCTAAGGAGTTTTACTACACGCACTTCAATGTGATAGTACTGACTCACTCCACAAGCTCTTCATAGATGGAAGGGTCAAGCTCACAATCTGGAAGAGTATATGAATGAGTGAAGAAACTACAATAAATATTTCATCCATATAACATCATCTCATGCTGCTCAAGCCTATCAATAAAATCAACTATCCATAAGGATCATACTATCTATCATAGCCCAAATAGCCTCCTCAATAAGCTCATCACAAAGCATGTCCGTAGTTCTCCAGTTAAGCATTTTTCTAGGATGATAATAGATTAAACTTATTAGAAGATAAGACAATATATGAAATCGCATAAAATTAGAGTCCTTTTGAAATATGAGATATCTAAAAACCAAGTCCACATCAAGCGCAAAAAGAAATTTCCTAGAGCCTGTAAGATCAAGTAGCTTGCAATAAATATGATCCGCTTTGAAGCATGTATCATATTTGTTGATGGGCATTTGTTGACCTCTGAATCTGTTACACAAACTAAACCAAGTAAATAGGGCAAAGTGAACAAATGACGATTGTGATGTTGTGAAGTGCCCTAACCACGATCAAATTTCTTCAAGCATTATTCATTTAACAAAATGATTACTTCAATACACCAAGATGACAAAACCTACTAATGAAAATCTTGCTTGATTCAACCAATTAATTTAATAAAAGTAACTGTTAATGGATGTGATGCACATAAAAGAGAGTTGAATCGCTTTGGTCATCATCAAGGCTACCCAAATGATGTTCGTGTGCAAAATGGATAGTATCGATGGAGTTAGGGCACTAAATGAGCTTTTTATATGGTCAATTTAATCATATATAATGATGAGGATGAGCTACAATTGAAATATCGATCAAATTAAGTTGAATTTACTATCCATTTTAGTGCTTGAAAGAAATTGGTTGAAGCAAGATTTTATCAATTTTTTCATTTTATATTGAAGTAATCATTTTGTCAAATGAATAATGCTTGAAAAAGAAATTTGATCGTGGTTAGGGCACTTCACAACATCACTATCTATCATAGCCCAAATAGCTTCCTTAATAAGCTCATCACAAAGCATGTCTGCAGTTCTCCAGTTAAGCATTTTTCTAGGATGATAATAGATTAAACTTATTAGAAGACAATAAATGCATAAAAAAGATAGAGTCCTTTTGAAATATGAGATATCTAAAACCAAGTCCACTAAATCAGCGAAATTTGAGGTTTAGATCAAGTAGCTTTGCAAAATCTAGCTTCATATGTGCATTTGTTGACCTCAAATCTACTAATCAATCAAATAGCAAAAAACAAAAAATTGTGATCAAGTAACGAAGCATATTTTGACTTATTATTTCCTTAGACAAAACCTACTAATGAAAATCTTGCTTGATTCAACCAATATTTAATAAAATAATTTAGGATGTAATGCACAAAAAGAGTTATCACTGTCATAATAAGCAAATGATGTCGATGGATAGTTTCTCAATTGCTTTTAAAAGCTTTATTCATCAATTTAATCATATGATGAGATGAGCTACAATTGAAATAATGAAAATTAATTATACTAGTTTGAAGCTGATGTATTACTTAACATCCAATAAATCATTTGTTCACTTTGAAATAAATAATCATTTTGTCATGAAATGCTTGAAAATTTAATCTAGCCACAACATTATATCAACTATTTCAAAATATAAGCTCATTCAAAGCATTTATTTAATTTTCTATAATAAATTTAAGAGAAGAAAATATATGAAATATAAAAATAAGATAAGAGTCCTTTTGAATAAATCAGTATCATCAAGCGCACGATCTTATCCTTATGATCAAGCTGAAATGTTTTTCAGTCAATGTTACAAGCTAAATCAAGTAAATCATGTGTTTGTTGATCTAACCATCAAATTTCTTATTCATTTGATAATGATACAATACACCAAGATGACAAAACCTACTAATGAAAATCTTACTTGATTCAACCAATTAATTTAATAAAAAAAATTGCTAATGGATGTGATGCACATAAAAGAGAGTTGAATCGCTTTGGTCATCATCAAGGCTACCCAAATGATGTCCGGATGCAAAATGGATAGTATCGATGGAGTTAGGGCACTAAAATATGCTAAATGAGCTTTTTATATGGTCAATTCAATCCTATATAATGACGAGGATGAGCTACAATTGAAATATCGATCAAATTAAGTTGAATTTACTAAGATGGCCGTCGATATTGCTCAAACGTTACCCGTTCATGAACCGGACTGTTTCAACATATTCAACATGCCAAAAAAAACTTATAAAAGAGGCCTATATCGCATGATCATTGCAAAAAATAATTCACCAAATTTATGCACACGTAGAACATACAAAATGATGAAATTTACGAGAATATTTTTATTAAAAAGAAAAAAAAAAAAGGAATGATAATAATGCTATCATTACTATTTTGAATAATTAGTTTAAATAAAATAAAAATAAAATTAATTAAAGGCTTAATAATTAAATTAGCATATATATATATATATATATATATATATATATATATATATATATATATATATATATATATTATTAATCAAAATCTATATTAAATAATCCACAAAAAATCAATGATGAATTTAATAAATTCAAACTCCACTCGCTGCTACTATACGCTAAACAATTAGCAATCTAATGATTAGCCTCAATCAAAAATTCTCTTTCAGTATTGGGAAAGGTAATTAATTATAATGTTTGTGTCTCTAGAAAACCAAACCAAATCTAAAATGCTCATAAAATGATGGCAAAATCTCAAGTAGTGTCTTATCTACTTTTTCATCTACCTTCTAAAAATTTGGTGATATTAATCAAACACTTTTAATCGAGAAGTCGGATGCAAATTTTCAGAGCTCACAACATTTAGAACATTATATGTATTAAGATTCAGTAGAATCTTGCAATGTTATGGAAGTTAAACTTTCTTCTTGATCTAAATAAGCATTAGCCTTTTCTCATGAGTCCAACTTTGCCTGCTAGATAGCAAGTGTATGACCTCTCATTTTTTCTCCCTTATTTCAAATAATACCTGACATATGGTCTTCCATCCTCTTTGCATGTGCATTAGTTTATCTTTAAAATTAGTTGGAACAAAAATTGGAAAATAAATGAAAATCAGCAGCAACTATAGTATACATCAAACCAAGCATATCCACAAAGCCCATAACGATGATGTTATCAAGCCGTCAGTGATGCCAATTCCTTGCCACTTTATAAAAGAAACAAGGTCAGATGTGTGAAAAGTAATAATATCTACCATTGCAACCCCCCGATTGTGTGAATTTAATAAAAAATAATTTAGAGAATAAACTAAAATTACCATGAATAATTTGCTGACACAATGAACTGGAGCTTGACGATAAATACCATGTTCATAGTATAGCACAAAAAACATTTGACAAGTTAAGAAGTCAATTAACATCAATATTACAGTTTCTAGTGCATACTAGCTAAAAAGAAAAAGTATTTTTCTGCAGAAATTGAACCTTAAACAACCCCATGAGAGAAAAGGAGCAATACCACGGAAGTAATCACACATCGACCAAAAAGGTAAATGTTGTTGAATTACTAGACAAACATAAGCCATTTCTCCATAATAAAAAAAAACGTTTAATTTCTGTCATCTTCCATTTAACTCGTATCCACCATATATCCACTATATTAATGATAACAAATTGCTCATAAGCACTTCAAGCAGAGTATACATACAATTTTGGGTGAATTTTTTCTGGAGGAATCAAATGAATTTGAAGGTTGTGCTCAAATAGTAGATAGTTATGAATCTCATTAGCCACAACCTTAGCCACCTGCTTTACAGAAAATATTATTGTTATTCGGTGAACAAATTAGAAAAAATCTTGGAAAAAACTAAGAATGTAATAAACAAAAGCCTACCGCTGGGTTTTCAAATTCAAGGAAGCCATAATGCTTTGATCTTCCAGTCTGGAAGTTTAAAAAAAAATGAGGTTAGATTTTGCTATGATAGAACGAAGAAATTACGAATGATATATGGAGCGCTCATCATCACAATAAGCCTAATCCCAAGTATTCAAGAACAAGGTTATGAATCCGCAATTCCATTTGTTCATATTGACTGCTGTTTGAAGTGTTAAAATCATTTTAAACAACTTTCATCCCAATAGCCTTAATTCTACCCATTTTTTCTTTCTAATCTTCTAAAATTATGTTGATCAAATTTATCTAAGAGACATTTTCTACAATACACATATGTCTAATAGAATAAATCATAATAATTAGTGAATGAAAAAAAAAATCAAAATACTATATATTATAGAAAATAAAAAATAGAATAAATCATAAAATTAAGGTATTGTTTGATACGGCTTATGTTTTCAAAAAATTTGTCAGCATTTTTGAAAGTCGCTTTCTCAGCCATAATTTTCATTATACTTCCTTGATAGAAACATTAATCTCATTAGGCATTAGGGTTGTTAAAAGGCTAGTGATTTGCGAATAGCTCGTGTTCGGCTCGTTAAATAACTTGCGTTCGATTCGTTCATTAAACAACAATCTAATAAATATTTTAAATCAATTTATAAACAATCAAAATGAGCAACCCCTTCAGTGTTTGACTCTTTAGTTCAAATATAAAATTATATATATATATATATATATATATATATATATATATATATATATATATATATATATATATATATATATATATATATATATATATATATATATATATATATATATATATATATATATATATATATATATATATAATATTTATATATTATTATTATATATATATGAAGTTATTACACTAACATGGATATGACAGAGTGGTTTCAAGCATGACATGCTATTAAGCAAGCGTAGCTTTGAATCCTGCATGTTTGTTTTTTCTAAATTTTATAAATTCAAACCAATTTGAGCTAAGCCAAATGAACTAAAATTACAAGCAAAACAACAAACACATAGATTTTGAACAATTTCATCAGTCAAATTCAAATAACAATTTTCAAACGTAGAACAAAAAAACAACAATTCTCAATCGGCTCGTTTACAACTCTATCCGGCATATCTCTTCACCATAACTGTGGCCATAAGTTTTTGGAGAATTAACTTATTGCCTTCATCAGGACTACTAAACATGTTCTAAATAAAACATGACAAATTTCCACATGCCTCTCAGTAAAAAATCCATGAAATTACACTGAAGAAGAGAATCCTAACACATAATAAGAATCCATTGCATCTCAATACATTCAGTTTACCAAGATAAATGTACTTTTTCATGACCATGAATACAACATGGAATCTATTATAAAAGTAGCTTTTCTTAGACATCCACTATTTGTGCCCAATCTTAGTTCAATCCGACACTACACCATAAGTAAAAACAAGAGCTTTTTGACAAAGCAAAAATGTTCTAGTGTCAAATTGACTAATATATAATATAAAATTGCAGTGAAAAAGCAAAAATGTCACATACTATTTTTTTATGACATTCAACAACAAGCTATTCATTAAAAAAAAAAGCCATCTTTGCGTATCATAATTTAAATTTTATAAATCGTGGACACCAAAATGTGGCTTACACTAGGCATTTCAAGATTATTCATGCTCCAAGCTTCTACATTTCAAGATTATTAATATAGCTAAGCACAAGATAATAAAATCACTGTAGTGAAGTCAAGCTATGCACAAGAACAAAAATTATTAATCAAATAACACCCCTCTAAAATATGAATAAACAATTAGAAAACTCTAGCGATAAACCCTGAAGAAACTAGCATCTTAAGTGCAACAATGTAGAGGGAAATCACACTTTCTCAGAATAAGGCATATCCTAAGTCTTGCTTGTATTTCATTACTAAATGAAGGGCTGAATCACTTTCTAACCAAACCACCATAAAAAAGCTAATATCTTATAAGAACTGGGGATGCTTTGACACTAGATATCGATAATATAATGAATGCATTCTAAAGCATGGCTATAAAGAAGCACCTTCTTATAACTGATAAGCCATCTATTAAAGACAACAAAATCCAAACACAACAATAATTGCACTAACAACGTAAACAGAAAACTACCTTCCTATTCCTAGCAATCCTCAATCTCTTCACCTTGCCAAATTGCTTGAAAAAGCCTGCAACATTCCAGGATGATTCAGAAAAAGACAGTATTACAATGCAATCCAAAGAGGGCCATTACAAAGTTCTTTGCCTCACCTTCCATTTGCTCCTCATAAAATCCATGAGGAATATGACCAATATACAGAACAGTAGCCTTATCCTCCTCTTCTTTTTCCGGAAGTTGGGTGGCCTGCTCCCCTTCCAAAGGCTGTTAAGTCAGGAAAACACAGTAAGAAAGATCATCACACTCCAACATCAGAAGTTAAATGTTACATTGGCAAAACAAATATTATAACATGGAAACATACCAGGAAATCTGAAGATTGTTCCTTTGCGCGACGAGCAGCAGCTAATTGAGAGGCTTTAGTGAGTTTCTTTTTTAGTGATTTCTTCGCCTTTGCACCCATCTTGCTGGCTAGCAAGTTGAAGAAGAAAGCACTGCCAGGGAAAGATAAATGAGAAAGAGGGCAAACCCAAATGAACTTGCAACATCAGTAAGTTGTGAACTACTAATGCCTCAAACTAATATGGTTGGAAAAGGTCACATCTTGCAGCCAAGGCTTCACTCACTCAAAACATCAGAGTAGGCACCGAGGCAATGCTCTACCAAAACTCTCTCCAATAAGTTGCTACAAATTTATTAAGGCTAAGGAAGCGCATTGCACCTAAACCTGTACTAATGCATCAATGCACTTTAAAGGGAAAAACTTACTCGCATCAAAACACATGTTAAAGTGCTGTTGTGCTTCAAAGAAACAAAAGAATGCTTAACATCAAACACATGCTAAGGCACCAGTGTACCTAAGGGGAACAAAAAACAAGAAATGCACTGAAATGCATGCCAATGCAATGTATACCCTAAGGGATAAAACATGCATTTCACAAAAAAAACATGTTAAGGTAACAGTGTATCCTAAGAGAGATAGAAACATGTAATACATCGAAATGTGTGTTAAGGCAAAAGTGTATGGAAAGAAGTGATATGTCATTGTAATTAATTTTTTTAATAAAACAACATTTAAAAACACCATAATATTTGATATTTAAAATACACACCTCGGCAGGTTTTGAATCCTTAAGTTTCAAAACTCACACCACGATTAATTGAGGTATAGTGTTTCAAATCTTTTTGCTAGTGTCTCAAAACAAGATGTATTTCAAGAAATTAAATTTGAAAGTTTTTCTATTTAAAATAATGCTATCAAATAGCATGTTGGCAAACAAAATAAGTCTTTGGGTCTATTTGGGGTAGCTGCAACGATCTGAAAAAGTGGTGGAGCTGATATCTAAAAAATTGCAGTGAATATTACAATTTTTTTATTTTAAAAAGTCTGATTGTAGCTTTATGGCAGCCACTACACTTTGCTAAGTTAGATTGGATAACGCAACTTTTCCACCGTAGATTCTCTAAAATGCGATCAGAATGTAATTTTCAAATGTCACTGCAGTGCGTTTTCATACCACCTGCCACAAATGCACCCTTAACTAGCCGATAAATGATCAATATCTCAAAGTTAAATATGATACCTCAAAGGTGCATCATCCTAATATATCAACATTATAGAAACTACATTAGCAAAAATAATTGCATGATTAATTACAAAGTGATGGGACTAATTAATTTAAGCAATTCTATGAAAGGAACAATTTAAAAGTACGTCATCTTAATAAACAATGGGTTTGTAAAAAAATGTTATAATAACTAAAAGTCTAAAACAACAATCCATTAAATGATGACTAACAAAGCCACACTTTCTTATACATTGACACAAATAATAACACCCAAACTCTAAAACCTACGAACTTGTGATGGATCATGGCTAACGTGAGTTGTACGTTTATTCATAATAACTAGCTTAAAAAGAGAAAGATATAAGTTAAAAAAGAATAAGGCTACCTGTTAAAAATACATGTAATGGGTGAGTTAATTGATTATTGTTGGTCTCAATAGTTTAGAGATAGATATGTTTTTTTTTTGTTACTATTAGGCGTTTAAGAAATCATGAGAAGTCTATCAATACACTCCTCTTTTAGGAGATCAAGGCAATCAAAAATGTAAAAACAAAATAAGTTTAGGCTCTTTCCATCTCCCCCTTCAAAATCCCCTTGCCTCTCTAACCTAGAGTTTAGGCAAGCAGCAAATTGTCCAACTATCTTTTAATGCAATATTTTACCATTTTTTGTAATTCCTCTATTTGAGTTTATAACAAGGGTGCTCCTCATTCAACCTCATCGCCTTTCAAATGCAATTCTTCATATCCATCTTTTGTCTACAACTTCTCCATCCTCTATCCAAGTGCATGAGTAATCCTTTCATCAAATCTTGAGTCCATCCAAATCTTCTACTCTGTTGTCTCCGTGCCTTCCAAACCCCCACTAGATCTCAAGCCCAAATCCACATGATCTCCACCGCATCGTCAACCCATCATCATCTCCATCCCGATCACAACCGTAATCTCCTTGTACAAAACCATCAATCTTAATCCCATCATCGACAATCTATCATGATTTGTTTCCAATGCTAGATCCACAAGATCCAACTAAGCCCAACACCACCAATGTGTCTACATCATATAAGATCCACCATCGACTTATCACCTCTGCCTGATTCCCCACTTCCATCGAGAAGTGCCCGGATCAATCTTCTCCAATGCATAATCAAGCATCTCCACCCCCAAGTCCATCAGATCCAACAGATCTCCATCTCAGCATCCAGATCCCCCGTCCAACTCTTCATTTGCTAGATTTGTCCATTAGCAGCATCTCTACAAGATCTATTTATCATGTTGTCGATATCACCCACCATTCATAAAAATATTCTAGATCTCCACATTCAATCCACATTCCTTTGTGTCTATATCACAGCGAGACTCCTCCAAAATTTGTGTCCAAGCCTATCTATATTTCACTTTTGTTGACTTTTACAATTCTTTTTCTTATATTGCTCGACCTTGAGGACAATATCATTATGAAGTGGTAGATAATGTTAGGAATAAATGTAATGGGTGAGTTTGTGGATTAGAATCAGTTTTAATAATAGTTCATAAATAGTGTCCACTAGGTTCCTAATAGGCGCATAAAAACAATCCCCCTTTTGAAGATTAGGGAAACCAGAGCTTTGGCTATCTTACTCTCCCTCAAAATTATCTGGAGTTGTGGGGAACCAATAATTGCCCAAATCCCTTGTACCCCTCTGCCTAGAGTTTAGGCAAGCTAGAATTGTCTAGTTATCTTTTTAATTAAATAGTTTAATTCTTTTTGGGATTCGTCTGTTTATCAAAGTTCGTAACACTACTGTAATGATGTAATCACTATTCAGAGAAAACCCCAGGAAGATGTGTGGGCAAGGAAGGGAAGTCCAACAGTACGATCAGAGATCGCAGCACAAGGAGAAGTTGCCAAGAGTTAAAGGACATTTTGAGCATATTTTAAGTTTTTAACTCAAACCTTGCCAAAAAAAATTAAAAAAGATCCCACGAAATGTTAAATCCCACTTCTCCTCCGTTGTACCTTAAATCTCTGATTTGCTCGTCTCACGAACTACTCCTTTCCTTCATACGCCGATGATCCAGTCAATGCCTTCCCAGCGAGCTCCCGCTGAGACTTCCTCACTTATTAGTCGTCGAGGGTTGAGGACGAAGGAGGGGGTGTTTGGTAACAGCTTTACTCAGGATTTAAGCGATTAAATCCCATAAATACTGCCAAACACTTTCTGAAGATTTATCAAACCCTGGATTCAGTAAATCCCATAAACTCCCTGGATTTAGCAAATCCCGTTGGAAGGTGGATTTACACAAACTGCATCATGCATAAAAGCTGAGAGAACAGATCAGGGTTACCTTTGCGGCGTATTGCTTCTCCTTTTCACTGGTTTCAGGTAGGAGGGTAGTTGAAGGGTAGAGATGACGAATTCGAACTCCAAAATCCTGTGGACGCCTTTGCCAGCGAGACGAGCTTTGAGTTTTGAGGGTTTCCGGGAAAAGGTGTTCGTATTAAAAAGGTTTTTACATTACACAGTGACTCAATTCTTTTATATTTATAAATTAATCATTATCAATTTAAAATTTTTTAGACTAATATTCAAATATTAAAATTTATAATAAAAATTTAATCTATATTTTTCATTTTTATAAAATTTTTAATATTTTGATTGTAATCACAAAAATATATAAATTCAATAATTAAAAAATAGAAAAATAATTAAATTATAAATACATATGTATTAAATAGTTGATTTACAAAAATAGTAATTAAAAATAAGAGCTTTTACATGCACAATCATCATATTCATCTATATTTACAAATTAATCACTTTCAATCTTAATTTTTTAAATTAACATTCAAAAATTAAAATTCATAATAAAAGTCCAACTCATATTTTTTTTATTTTTGTAAAATTTCTAAATATTTAATTGTGACACTTAAATGCATAAATCCGATGCTTAAAAAAATAGTAAGAGTTGATAAATTGTAAATACATATGCATTGGATGGTTGATTTATAAAAACTCTTAAAATATATAAAATAATTCAAATTAATAAAGATTAAATTTAATTATTTAATATTAAATAAGTAATTAAAATATTATATTATGTTAACTATTGATTAATAATTAATTAAAATATTATGTGAAATTAATATTTTATCTTAATTTATGTAATTAAACATTTTTAATTTTAATTAATTAAATATATTATTAGGTATTGATTATGGGTGATATTATTAAATTAAAATTACTTAAATTTAATTTAACTTTATTAATTATTAATTAATGATTAATTAATATGCTATTTTAACTTAAGTATAATACAATAAATTTAATTATAATTATTATAAATTTGATGATTAACTAAATTATGATAAATTATTCAAAATTAAAATACTAATTAATATTTAATTTATTAAGTAAATATCTACTTAATGTCTAATTAGCTTAGTGAATAATTGATTTACAAAACCCTATTTAAGTTAAATCTTGCTTGCAGCTAAAAAGCTCCTCAATTAATGATTAATTTAATAATAATTGCATATTACTTTAAGTTAATTTTAAATGAGTACTTTTAATGATTTAATAGTATGTCATAAAAATTAATTAATTTTAACTATTTAAAATTAATATATGTTAACAAATTTAAATCTTCAAATAACTTGTCAAATAACTCATCCAATTTAATTATTATATATCAAACAAAATTAAGAATTTAGGCCCTATTTAGGGCAACTACAACTATTTGAAAAGCAATCATGGAGCTATTGTAGATGAAGCCATTATCTAAAAAATTACAATGGGTATTACAATTTTATTATTTTAAAAAAAGTGAGGTCATAGCTTTTCGACAGCTACCGCACTCGGAAAGATTGCAATAGAAAATACAACTTTTTCATTACAAATTCTCCAAAATATAGCCAGAATATTATTTCCAAATGGCAATACAGTGCATCTTCACACAACAACAGGGCACCAAATGCAGCCTTAATAGCTCTGAATTTATTAAATCCTAATGTTCAAGATTTATTAAATTCTACTTGAATTAAATACAATCCAAAACCAAAACTCTCTTAGGGCGTTTTATTTAGGAAGTTTATATATATATGTTTTCATTTTTATAAAATTTTATAAGTTTCTTAGATTATAAATATTAGTGGATGTAAATTAAATAAGATACACTAATAAAAATAAAATCATCTTAATAATTAATATTTGTAATTGGGTTTAACTAGTTTTATAAATTACAAACTAACAGTTAACTAAGATAACACATAATGGGATTTGATCGTGATGTACAAATTTATACGGCATCCTTAATCCTCCAATTTCTCTTAAAGCAGATATTACTCGATGCTTAGTAAATGTTTTAAAAGGTTAAAATTTTTCTCTCTCTCTTGGTAGGTGTAGGCTTAACCATCTAGAACAGACGTTTGTTCGGTCTGCATTTGAGAATATTAGATACCAAAAAGAGCAGAAATATGTTTGATCAAAAAATAGATTATTACTTGTTTTATAGCATGTATTAAAGGTGATGTCATCTAACATAATTATTTCAACTTTGACATTCATATGTTCATATAATATTTTAGAAGAGCAGTCTATGTATGTGAAATATATTAGATCAAATATTTAGGAAAATATGCTTCCAAAATAAAAAAGAAACGGATGTTATCTTAGGTTTGGCAGTAGGGGTTAACAAAACTCAAAAAAATCAAACTCTTGTTTGACATCTAAACTTCTTAAATGTAATATTGTGAAATTTTCAAAGAAACGGATATTTGTGCGTATTAAAGTGTTTGCTAAGTCAAATATAAAGAAACGATGTTATATTTCCGGTTTGGTGGGGCCAGTTAATTAAAACTCAAAATCAAAACGTATTGTTTGACATTTAAACTTTAACTTAGGCATCTTAATGTATGCAATCTTGAAACAGATATTGTGTGCGTATGTTGAAGTGTTCGCTAAGTCAAATATAAAAAGCAGATGTAATCTTCATTTGGTCCCAAGATGCAGTTAACTAAAAACATATAAAAAAAAAAAAAAAAAAAAAAAAAAAAAAAAAAAAAAAAAAAAAAAAAAAAAAAAAAATGATTACATTCCTTTATTTAACAAAAAATTTTTATATTATAAAAATTTTTAAGTTTTAAGTGTTATAAATATGATATTGGAAATCCCAAATCTATAAGAGAAATGAGGTTTGAATGATTATCTTTATACAATGAATTTATCCTCATCCTCGTAAAAGTTTATTAATTATTAATCATATGATGAGAAGGTAATTATTATTAAAATTCAAATAATAATGATCATATATTCAAATCTAAATCAATCATAAAAATCAAATTCAAATAAAATAATAAAATATAAATAAAATTAAATTAATTATTTAAATTAAAACTTAAAATCAATCCAACCTTGTGATTGTTTGTTTGGGGTGACAATTAAGAAAACTTTTGCACAATAATATCGAATCAATGTAAATATTTTCACACTCAAATATTTAAGCGTGGGGCGTGGCTGTGTCATCTGCGTGATTTTATCGTAAAGGCACATAAATGGCAGTTACGACTGAGCCTTTGGGTGATTCGCGATATGTGCCTAAATTACGATCACGGCAGTATGTTCCACGCTTTCTTTTGGTATGAAATATAGAATGTATTTGGTTGGCAAAAGTCTATGTTAGTTAAAGTTGACTTATATTTGTCATCTTTACCCCAGATTCTACTCACACCGTAACACGTGTGTTCTTATGAGGATCTTTGTCAGGTTGATTACCTCTATCATTGCGACCGGCATGACTGGGATGATACCATGGGATCTAGATCGGGCGCATCATCGTTCCCCCCACCAAAGTATTAAATTAAAATGATAAATTTTATAAATTATAAACTCCACTCACTATCATTATATACTCGTTATTTAACGATTCATTAATCAAAATGCTCTTAGTATTGAGAGAGGTAATTAACTTATGGGGTTACGCCATAGGAAACCGGAACCAATTAAAAAATCCTCACCAAATGAGGGCAAAATCTCTGGATATCTTATCTACTTGTTAAATCTTCGAAATTTTAAACTAAACAACTCTTTTCATTCCAAAGTGGTGTAAATTTTCATCTGATTTCTTGATAGTATAACTATTTTCAATTGCTAATCTTTACCCCGCATCTCCACCAAGTATGACATGTCACCTTTAATACTTTGCTATAAAATAAGTATAATCTATTTTTGATCAAACATGTACCCGCTTTTTTTGGTATTTAACATTCTCAATGAACAAGCGGCCATTACAGATGGTTAAGCTACATCTACTCAAAGAGATAGGAAAACTTTAACCTTTTAAAGCATTCACTAAGCATCGAGTGCAATATCTGCTTTAAGAGAAATTGGAGGATTAAGGATGCCGTATAAATTTGCACATCACGATCAAATCTCATTATGTGTATTAAAATTTGGATAGTTTAAGATTAGTTCAAACATGAGCATGTATATAAGTTTCTATTTGTGCCTCTTCGAATTTGGAAGAGAGCTTTATGTTTAATAACACATTTCATATACTCATAAAAAGGAGAGAATGATACTTAGAAAGAGTGATACTTATGTTAATGAAACTACCCACTTCCCATTTTTTTATCCTCTCATTCTTTTACATGAAAATCGACTAGAGCTTCATATACAACAATAATTTTGGAGGATCATGTCTATCATATTAATGCAAGCTATAAATTTAACACTTGCTTAAGAATGTAATATGAATGTTTATGAGATATAATGCAATTTGAATGTTACCAATCAACCAACTAAAAGGGGTTTAAAATTGCATTTAATGTGAGATTTTAAAAGCTCATTGACTCAAATATAAGGTCATTCATATAAAATATAAGTTTGAAACTTACTTATGGGTGTAATGAAATAATATCATTTTTATATGATCAATCAACAAACAAAAGAAGGCTGTAATTTATTTAAAATGATATTTTAGGAGCTCATTGTGTAACTATAAAGCCCAATGAGTCTTTCATGTAAAGAGGAAGTTCATCAATTCTAGATGGGCTATTTTTTTGTAAAGGCCTAAGTGAGAAAAATAAAGTAGTTTGTGATATTATGATTCATAGCCTATGTTCCTCTTTTCATATAATATGTACTCATTAATGATGGAAGAGAAAATGACAAAAGGAGTAAAGATTTTCCCTTAAACCCATGTACATTTTATGGAGACATTAGGAGAAGATGACAAAGGGGGTAAAAGTTTTTCCTTAAATTCATGTTTATGTCATGGGAGCATTAAGAGAAAAATGACAAAAAGAGTTAATATCTCCCCTTAGATTTATGTTCTTGTCATGTAACATTTAAAGAAAAATAAGAAAATGACAAACCAAATTAAATATCTTCTTGCATGCATGTAGATGTAGTATGACATTGAGAGAAAGTGACAAAAAGAGAGTTAATCTTTCCTTAAACTTATATTTTTATCATCTAACATTAAAGATAAATGACAAAGAGAGGTTAAAATTTCTCACATGCGCATGGTATGCATGTGGTATGGCGTTGAGAGGAAATGATAAGAAGGAAGTTAATCTTCCCTTAAACTCACGTTCTTGTCATTCAACATTAAAGATAGATGACAAACCAAGTTAAAGATCGCCTTACATGCATGTGCATGTGGTATAACATTAAAAAAAAAGTGACAAAAAGGGAATTAATCTTTCCTTAAACTCATATTTTTGTCATATAACATTAAAGGGAAAATGATAAAGGCATAGGTGCATGTCATATACCATTATGAGACAAGTGGTCAACTAAGTTAATCTCCTTACATGCAAACTTATGACAAAACACAAATGTGTGTCAAATGTCATTAAAAAAAATAACAAAAATGAAGTTAAGGGGGCTTATAAATAAGAGAAGATCCTCCTCTCATGAAGCTTTACTCTCCCATTTCTCATCTCTCTCACAAGATATATTACAAGCCTAAGTCCTTTAAAGGAATTTACCCAACTTGCAAATGAATGTGTCTAATTCATATCACACCGACTTGTAAGTTATGTCTAACTTAGTGCTTTAAAATTATACATCATTATCTCATGTAAATGGGCATTTAATAGTAAAGCAAGATTTAGATCATGCAACAATAAGAACATCTCTTTCCTTTTTTTTTATTTTCAACTATTCATAAGCATGTAAAGATTATTGTCAAATGAACAAATCTCATTTCATGACTTAGGCAAAAGGGAGGTAATTATGTTATAAACATATGTTTACTAATAAGACTCATAAACATAAGCATGAAGTATTTTATTTTCAAATGACTCATGTAGCATAATCACCATTTTAGTCAAAGTAGATTTGAATTTTCAACAAGATTTGTTTCATAACATATCAATTCAAATAAAGATTGAGCTAAATATCAATAAACACATCATAATTATCATATGATAGGATAGTTTGCATGATACTAAGTTAAGTATAAATACATATATGTATGACATGAAAATTCAAATAATAACTTAAACATTTGCATTTTCTTTTTTTTTATCAAAATTTTGGGCCTCACATCATCCCCTCATATGGGCTCGCCGGGATCAGCTTCCATCACGCCAAGAATGCGTAATGATAAAATGAGACACCACGTAAAATTTATCGCCAAGAAGCGCGTGTTAACACATCATAACATTTCC
Organism: Cymbidium sinense; assembly: GCA_021442155.1. Lineage (NCBI taxonomy): Eukaryota > Viridiplantae > Streptophyta > Magnoliopsida > Asparagales > Orchidaceae > Cymbidium > Cymbidium sinense. Next base: position 99,930,884 of record CM038226.1, on the reverse strand, counting down.
TACATCGACAAATACGAAGGACTTATATCATAACAGATTTCACTATCACGTTGGAAACGAAAAGATTATAAGAATAGATTTTACACGCCGAGAACGTGAGCATTTATCACAAATTTTCTGCGCGGAACAGATGTGACGCGAATAGATTTCAAGTTCAGATTTGCACACGATGTATATGTATTTAAACAAGACATACATTTGAAGTTTAGCATTATTGAAACATCATTAATAAGAAATCATCGCATGACTTTTCAATGCCATATATCATTTCTCTTCTTTTTTTTTTTTAGCATAAGGGATGAAATAATTTTTTTTTCAAATTTGGCAAGTAAATAACATTCATATGTCAAATCATATGCATGTGTTTCATATGTCATTACCAAACAAGTAAGAAAAATATATTGCACTTCATGCTTACTTTCTCCATTCCATGAACAATTGCATTTAAACATAATTTGATTGAATAGCATGTGTAGGTAGCATGTAACAATCTTTCTTTAAAAATCAATACACATGTAACAATATGTCCAAAAGATTTCATATTCCCTTTGCAATACTACACAACACTTTTAACCTTTACTTGCATTTTAATATCAAAATAGAAAGAAACTCTCTTAAATGTATACATGCTGGTCCATTCATAAGCACAATAAGAAATATGAGATTTCTTTGTAAAGAGTAAAAATAGAAATCAATTCCACTATTATGATTTCAGCCACATGAACTTAAAAAAAATTGATTAGAAGAGAGATTAGAAAGTAGGGGATTTCTTTATGATGGGTGAAATGGAAACCAACCCAATCAACACAATCTCATCAACATAAATCTAAAAATCTGAAATATTAAACCTTTCCAACACTACTCCAAACACAAAGAGGACCTTTCCAATTAGCATTCCAAGCACAAATGGAGCTCACAGTTGAACCATGTTCACCCAAAAATCAAATAACGGCCATTGCATATCACAACTCTACAAAGCTTTTTTTTTATTTTCAACTTCATTTTAAGCACATATAAAAAAATTAGCAAGAATCATCCCCTTTAAACAAAAAATCTGGAGCATGAAAGAGAGTGAAAACTTGCATAAACCTAGGGTTCGAGCCATTCAACATTTCAAAACCCTATTTCCACACTTATAACTTTATTTTAAACATGTAGAAAAGGCTTAGCAAGTATCAATCCATCCAATCAGCAAAACTTAAGCATAAAAGAGAAGGAACCTTGCATGCAATTTAGAGTTTAAGCTACATATTATCTCAAATCATATTTCTACACTTTTAATTTCATTTTAAACATGTTAAAGAGGTATAGCAAGCATCAACCTTTCCAAGCAGCAAAGTGAAGCATCAAAAGAAATAAGAAATTTTGCACATAATCTAAGATTTAAGCCATGCAACGCTTCAAACCCCCTTTTTAATTTCAGATTTCAACCTAGCATGTTAAAAAGACTTAAAACTTTACACATACTCTAGGATTTAAGCCATGCAAGACTTCAAACCTTTTTTTTTATAATTTCATATTTCAAACTAACATATGAAAGAGGCTTAAAAAAAATGTAATTTCTTCCATGAAAAATCACTTCAAGAAAAATAGAAGCATAAAAATCCGTAGATAATAAGAAACAACGTGAAATTTGGGCTATACATCATCCTAAATCTCAAGATCAAAACCCTAACATCATCTCAAGCATAAAATAAAATAGATTTACAAAAAGCCTAATTTCCAAAAGAACTCAAATGCGTGAAAATAAGCTTAGGGTTAGAGAGAGATGACCTGTAGGTTTCGATTGCAAGGAAGAAAGAAGGAAAGGGGTTTCGGTTTGCTTGGGAAGAGTAGTCAGGTTCGGCTAGGGCTCATGAGAAGGACGGACGGCTTGATGAGGAGCAAGAGAGGAACGGACGGCGTGGAGACGAGCCTCGATTCTGAGCTTTCTGTGCCAATCGGAATAGATGGGAGAAGAAAAACGACAGAGAGGAGGAACCGAAGGAAGGGAGCCGCACGAGAGAGGGAAGGGAAAGCTTGCCGAGAGAGTTGCGTGAGAGAGTGATGAGGAAGTTGCGTGAGAGAATCGTGAGGAATCAGGGAAAGGCGGCTCGGATTTAGGCCCACAAGATAAAGGGGTTAAGTGGCTGGGCAATTTAAATAGTGGGTTTGGGCGGCATTTCTAATTGGAGGATTTGGGCGGCTGAGGTTAGGATAAGGATTAGGAGATTAAGAGATTAAATAGCTGTTTTATCTTCTTAATTGTAAATGAGCCTCTGAGTCATACACTTCTACGAACCTAAGGTCCATCACTAGATTGCTTGGGATTTATTTGAGTAGAAACTTGTGTTGACATGTCGTCAAAAATAATTTGGATAAATTGATATTTAGCTAAGTAGGTTCTTTAATCTCTTTAATTGAGGGTTGTAGAGAACTGATTTTTGATACATTTCATTACCTTCCCTAAATCATTCTCTTATAAGGGCATTAATATGAAACATTTTTAATATAATAATTTGATACAACTAACACTATCCATATCATACTTGCTTGAAATTTTTTTTTTATAAATAAAAAACTTGGATGTGTTCTTTATATTACTTTTTTTTATTTCTTCAAGGATACAAATGAAAATAAAAAATATGTTGCATAAAAAATAATCATCCCTATAAATGGTTAAAAAAAAAACAATAAAGAAACACACATTTGAAAAGCCATGTTCATTGAATATCAAGGAGCAACAATAATTAAAAAAAAGGTGTTAAACCAAGGCATGGATGTAAAATAAAACAAAATAACGAAGATGTTGCATTACTTAGATGTTTCATGATTTGAACATCTATTATAAAAACATGATATACCTATTTTTATTAGTTTAGGTAAATTTTCTAAATGGATTTCATAGATAACTAAATTCGAGTATGATTGACTGTGGCAGGGAAGATATTTAAATATATGAAAAATGCATTTTGAGAGGTTGTTTTTAAATGTTTATTTTAAAAAAAATGGCACTAGTTATATATGATAGTCATTTAGTAGGGAGAGTATATATAAACAGGTGTGAATATATAATTAGAGTTTAATTTTATAAGAATATAATTAAAAGTTTAAGATTATAAATTAAATATATATAAATGAGATAAGAACATAAAATATGTCATTAAATAAGTAATCAAAATATCATTAAATAGACATTTCATAGAATTCTAATAAACTACTTATTAATTAAGAAATAAATAATATTTGAACACAGAAATTAGCATTACAAAATTTTGATGAGCTTTTAAAATTTTATTTTAATTTGTTCAATGCAATAAATATTGAGCTATTTATCAAATATACAAATCAACTTATCGTCTTGCTTCAAGTTAAATGAAATATTAAGAGTAACATAAACAATTAATTTCACACACATAAAAGAACACAATATAAATTTCTAAATTGATCAAAATCAAATTTATCATTAAGAAATAGACCAAAAAATTAAGTTAGTATAATATCTTTTCATATTCACTTTCTCAAGTGATCATATAAATATCAATGAAATAATAAAGAGATAATACATATATAGAAAATATAATGCCTTAAAGGCATAAGTAATTCTAAATTTTATAAATAGAAATTAAAAAAAACGAGTCATGCTTTTAAAATATGTGCTAAATTGTTTTACCAAATCTAGTTACTTATGTAGTTGTTCAACCTCATCCCAACCGTCAACGAAGACCAACTAATCAACTAACACTATGAAGCCACTTGTCCTAACCTTAGAAAATTAAAACTCAAAAGGAAATCTCATCCACGGATTTGACTAAAATACATCATATTTTAAGCATAAAGTCATATATATATATATATATATATATATGATATGACACTTAAAATATTAAGAAGACGAATCTTGATGTTAAAAGCAAGTCGATCCAAGTTGAAGGTAGATCAAGCTCTCAAAATATCCTTGGAAACTTTGGGATATCAGTTAAATCCTAGCTCTCAAATGTTTATAGCCGGCGTCTCGACGAGCGTTCCAACAAGACAAAGATTTCACCTCGACTTCATTGAGCATTCAAATGCACGAAATACATCATATGATCAAGGGATCATTTTGAGTCGTCCAGATGAAGTGGAGTGCGGGTTTTGCATGTATTTACAGACGCACTCCTCCAATCTATAAAAAGCAACCTCCCGACGCCATCCCCTCATATGGGGGCTGCTTTGGGAGACTGGGTCTTCCCATCACGCTAAAAAATACGTGCATGGTAGGTATCGAGAGACACCGCAGCCGAAAATTTATTTGTCCACCATGCCAAAAAAAGCGCGTGGTTAATTAACACAACATAAGATTTTCTTTCTGCCGGGACAACATGAGCAAGTACTTATATCATAACAGATTTTCCTGTCATGTTAGAGAAATGTGAACAGGTACTTATATCAATAGATTTCTCTACCACATTGGAACAACGTGAACAGGTACTTATCACAAATTTTTCTGCCCCATTGGAGCAATGTGAACGGGTACGTATAGCAATAGATTTTAAGCTTGTATTTGCACATGCATGTATATGTATTTAAACAAGATATGACATTTGCAAGTTTAGCTAAGCATTATATTGAAATATCATTAATAATAAATCATCACATGACTTTTCAATGACATATCATTTCTCCTCTTTTCTTTTCTTTTTTAGCATAAGGGATGAAATAATTTTTTTTTCAAATTTGGCAAGTAGATAACATTCATATGTCAAATCATATGCATGTGTTTCATTTGTCATTACCAAGGAAGTAAAAAAAATATATTGCACTTCATGCTTACTTTCTCCATTCCATGAACAATTGCATTTAAACATAATTTGATTGGATAGCATGTGTAGGTAGCATGTAACAATCTTTCTTTAAAAATCAATACACATGTAACAATATGTCCAAAAGATTTCATATTCCCTTTGCAATACTACACAACACTTTAACCTTTACTTGCATGGACTTTTTAATATCAAAATAGAAAGAAACTCTCTTAAATGTATACATGCTGGTCCATTCATAAGCACAATAAGGAATATGAGATTTCTTTGTAAAGAGTAAAAATAGAAATCAATTCCACTATTATGATTTCAGCCACATGAACTTAAAAAAAAATTGATTAGAAGGAGATAAGATTAGGAAGTAGGGGATTTCTTTATGATGGGTGAAATGGAAACCAACCCAATCAACACAATCTCATCAACATAAATCTATAAATCTGAAATATTAAACCTTTTCAACACTACTCCAAACACAGAGAGGACCTTTCCAATTAGCATTCCAAGCACAAATGGAGCCTCACAGTTGAACCATGTTCACCCAAAAATCAAATAACTGTCATTGCATATCACAACTTTCACAAAGCTTTTTTTTTTTATTTTCAACTTCATTTTAAGTGCATAAAAAAAAAAACTTAGCAAGAATCATCCCCTTTAAACAACAAATCTGGAGCATGAAAGAGAGTGAAAACTTGCATAAACCTAGGGTTCGAGCCATTCAACATTTCAAAACCCATATTTCCACACTTATAACTTTATTTTAAACATGTATGAGCATCAACCTTTCCACAAAAATTCATCAAAAATTTTGTAATAAACACATTTCAAATTGCATCATTTAAACACAATTTTTCAAAGAAAAAGATAAAACTTTACACATATACTCTAAGATTTCAAAGACTTCAAATTTCAGATTTCAAACTATGAAAGAGGCTTAAAAAATGTAATTTCTCATGGAAAATCACTTTCAAAAATATATAAAATGTAGGTAATAAGAAACAACATGAGATTTGGGCTATATATCATTCTAAATCTCAAGATCAAAACCCCAGCATCATCTCAAGCATAAAATACAGTAGATTTATAAAAAGCCTAATTTCCAAAAGAACTCAAATGCGTGAAAATTAGCTTAGGGTTAGAGAGAGATGACCTGTAGGTTTCGATTGCAAGGGAGAAAGAAGGAAAGGGGTTTCAGTTTGCTTGGGAAGAGTAGTCAGGTTCGGCTAGGCCTCATGAGAACGACGGACGGCTTGATGAGGAGCAAGAGAGGGACGAACGACGTGGAGACGAGCCTCGATTCTGAGCTTTTTGCACCGATCGGAATAGATGGGAGAGGAAAAATGAGAGAGAGGAGGAACCGAAGGAAGGGAGCCGCACGAGAGAGGGAAGGGAAAGCTTGCCGAGAGAGTTGCGTGAGAGAATCGTGAGGAATCAGGGAAAGGCAGCGTTCGGTGCAGGATTTAGGGCCCACGACAGCAAAGGGGTTGTGGCTGGGCGATTTAAATAGTGGGTTTGGGCGGCATTTCTAATTGGAGAATTTGGGCGACTGAGATTAGAATAAAGATTAGGAGATTAAAAGATTAAACAGCTATTTTATCTTCTTAATTGTAAACGAGCCTCTGAGTCATACACTTCTACGAACCTAAGGTCCATCACTAGATTGCTTGGGATTTATTTGAGTAGAAACTTGTGTTGACATGTCGTCAAAAACAATTTGGATAAATTGATATTTAGCTAAGTAGATTCTTTAATCTCTTTAATTGAGGGTTGTAGAGAACTATTTTTGATACATTTCATTACCTTCCCTAAATCATTCTCTTATAAGGGCATTAATATGAAGCATTTTTAATATAATAATTTGATACAACCAATACTATCCATATCATACTTGCTTGAAATTTTTTTTACAAATAAAAAACTTTGGATGTGTTTTTTATATTACTTTTTTTTTTATTTCTTCAAGGATACAAATGAAAATAAAAAATATGTTGCATAAAAAATAATCATCCCTATAGATGGTTAATAAAAAAACAATAAAGAAACACACATTTGAAAAGCCATGTTCATTGAATATCAAGGAGCAACAATAATTTAAAAAAAAGGTGTTAAACCAAGGCATGGATGTAAAATAAAACAAAATAATGAAGATGTTGCATTACTTAGATGTTTCATGATTTGAGCATCTATTATAAAAACATGATATACCTATTTTTATTAGTTTAGGTAAATTTTTTAAATGGATTTCATAGATAACTAAATTTGATCATAATTGACTGTGGCAGGGAAGATATTCAAATATATGAAAAATGCATTTTGAGAGGTTGTTTTTAAATGTTTATTTAAAAAAAAATAAAACTAATTATATATGATAATCATTTAGTAGGGAGAGTATATATAAACAGGTGTGAATATATAATTAGAGTTTAATTTTATAAGAATATAATTAAAACCTTAAGATTATAAATTGGTGATACATTTTATAGTCGTAAATTGGCATTAGAGTTTTGGTTTATTGTAGCATCTATTATTCATAGTTAGTTTAATTTAATTAAATCATGGCTAATTTCTTAAGATATAATTTAGACTATTGGGTTAAAAATATATATATATATGATATTATTCTAAGTGAGATAATATCATATTTTTTTATCAGTAAAGATTTTAATCTTTAATGAGTCTAATTAAGTACTATTTTCTTCAAATTTAATTAAGAACATAAAATATGTCATTAAATAAGTAGTCAAAATATCATTAAATAGACATTTCATAGAATTCCAATAAACTACTTATTAATTAAGAAATAAATAATATTTGAACACAGAAATTAGCATTACAAAATTTTGATGAGCTTTTAAAATTTTATTTAAATTTGTTCAATGCAATAAATATTGAGCTATGTATCGAATATACAAATCAGCTTATCGTCTTGCTTCAAGTTAAATGAAATATTAAGAGTAACATAAACAATTAATTTCACACACAGAAAAGAACACAATATAAATTTCTAAATTGATCAAAATCAAATTTATCATTAAGAAATAGACCAAAAAAATTAAGTTAGTATAATATCTTTTCATATTCACTTTCTCAAGTGATCATATAAATATCAATGAAATAATAAAGAGATAATACATATATAGAAAATATAATGCCTTAAAGGCATAAGTAATTCTAAATTTTATAAATAGTAATTAAAAAATGCGAGTCATGCTTTAAAATATGTGCTAAATTGTTGTACCAAATCTAGTTACATATGTAGTTGTTCAACCTCATCCCAACCGTCAACGAAGACCAACTAATCAACTAACACTATGAAGCCACTTGTCCTAACCTTAGAAAATTAAAACTAAGGAAATCTCATCCACCGGATTTGACTAAAATACATCATATTTTAAGCATAAAAGTCATACATATATATATATATATATATATATATATATATATATATATATATATGAGTTAGGCTTTTGTTATTAATTTTAATATTTGATTGTGAATTTGAAAAAAAAAGATTTAATGTGGTTGATTTGTAAATGTATTGTAAAGAATAGGATGATCTGTAAAAACTTTTTTTGGAATTTGTAATATTGATATTAATAATCATGAAAAAAAATATTAATTTTAGCTCAAGAATCCTTCACCTTACCTATTCGTGCGGCAAAATATTATTTTAATTAATACGCATGGCTTATTGAAGAAAACCGATCACCGTCCGACCCAACGGTTACTCTACTCTCAAAGGCCCAATCAATTCGCTTTAAATAAATAAATCAAAATAAATTTTATCATAATATAATTATTCCAAATTTCTTGGATGGTTGACAGCTATTAAATTTTTTATATATTATGATAAAAAATAAATAAAAACTAAGTTGCTTTTGGGATCAGTGGATCGCTCAGCTTTAAATGAGTCTCAGGCCAACTCCCACCAGCACACATTTTCTTCTTTTTTGACAGCGTATATCGCGGGCGCTCCACCGGTTCTCCTTCCATCGTTTTATTGCTTTACATAACGTATTTTCCTCTCCACACTAGACCAATTGTGCGTCTCTCTCTCTCTCTCTCTCTCTCTCTCTCTCTATTCTTCGATGGGACGGCGGAGGGGCACAAGAGGTCCGGTGGGGGCGGTGTACGCCTGGGTTAGAGGTCAGTCGGTGAAGGCACAGACAGCGGTTGGGGCTTTGGCCGCTATCCTTGTCCTCGCCGCGCTGTGGGCGTTTGTCCGCAACGACAACCACTTCTTCGTCGCCTCGGAGGGCGTGCACTCCGTCGGCATCATCGTCCTCATATACAAGCTTTCTAGACAGAAGACATGTTCTGGTGACCACATCCTTTTTCCCTTTGTTTTCTCTATTTTTCTTCTGATTTGGTTGTTTCGCTCTAGGGTGTACAGAGTTCTTATGTTGTTGTTGGTACTTGATTTGGCCGGAAAGGGATTGAGGGTTTAATTCATTGAACTGGGTTCTTGTGATTCTGGATTTTTAATCGATGGATTGCTATTCGAGAGGAATTTGGGGGAAGTGATTATAAGAAAAATTTTATTTTTACTAATGGATTTGGTGTTTCATCTATCTTTGATATCTTCATAAGATATGTCATTCTAAGATTGATGCTCTCTGATTGTTATCTTTCGCCCAAAATCTTGGTTTTAAGCTGAATATCTTATGGCAGATCATCCTCGGCTTAAGTAAAAATTAACGTACATATTTTTTTTCTCTGCCCTAAATTGCCTCCCCAATTTTTTTATTATCTGTTCAATAAAGTCTCGGGATCTCCTCTTTTAGGTTTTCTATATTCAGCATGCTTCATCTTTGATCACAAAGCCTCTTCTCCTCTCTCATCTCTGGATATCTATTATGGATTTCTATAAATTGATATAACAAAAAGGAACGCTTTCGTCCATTTTTTTTGTGAGATTAATATATCTTGTGAACTACAGATTTCAGTTTTGACATAGAAATTATCTTCACCATTTTGTAGGCCTTTCGTTGAAGTCCCAAGAGCTTACAGCAATATTCTTGGCCGTGAGGTTTTATTGTAGTGCCATCATTGAAAAGGATATTCACACTGTCCTTGATCTTCTGACCTTTTTTTCAACACTTTGGGTTATATACATGATGAGGTTCAAGTTGAATTCAAGCTACAATAAGGAACTCGACAATATGCCAATATACTATTTGGTAAAACACTATTCTTCCATAACTTGTAATATATTTTTATAAAGTCTATTTCCTTTTGGATTTGAAGTTGTTCTATTTGATGTAACTATCTTACCGCCGATGCTTATAAATACTCTTTTCCATTTCCGAATTATTCTGTTTTGTATCGGCTTACTGTTCTCATTTATGTTAGATATATGCACTGATGTACCCCCCTGTAAGTGTTTAAGCATTCTGTTCGCAAATAATCCTGATCAAAATCATGGTTGAAGAGCCAAATAATGTGGTTTTTCATCTTTCTATATTGAAGATCATTGTTTTAAATAGTACAATATTTCATTTCTTAACAAGTTCCTCATGTTGAACCTTCTCCAGTCCTTGGCTACCTATTCTTTCAGGAACTACCATTCAATAGCACTGTTCACAAGAAAAAAAAAGGTTAGGATATGAAGCTTTATGCAATTCAATGGCTTGCTATTAGTTCAATCCTCTAATTGTCAGTAGTCTCACACTATCTAGACAGGAACTGTAAAAGGAAGAGAGAAAGAGCACGAACAGAGAAAGAATTAAATGGAGAGAAAATAAGCAAAATTAAGCCTTTCAATTAAAAACAAAAGATTGCAAAAAGTTTTTGAACCCATCGGGGTTCTCCTCTATTTATAGGTTTAGATTGACTCCTGATTAGTTACATGAATCTATAAAGTATAATGAAACGTATCTAATAATGTTGCTCATTAAGTCGCATAGTCAGTTACATGGTTCTGCGGGATGTTCCATGCAATTATAGCAGTCGAGGTTGGTTAGGCTTAGACCCACCCCATATTCTTGGAATATTCTAATCAGGCCATGACCATTGTCTTGAAACTGGTTGAAGGCACTTAACTTTGTTTCGAATCTGGTCCAAGGGCGATTTGGCTGCACTATTATAAGTATTTTTTTAACAGTTTACATTTCTGAGATGCCCTATGCAGAATTATTCAGTCTACTATCTTTAGATTTTAAATTGTTTATGTATTTCCTTGCAGTTGGTTCCCTCTATTGTGCTTGCCATATTTGTTCATCCCTTCTTGTATAAGCACCACAGTAGATACCTTTGGGCCTTTTCTGTGTACCTGGAATCTGTGTCTGTGCTTCCTCAACTCCGATTGATGCAAAATGCAAAGGTGTGCTAAGTCTCCTTGTACTCATTGGCTATTTTAATGCGTTTGATAATACAATAATTTGGACTTAACGGTACATTTTGCAGATGGTGGAACCTTTTACAGCCCATTATGTATTTGCACTAGGTGTCGCCAGATTCCTAAATTCTGCGCATTGGATAATTAAGGTACATTGGATGTATCTCAATACTATCTGATAATAGATAGACAACTTTTAATTATTTTGTAAACTTGATTATGTTTTTTGGAAGATTTACATGCATAGTACACATTTTTTATGTATTTATATATCAAACACCTAAACTTTGATAGTTAGAAATATAACGCACTTCCTATCTCTTTAAAAAGTTAATGATGGTGACAGTTTTGATATAATATTAAATATCTTGGTGCTATTTATATAAATGTTAAAAGTTAGGTGTTAAATATGTAAGAATTGCGTGCTATGTAAAATGCCTTTTTTTTTTTTTTTTCAATTTGCCTTGTCTACATGATTTGCTTGAAGTGATTGAAGGATTTTATGCTATAATATGTCATGTTGAACATAAGAGTTTTATTCTCATCCTTATTAGTATATTCTTCTCACCTATTTATGTTATGCTAAAGAGAGTCATGAGGATTCTGTAGTATCAACTCTCAATCTTTGTTTTCTGTTCTTGTTGAGAAGCATGCATATATAGTGCTTTGTCGCAAGGGTGGAGCCACGTATAATTTAGGTAGGGGAGTCATTTGCCCCCTCTAAAAATTATTTTTGCTCTTTGCTTTTATTGTAATGCGCCAATTTGTCCCTCCTAAAAAGTGAAGTTGGTTTCGCCCTTGCCTTGCCGTCCTTTTTCATTCTTCCCAGCATCAATTCAGAGCTTTTGTGGCCTTCAATAAATGTTGCTTTATTGAATTTCAATCGAAAATTACACCCAAATATTATGATTTTTTTGTTTTAAATCTCAGGCTAACAGGAGCTTTGTAATATGATTGTATTATTGATAGGTTGTTGATACTGGTGGATCTTTCCTCACTGGTTCATCATCTGCAGTCTTCTGGACGCCGGCCGTCCTCGTCGCCGAAGTGGTTCAGACACTGATCTTGGCTGATTTCTGCTACTATTATGTTAAGAGGTAAAATGATTAGCTCTAGCTTGCTACTGAACTGTATTTGGCTTTTTTTTTTTTTTTTAATTCTCTTCTGTTCTTCTGTTTTCCTGTTTTTCTGTTTTTCAGCGCCATGCTTGGCCAACTGATGCGACTGCCTTCTTCACATGAAATGAGAGATCTTTAAGTAGATTGAAGTTAACACCCTATATAATCCTTAGAAGAGGATTCTGTATTATATATATATGAAGAATTCTGCATAAACTCACTAGTCTTATCATGTAACATTGATGCCTTTTTTCCAACAAACTGTACTACAAAACATGTTTGTACTGTGCTGAATGGGATGGCCTGAATTATTTTTTTACCTGCAGTTTCTGATTGGTCTTCTTATTGCCTTTAGTTTTTAATGTACAGTTTTTTTTTTTTTTTTTTTTGATGGTAGGGTCTCTTGGCAGGGTTTTCTTCTAAGTTTTGAAGCCTTATAATTCTCATATATATTTATATATCTAGTATCTAAATTTAAATTTTTGCATATATAACATCACAATTTTTAATTTCATATCAAAAATATCATCACTCATTTTTAATAGTGAAATACACATTTTTAAGCATAAAAAATATTATATAAGTAAATATTTAATTTTAGATATCAAATATGTAAATACATAAGAATTATATAATATGTATGCAAATTTTCCTATTATTTATTAATTTAATATCAACAAAAAAATCTAATCTAATTATGTCATTGGGATAACTTTTATTTTATAATTATTATTATCATTATTTTATTTTATTTATATTTGATTTAAAATAAAATAAATTTAATAATAATAATAATTTTTAAGAACTCTCAAAAATCTTAAAATTATTTTAAGTGTTTTTAAAAGTTATATAATTTATTTCTAAAAATATGAGTAAACACTTGAAAACTATTAAAAAAACATATTTAAAAAAACTAGTATAAACAAAAATAATATAGTAAAAATTGATCCTGAACAGACCATTAGTATATAATTAATTAGTTACATGATTAGATGTTTCTGATTAGGTGCCAGTCATAATTATCTTAAACAAGAATTGACCATGTAATTTAATAGGTTGTCTCGGCTAACGTTTTTCTTACCAGTTAGTAAAGAGTTATCAGTCATACTTTTAATTTTATCAAAAAATTCCCATACCCGCTAGGGGCATCTTTAATTCGAACGAATTAGGTGAAATATAAATTCATTTTACTTAACAATTTCATATTTATTTAATATTTGATTTTAATATAGTACATAAATGCTTAGATTTATGTAGGCAATACTTACAGATATATTTATTTCCATTGAGAAGTTCTCATCCAACCATTTTAAAAAAAATAAGATTAACAGCCCATTTCTTATCAACAAAACAACAAATTTTCTCAACCAAGCAAATAAATGAAAACTAATTTCAAATCAATTCATCATTTTATATTTCCTTTTCTTTCTAATTTCCTATCTTTCAATTCCTTCAAACAAAATAGAGCCTAAAAGTCAAGTTAGAAGATCGGCAAGGCAATATAATCGAACAAGTACACATCAAACCTTGCAGATTTATCAAAATTACTCAGCTGTGGAGATTTTTTTTTTTTTTTAAAACTAAGAATATCTGACATCCCCTCCAATTAACTTGAGAACGGAAAGACCTCCACACACATACCCACCATCTCTTAGCTCGGTTGGTGGGTGTGCTCGGCCGGGAACCTCTCGGACCGAATTCGAATCCTCCGGCGGAGGCGCCTACGCGAATGATGAAATCAGTGGAACACGCGTGTGAGTGATGAATGTGCCAAGATATATCATTATCCCCACCCACAAGATGGGTGGGGTGTTGGGTGGATACCCATTTCAAAAAAAAAGAAAGACCTCCACACTAAACTGGGTTGATAAGACAACCACTCTCTATCCACACTGAATTGAATTAAAAGAGCAGCACTGACACAACATTTAATGGATCTCACACTAAAATTTGCTGTTTAAATATAATTGAGAAAAAATATATAAGAATCCACTAGTTCCCTAAGGAGCTAGAATATACATAATTTTTTTGAACTTACAATCCTTGGTCAAATTTTTTTAAGATTTATATGCAAGCCACAATTCTTATGTATTTACATATCTAACACCTAAAATTTAATATTTATGTTTTTAACACTTCATCTATGCATAATTAAAATAATAATAATAATAATAATTTTTATATTATGTTAAAGATTTGAACATTATGAATATAAATATCAAATTTTAATATATATATAAGAATTATGTAATAAGTATGCAAATGTCCCCATTTTTTTGAAGATCTATGTAATCCTCCTAATGAAATGTACATTTAGCCATAGCATTCTGACGAATCCCAAGTCCACACCTTCAACATGAGAAATGTTATTGGAGAGTAAACAACCGTCTTACTCCATTCAACATGTTTAAAAGCATTCCACCTCATCCTATATTAAGTGTGGTGAAGAGGCGGTGTTGGCTTTCTCCTATGGATTACCATTAACCTATTAACAACTATAACATACTGGCAAAAAAACTGTAAATCTTAAACATAATTCATTGAAGTAACCAAAATGTTTCTTTAAGGTTCGAAGAATATACCATACTACTTTATTAAATGCAAATCCTGCAATTTGCGAGGGGAATAGAGTATGTTTCTAACTATAAAAGAAAACAAACTATAATACAATACTCAAAATTTTAAGCCTATCTATTTCTGGCAGCAAAGCAAACAAAGCTGTGAGCAAACAATGCGTATTCTATTGCCTCAACCAAAAAAAAAAAAATTTGAAATGCTGAAAAACTGATCAAACAGAAAACTCTACTTATCTCAACACCCTTTCAAAGAGTTAAAACATGAAAATCAAAATACGCTAACCTTGGCTGCTTGATTAACAATTTTCGAAGAACAACCAAAGTTCCAAGCCTTTAGCTGATATTGTTCAAAGCGGTGAACTGGTGACCCATGGTTTAGCACTTCTCTATGAGGAACTGATAGAGGGTGATCCTGGGCGACTTTGACGTCCATTGTTGGAGCTCTTGTGATCCACCCTCTGATATCCCACATCACCTCGACCAGAAGCGACCTTGTTGTTACGACCACCTCCTCTTCCACCACCATAGTTCCCACGACTCCTCGTTCCATCATTACGGGAACCTCCCCCTCTACCAGGTGGAAACCTCCCTCGGTTATTAGCTGCAGATAGGAAGCATAAGATGAATCAGCTAAACTGAGTAGAGAGCCATGGAGGAAAGCATAAACCAAGAGGATATGGAGAAATCTCCTTATGATGTGGCCGAAGTCGAAGTGGATTGTTTTTCTTTAAACGGAAGAGTAACAGGAATACTTCAGACATCACGGAACAATAAGAATTGCTTAAGGAATATTGAAAGGGTCAGAAAACATGAACAGCGGAAAAAAATATTATTGGAAGTTCAAATGATTGTTGCATAATTAAAATCTCACAAAGTACGTGAGAAAATGACCACCTAAAATTAAGGTTTTGGGACGAATTCTTAATTCTCATTCAAGGGTTTGGAAGAAAAAAATGCAGATGAAACATATTATACCTCGTGAGCCAGTTGCACGCTTCTCCTCAACAAATGCCTGGCGACCACCAATAAGTATGGGCGAAGCCTGCAAGGATAAAGTATATATGAGCTTCCAAAAGGCAATTATCCCAAGAATGATACTTGTCTTCTCAGAAGGTTTATGTAAAAATGGTGTCGTGATGATCATAAATTTCACTTTTTGAGATGAATATGATCTAAAGAAAATTTTATAGCACCTCCTTGTCTCCAAAACTCATGAAAATATAATGAATAATAGCTCTTTATTTGACTTTTCTGATAACTGAGCATTTTTTAGGACCAACCTGAAAAACACCAATGCATTTTCTGAAGAAAAATCGATGAAAGCATTATCATTCTACGATCAGGTCGCAAAATAATCTCATACCCTTTCTTCAAAATTTTATCTCTATATTTTTTTCTTATGATTTCTTTCCAATGCTTAGTGATAGATCATAGACGTAGAGATCCTTGCACTAAAAATTTTCAATGCAAAGGCTATAATGCTAAGCAAGTGAGTAATCACTTGTCTTTCATATAGCAGCATCATGTCCAATATGCATCGAGTCATAATCTTTCAAGATTATTCACGCAAGCTATCCATGTCTTTGTAGTGTTCAAAAAGGTTGGTTTGCAAGTCATGACCATGCAAGGCAGATTAACAAAAGTTTAAAACAACAATATATTTAAAAAAAGTACATATTAAAAGCACTTTCCATTTTAGAAGCTTTGCGGAATTAAAAAAAAAAAAAAAAAAACTCAGCTGCAAAACAGGGTATTTCAAGTCTTGCCCTTAAAAAATTACTTAACACAGGCGTATACCTTCATAAAGGGGCAACAATGAACGTTCTTTTTTTAATTGTAGAATTATGAGATTGCTAACCAATAAGCAGTCACAAGAACAATCAATCGGATTCACAATGTCATGGGATTAGCAAGAGCACAAAAACTTCAAAACAATCATTGTTCATCATATTAGCACATTGTCCAACAAAATCTCAGAGGAAAACATATCTCAGGAGAGTCTTCAACTCAAGTCACTGAACTAATGCATATCCTTTATTCTTATAGCAGAACTACTCTTCTTAACCTCTAAATTTCATAACTTCCAGCCTGCTATAAAGCTTAAGACAGAAGCATAATGAAGTACGAAACTTCCAGGCTTCCAACCAATTTACCTCTGATCTAATACAAAACATTTTCCCCTAGCTGCCTTAGATATTTGGTAGTTCACCAAGCCAACTCTCCAAAGTTGCACATCTTTTATAAAGCATTGCTACATGGATTAGTCATCCGAAATTGGAAGAATCAAATTAAGCTTCAATTTAGTTACTTGGTAATAGTGAAAAAAAAAGAAGAAAAATACAGAGGTTTCATATGAAAAAGCAGATTCGAAGTTGAAACACAAGCTTCTTGCATTTCATTTCCTTGGTCTCAAATTCGTATTTGCAAACAGAAGCCCGTAGGAAAATCACCAAAATGTAAATGGATCCATAAATATGCGTAACCATGTCGTCATATGTTTTATATACAATCCTCTCAGCACCAGACACATTAAAAAAACAAGGGAATTTGAAGGAGAGTATCGCTTGGTTAAACTAGAAATATGGGGGGATAGCAAGAGGACTTGCAGTTTCTTCTTTTTAAAGTTTCATTTGGGTTATTTTAGAAAAGTAATGATCAACATAGAAGAAAAAGCATGGAATCACAATACAGATCTGCCACGTTTAGTTCCATTAAAAAAGCTACCAGCTGCTCTTCAACAGAAGGCGCACAGCAGAAGTCCGATTAAAAAATACAAGTAGCAAAGACGTTTAAAATGATGATGATGATTGAGTAGTCATATAATAAATTATGAAAGAATAATAAAATTTGACAAAGAAAGCAAGTTTTTGAAAATAAATTTGATTTAATATGAGTAAAAGATAAATAATCTGGTGTTCTAAAAATCAGATCAGATCGGCAGGTTCAAGCTGCTTTCGGTTAGCCTTAAAAACTACCTTCTCATTGAACCGGTGAGAACCGATTAGAACTAGCAATTCAACTGGTGAACTGATAAACTGGTCCCAGTTATCAAAAATTGATTGGTCCAAATTAATCCCTTCTAAATCACTTTTAATTCGTAATGAAATGTTCAAAATTTAAAATTATTAATTAAACATACCATTTTAATTAAATATTTTAAAGGTAAATCTTATAAATCTTAAAGGTTTTACTATTATTAGTATGAACTTAGCCAAATTAATTCATATTATACCTACCAAGCCACCACCATGTTAGGTTCCAAGCTTATCCGTCAAGGTAAACTTTTTCTCCATATAAAAGCGAAACACTAACTTGCTCTTGTAACTTGGAACTAAAAAACCTATGTATGTGTTGAAACTTAAGTTGGGTTATAGAAATGATGAAATGGACTAGAAATTTGGACTTTAAAAATAGTAAATGGGCTTGAAAATACAAAAATCTAAGAACATCTATTTAATTTTTAACTTTACAATCATATTATAAATTTTATTTTATAACATGAACAATTTATTTTAAGAATATAAAATTTATAATAACGTGACATAAATATTTACATAGTATATATTTTTAAAATATTTATATTTTATAAAGTTTTAAAATATATTTTTTACATTATAAACTTTATAATATTATTATAAATTATATATATATATATATAACTAAATATATAATAAACATATAATTAGATCTTAGAAATTTGTTTGGTTCTTTGTATTTGAAATCTGATTAATAAAAGGAATCTGATTTAAAAGAAATTATAAAGGATTACTTCTGATTGTTTGGTTGAGAGTTTTACAAATTCATGACTTTACTTTTTTTTATTTGGTTAAAAAAAATGTAATGTAAAGTAATTTGAAGTTTTTTGTGGCCGAAGCGGGCGGTGGCGACCGTGTGGCGGTAGCGAGCAGCGCGGTGTGCGTGACAGCGGAGCGACGGCAATGCGCGTATCCTTTCGTTGGCGGTGTTTTTGGAATTACAAATCGGGAATTCCAAATACCTTTTCGGTGTATTTGAAATACATTACATTCTGTGAAATTTTACTTTCTTACAACCAAACACGTGAAATGTTTAAAAGCATGCATTTGGAATGCAGTGCATTCCACACCAAATTGATGTAGGACCGCGGGTGCTTTTATGATATGATGTTTATTACAGATAATTCTTAAATCCTCATGAGAGTAATGATAAGCTACTATTGAGCACATTCACAATATTATGAATTTAGTGAAGTTGAAAAGATCTTAGTTAAAGTTATGTCAACTAGAGAGATCTGAATCTTATAAATCGAAATAAGCGAAAAGTTATGAGCGATCTAACGCGTAACATTTAAAATAAGCTGGCGAGGATAAGTTGAAGTCGACCTCTATGAAGCGGTCAGTCGTTGTGGAGATCGTTCCTTCCTTAAGTCCCTACAGGGTTGTTAACTTCACCAGTGGTCAGAGGAGGCTCGAGAAGCCAAAGAATAGTAAAGAAATTTAAGAAGATAACTTTTCAATTCAAGTCTGGCATTACAAGGTCTCCTGTTAGGAATGAAAGGGAGGTTAAGAATACTCAAACTGGCAACTCCGAGCTCAAACTAACGCCTTAACTACCACTTTCTGGCTTATCCTCTGCAGATTATCGAGCCTCTCATTCATTATCTCTTCTGATGACTCGTGGTGAGCGTAAGAATAACCCGTCATATAAGCATATACAAAATATAAAGCCGATAATAATGACTCGTGGTATGGCGTAAGAATAGCGTCAGTATAAACTGAAATACAAAATATAAAAGCCGATAATACATAGCTTAAATTATAAAAAGGAAATCATTCATTTAAGCTTTATGATGATGGCGTCGGCGATGGTGGCGATGATCGCTCCCCGGACTTTAAGGATTCTCCTCGGAGAATGAAAATCCAAGTTTTGTAATAATCAGAGTCTAGTTGATGTAACTCATCAAATGTAAGCATGAATCTGGAGAAAGACCTTTCCAACGAACGAGAAACCTTTGAGTGCTCCATCGATGTGATGATAATCCGTCTTCTAAAATTTGATCTAATGACGATGATCTTAAGCGAGATGGTATAGAGTCAATGATGAAGTATGAACCGCATGTCGACTATTTGCAGAGGAATAGTCATCCATGGCTTGCCCATGGTACAACGTTAAATGATATATTAAATATTGGAGAAATTCCAAAGATTCATTGGAAGATCTATTTCATAAGCATTATCATTTATCTTCCTTACAACTTTATAAGGACCGCATCTCTTGAGAGTTAATTTCTTAAGAGTTCCAAATTGGAAATCTCAACCCTAACTTTAAGAACCAAATCTCATTAAATTTTACATATCGTTTATGTGCATCAACATTCTTTATATTTATCATAACTCGAGTAAGTTTTTGTTGAATTTCAATGATGTAAATCATGCATGCTTTGTAAATGAAGATGCAAATGCACTACCTATATGTTACGTGCAATTCAACAAGATCAATTGGTTTTCTTGGATCATAACCGCCATAATATGAAAAGGACTCATACCGGACCTATTAATTGAACCGTTATAAGCAAACTCAGAGTAGGAAGAACTAGTCCCAACTAGTAGTATGATCGGTCACTGACACCTAAATTTCCTAAGCTTCTATTAACAACTTCGCTTCCATTTGAGGTGAGTATAAGAGTTTTGTGTTTTCCATAAAGTTTTCCAAAAATAGCTCATAAACCTTACATCACGATCGCACAATTGTCTTAGGTAGTCCATGTGTAACCATCTCAATGAAAGAAAATTGTCACTATATGAGGCATCGATGTCTTATAACATGGAATGAAGTGTGCCATTTTAGAGAATCAACAACTACTAATAGAGTCAAAACGTTGTACAAGGCGAGGTAATCCTAAGATGAAGTCCATACTAAGATCTTCCCAAGGTGGGGATTGAGTGGGTGTGTATACCATAATTTTGTTTTCCACTTTTGCTTTGAAGTAATGACATTGGGCAATGACAGAAACATCTTTCTTAAGACTAGCCAAAAGAACCTCCATCATATATTGTCTTTATCATGACCAAAATGACCGATACACTCCTCGAATGAATTTCTCAACAAGAAAATTTTGATGAATCGGGATATTGTGTGCCAAAAGAGATAGCCATCTCAGATTTGATAATCTGGACTATTAATTGAAACATCAAATTTCAAAGATTCAAAAATTTTATTGAAAATCTTTACAATTAGATAATCATCTTTAACCTTTTCAATCCAAGAACCTTCACACTCATGGTATTTAATAATGTACATATTCTACTTAATATCGCAACTTTGTTCTCTTTATTTTAAGAACAAACGTATATTCTTGAAGAAATTGAACCCATTTTGCATGACGAGAACTAAGTTTCTTTTGGGTGTTTAGATATTTAAGCGCCGTGATCGAATAAAGTATAAATTCTGAAAGAAGATAATGTCGCCAATAACGTAAAGTTTGGATGACAGCATACAACTCATCATGGAATATGGACGCGCTTCATTTAATTTTTCACTAAAGAAAGAATAGATGACCTTCTTGTTTAAGAACACCTCCAATACCAACTCTAAGATCATCACATGATACCTCAAATACTTTGTTAAAATTTGGCATTTGTAATATCATGGACTTGTTAAAGTTCTTTAATTTTAGAGAATGCATCAAATGCCTTTGTCCAAACAAAGTCTCCTTTTTAAGACATTGAGTTATCGGGCCATAATAGTGCTAAATCCACGAATAAACCTTCGATAAAATGTGGCTAACCCATGAAAACTACATACATCAATGGTGTAGTCTTGAATACTCTAATTTTTCGGGATCAGAGATGCCATCACAAGAAACAAATGAATCCTAAGACATCAAGACGCCATAAATGAGCATTTTTTAAGTGAACATATAGTCTTTCTTCACAAAGCACTTCAAAGACTTGTAAATGTTTCTCATGATCGCTCTTAGTTTGACTAAAATTAAAATATCATCAAAGTACACAACTAAAATTTTCCAATGAATGGCCGTAAGATATGAGTCATCACTGCATAAATGTACTGGAGCATTAGTCAATCCAAAAGGCATTACTAGCCATTCATACAAACCATCTTTTGTCTTGAATGCGGTTTTCCATTCATCACCTTCTCTCATATAATTTGATGATATCCACTTCTAAGATCAATTTTAGAAAACTATTGATCCAAACCATCATATCTAACATGTCATCAAGTCTAGGTATGGGAAACCTATACTTAAGTGATTTTATTTATAGACAACTATCTACACACATACACCAACTACCATCTTTCTTTGGGGTAAGAAGAGGTGCATCGCATGGAGATAAACTTTCCCTAATAAACCCTTTTGATAATAAATCATCAACTTGTTGTTTTAGCTCGCATGTTCATTTGGGTTCATACATGTGGCAAATTTGGGAGTGATGATCCGTGAATTAGCTCTATGGCATGTTGGATACTTCTTAATGGGGAAGCTCACTAGAAGTTCTTCGGACAAATATCTTGATATTCCAATAAAAGTTCAATGCACTTGATGAGAATGATTTAACACAAGGTTGATTTTCGAGGTTAGACAACTAATGCAAAAATGATATTCCCATTAATCTCTTGTTGAAATTGACGCTTTATTAATAATATGTAGGGATTTCTTTCATGGGTGGAGAAGAATTTTGGGGTTGAAGTGGAGTGACCTCTTAGGCTTAGCTGGGACAATTTACCTTGAAAACTAAAAGCATATGTATTGGACGCATAATTTGTGACATCCATATCAAAAAAGCCAAGGTCTACCTAAAAGTATATGAGCAACATCCATCGGAAGAACATCACACCAAATTTTATCACTATATTCTCCTAATTGAATGGGTACAAGACAACGTTGAGATATAGAGATAGGTCTTATCTACCCAAGCACCTTATAAGGTTGTGGGTCTCGGGTGAGCTTCATCCTAGCCAAAGCAGAAAGAATAACATTCATGCAATCCACTATCAATGATTAACTTACATCGCCTTTTCACCACTCTTAAAATAAGTGTGGAAAATTGATGCCTCCAATCATTATTAGCTAGCTAACACAACATACATATGAGACTCATCTAATGCTGCATCACTAGCTTCTTCACAAGGGTCAACGCAATTTGATTATCATTATTTTCATTTTGTTGATCCTCATTTTCATAATCTAAGTGTAAGTTTTGACGAGGACAAGTACTTGAATAATGACCAATTTTACTACATGTAAAACAAGTAATGCTAAGTCTTAGAGCTGATGTTCCCACTAAAGCTTTTCCTTTTGTTTCACTGTCCTTTAGGAACTACTAAAGTAGGAGGGTTAACACGATTGAGAGTTATTTGTAGATGAATCGCTATAAGGTTGTGATCTAAGATATTGTTCAATTTGAGTCGCCACTAAATGCATCCTCAAGAGAATAAATTTCTCGAGTTATCATTTCATTAATAATCGCCAGAACAGATCTAAATCTAGAGATTGTTGTGCGGTGATCCTCTCTAACATCACAACGGGTCATCAATTCATCAAACCGTCATATACTCAACAACATTAAAGATCCTTGTTTAAGCTCATTTCATCCATAAGTTGATCATGAAAATTTAATGCATATATTTTGCTTTAAAATTTCTTTCATTTCATCCCAAGAAGCAATTGTGTCCTAATCGTTGATATTTTCGTGTGATTAACCCAATAAGTCTTAGCATGACTTAGTTAGCATGCAAACTTGTCTTTCTTTCCGACATGGGCATCCAATCAAAATATTGGTCCATGTCTACTAACCAACCAAGAAAATTTTAGATCAAGTCGACCATCAAAAGTAGGTGGATCAATTTTAACCCTGAATAACATCATCATCGTTCTCTAAGTGTACACGGGCAACAAAATTAGGTAATGGCTCTTCAGTAATGTCGATAATGCTCATAAGGAGTTCGATGAGCATAACCTTCATCTCGCCTTTAATTGTCTTCCTATTCGATGAGGTGAGGAAGTACCTCATCAAACTCGTGGATATTCATTAAAGTTGTTCCTAGATAACGGGTCTAATAGGAGAATGTAATGAGGGGAGAGGAAGAGGAACGGATCAACATGATGACCTTCTCTCTCTTCAAGGTTCTAGATTGGGTTAGTGAATGTGTGTAAGCCTACCAACTTTTGTTCTAAGGCTTCAAATCTTTTGGAATTCATTAAAGGTTTGTTGTGCATAGGTAAGCTTTTCTATTTTTTCTAGTAAAATTCATAGAATCATGTTTTTTCATCTAAGGATTGATCTTGATATCTATGACCACTATGAGTCGACATGATGATATTCTTTTAAAAATATTAATATAAACAAATACTTAATTAATTTTTTTTAAATGCAATGTAATGAAATCAAAGACACGATTAAAAGTAAGTAAATGCTCTAATTAGATAAAAATTTTGTATGATTTTTTTTAACAATGATTGCAAGATTACTCTAATGCAAAAATAAAACTCAATACTAAACAAGATGTTCCCAAAGAAACATACTTGCTACCAAATATGATGTGACACGAGTGCTTTTATGATATGATGTTTATTACATCGATAATTCTTAAATCCTCACAAAGAGTAATGATAAATGCACACTACTATTGAGCATTCACAATATTATGAATTTAGTGAAGTTGAAAAGATCTTATTAAAGTTATGTCAACCACACTAGAGATCCAATCTTATAAGTGCAAAGAAATAACCTAAAAGTTATGAACGATCTAACCTGTAATGATTTAAAATAACCAAGAAATGCTGGATAAGTCAAGTCGACTCTACAAATCACGTCATGGAGATCGCTGCTCCTTCTTAAGTCCTTCTCTGTTGTGAACTCACACACCGATTCACTCAAGAGGAAAGCACACAAAAGAATAGTAAAAGAAATTTAAGAAGATAACTTTCATTCCAAATTCAAGTACAAAGCATTACAAGAGTCTCCCTATTTATAAGAATGAAAGGGAGAGTTAAGAATACTCAAACCTAACTCCAAACTCAAACCTAACACCATCATAACTACACCTACCACCATTATCAAACCTACCACCACCTACTATCAAACCTACCACCATTATCAAACCTACCACTCATTCCATACCTACTACAAGATACTCGTAGGTAGTGATAGAATAACGTCTATAATTTCATATACAAAATATAAAAAATAATAATGACTCGTGGTAGTATACATAAGAATAGTCCAATACATATAAACTGACATATACAAAATATAAAAGCCCGATAATACATAACTTAAATTATAGGTAAATCATTCATTTAAGCTTTATGATGATGCGTCGTGAATGATGATAGATCTGAACTAGCTTAGCTTTATTTTAACTTTTAATTTTATAATTATTAAAAACATTACTTATATATTATTTATTTTATTATATATTTATCATATATTTATATTATTATACAATTTAAATTATATTTGAATAATTTTGATATTTATTACATCATCTGGTTGGATAATTGAATTTTGAACCTCTCCTTACGGTTCAATGTCCGATACAGTTTTCACAACCTTGCGACATATTAAAGAATCAATTTTTGTGCCAAGATAATGAAAAAATATAGAAACAAAAATGATCATTTAAATATTATTAATCTTGTAGACATATTTAATATACATATATCTAAATATATAATACATATAATTATATCTTAATGAGTTTTATTTTAACTTTTAATTTTATAATTATTGAAAATATCACTTATATATTATTTATTTTATTATATGTTTAGCATATATTTATATTATTATACCATTTAAATTATATTTGAATACTTTTAATATTTAGTACATCATTCGATTGGATAATTATATAAGCAAGGGTTCCCACATTATTTAAATGATTATATTTAATATTTATTTTACATCGATGTCCGGATGCAGTGTTAAATAAGCAAAGGTTCCCACATTATGGACGGACGTGAGCAAAGAAGTTAGTCTATAAAACTAGAATTAGGTTAGGAACTTAGAATATAGATACTCTTCGAAGTAAACTAATAGAATTAATAGATATTATGATTCATAGGAAGATAAATATTTTATGTGTTCAGGAAACTAAATGGATTGGGGAAAAAATCAAAGAGATTGATAGTTTAGGTTTTAAACTTTTGTATTCAGGTAGAAGTCGAATTAAAAATAACGTAGGTGTGATTATAGATAAAAGTTTGAAAGATAATGTTATAAATATTAATAAATGTGGAGATAGAATTATAAACTTTAAGATTATTGTTGATCTTAAGATTATCATTGTTATAAATGTTTATGTCTCAGTAGGTTTGGATGTAGGCTGAAAGAAAATTTTTGGAATGAATTAAAGTGATTAATGATACCTCTTGAAGAAAAATATTTATTGGAGGAGATTTAAATGGACGTATTTAGAGTGATAGAAGATTTTAAAGTATTCGTGATGGTATGAATTTGGGTAGTATGAAAGAAGGTAGGGTATATTAGATTTTCTTTGGCGATGATTTTGTAGTTGTTAATATTTTATTTAAGAAAAAAAATGAGCATATTATTACTTATAAAAATGGATTTAGTAAAACACATATTGATTATTTTCTGATAAGAAAAATAGATCGTTTATATTGTAAAGATTGTAAGGTCATTTCAAGTGAAAGCAACATCAATTATTAGTCTTAGATTTTAAGATAAATTTTGGAAAATGAAAAATAAATCAAATTATTATCTTAGGATTAGATGGGGGCACTTAAAGAACACTAATAAAATATTTCTAAGAGCAATTCTGAAACTTAGAATTTGGGATGTTTATAATGAAAAATATTATGTTGGAGAAAATAAGTGAAAATTAAGCAGTTCTTTAAAAATGTGATTGGAGAAAAAAAAATTTTTATTTTAATAAAATAGTTAGTGGGAGTAAAATGTCTGAAAAGATAAAAATAAGAAGTGTTGTTATAAAACTTGGTTTAGATGTAAAAGAATTCGGAGAATTGGGAAAAATATAAAGATGTAGAGATTACAAGAAAGCATATATGATCTGAAAAAATTTAGGCTTTTAGTGATTTATCTACAAATGAAAGATGTATGTATAAGTTAATAACCAAAGATAAGCAGTAAAGATCACTTAAGTGAGATGTATTAAGAATAAAAATCATAAAATATTTTTCTTAGAAAAGAATATTGAAAATAAATGGATGAGGCATTTTGATAAACTTTTCAATGAAAGATCTGAAAATACAATTGATTTTAACAACCTTAATATCCTAAAAAAAAATAGAGAATTTTATTTTTATCGTCGTATTAATAAATTTGAAGTTAGAGTAGCTTTAAAGAAAATGAAATGTGAAAAAACAGTAAGAACTAATGATATTCCAATATAAGTGTGAAAATGTTTAGGAGATCAAGGAATTTCTTGGCTTACAAATATTTTAATGTTATTTTAAAGGATAAAAAGATGCTAGATGAGTGGAGAAAGAATTTGTTGATTCCTATATTTAAAAATAAAGGTGATGCACAAGAGTGTGCAAATTATAGAGGAATTAAGTTAATGTGTCATACATTAAAATTATGGGAGAGAATAATGAGCATAAGTTATAATGTGATACAAAAGTTTCTGTCGGTTTGGTTTAATGCCAGTAGATCTAATGGATGATATACATTGTTAAGAGGTTTGATGGAGAAGTATAAAGAAAGCAAGGAGGATCTACAAATGATATTTATTGATTTAGAGAAAGTTTATGAAAAAGTTTCAAGAGATGTTCTTTGAAGAGTTCTAGAAAAGAAAGAAATTAATATTGGTTATATTCAAGTCATTAAGGATATGTATAGAGGCTTTACTTACGTCCAAACACAAGAAGGATTGACAAAATATTTTCCTATTTATTGGATTACATCGATCACTTTAAGCTCTTATCTTTTGCTTTAGTTATGGATGTTCTTACAAAGCATTTACAGAAGATGTACCTTGGTGTATGCTTTTTTTCTTGACATTCTTCTTGTTGATAAGACTAGAGGAGTCCGGAGAAACTTAAATTATGGAGGTCCTAGAGTCTAAAGGTTTTTTATTTAAGTAGATCTAAAACTAAATATATGGAGTGTTGTAATTTTAGTTGTAGAAGTTATAGTGGTATTATTTGACTTAGGTGAACAAGTCATTAAAAGAGTGGCGATTGATATTTAGGCTCTATTGTTCAAAATGATGGTGAAATAGATGGAGATGTTATTAGTAGAATTCAAGTTGGATGATTGAAAATGGAGGAATGCATCGACGTTGTGTGATAGAAAAGTACGCTTAAACTTAAGGAAAAATTTTATAAGATGGTGTAAGACCGATGATTTATAGTGCGAATGTTAATAAAAAAGAAAGCATGAGACTAAGTTAAGTGTTGCGAGATGAGGATGCTCAGTGGATTTGTGGCTTTACTCTTAGAGACAAAATGTGCTAGTATGTTGAAAGTTGGAGTAGCTCATGAGATAAGATTAGAGAGAGTCACCTTAGATGGTTTGGCCACATAAAGCGTCGGCCGTCCAATAGGAGAGTAGATGCATTAGATTTGCCTTGTGTTAAGAAAGGTAAAGGTGACTAAAAGACATGGTTAAGATGTATAAAAAGAGACCTTAGTATACTTGAATTAAATGAGAATTTGACACATAATAAGACACAATGGAGACAAAGGATTCATGTAGCCGACCCCGCTTAGTGGGATAAAGGCTTGTTGTTGTTGTCTTATCCGGTTGGATAATTGAATTTTGAACCTCTCCTTACAATTCAATGTCTGATACAGTTTTCACAACCTTGCGAGATATTAAAGAATCAATTTTTGTGCCAAGATAATGAAAAAATATAGAAACAAAAATGATCATTTAAATATTATTAATCTTGTAGATATATGATCGAATACCCAAGGTTTAAAATATTAGATCAGACCAGTAGTTTCAACAATGAATCGGGCATACGACCAGTCCGATAAACCTTAAAATCATTTTCACATCAAACTGGTAAAAACTTATCTGAACTGTTAGTTTGACTAGCAAATCGATCCGAATTATATGGAACCAACAGGCCCAAATCTATCCAATATAATCACATTTAATTTTCAAAACATTTGTTAAAATGTTTCTTATAAAGATTAAATAACTATGGATTTAAAAACTAGACTAGATAGTCTAAACAAATCGAACTAGTCATATGGTCAATTCGACCAAACTTTAAATATAATATTTTAAATTTTAATATTTTTAAAAGAAACCTTATGAACTTTGAATTATATAAAAAAAATCTCATTAACTAGTCAGATGGCCAATCCAAATTGAGTTACAAGCTCAAATTGTAGAGCTCATTTTTCATATATAAAACTACAACACCAAGTATTTTCCAATTTTAGTTGGATTACATCAAGGATCAATTTTAAGCCATGTCATTTTTGCTTTAGTTACGAATGCTCTTACTAAACATTTACAAAGAGTATGTACCATAGTGTATGCTTTTTGTTGATGATATTATTCTTATTGATAAGACTAAAGAGAGGAAGTTCAAGAGAAATTTGAATTATGGACGTTAACCTTAAGAGTTTAAAAGTTTCGTTTGAGTAGATCTAAAACCGAATACAAGTAGTGTAATTTTAGTTGTAGAAGATCTAATGGTTGGGTTGTGATAATGGGTGATCAAGTCATTAAAAAGAGTGAACATTTTAAATATCTTGGGTCGATTATTCAAAGTTACGGTAAAAAAGATGTCAATTTTATTAGTAGAATTTGAGTTGGATGTTGAAGTGGAAGAATGCATCAAGCCTATTGTGCCATAGAAAAGTACCATTTAAACTTAAAGAAAATTTTTATAAGATGGTAGTGAGACCTGCAATGTTTTATGGTGCAGAATGTTGGCTAGCAAAAGAGAAGCATAAAATTAAGTGTTGCAGAGATGAGAATGCTCAAGTGGATAAGTGGCTTTACACTTAAAGATAAAATGCAAAACAAATATATATATATATATATATGAAAAGAAAAGGTTGGAGTAGCTCTAGTGACTAATAAGATTAGAGAAAGTTGCCTTAGATGATTTAGTCATATAAAACATCGACTGTTCGATGATTTAGGGTCTGTTTGGGACAAGCTTTTTGAAAAAATAGTTGTAAGACTATTGTGAAGAAAATAGTTTTGAAAAAATAATTATGTGTTACAAATATTTTTCTTTTTGAAAAATTTAAAATATTTATGCAATCTAAAAACTCAGTTCTCAAAACAATTTTACAAAACTTTCACCAAAAGCTAGTAAAATGAAGTCTTTGCTTTAAAGTTCTTTTGAAAGAACAGTATATCCCAAATGCACCATCAGTTAGGAGCGTAAATTTAGACCAAAAAAGACTTGGTTATGAAGTATACAAAATGACATTTTATTAGAATTAAATGAGAATTTGATACTTAATAGAACACAATGGAGAAGGATTCATGTAGCTGACCCCACTTAGTGGGATAAAACTTCTTGTTGTATGCATATATCTAGATTTATAATACACTTATAATTATACATTAACAAACTTTATGTCAATATTTAAATTTACAATTATTAAAGATAATACTTATGTAAGAGCTCTATTTATTTTGTTACATATTTATCATATATTTATATTATTATATCATTTAAATTATATTTAAATAACTTTAACATTTATTATATCATCCATTTCAACCCTTGGTTCAACTCTGATCGAATCACTAAACGTTAAACTTATTCTTCTTCCAGTTCTTTATCTAATCTGATTTTCACAACCTTGTTGAGTATGATGAGTGTTGATTTAACACACATTAAGAAAAAAGCATGTATGCCAAGCATATGTTGAATTTAATAAAAACATATATGAAAAAGCAATGATAAATATTTAAAGTATTTATGAAGTGATAAAGATTTTTTTTTAATATATTCAATATATCAAAGATCAACATTGAAAATATATCTTTCTATCTTAGTTATAGAGATTCACAAAGGACATTTAAAGTGAGGAGCATTGGAGTTTGCATTTCATCACAAAGAACAGTTTTAATTAATGAGACATTTGTTAAAATAAGTGAAAATTATAATAATGGTGAAAAGTTTAGAAGATGCAGAATTAAAATAAATGAAACAAAGATTTAGTGTATGATATTAATTTTTTGTGGGTGTGATATAAACAATTATCATTCAATGTTATTAAACAAACCAAAGTGATAGCTAAGTGTGATAAGTTTAAGTATCATTGATCTATTATATAAAAAACATAATATAACTTCTATTGTTAAGAATGGATGATTAAAAATGAGAAGTGTTACAAAAGCATCACATGATATAATAGTATCAGAAACTTAAAAGTAAATTTTATAAAATTATAATTAGGCTTTCATTTCATATAAATCTGAGTATTGGACAATAAAAAAGTTATTAATAGTTAAGTTGAGCATCATAAAATAAGAATGCCAAGCAGAATGTTTGATAAAACTAGAAAAATAAATTAAGAAATAATTATATAATAAGGACAATTATAATAGTGCATATTAAAGATAAGGTAGCAAAAATAGACATGATAGTTTAGACTAGTATGACAAAGGGTAGAAAATACACCTATAAGATGGGTAGAGAAAATTAGTGTCAAATAATTAAAGGGGCAAGCCTAAGATAATATAGTAGAAGTTACTCAAAATAAAAGCAAAGATTGGTTTAACATCTGCAACAACATACAAAAAAACAAAGGTAAATATAAATTCATAAATCCATTCATTTATTGAAATCAGATGTATTTCTTCATTGCCTATCCAAGATAATAGTAAATGGAAAACTATGATTACAATTTTTATTTCTCAAAAACATCTTATCACACATAGTTTCAAATCAATGCTATGATACAAGAATGAAGTTCACCTAGCTAACATGGTAAACTCAATGGGCAGTAATTTTTCATTAGAATTCACAGATTTACCATAAGTCTTTCATCTATCCTTAATAATGTAATTTTAGCAAGACATAACAGTTAATAGAGAACAAGAGACCCGATGACATAGAGACTGGAGTGGAGGGTCATTTCTATTAATAAAAATTACTTAAAAGTCTTTTTCTCTCATTTCTATAGGAGGGGTAGTTTAGTAATTAGATGGTTTAAAAGTTAATAGGTGTTGGCTTATAGATACCCCCCTGTTATGTTAGGATGGGGATCTTTTGATAAATTTAATAACAAAAAATCAAAAAAGAAATGTTAAATAAAAAAGTTTACAAGTAATAATTTAAAAAAATGTTAAATTTCAGGAAAACAGTAAACAGCAGCTATTCTGAATGCCAGCCGACAAAAGAAATGTTGGACCATAGATGTAGCAATAGGTAGCAGGTTTTCAAAGCTGAAAAAAACGGAAGAGCAACTGTTGAACTCCTGCAGCTTATTTCCAAAGAGGGGACAGAGGCAGGCAGGAAGAATATACATTGCGAAGGGTTGAATTAGTTGAATTACAAGCTCTTCCACATTTTTTTTCCGTCTCTTTATTTCCTATTTTTAGAAGTAATATTAATATTACTTCATTTTCTATCTTTGGTGAGTAGTCTCATATGGAACTTTAATGTGTCTAGTCTTGTAAAAGGTTACTAGCATTTGATCCAATTATTTTTATTGTAAATCAGTTAGTTGTAGTCTTGAACAAACACCTTTAAATCTGAATCACCCGAATATAATGTATTGCAAACACTGGAATAATGAATATTCAACAGTGCAACAGGGAATAATAGCTTAAGTTATAAAAATAATTAATAAGAACCTACTTGGAGATTGGGTAAAACAACTAAAGGGCCTAGTTGGTGATTCAACAATTAAGGTTTAGTTGTATCAATCAAAACTGATCCGTTTGGCAAATTTTAATTAATTTCTGTCAGCAACCATAAAAAAACTGAAGATAGTTTTACCAAAACAATTGCACCCCCAAGTATGAATCAAGTTCGGACAACTAGTCTGTTTTGTGAATCATGAATGAAATTCCTCTGATTATTGCTTTGGTTTCTGCTTCCATCGAGCCTAGGGACATATTAAAAGTGTATATAAGATTACTATTTACTATTTAATTTATAATAAATCCTTGAAGATTGGTATTTTAGTAAATTTTCAACAGACTATCAATACATAATTGGTATTTTCAATTTTATACAGACGAAGAGAAGAAAATAAATGAAATTTAAAGTACTCTAAGTGGTTATATGCTCATTATATAAGCTAAGATTTAACAGTATTATAGAACATTATTTACTAAAAATAAATAGTTTGACATACAACACGTCAATACCAACAAAACCAAAACTCCTTGATGAGTCCTAAAACGAATTGAAAACTTAAAACCATAGTTTCAGAGACAAGACATCATACTTGTTTAAACGCCAAACTCAAATAGTAGCTGTCAAATGTGACAAACAAGATAACTACGGTAAGGCAGATCGTACTTAAAGCAAACACCTACAAATAAAGAAATGCTGGCACCGTTGATGATAAACAAAGCAATATTCAACACGTGAACTATTCATACACATCATGAGGTATTGGCCTATTGACCACATCATACTATTGTTAACCTATAAATAAATTTCATAGGCATAATCATGTACATGTAATGAGATCGGCAAAAATTAAATGTGATGTTGTGCAAATTGGAGTTGGAATATCTTAATCGTAGTCAAAATCAATCGAGGTGTCTTCCGATTGTAAAATTGATTGTGTCAACACATTTAGGATGTCAAAATTAATTGGAATTGACCCTTCACAGCATCGCTTAATTATTATATAATGAGAGAAAATAAGTCACAAAAATAGTTTCATGCACATCGGAGTCGAGAGACCTCAATGTCATTTAAACGAAATCCCTTTTGCGAAATAGACTACGCTATTGTCAACTAAATGGTGAAACTTATCAAATAAGACCTTTCGCGATCAAATCGATTCGATCGAGCGTAGAGAAAATAACAAGCTTCGGGTGCAATGACTTGCTAGTTGAGCTCAAATTTACCTCGATCGATCTCGACATTACTCACAATCAGAACGTCGAATTACCTAGAAATAACACCAATATTGCATAGGATCCGTTTCGGCGAAATTCACATGAATTTAGATGCAATCGGGTTGTACAAGAAAAAATCAGATAATTATTTTATATAATTAAATCCAATTTTACTAATGGAGTTATTTTAAAATCAATTCAAAATTTAAATTTCCTAATATCCCTTTAACCTCCCCCTTTTTTTCTCCCTCCCAATATCCCCTATACGTGAACCAAATTTCCTCTAATTCAATTCATTGGCTCCGTCTTCAAAGCCTCAACCTCTCTTAAACGCAATCAACATTCTTCCTCCATAAAAAATTGGATCCCGCTCCTTACAGCCCCGTCCAAAAAGCCACAGCTAGCTAGCTGAACGCAAGACTTCTCTCTCTCGAATTCTCCATCTCATCAATCTTGTGTTGTTGCTCGCCTCTGACTCCTCCCCGAATCACAATCAACTCGTCATTGTGCTGAAATTCCTCAATCCTGATTCGCCTATCCCTCTCTCGTCGACGACTCTAGCCTTCCGCCTCCCTACAACCCGTTGATCCTCACAGTTGCCCCATCACCGCATCTCCTACGCTGTGAAATCCCTCCCAACATTCTACCGTCGACCTTGGCCTGATCACTCCTAGCTGAATCCTTCGACTTCAGCCAAAATTGCAAGCCTCACTTCCCCTCAAACTGAATCCCTCTGGTCTACAGAGAGAACCAAAGCTTAGCACCTTCCTCTCCCGATTTCTCCATTCTCTTTCCGTCCAACAAACCCCAACCGATCATACAATCGCACATCCTTCTCTAAATAGAAAAAGAAATTCCTTTCCCTTCCCTCTCTCTCTACTTTCTCTTTGTAGAATTCAATCAGATAAAAAAAAGACAAAGAAAGAGAGGAAAATTTTCTCCCCCGGCCCACCTCGCATAATCTTGAAATTTGTGCTACTTGAACCGTTGACACCTCAAATCCGTGTTGAAGGTAAAAATACGATAAAATCCACAAAATTAAAGTATATGTTTGTGTTGTTCCAACATAGTGAATAAACATCTTTTAAGTACATGCTCGCATTATTCCAACGTGATGAAAAAATCTATGAAATTTAAGTACTCGTGTGTGCCGGGGCTCAGTCTCACGAGAAAAAATTCTGAAATTTAAGTTCATACATGTGCCGAGGCTCGACTTCGCGGAGAAATTCATTGATATTCATGATTCGCCTATCCCTCTCTCGTCCACGACTCCAGTCATCCACCTCCCTACAACCCGTTGATCCTTACAGTTGCCCCATCACCACATCTCCTACACCGTTAAATCCCTCCCAACATTCTACCATCGGCCTTGGCCCGATCACTCCTAGCTGAATCCTTCGACTTCAGCCAAAATTGCAAGCCTCTCTTCCCCTCAAACTGAATCCCGCTAGTCTACAGAGAGAACCAAAGCTCAGCACCTTCCTCTCCCGATTTCTCCATTCTCGTTCCGTCCAACAAACCCCAACTGATCCTACAATCGCACATCCTTCTCTAAATAGAAAAAGAAATTCCTTTCCCTTCCTCTCTCTCTCTACTTTCTCTTTGTAGAATTCAATCAGCTAAAAAAAAGACAAAGAAATAGAGGAAAATTTTCTCCCCCACCCCACCATGCATAATCTTGAAATTTGTGCTACTTGAACCGTTGACACCTCAAATCGCATGTTGAAGGTAAAAATTCGATAAAATCCACAAAATTAAAATATATGTAGTGTTGTTCCAACATAGTGAATAAACATGTTTTAAGTACATGCTCGCATTATTCCAACGTGACGAAAAAATCTATGAAATTTAAGTAATCGCATGTGCTGGGGTTCAACCTCACGAGAAAAAATTGTGAAACTTAAGTTCATACGTGTGCCGAGGCTCGACTTCGCGGGGAAATTCATTGATATTCATGCAATTCATTGAAGACTCCACTACACTCATTAGAGCATGGCGGGATTGAAGAACCTATTATGCCCAATAGAGCATAGTAGGATTGACGACTTGTGGTGTCATGAACAAGGCCGCTACTTCGTTAGGCGTCAAATAAGGCCAAAAGCACTCTCGAAGCGCCTCTAATGTGGGGATGACGTCAGGATGCTACCACAATTCTGACGTAATTATGTTGAACCTTCATAATAATAAAAGAACTAAAATAACATTCCTTAAAATAAATTTTCCAATTGAAAATTAAGCTATGCAGGTACATTTGAAGATCCTATACACGCTTCTTATAAGCGTGGCAGGTTTGAAATTCTTTTTAGGCATGGCAGGTAAGCCAAAGCACACCCAAAGCAACCCCTTATGCGGATACGATGTCGGATTGCTGCCAAAACATATAATGATAGAAACTCAAATGAACCAATTTAAATAGAAATTTCTACGTCTAAAATTGAATATCAAGACAATTTCAATTTTTAATTTAAGCTCATCAAATTTTAAAATAGATGAACTTGCAAATTTCAAATTTAATTGAAGTTGACATTGGTTGAATGCCTGCAAATGAATATAAACAAGACTTTGCAATATTTCATTCTAGAATAACTTGAAAAAGGGCCCAAATAAACATATAACTAAGTCTTCGGAGGCTTACATCGGGATTAAAATATAGTTCAAGTAAATGATTTGTAAATCAAGTAAATATCCAAATGGAGTGAAATATGTATGCATCTCGAGTTCACTTTGCATTCTAATGTATCGCTTTGGGATACTTGCAAATAAGTTGAATGATCAAAACAGTTGCATATCTCAAGACGAACCTGCATTCAAATTATCACATCAAAGTGTGTGCAAGAGCGAATCTACATTCAAATCCTTATAAACATTCTAAATAAATCATCCAGATGAGCCCCGACACAATGTTAAACACCTAAACTTAAAGTCTGAGGATGCTTCCCGCGTTAACATAAAACAAATCTGAATCATCTGCATATGCTTTAATTAATGTGTTACACACTTAATCATAAGATCTGAAAATGCTGCGCAAGCTGAAAATTGACAACAACAATAACAACAACACCAAGCCTTTATCCCATTAAGTGGGGTCGGCTACATGAATCTTTCGTCTCCATTATGTCCTATTATGTGTCAAATTCTCATTTAATTCAAGTATACTAAGGTCATTTTTTATACATCTTAACAAAGTTTTTTTAAGTCTACCTCTACCTTTCTTAGCATAAGTCAAATCTAATACATCTACTCTCCTAACCGGGTCATCGGACGGTCGACGCTTTATGTGGCCAAACCATCTAAGGCAACTCTCTCTAATCTTATCTGCCACTTGAGCTACTCCAACTTTTTCCCGAACATACTTATTTCGCATTTTATCTCTAAGAATAAAGCCACTCATCCACTTAAGCATCCTCATCTTTGTGACACTTAGCTTAGTCTTATGCTTCTCTTTTATTGGCCAACATTTTGCACCATAAGTCATTGCATATTTTACCACCATCTTATAAAACTTTCCCTTAAGTTTAAGCGAAATTTTTTTATCACACAACAGGTCAGATGCATTCCTCCACTTCAACCATCCAACTTGAATTCTACTAATAACATCTTCATCTATTTCACCATCATTTTTAAACAATGAGCATAAATATCCAATCACTCTTTTTTACTTGTTCACCTAATGTCACAACCACAACTAGAACTTCTACAACTAAAATTACACTCCATATATTCAATTTTAGATCTACTTAAACGAAAACCTTTAGACTCTAAGGTTGACCTCCATAATTCAAGTTTCTCTTGGATTCCCTCATTAGTCTTATCAATAAGAAGAATGTCATCAGCAAAAAGCATACACCAAGGTACATCTTCAGTAAATGCCTAAAGAACATCCATAACTAAAGCAAAAAAGATAAGGGCTTAAAGTCGATCCTTGATGTAAATATTTTGTCAATCCTCTTGTGTTTGGACACAAGTCTCAGTATACATATCCTTAATGACTTGAATATAATCAATATTAACTCATTTCTTTTCTAGAACTCTCGAAAGAACATCTCTTGAAACATTATCATAAGCTTTCTCTAAATCAATAAATATCATATGTAGATCCTCCTTACTTTCTCTAGATTAATAATTGAAATTAATTTAAATCTATTCTTGCTTCAAAAACTAAGTGTATTATTTGAATGATTAATAATTGTATTTAGCCTTCAAAGCTAAATCTAAATTCATTAACCATACACATTCTTGTGCAAATTAATCTAAGATTACAAATCTTCTTTAATTAATTTGATCCTTTTCTTATAAAGATGAGAGTCAACGAAATTTGTTTCAAACATCATAGACTGGATTCTTTGCAAAGCAAAGTTGATAAGATCAATCTCGATGATGCTCGTATTGAACGAATAAATCAATTAGAGGGGGATATTATCATTAAAAGTCATATGAGTTTTAAACTAAATCAACATAAAATTAAGCTTAAATTAAAAGTAAATTCAACCCAAATGAAACATATCTATCAAATTACTTAAAGCAAAATAATCCAACCATCCATCATCGTTTCTTGAGAATGATAAATTAAGAAAACTATAACTCATAAAAAAAGCTAATGTCAAGTCAAATATATCATTATGTTCAAACTCAAATAATCTCATATCAGTAACAATGTAGCCCGTGTCCTCTGTCCTCATGATTTTATCCCTAACTAACATCACATAAAATGCGATTTTGACTAAAATTCTCTGACTTAATGATTTGACCTTTAAATGGCTCCACTATATTACTGTCACAATTGTAATTTGTATGTTCCCTAATGACTCTGTCTTTTAAGTTATAAATCATAAGATATACTTGATAGGATATAAAGTCTTCTATCAGCTAAAATAGGCTTAAAATTATCTCCTTAGACAAACATTAACCTAGGTCTACAAGATAACCTTAAATGATGTTAAGGATCATTCGATCAAGTTGGGTCAACTACTTCCTTTGACTAAGTAGACTAGAGTTCACGATAGCTCAGGACGATGGAACCATGTGATCTTGATCGAGCTCATCATCATTTCTCTAACCATATATTTTAAGCTGATAAATGATAAATTTCATAAATTATCAAACTCCATCTAATGACTAGCCTTAATCGAAAGTTCTCTCTCATTCTTAGGAGAGATAATTAATATGGGTGCTTACGACTATAGAAACTTAGAACTATACCTAAAGTCCTCACAAAATTAAAGCGAAATCGCTAGGTAGTGCCTTATCTATATATAAAATAAATTTATCTATCTTCCAAAAATTTCACTCAGCATAAATCTAAACTCTCTTCATCGAGAGGTTTGGTGCGAATTTTCGAAGCCTACAACTATTAGAATAAAATTACAATTAAGATCCATTTAGGATGACACAAATTGTCAAGAATGAGGCAATTGTCAAAAAAAAAAACCTACAATTATTACCATAATTTTCCAACCACGGAAATTCCACATCACTTAAATAAAGGTTGAAATCCCTGAGCTTTATAGCATCTTAAGAGAAGACCCATGAATCTAATAATGTTGCACTTTGATCTACAATGCATTATTTAAAAAACATCGACACCCAACGATTAACTTCGTAAAATTTGCACCTGCCACTAAATATAAGTTGTGTTTATGAACCATCCAATAGATGGGATTTTTTTGGTGATTTCTCCATAAATATCTCTACTTTTGCTTCATTCAAGTCTCCTAACTACTCTACAAAAGACAAAAGACCAAATATATAGGTAAAGCTGATATTTCAATTGTTCGATCCTTGGTTAACGTCATGGCCCAAAATGATACAACCATGACATGCTAAGGACTTCCAAGCAAGATTTCCAAAAGGCGTCAATATATCATGTAAAAAGCCATAATGATCCTTCATAATATTAAAATAATTCAAAGTGTATCTAACTGGAAAAAATGTTATAATGATTCCCTTTATAAAGTTATGTTTAAAATTTGACAAAAGAATTAACATCTGGGAACACACACAACTAACCGTCGATGAATAAGAACTCTGACTGAGACATTTGTTCAAATATGGGGTAAAAAGGGAGCGGTTATAGTTGGTGTCAACAACAATAAAATTCAAAATCCATGTAGAAAATCAAGTCATTTAGTCTAAAAAAAATCAAGTCATCTAGTCTAAATAACTAGCAAGTACTAAGTTCGCACCAAGAGGAAGGGAAATCCTTGCAAATAAATATGCAGCCAACAGGAGCAAGTGTTTCCATCTGATTGTGAAATATTTACCAAGAGCAAATAATATACCAAACAAAAAACATAAACCATAAAAGAAACTATCAGGGCCTATTAAGATAGACTCATAATTATAGCATTAATAGTTTTAATCAACAAGTAGTAGCTAGTAAATAGTGGCAACACTAACACATCATATAGCATAAATGCTTTAATCATCTGTATCACTCTAATACTTTACCAAAATGTTGGATCATCTCACCTTCGATAGATCTAAAAAAGTATTAATGTATAATTAGATATGATAATAATATATGTATAAAAGAATAAAATACTGTAATTAACCATGAAAGATATTACGATACTTTCATTAACTTTATTAATATCACGAATGTTCTCCTTAACATTGACTGGCTCACTTGTCCACTTTGCTCTCATCCAATCTTGGGTACATATAAGAGTCTGCACTATCTTTGGAGATAAGAAGCTTCTAAAGGCATCCAAAACACGACCACCAGTGCTAAAAGTAGACTTAGAAGCTACAGTTGATATAGGAACAACCAAAATATCTCTAGCCATTTAAGATAAGATAGGAAACCTCGGAGCATTAACCTTCCACTATGTTAAAATTTCAATGTCATCTTGCATAACTTCAGAGTCTTCAGTCAAGTATTTTTCTAAGTCTGTTTTACTCTCAATATCATCTCTCCCATAATTATGTCTCTTGAATTTCTCAACCATCATGTATTTTTTCCCACCATCCCTTGGATCATAATGACATTCAATAATATTTTATTTTATCTCAGAAGTAATTTCATCTCTATTTCTGTTAACCATATTCATCTTATAATCATAGAACATATCATATCAGCTAGATCTTATTGTCCGTGTCAAATTAGCCCCCTCCAAGCCAGGATACATATCCATTACAGCAAATTCAATATATCTTAGTTTGAACTGGGGATCAAGTACAACTACAAGATAAATATTCATATTTATTTTGTCAACACATCCACAATACTTATCAAACTTTAATTTTATTTTTTTAGCCATGGTGCTAACTTCAGGATCATTATGAGATTCCCAACTTTGAAGCACACTCTAAATTGAAGATCAATCTCTTCATATCTCTCAAAAGCTTTTTGAAACTGAAGAGCCGAATTTAACATCAGATATATAGAATTTCACATTGTAGGTACATCCAAACACGACAAGCTTTTGCTTTGTATTTTTTCAATTTCAATACAATCTTTGAATTTATTAACTCTTGATAGTGATTGTCACTGCTGCTCTTACACATTATATAGATTTATCAACCTTCTTAATTTCATCTTGAACAATAAGATTTATGATATGTGCAACACATCTCATATGTAAGAACTTACAATCAAGAATACTTCCGCTCGTTAAAATTTCTTCCAAATGATTGAAAATACCATTATTAGAGCTAGATTATGTATGTATAAATCGCATTAATACCCCAATCAATCAAACATCTCTCTATCTCCTGCCTAATAATCTCACATCTATGACTATATATGAGACAAAAATTAATAACTCTCTTATTCAACAATCTTCATCAATATAGTACTGCGGTAGACACATATAATTAATTCTCTGAATTGATATCCATGTGTCAGTTGTCAAGCAAACCCTTCTAGTTGAATCTCATAATATTTTTTTCAAAGCATTATTCTCATCTAAGTAAAATTGAAAGCAATCACGAGTGAGTGTCCAACGAGAAGGTATTTTAAATATTGGTCAACATTGAGACATAAAATATTTGAACCCATATCTTTCAACATGTTTAAATGATAATTCATTCATAATTACTATAACTGTTAAAGCTTTTCTAACAGCTTCTTAATCAAACCACCAAACTTTGAGACCTCCAATATTTTATTCACCTTTGCCACTAGGTTGCAATACTAATAGAGTTTAACTTTTTTCCATATTATGAGGATTCTTCTGACATATAGAAAGATGTGTTCGTAAATTTGTAGTACCATTAAGCTTTGTATCACTATGATAAATCTTCCCACAGTAGTTACATTTACTCATCTTTTCTCCATTGAACTATTAAATTTAATAAAATGATCCCAAACATCAGATCTTGGTCGAACTGCTTTTCTTGTTTTCTTTTCAAAAGATGACTTGCTACTTGAAGCACTTGCAACAATGGACATTATCTTGATTGATAAGTATTTGATTTTGAGAAGAATAAATCATGTTTGAACTCTCTCCACAATGAGACATCTAATCAAACTATAATGAGATCAAGAAAGAATAAGCCAAATGAGACTAGAAAAAAATAATATTGAATTGTTTTAGTTCAAACTTCAATGAAAACCATTGATAACATGAATATAGGCATATAGCTTACTTATTTTTAGCAAATCATATACATAAATGGAAAAAAAAACATATTTGCATCACTAGTAAAGCCAAATGCATCAAGCATTTCAAAAATACCAATTATCAAATTCCAACTTTCAGTTTACCAGTTTGGGTATTACATATCACTATAACCAACTCTTCACATGAAATTAGTTCAATGAAAACCTCAGAGCTTCCTCCATCTCAATACCTCACACAACTTTCTTTTCAAAATATTTGAAACTGATAGATTTGTTCATTCATGTCCTCAAATAATAGGAGTGTATAATCAACAAGTAATTAAATCTTATTGACTATTATCCCACACAAAAAGTAAAGATGAAACAATCCTTCAACAAAAAAGCTTTAAGCATATGATATTATCATTTTCAATGAATACTACTGTCTACTGCATGAAACAAATCACCTGCAGTCAAGAGATGTCTCTAATAGCCAAAAAGACATGTCATTCTACACGTACCACAAGTCCATTGAATGGTTGAACCATATCAAAATCAAATTAATCAATCTCTATCACTAAATACATTTAGAGAACCATTAATAGATGAAGATACAAGTGATGTATCAAATACCTAATAGCCGTGGGCGATTTACTTCGAGAGAAGAGAATAGGACATTAGTCCTTACGGCGAATGGGGATTCGCTTCGGGAGAAGCCGAGAAGTCGAGGAAGCCGAAAGAAGAGAGGCGAGAAGAGAACTTAAAGAAGAGAAAGAAGAGAATTCAGAGAATAGGGATTACCGGATTAGGGCGGGCTTGCGGATTGGTGGCGAATGTGCCGAGTCAGCTTCAGAAACGAGCGAAAATGAAGAGTCGAAGAAGAGAATAGCTAGCGAGTTGTGGCTGCGGTGGGCCAGGAATGAAATTAATTAGGGATTGCTTTGTTTTACGTGTAATCGACTCGAGTTTGACATACCACACGAAGCACAAACAGGTGAGCCTCCTTTAATAGTTCGGTTCAATCGGTTTTTTTGGATTAAAAAATTTCAGAACTGATCCATAATCCAAAACCGAAAATGGGTAAAACTAAAACCA
Organism: Cymbidium sinense; assembly: GCA_021442155.1. NCBI lineage: Eukaryota > Viridiplantae > Streptophyta > Magnoliopsida > Asparagales > Orchidaceae > Cymbidium > Cymbidium sinense. The sequence goes on along the minus strand of CM038226.1, from coordinate 99,887,440 downwards.
AAATCCATAATAAAAATATAAAACCGATCCAAATTAAAAAATTCGGTTCAGTTTGATTTGGATTTTCGGTTTAAACTGAAGTATGCACACTCCTACAAGCTAATGTTATTTATATTGATATGCTTGAATGATTTTCAATATACACGCAAAATGCACTTTACATGCTTTTTAGTGCATAATGTATTATGCATTTGCACGATTTTTAGTGTGCACTTGCATGTTTTCAAAATATTTACACATAACATTTGTATACTTTTGAGGTGATGATTGAAGTTTAAAGCCTCTTGAAAGATGTCTCACTTTTCACAATACATACACAAATTTCAATGTGTTTACAGAATACATTTACATAATCTTCAAGACACTGTATGATTTGAAATTGTTCAACTTTAATTATTCGTGCTTTTGCCCATACAATTTCATTAAAATGAGGTAAAGCTTTGCTTCTAAAATAATGCTTTTATGTTTGTTTCTTAGACTCAGTAGCAATTATTTAGTAATTTAAAGTCTAGTTACATTTAAACCATTACTAGTCTATTTATACTTAGTCCACAATAAAGTGTTTGATTTGTAAGATTCTGATAGTTCTTGATGTCATAGGAAAGCCCAATCAATTCTTGTAAGCGAGCTATCATAAACCTTATAGGTTATTATGTTATTAATCTTGTTCTTATGAGACAACATTATACTTAAGAGTGTTCACCTTGTCCTCATTTTGTTCTTTTAATATAACTTACATGGCATTTGAAATAATCACCTTTTTATTGTTTAATTTGCATTTTATTATTTTATTTTATTATACTCATGCTGAAAATGTTCATTTAGATGTTCCATATGAGTTCGTTCAATATTTATTTTGACAGCATCTCAATATCTCCCCTGGGTAGTGGTGTCATTGAGAGTGCTAAGCCTTCTTATAATGATTAAATAGGCATAATAAGTGTTGTAAAACAGAATGGCTCCCTCCCTCCTTCCCTCCTCCCTCTCTCTCTCTCTCTCTCTTGCTTTTTGATTTTCTTGAGAGAGATTGAGTGAGTAAGAAAGGGAAAGAATGAGAGAGAAAAGAGGTGGAAGAGAGATATACTCTTTCTCTATTTAGAGAGAGAGAGAGGGTGGTTTAGCTATCAACTTATGTGAGAACAAAGAGGATGGAGTGGATGTATGAATGATGAGTTTGTGGGGGCAATTTTATTGAGGTCGACGATGGGAGGGGAGAGGGAGAATGAGGTTGGGCTTCATATGATAGAGAGGAGAGAGTAGGAAGAGCGGGAGATGGATTGGGGGTTGTGTCTGATGAGTAAAGATGGTTATAATACTAAAGCATATGGGATTGAATACAAAGAAACAAGTGAGTGTCAAACTGGTAGGGATAGATTCTATAAGAAATAGAGAATAAGTAAGGATTTAGTTTGCGGAGGGAAGCAAGTAGAGGAGAGCAACAAGAGAGATTCAATCTAATCGATGTGGTGAAGATGGAGTAAGGGTGGCAAAATCCAATAGATGAGAGATGTGGAAGGCAATGAAATTCAATAAGGTGATTGTGGCGTCAACTAGAACAGACTTGGGAGTAGGAGTTGCAAGGCAGAGAGATGAAAAAGGACAGCTTGGTTTTAGGCTAGGGCTTCATCCGGGAACCGACAAAAAGAATAATGAGAGCGAGGAATGTCCATCTAGGGGGCAACACACCAATACAGATAAAATGAGGGAGAGATGAGTTGGATCGTGCAAGTTATGGAAAAGTTGGGTATAGGGATTGGTAATGTGGATTCATTTTTCTTTTTTCTTTTTTTTGTTCTCTTCATTTTTTATTTAACAAGTCATTAACAAAACTAAAAATTCTTTTTTATAGGCTTAAGTAGTAATAATAATGGCAATAATTTGTGCTATTACATAACAGTAATATAAACATGAAAGTTTAAAAGCTGAGCATAGGTTATCCTTTTTAAACCTCTCATGAGAAAATAAACTTAATGAGACAAATATAATGATGGTGCAACAACACCAAGAATAAAATTAACAGCATAAAACAAATTGAAACAGTTTCCATCAAAAGAGATTTGAACACAATCCCACTGCATTTGGTTGCAGACAAATTTAACTTGTCTCCATAGTAAATTACAAAAGTTAAATTATCAGTCCTGTGCAATGGTGTTACATGCTAGTGAATGAAAACGATGCAAGAAAAAAAAAAAGCCTAATCTGCATTTATAAAGAAGAGCTAAACTTGGATTGACGGGCCATAGAGAGAGCAAAGGCCCATATGGACAAAATAATAGCATAGTTGAGAAGTGGGCCAGTACTTGATGTAGCTCAAGAATGTTTTTGAAAAAAATATTTACAATAATAAAACTCAGGACTCCAGGAGAAGTTCAGTGTGAAAATGAAACCCAGGTCTAATTCAATGTTGCAAAATCATAGTCAAGCTTACAGGAGAAATTAAGTCTTAAGTAACTTTAATATTTACCTCTATTGCGCTTTGGACGGAACTAGCCACCTCAAACTCCACAAATCCAAAACAGATTCCTTGTACCTGCGTTCCAGTAAAAAATAAAAGCTTTCCTTTAAAAGAGAGATGATATCTAACTAAAGTACAAAATTAAGTACGATCAGAAAGAGTACAGAGTTCCAAATGCAAGTAAACCTTATTGCTTCTAACTTGAATGCCGTTACGCTTAATTGGACCAAACTTCTTGAATTCCTCTTCAAGTAGAGCAGTGGTAACATTCAATGGCAAATTCTTTATGTATATTGAAAAACCAACAGCTAAAGAGAAAGATGCAAGACAATCACAAGGTTAATAAGAAATTGAAAAATAGAAAAGTCACATGAGGGATTTTACCTTCTGATTCCTGGACATTGCTGCTTTCTTCAACATAAGAACCTGCTGCAGTAACCTCAGATGAAGGTGTCAAAGCTGGCGGGAGTAACAACCTGTCTCTGTGTGTTGATTAGTGGCACCCATGCAGGAGATGATGTAGGAACTGATACAGGTCTACTGTTCTCTTTCATCACCCTCACCTACATCCATTAGAATATCAATTATTACACAAATCAATTATAGTTTGCCAAATAACCAGGTTGCAATTCCACAATTTCAAGCATCTGGGATGGGCCTACAAGGGAGTGGGATTGGGTACACCCAAGAGTTTGCCCTTTTATGACAGGAGACTGAGGTATTTTATGGTTGTTAGTATTATGATGGAGAACATCTTAGGGTCTAGGATTTCCTAATGCAACAAATATAGGATCAATGCAAAAATAAACAAAATAAAAAATCAAAATTTGACAGCACAACAGCACGTCATCTCTTACTTAATTTAGTCAAAGATTAGTCATTTTTAATGTAAAACAAAGCATACTACTCCAAACATTAATTTTAAAGTAGTAAAAATATGTAATTTATAAAAAAAAAACCTAACATCAAATGGAGGTCACGCAAAGAAATATGAAACTAAATGAAAGTCACATGGTGATTACGATTAGTATGAAAAGAAAAATTGGATTGTAGCAAATTTGACCCATTTTAAATGAAACAAGTAGACAAATAACTAGGAAGTAAGAGAGAAAAATGAGAGAACTTACTAAAAAGCTAATCCAAGCCTCAAACCACTACAAGAAGAAAACTCAAAATTCACATCAAACACAATCAAATTCAAAATCAAATTCAAACTAACCATCAAATGAATTATTATATCTCAAAGGTCTTACTTATAACCAAAAAGAATCAACATTAAATAATCTCTTCAAATTCTTAAATTTTGGCTAAAATTTGCAAATCCCTGATTCAATAATCTTGGAATCCAATTCAAATAGTACTTTCTAAACTCAACAACACGATTCATTCTCTACTACAGCACCAAGCCAAGTATAAGGAAACAATCACAGACTGTTATAATAGAAAAGTCGTATGTAGCTAAACACTGCCTACTGCTATAGTAGAAAAGTTACAAACTCAGAATCTAAAAAGAAATAAAGAGAGACTGCTACAAAAGAAATTTGGACAAAGCCAATACAACATCTAAACCAAGAACTAAAAAATAGTCAAACGCTATAATTGCAAAAACTGCAAGACAAAAAGTGCCTACAATGATACAGTGCAAAAATATGAAGTAGATGTAATTGAGTGAGGCATTCCTAATCAATCAACTGGAAAAAAGGATCATAAACAACTAATTGAAAGAATTCAAGAGCTGAATTGAACATGGCTTGCAATAGAAAATCAAAACCAATAAAATAAAATATGAGAAAACATACTCTGTTCACATAGATATCATTATCATAGGCATATTACATCAAATAAACTAGAAAATAAAAAATAAATGACTAAAATGAAAACTCAAAACGTCATTGTGTTCATCCGAACACTCACATCTGACCATTTTGCCGATATAAACATTCAGATTTCCATCAGATTGACAAACCAAAGAGGAAAGGTAATGTGAATGCCAAAGCATAAAATCATTGCACATGCAATTAAACACATTTTGTCAATCATCTTAGTTTTTGAATTTAATAATTTTAAACTTCGAATTTGAATTTTAGTTGTAAATATTTAGATGATTCAGTTGCAGCATTTATTTAAGGGGGGCATTTACATACATAACAAACAATTCTTATATATTAACATATCTAACACGTAAACTTTCATATTTACATAAATAGGAGCCAACTCTTTAATATTACATTAAAAATAAAACTATCATTAATTTTTTAAGTGAATGCACATTCTCATGCATAGTAAAAGTGTTATATTGAAAAATATCAAATTTTAGGTGGTAAATATGTAAATGCATATGAATTGTGTGGTATGTATATAAATTTCCCTTTATTTAAATGCATATGGTAATATCTTATACTCAAGACTATTGTTATTTTGTCAATCTTATTCCTCAAATTTGTGGAGTTTGTCTTAAGTTGCTTTGTCTCTTTTATACATCTAAAAATCCTTGGATGGTACTGCTTATTATAATTAGTATAGATATTTGCCTTCTACTCTTCCATGTATGAAAGAACATGAACATATCTCCCTTTTTAAGGATTTTATGTTTCGTATAATCAAATCTTTTTCTCTTTATTTGTTTCCTTTGTTCTTATATCTTTAAGTAATTTTTTAATTGTAATCAAGGTTGATTTCAATCCTCTAATTATAATGATTCCCCTTACCCAATTCATCGAGAAATAGAAAAAAGGGAAGAAATAAACTTCAACTATATCCAAATTTAATATCATAACGGAGGAATTATTTCGATTCATTATCCTTGCATCACTCCTATGCTTCAGATTGACTTCTCTGATTTGGCCTGAAGGATAAAAAATCCCTCTCAATTGCACGTCCGACTTCCACATTGTCTTCGAGAGCTGCAGCTGGACAGATGTCATGAGTCATCTTTGCATCAAAACTTCTCCCCTACATTTCCTGCTTTTGTGCTTGTAAGTCCCATGTCATCAAGTGTATCCTATGACTAGACTTGTACTTGTGTGCCCTGTTTCCATGCTTGCTCCTTGGCCTCGCACATGAATCCTTCTTCCATGGTTGAACTTTTCCGCACATGGCATCATCACTAACAACTTTTTTGCTAGTGCTTTTTTTTCCATCTTTTGTTGTCGAGGGCTTCATCTCTTCTATCATCAACAAATTTATACCCTTTAACCACAAAATGTAAATTTAAAATTCCATAGATAGTTTTGAACTATGAGTTAACTTCAAGATTAAGTGGTAAACCATATAAAATGTGAAGGCCATAAAAAATCATACTATCATTCTAATAATAATACACCAGCCTAAACACAACTATCATCATCTCCGTGAACCCAAAAAAAAAAGAACTTCCAAATCCATCAAGATTTAAACCATGATAAAACAAAAGAGTCAAGGTCTACGAAAAAGTACGACCCAAGCCCAATTAAAAAAAATGGATAACCCATGAAGTAGGCCATGTTCGAGTTGACAACACAGTGAGAATCCAAGCATGATCATCAACACCAGACATGACCCTAATGTATAGAGACAAATCAATTAACCACAGTGAATATCTAAGAATTTCATTTTCAGGTCGGATCACCAAAAATTTAAGCACTTCAAGTTAAGGTTGGGATATTTTGACGTTGATCTGATGATATTTTCAAAGTGATAATGTTTGACTTAGTTTGCTTAAGTAGGGGCTCAAGTTTAATTTTTTTATCACTTTAACAAACAGGCCTACTCAAGTTGGCACTAATCAAGTCAATCATTTTCATTTGAAACCAGAGTTTAATTACCACCTGTCTAAAATATTAAAAAAATTGCACATAACAACACAGTTTAAAATTTAAGAGATGCCCATCTCCATTACCCTATTAAATTGAAACAAAATATAACGCATGCATGTTAGAACTCACAATAGAAGCATAAGATTTCTTGTGTTCTTGTCTATTTGAAAGTCCTGGAACAATTGCTACAGCCTGTGAATCAGTTGGAACTTCATTAATCACCTCTTCTACAGGATATTTATCGTCAACAGCGGAAATTTCCACAGATTCTGAAGAATCATAAATTTCCTCTTCATCCACTACAGTCTCTTCGGGCGTTGCTACAGTTTGCTCAAGGACAGTGTCTTCCTGTGAAGGAATGGAATCTGCAAGATGAAAGACAATAAATCACTGGGAACTGAGTGGTGAAATGGTCATGAAACTGATTGGATCAAGCTTAGATATGCTTCCAAACCTTACCATGCTCCGTAGTCTGAGCACAAGCATCATCGGTAAAATCCCGCTCCTCCTGCTGATCCGCATCTTCCACATATCGGAAAATATCATTTAAAACATAGTAGCCCTTATCCTGGGTGGCAAGAAAGAATGTCTATGTGAAGTCCCTCTTCACATTATCCTTCCCAATGAGATAACCCGTCACAAGAACAATCACTCCACCATCAAGAGAGTCCTGTGCATCGACTGTTTTGATCTGTGCTAGGTACTCACAGTAGTTCATAGACTGAATCTTCTCATCGATGTCCTTCGCCATATAAACAAAACCAATCAGATTCAATGAAACACACATCCTTACGACAAAAAGCCCCATTTCAGACCAAATTCTGATTGAATCGTAAACAAAATAAACTAGAAATTACTTGCAAAGTGGAAACAGTGACCGTCTCTCCATTGGCTCCTGGACGTCCCATCTTGCTACTCTCCTGATAGAACTGGTGGGCGAGCGTCGGTGATCGATAGAGGATGTGGAAGAACTGCTGAACAAAGGCATTCCCAACCTATCCGTCACACTAAATCGGTCAAAAAACTCTAAATACGTCGAAGGCCAAATTCAAATATTGAGAACAGAAAGAAAAAAGACATGTTTAATCATTAGAATGTTTACCACTTGGGCGGAGTGGGGAGCCCCGGCGGGAGCTGACTGCTGAGACGCCATTAATCTAGAAGCCCGGCAAGAATGCAAAAAATACCTAGAACGTGATCAGGCTAATCCGGATCAAATCAGTTGCGGGAAACTAGGAATCGGGGTGGATCAAGCCTCTTTCGCGCTCTGTACTGAACTCCCAAGGGTTTGGAGCGTCCGATTTGGAACAGAGAGACGGGCAATTAAGGATCCACGACTGCTTCCACTCTATTTCGTTTATTTTGCACTTTGGATCTCCACCAGATTTCCTCAGCTTACATATATGGCGGGTTAGAACGGCCACTAATTCCCTTGTTTAGGCCAAATCTTAAAAACAACCTTTAATTAAAATAATTTTGCCGAAAGAGCATATTTTGAATATAAAAAAATATTTACATATCACATAATTTTTATATATCAACATATATAATATCTAAATTTTAATATTTATATAAATAATATTTAAAATTTTAATATCATATAAAAATATTATTATCATTATTTTATTTTTTAAGTGAAATAATCTTTTCTTACATAAGAAAATATTATATATATAAATATCAAAATTTAAATATTATATACATAAATATATAAAAACTAAGTGATATTTATATAAATTTTGCTAAATTTAATTTATAAAATAGTCACAACGGAATTAAATTTCAGCGTAATTTGATTTTGCATTTACATTTTTAAATCGCGTTTTTACTTAAAACGTAAATTTCTTTTGCTTTTTCAGCGAAAACACAATTCTAAATTTTGTGAAAACGTAATTTGATTTTGCATTTACATTTTTACTGAAAACAAAATTTCATTTGCGTTTTCAGTGAAAACGCAATTCTAAATTGTGTTTTAATTATTAAAATTTTTTAATTTTTTAAAATGCAAGTGAATAAATGAATTTTTTAATTAACAAAAATATACTTTCATATATTAAAAATATTTTAAAATGTGTAGAAAATAGTTATACTTAATATATTAATTGGATGATAATTATGGTAGTTATATATTAATTTAATTAGTAAGTGGCGAATTTGTCCTATAGGATTTTATAATTTAATTATTTAATTAACAAAAAAAAGTATATCTTATTTGAAATATATTAAAGTCAATAATATATATATATATATATATATATATATATATATATATATATATATATATATATATATATATATATATATATATATATATATATATATAATTTTCTTTACAATTTTTAAGAGTTCTATGCATAAATTTTCTTATAATCATGAGTCATGGTCACTACTACAAAATATGATGATTTTTAAAATAAATAAATCAGCATAAAAAATTTGAAGAAAAAAGAGGTGATAGTAAATTGTGATTGTCGGATTAAATAAAAATTTATGAAAGTAACTATATGATCAATAATGGACAATATGACTAGATATTGCTATAATGTGGGTCTCTCTTCTCACATTTTCAAGATAGAGGGAAACCTAATGTTACTACTGGGATTTAAAACATAATGATTGAATAATCAATGCTCTTAAACATATATAATTTTATTGACCTTGAATCCTATAACACAAACTAATCACTAATTAATTAAATTAATATATAACTACAATAATTAGCCAATTAATATTTTAAGTGTAACGCAAAATATATTTTTAGATATGATAATAATTAAACATTAGTTTTAATTCAAAGTTTATTCGATACCAAAAAACAAGTTTCAGACACGAATGATAAAATGAGTTCCTAGTTTAAAGATACGCGAATTTATAAAGCTGAGTTAAACGAAGAAAATAGTTGATGATTTATGTAAAACCCTATATTTAAAGGGGATTTACATACATACCACTTAATTTTTGTGTATTTATATATCTAACACTTAAACTTCAATTTTTACAAATAGAACACCTCAATCTTCAATATCACATCAAAAAATATCATCATCACTTACTATAGGTGTTAGATATATAAATGCATTAGAATTGTGTGGTTGTATGTGAATATTCCTATATTTAAAACATTTTTAAATGCACACATATATAAACATATATATTTGCATTTTTTAAAGGCATGCATGTATATATAAACATATTTTTGCTATTTTAAAAATTCATTCATGCATTTAAATTAAAAAATACAGATTCTTTTAAGCATTGAAAACATAATTTTAAATTGGTTTTAATTGAAAACACACAGAAATTTTATGCGCTCGGTAAAAATAAAATTCAAAGTTACATTTTTAGTGAGAATGCAATATAAAATTGCTTTTTTAACGAAAGATGAAAATTTTAATACCATTTTAGCTCTTTTCAAAATTAAATTTAAAATATGCTCTTTTAGCACAATTGTTTTAATTAAAGACTTCTTTTTAAAATTTGACCCCTTGTTTATATTCATCACTTAAAAGAAAATTAGGTTTCGAAAACAAAATGATGGTACTGAAAATAGCTTGTGGTTTGTTTTATTAAAAAAGTGTGCCTAAAAAATTATTTCATATAAAATTATATTTTTGAATTTATAGATTGTTTATTAAAATGGTTCAGAAGAAATTAGCTCAAACAAATGCTAGGACAAAATTTGAGCATACTTCCAGCTAAGGATAGAGAAAGTCTCAAGCAAAAATTCAAGCAAATTTTAAGAAATGTTCAAATAAAATTTGAGCAAAATTAAAACAATATTCAAATGTAGTTCAATTATTATTGTATTTGCAAGAATGGTGAGATGCAAAAAAGCACCACACTATTGTTGAACTTACTTTTGGAGTGAGCTCTCAACTTCTCCATCATAGATCTATGACTCTTGTAGACACTAAGAGCTCCTTAGTCTTAAGACACTTTTAGTGATTAGGTGAACACTTAACCTAAGCCTAGAGACTTAGAAGGATTAATCATTGGAATAGGTTATGCATGGGATTTAGGAAGACTTGCTTACCCTATAGCCTTAAACTCAATTATTGCTTCCTTCTTCCAAGCAAAACCTTAAATTCAAATCCAAGATCATAAATCCAATTCCAACTCCAAATGATTGAAACCCATGATTAAATTCAAATTCTAAATCCCTTCCTAAGCTCTTTGATTCTTATCTAAATTTTAACCAAATTCAAATACCCAATTGATTTTCTCAAATATCAAATTCAATCTTAAATCAAATCCAAACCCAAATTCCAAATCAAATCCAACTCCAAATGATTGAAACCCATGATTAAATTCAATCTCCAAAATCCCTTTCTAAGCCATATGAACCACCTTCATATGCTTAGCCAAAACTCCCTTCAAACCAAATCAAATTTAGTCGATTTCTTTATAAATCAATCATTCCTTTATTTATATTCACAAATATAAATGAAATCTAAATTCAAACCATTCAAATCAAATCAAACTAAATCAAACCAAATCAATTCCCTACTTAAGCTCTTTTGACCTACATCTCAACTTGGTCAAATTTACTTTCAAATCACTCCAAACCCAAGTGATTTTCTCATAATCATTTATATCCTCATTTATATTCAAATGTAAATGAAATATAAATCCAAATAGCTAAAATTAAACCCAAATCAAATCAAATCCCTAATTTTAGCTCTTTTAACCAATTTCTTGAACTTGGCTAAATGATACCCAAATCAATTCAAAACCCATGAATTTTTTCATGATTCAATCATTCCTTTAATTAGTGTTTCAAATATAAACATAAACTACAATTATCAAACCAAATCCAAGCTAACCCAAATCAAGCCCATGTTGACCCCTTTTGACTTGAAATTATCATATGAACCAAAATTCATATGGCTTCAAACCATTTACAATTGGATTTATACTTCCATCTCAAACCCATTTACTAATACAATTAAACTTGAATCAAGCCATGATCAAGCTAATTGACCCATTTAGGTCCACTTAACTAAAGTGACCTAAATACTCTTTTGAGTCAAGTTTTAATTCAACCCAAATTAGATTGAACTAAGCCTATATAAATCTCATATCATGATCAACAATCATCCTAGGGTGATCAACTACCTTGGATTGGGTTAAACCAAGTCAACTTGATCCTTTGGCCAAGTCATCTTTTAGCCCAAACCAAACTTAAACTAGCCAAAACCCACAATAATGCCAAATTGATTGAAACCATTGACTCAAACCCACTCATGATCAATGATTGAACATGGTCAAACCATCAATTGAGCCAAAACAAGTTCAAATGACCATTTGACCTAAATTGACCTAAATTGGCTTAAAAAGTCAAAATAGGGCAAATCCTATAATTACTTTTAATCAACCAATTGAACTTGACTCAACACCTAACCCAACCAAATTTGGTCAAATTGGTCAAATTGGTCAACTTGACCCATTTGACCCTTTTGAATCCAAATGAGTTAAATTCAAACCTGAGCCAAAATAATCAAAACCAATTGGACCAAAATATCCCAAATCATCATATGAACCTAGCCCAAGTCTTGATTTGACCCAATTTAACTAATTGGTCAACCCAATCTAACCTAACCCAAATGAACCCATTATGATCAAATTGAGCCAAACCACTCAAAGCCACCTTATGGGACCCCAAAAGCTGATCAAACCCAATCCACATCAACCATAAATCACTCCCAAACTAGCTTAAATCTAAGTGGGACACAATTCATGAGAATTGACCAATGTGCAAAGCTCTTTGCATAAGATTCTTTCCATAAGTGGCAAAGTCCACTTTGCCTTTCCCATAACAACCCTCCACTTGCCAAATGAGGCATTCCTAAGACACCTTAGCCCACTCTACACACCTAGCACTTGCCATGGACCAAAGGTAATCTCTTCCTTTTCTCCCTCTCATGGTCGAACCCACCATGGACACAAGGAAGGAGCAATCTCACCATTTTCCCAAATCCTCCTTGGGACCACATACTCGACCACCATGGCGAGCCACATGGCACCAATTCCGATAGTCAAGCATAACCTGTTGAAATCAATACCATCCGTCCATCAATGCAATCGAGGGTATACCCCTCTGAGAAAGAACATCACATTTGACATTCTGTGAGTTTCCTAAGTCATTTCAAAATCCCTCAGAGCAATTCCAAGCATTCCCAAAGCCTCCCTCGATTGGATTTCCTCTCCTCGAGCAAAGCTGAAATAAGACAAGCTTCTCCCATGCAATACTCTTCCTCCACTTGATCAAATACCAATTCCTCGCACCCACACCATCCTCATCCTTTGTCGAAGCCAACCGAATCATCCCCGAGCCTTCTTGACCACTAGAGACCGGATTTTGATTGAAGCCGAGGCTCCTACGTGCGTGGCTTGGTCGACCGAGAGCTCTACATCAAATTAATTCTGAATATTCTCAATAGAGCTTCATCTCTACTACAAAGCTACCTCCATCGATCCCACCACAGGACATTAGTTTCGGTGAGGTAATGCAAAATCGAGCTCCTTAAAAAAATAGGTTGATCCTTTGTGAAGTGAATGTGATTTTCATCTTAGCCATTGGATGTGCCTTCCTTATGTGGAGATGAATTTGAGATAACCAGCTCTGAGCTCGAATTGAATGGGAAAGACTGACACATTCATCTTTCACCGCCAGAATGGGACGGATCACGATCACCGCTCCATGATCAAAATGAACGATCATGATCTAATCACATGTTAGAACCTCTAATTTCTCCTCTAAATCGTGGATCAAATCATGGTCATCTGATCTTAGATCGGATGGTCCATAGGGAAAGTGCATCCGCCACCATCCGAAGTCGCATGGATGGGATAAATATATATCCAATCACATGGAAAGCATCACGCCACCGCCATGTGTCTATCAGATTAAGGCTTTAATTAGGCTTAATTAATCTATTTTAAGCCTAAAACTCCTAAAAATCATAACTAATTATAGAAAAATCCAAAAAATACAAACTAGGGCTTATTTTGAAGGTATTTTAGAGTAGAATCTAAGAAATTTATTACTAATTAATTTTAAGTAGTAATTTTGACTTAATTAAGGTTTATTTAAAAAAATAGTTAGCTTAATTACTCCTTAATTAATCACCCAATTAATCTCACGTGGATGTTTAGGGGATGACTTTATCTCTTTATTTTTAGGATTTATTGCTTAATTAAAAAAATTAATTGGTTAAGCCTTAATCACTCTCTTAATTTAATTAGTAATAATTAGTGAATGAACATTGACTTAATTAATTTTTTAAGCCTAATTACCTCTGTTGATCAATAAGGGAGCTTAGGAAATGTGATTGAGATATGCTTCCTAATTCATTTCATAAGTTTTCTTTACTTTTTGAATCAAATTAATTAGTTATTAATGAGGTAATTAATTACTTAATTAATTAATCTTCAAGATAAAATTAAAGCTTAAATGATCGAATATAGGACTTAGGGATTGAGATTAAGGCCTCTTTCTTGATCTCTTTCCTTAAATTAATTTCATTTCATTAATTGAACATGCTTAATGCTTAATCAAATGAATTAATGAGCTTAATTAACACAATCTAAAATTTAATTCATCTAAATGTCTTTAATCAATTTTGGGTAGCCCTTTAGATGTTTAATAGTATAAAGGAATTTAATAAAATTATAGTTAGGTTACATGTGTAAGAAAATTATAAAAGTAATTAATTAAATCCCTTAAGCTCAAATTAACTATTAATCATGAGCCAATTGCATTAAGCCCTTCATTTCTTAGAGCAAGCATTGCTTTTATGTGATTGCATATCATATTGGCTCATTATTAATTAGTTAATTAACTTAAGGTGACATAGGTAAGGGTTAATTAATTACTTAATTCATACCCAAACCTAATTAAATCATAAAATCAACCTAAATATTCTTCATTAAACCAAATTAACTCACACATGGGGGATGGAGGATTAACAAACCCCTTTCATATTTCTTAAATCAAATCAAACATGAAAATGAAATGACATTAAAGAACTTTAATTTATTTTAAATAATCTTATTTAGTTTGATTGTCCTTAGGAGTTAACTGATTTGAATGAAATCACATACTCATGTTATTTTATTTCTTTCCAATCATGTTAAATATTATATGCCACTTGCACTCATGCATTCATGTATTTCAAATTAATCAAATAAAAAATAATTTCCTTTATGTTAATTTGCATGTGTTGGCTTAATTAAAAATATGTGTGGCTAGCATCACTATTAAATCTCAAACATATTTTCAAAAGTCTATTAATGAGTGAATATACATATATATATTGTAACTTTAGCTATATATACATATGAAATGCAAGTGAATATAAATTTAGTGTATGAAATAAAATCTCTTCCTTACATTCATGTATTGATTTGTATAAGTAAGAATGTTACGGTATATTCCGACATCCCAAGGACATGCCTTTAAGTTTCATGAGGTTCCTACCTCGTTCTCTTGGTGCAAAATAATGGCGATGTACCTGCTTGATTTCATTCTTATGCATTTGGATATAAAAATTTAGATAGAGCTTTAATTCATTTACACAAAATAAATCAATCAAATCAAAATTACAATTTTTTGCATGGCTTTCTATTCTTGTATTTGTTTATACATCCATATGTATCTAAGGATAACAGGTATATTAGTCTGGACATCCTAAGGATGCATGACTTTAAGTAGCCCTAAGGAGATTCCTATCTCATTCCCTTGGTATAGAACAATGGCAACGTACTTACTTAAAACTTTTATACATGTAAATGTGTACCAAGCTAATGAATGAAAACCCTAATTTTTCTATTAAAAAGATATACATTCATACTTTATTTAATTAATTGAGTTGATTAATCATGTGATTTATGGTTCTTTCCTTATGTTTTTTGCATAAAAATTTAGATAGAGCTTTAAATTAACATGACAAAATCATTCAACCAAATGAAATATTAATTTCAAATATATTTACTCACATTCATCATTTAAGTGTGCTAAGATATAAATTGCATGTATAACTATGCTTAGAATTTAATCATATGCATGATATACATGATGAAAAGAAATGAACAAACATCTGTTATATGATAGTAATTCATTCCAACTAATCTTAAGATAACTTTCTTATTGAATGATTTTATTTAAAGTGAACCTAAACTTAGGAATAATTAAAACATGTAATAAGTCATTCACTAAAGGGAATTAATTAACTAATTTGCTTTAGATGTGACTTAAGATTGGGATAAAAGAGAGTGATCCTATCTTTTTTTCCTCTTTATAATACTTAGTTGTTGAGTGTAGGTCAAATGAAATAAAAGAAAATATTAAGTAAAATTTATAAATCAGTTAAACCATTTAAAGTGAAACTACCCTTCATAATTAAATGTCCTTCATACTTAGAAAATTTTAACTAAAAGACATAACATACCACACAAGCCTTACACACACATTAAATTAAGTCACCACTTCTAGCTTTATGTTAGGTGCATGGTTTGATGTATATTTTATTTTATGATGTAATATAATATTAGGTGTATGTTTTAGACTGGATGTTAGTCTGTGATTAGCTTAATCATATTTTTTGTAGGAGATTATGCTTAAGGGGTGCTTAAAATAAATATAAATTCTCTCTTTTGTAGGTTGCTTAACCCCTAAGCATAATCTACATTAGGACATGTGGACTTGATTATCCATGTGTAGAGTGCTAAGTCCAAATTATTCATATAATTACTTGGGTTGTATGGTGTATTTAGCTAACACTTATTTTGCAGATGTAGTTAGATTTACTTTCCCATTCTTTTAATGTAATTATGGATTAGGAATTTGGTTAAGTGTTATGGGGGTTAAGGATGAACATTAGATAGAAGGTTTGATCATGGGGTGCCATGTGATGCTTAGAAGCCTACCAAATAAAATGGAGCAAATCAAATGGAGAAATGAAGGGAGTATGAAGACTTGAAGATCCTCCATAACACTTATCATTTTGTAATTGTAATTATTCTTTCATATACTGGGTTGTATAAGTATAGAGCTCAACTACCCATCACTTTTTTTCTGGCATACTAGACTGCCCTTATTCTTTCACGTTGAGGCTATAAATTATTTGATGATTTGTTTACATTGTGCAATAGAAGTTGCATGTATTTTTCTAGTTTTTTCATGTATGATGATTTAATGTGTGGCCTGGATGCTTAGGCTCTTAGAGAAAAATAAATTTTTTACCTCAACTACAACTCATAACTAAATTTTCTAAAATAACTTATAACCTCACATAAAGCCTAAGACATAATCAAGATAATAAAATATTTAACAACCCCTTAGCTGGATGTTATATGCTTAATATCATGCATATCATTTTATTTCACTCTTGCTAAGAGAGGGTTTCCATCTTTGCCAAATAAAGAAAATGCTTGACCTTTGAGAGCCTATAATGGAAAACACCTCTTTCTCTTTTGATTTGGCCCATGATCAACTTCACCATGCATTTGGGCATATAAAATCTTATAGCCTGTGTTAAAATAAAGAGTCTAAAATAAAATAAATATTTGATAGAATTTGTATTAGACTAAGTTATTATTCATACCACTCATGCTCTAGTTTCTTAGGGAGTGGGCTTAAGGACTTTAGTTTCTTTCTAAATAATAACAACCTAGCCATCTTGCAAAATATATGACTTGACCACATGATTTTAAAATGTAGGAGTTAGTGGTCGCCACTCCATGTTATAAGTCAAAATCGTGGTTTACCCTCTCTTGTGGAGGTAAACAATATACTCACTTTCACCTTAGATATAGGTTATGCTTTAGCCTTTGCTAAAGCTCCCTAGATTTAGGATCCGAGGTCGCTGTTTCCCTTTGGGGATACAAGCATAAATCTTCACCTCTTAGGTATTTTCATAATCTTGTATTGTGGAAATATAAGTCCTAGATGTCTAATAAAATTTCAATGCAAATATATAATTCTCCTCAATTTTAAATATATAAAGCCCAACCATTGGATTTGGGATCCTCACTAGGCTTTCTAGTATTATGAACATCCCCTACTCATCTTCTTTTGGTCTCGATAACAAATCTCTCCTTTCGATCTATCCCATTTAATCTTCCAAACATAACCAATTTATTAATAGTCCTATTTTTGAATTCTTTAGAGACAATAATTGTATACTTTAATCGAGAGTATTCCTAAAGAACTCATTTTGCTTAAAATATAATTAACTATGTGGGGTTTCCCCCATAGAAAATTTTAAAATCTAATCTAAATAAACCCTACTTTATTCATCCATGTAAAGTAAGAAAAATATTTAGTATATTCGAAGACCATCATGCTTTAGGAGTCCTTATTAGGTGATTAGGCCCATCATAGGGTAGTGATTTCCATCTTTTGAGATGGTGCACTATTCCTTGATGTCATACCCGATCACCTCAATAAGTACATCCTTAGATCTGTGTGGTGTCCTCCCCATAACCAAAAAAAAACACCATAAAGTTTTCTAGTGTCTCCATTGGGGATGGTTCCTCTCTCCATCTTTATTAGATAATTATTATCTTCAAGTATCGATAGTGGACTTGTATTTCATATGAGTCTAAGACTATTTTTCCTTCCATTGGTACTTAGTTTATTTCAATCTTAAGCAAAGCTAGCCAACATCCTATAGGTTTTAGGACCTCACTCTTTGTAGGTCATGGAACCCCTATTGGGTTTTTCAATAGGTACAAATAAAATTAACCCATGAAAGGAGATGACAAAGATTTAAAATCTCCTTACCACTAGCTTGGTGAGGCAAGGTTCATCTTAATGATTAAGAAAATAAACTCTTTTACAAAGCGCCACATTCCAAAAGCACCTTTTTCAAAACTCACATAACTAAACCTCACATAACAATTCCCATGATTGTTACATTGAGGTTCTTTTCAAAATCAAGATCAAAATCATCTTTTCAAAAGCGCATTCTTGAAAATGACCATATTCATTGAACATACCCAAAATTATTGAATGAGAAGTCTATTTCAAATAAAATTATAGTATACAATTGAAACTTCACTTAACATATTTCACATATGTTAGAGTTGGGGTTTCAATCTTTTCAAAAGCACATTCTTGAAAATGACCATATTATTAACATACTCAAAGTTATTAAATGAGGAGTCTATTTTCAAATAAAATCATAACATAAAATTGAAACTTCACTTAACATATTTCACATATGTTAGAATTAAAGTTTCCCTCTTTTCAAAAGTAAATCATGCATTATTTGATTCCCACTTAACATACAAAATTTATTAAGTGAGAATCCCATTTTTAAATCATGTCACATTTGGTACCACTTAACATACCAAATTTGTTAAGTGAGAATCACATAATGATGCCATTTGATTCCCACTTAACATACCACATTTGCTAAGTGAGAATCTCATTTTCAAATCATATCACATTTGGTTCCACTTAACATACCAAATTTGTTAAGAGAGGATGTTATTTTTAAACCATATTTAATTTGGTTTCCACTAAACATACTAAATTTGTTAAGTGAGAATCTCATTCTCAAATCATGTTATATTTGGTTCTACTTAACATACTAAATTTGTTAAGTGAGAATCACATAATCGTACCATATTTGATTCCCACTTAACAAACCAAAATTGTTAAGTGAGAATCTCATCTTCAAATCATGTCACATTTAGTTCCACTTAACATACCAAATTTATTAAGTAAGAATCACATAATCATGTCATATTCGATTCTCACTTAACATACCAAATTTGTTAAGTGAGAATCTCATTTTCAAATCATATCATATTTGGTTCCACTTAATATACCAAATTTGTTAAGTGAGAATCATATTTTCAAATCATATCACATTTGGTTCTTACTTAACATACCAAATTTATTAAGTAGAGAGCCTCATTGTGGTGTTTATTTTTGTGTTTGGTGTGTGCTTGAGGACACCACATAGATCTGCAGATGTACTTATTATGATGATTAGATATGATATTAAGGAATAGTATACTATCTCAAGAGATAGAAGTCACTACCCTATAATGGACCTAATCACCTAATAAAGGCTCCTAAGGCATAATGGGTCATCGAATATACCAAGGAATTTCCCCTACTTTACATGAAAAAGTAAAGTAGGGTTTATTTAAATCGTTAAGTTCCCTATGGAGGCAAGCCTCTATAGTTAATTACATCCTAAGGAATGTGAATCCCTTAAGAATACTCTCGATTAAAGTAGATAATTATTGTCTCCAAAAATTTCAAAGATAGGATTATCAAATGATTGATTGTATTTTCAAAAATCAAGTGGGAGAGATCAAAAGGGGGAGAGTTCTTATCAAAACTAAAGGAGATGAGTAGTGAGCGCTCATGATACTAGGAAGCCTAGTGAGCACTCTAATCTATCCTATGGTTGGGCTTTATGTATTTGAAATTAAGGAGATTTATTTATTTGAGTTAAATTTTGATTAGAAATCTGGACTTACAATTTCACAACACAAGATTGGAAAAATGCCTAAAAGGTGATGATTTATGCTTGTGGCCCACAAAGAGAAACTGTAACCTCTGATCCTAAATCTAAAGAGCTTTGGCAAGGGCCAAAGCACAACCTAAATCTAAGGAGAAAGTGGATATATGATTTACCTCCAAGAGAGAGTAAACCATCCGATTGCTGGACTTATTACTGGAGTGGCAGCCTAACTCCTCCTACACTTTAAATCCATGTAGGCAAGTCATATGCTTTGTAAGATGGCTAGACTGTTATTTATTTAGAAGAGAAAACTAAGTCCTTAAACTCACTCTCTAAGAGACTAAATCATGAAGGGTATGAGTAATGACTTAATTTAATGTGAATTTTAACTTTATTTGATTTTTGGACTCTTTGTTTTGACACAGGCTATAGGTTTTAGTGTGCCTAAATGCACGAGAAATTAGTTTTGGCTAAATCATAAGAGAAAGAGGTGTCTTTTCATCAAAGACATTTACAGGTCAAGCCTTTATTCTCTAGCACAAATGGAAGCCCTGTCTTAGCAAGAGTGGAAGAATATGACATGCATGATGTTATATATACAATCATCCATTTAAGGGTTGCTAAATATTTTATTATCTTGATTTATTCCTTGGTTATGTGAGGTTATGAATTATTTTAAAATTTTAGTTATGAGTTGTTAGTGATATAAAAAATTTATTTTTATCCTAGGAGCCTAATCACATCAAGGCCACACAACAATCACCAATCATAAAAAAATTATAAAAAGGTATGCTATTTAGAATGCATAAGCTAAATAAAATGTCACATAATTTTGTAAAGCTAAAAAAAAGAATAAGAGCGGTCGGTCAGCATAAACAAAATAAAATATGGGTAACGGGCTTATACATCTTGGTATAATAAAAGAATAATTACAATTATAAAATGATAAGTGTTATGGGGTCTTCATTTTTCATCCTACATTCTTCACTCTTCACTTTCATTCCTTCATCTTGATTTGCTTTACTTCTTTCTTTCTTTTGGCTTTGATTTGCTCCATTTCTTCTTTTCTTTTGGCTTGATTGGGATGTAGCTTGCTCCAAAGGTATCACATGGTATATAAGACATGGTTTTATAATCAATGTTCACCCTTAATTCCCATAACACTTATCCTAATCCTAATGCAAAATTACATTAAAAGAGAAGGAAAGTAAATCTAACTACACCTGCAAAATAAATGTTAGCTAAACACACGCCATACAACCTAAGCAGTTATATGAATAATTTAGACTTAGCACCCAACACATGGGTAACCAAGCCCACCTGTCCTAACTTGGGTTATGCTTAGAGGTATAAGCAACCTGCATAGCAAAAACATTTATATTTTTATTACAATGCCCCTTAAGTACAACCTCTTGCAAAAAATATGATTAGGCTAATATCGGTTTAACATCCAGACTACTCACATACACCCTAACATCCAGTCTAAAATAATACATCACAAAATTAAACATTCATCAAACCATACACCTAACATAAAGAAATGGTGACTTAATATAAGTGCATTAAGATTTGTGGTATGTCCTAACTAGGCTTTAGAGTTATGATTTGTTAAATGTGCGAGATTTAATTTATAAAGGGTTGATTTCTCTTTAAATGGTTTAATTGATTTGAAGATTTTATTCAGTGTTTTTTTTTTATTTCATATGACCTACACTTAGTAACTAAGTGTTATAAAGAGAAGAAAGAGAGGGAATCTCTCTTTTGTCCCTACCTTAAGTCATTTTCAGGGTAAATTTATTAATAAATTTCTTTTAGTGAATGATTTATTATGTGTTTTAATTAACCTTAAGTTTAGATTCATTCTAAATAGCCGTATTCAATAAGAAATGTATCTTAAGATTAATTGAAATGGATTACTATCACATAACACACATTCGTTTATTTCTTTCCACCATATATATCATGCATATCAATAAATCCTAAGCATACTTATACGTAATGTAAATCTTAGCACACTTTGATGATGAATACAAAGAAATGTATTTGGATTTTAAATATTTTATTTTTGATTGAATTATAAATGCATGTTTTCGTTATGCAGAAAAGAGGGATTTTTCATTCATCAGCTAAACACACATTTACATGTATAAAAGTTTTAAGTGAGTACAACGCCATTATTTTCTATACTAGCGGCGTAAGGTACAAGACCTACTTAGGGCTACTTAAAGCCTCACAGTCCCGGGATGTCAAGACTAATATACCACTTTTCTTAGATACATGTAGATGTATGGATGACCATAAGGATAGAAAATCCATGCAAATGGTAATGTTTGATTTATTTGATTTATGATTCTTTATTCGTTAGCCACACCACACATGCATATGTATAAGAGTTTTAGTGAGTATGATGCCATTATTTTCTACTCCAGGGGAATAAGGTATACCTACGCTACTTAAAGTCTCGCACCTGATGAGACTAATATACCACTTTTCTCAAATACATATGAATAGGGAATCATGCAAGAAATAATGTTTGATTTGATTATGTGATTTACATGTGTAATATGAAATTCTTCTTAAGTCTTAACATGAAAATGCATAGGAAAAGATTTAAGCAAGTGTTATGTTCTTTTCAAATGAGCTATACACTTACAAATCCTATGTAAATCCATGTTAAAGTAAAGAAAGAGAACCTTAAATTACACATCTTATACTATCATCACATGCAAGCTTATAAATATTTCTAATTAACATCACTTCATTTTTGATAATTGATTTATAGGTTTTAAAAATAATTGTTTTATTTAATAGTGATAAGAGTCACTCATATTTGATTTAAGTCAACACATGCAATTTGACATAAAGAAAACACTTCATTGTTAATTAATTTTGAAAGCAATTAATGCATGATTTCATATGACAAGCAATATTTAGCATGATTTGAAAGAAATAAAGAAATGTAAGCACACGATTTCATTCATCCCAATTAATTCCTAAGAACAATCAAATTAAATAAAGCTATTTAAAATGAACCAAAATTCTTTATATATATATATATATATATATATATATATATATATATATATATATATATATATATATATATATATATATATATATATATATATATATTTATTTGAGTTTGATTTAAGGAATGTGAAAGAGGTTTGTTAACCCTAACCCAATTCCCCATGAGTGAATTAATTTGGTTTAATGAAGAATATTTACGTTGATTTTATGTTTTGATTAGGTTGATGTATGAATTAAATGAATTAATTATCCCTTACCTATATTACCTTAAGTTAATTAACTAGTTAATAATAAGCCAATATGATATGCAAGCACATGAAAAGTAAATTTGCAATGCTCCTAAGAAATGAAAGGGGCCTAATGCAATTGGCTTATGATTAATAGTTAATTAAACTTAAGGGATCTCACTTAATTACTTTTATGATTTTCTCACACATGTGAGCTAACCATAATTTCATTATCTCTCACCTTGTGTTATTGAACACCCAAGAAGCTACCCAAAATCAATTAAGGGTTTCTTAGGTGTGAATGAATTGATTTTTAATTTTAGTTTCATTAAGCCTTTAATTAATTGGTTAAACATTTTGGTTATGTTTTAATTTGAATAACAAAATTAACTTAGGGGAGAGGATCAAGGGCAAGGCCCCAATCCTAATCCCTAAATTATGTAAGCATTCAATTAAATTCTGATTTCTCATTTTGAAGATTAGTCACTTAATTAATCAATTATTCATTTCATTAGACATTTAATTAATTTGATTTTTAAAAGTAAATAAGACTTAGGAAATGGATTAGGGAAAGTATCCCTAACCACACTCCCTAAGTGATCTTACTATTCAACAGAGGTGACTATGCTTAAATGATTAATTAAGCTACTATTTATTCATTAATTATAATTAATTGATTAAGGGAGTGATTAGGGCTTAATCAAGTGATTCATTTAATTAAGCAATCAATAAAATCCCAAAAAAATAGGAGAGGCAAAGGTCATCCCCCTAAACATCCATAAACAATTTGGGATTAATTGAGCATTTAATTAAGATGTAATTAAGCTAATTAGATATTTGATAAAACCCTAATTAAGATAAAGTCACTATTCAAAATCAATTAATTATAATTTTCCTAGATTGCCCTCTATAATATCTTCAAAATGAGCCTAAGTTTGCATTTTTATGATTTTTCTATAATTAGTTATGATTTTAGGAAGTTTCAGGATTAAAAAAATAATTAATTTGCCCTAATTAAAACCTTAATCCCGTCGGACCATGTGGTTGTTGGCGCGAATAGGATTGGTTATTAAGTAGTCATTTTGCATGTGGCTCGCCTCACGGATCGCAGTGGCCTCGATCGCACCATAATTTAATCTACGAGTTAAGGGAGAAATCAAATGATCTATAGTGCAATTTAATCAGAGCCATTCATCTCGATCACGTGAGATGGATGATTCATGATCTATCCCATTTGTGAATGATATAAGATGAGCACCATCCATCTTCCCCGTTCGATCCAAGCTCAGCCGATCTTGGATTGGGATCAAATGGATCCTACACCATCTAAAGGAGCATACAATCACATCCAATGGCTAAAATCCCTTGACAAGGAGATTTCTGTCACTAAAGACCAACATAGAGGCCTAAAGCTACAGTTTTTGGAAATTATCTCATCGAGCTAATGTCCGGTGGTGCAATGCCAGAGGTAGCTTCGCCTAGTTGATGTGAGGTCCCGTTGAGGAGCTTTGAGCTTAATTTGTGGGGTTCTATCGACCAATCCACACAAAGCTTCAGATCAACTTGATCCTCCATGGAAGCTTGGAAATTTGGTTGAGCTCGATGAAGTGTGGTTATGGTGTGGCAAAGAAGAATTTGGGTTTGGTTTCGGATTGAGGGAGTATTGCTCAGGATTGGGATGCCCTATTTTGGCTTCTCAGGGGAATGGAAAATGCCGAATGGAGATGGCTCGAGGAGGCTTGGAAATGCTCTGAGAGGTTTCAGAAATGGGTTAGGAAAGCTCATGATGCGATTGTGTGTGAATTCCCATTCGAATTGAGGGGGTATACCCCTCAATTTCACATAACTGACGACAATGGTGATATATTTTGCACCAGCTCCATCTAGTCACGAGTTGTCTCCATCGTCACGCCGGATGGGAGAAGTAATGAGGAGCTGCCATGGACCCAATGTGCAAGGATGTCATGGGATTGATCCAATGGGTGCTCGATTTGGGTTGGAGGTGAGTCAACTCACCTTCCAAAGGTTCTTGGCCAACCTACGGTGAGTTAGGCTAGCTAGGTGGGTTAGGAGAAGGTTCCATGGAGTGATCATGAGCTGCATGGGGGATGGGTAGTTGACTTTGGCTTGGATCCAATGGTTTTAAGGTTTGAATCCTGTAGTTTGATGGCTAATCCCCTTGGTGGGGTCCACTTAACTTTTGGGATGATTTGGAAATGAGTTAGGACATGTTTGGCTCAGGTTTGGCTAAGTCATAGGGTCTCATAAGTTGGTTTGGAGGGATTTGGCTTCATTTGGTCAAATGGGTGTCATTTGGGTTAGGTTGGGTTAGATTGACCAATTGGTTAAATTGGATTAAATCAAGGCTTGGGTTAGGTTCATATGATGATTTGGGATATTTTGGTTCAATTAGTTTGGATTGGTTTGGCCTAGGTTTAAATTTGACTCATTTAGATTTAAAAGGGTCAAATTGGTCAAGTTGACCAAATTGACCAAATTGACCAAATTAAGTTAGGTTAGGTGTTTATCCAAGTTTAATTGGTTGATTAAAAATTATTGTAGGCTTTGGTTTGATTTAATTTGGAATTAATTTGGATTTTGGTCAATTTGACCTTTTAGGTCAATTTTGGGTAAGTTGGGTCAAGTTGACCAATTGGACAACTTGGGCTCAATCATGGCTTTGGTCAAGTTCAAAAAGTGATTTGGAATGAATTTGAACCATTGGTTGCAATCAATTTAGATTAAATCATGATTTGACCCATTTTAGTTTTTTAAGCTAATTTGGGTCAACTTAGGTCAAGTGGCCAATTAGGCTTGGTTTGGCTCAATTAATGACTTGGTCATGTTCAATCATTGATAATGAATGGGATTGGGTTAATGGTTTCAATCAATTTGGCATATGATGATTTTTTTGGCTTATTTGGGTTTCATTTGGGCTAAATGTTGACTTGGTCAAAGGCTAGGTTTCCCAATTCAAGGTGGTTGATCACCCCATGATGATTGTTGATCATGATTGAGGTTTAGATGAGCTTAGTTCAATCCAATTTGGGTTGTATTAGAACTTGGCTCAAAAAGGTCATTTAGGTCACTTTGGGTCAAGTGAGCCTAAATGGGTCAATTGGCTTGATCAAGGTTTGATTCAAGTTTAGTTGAACTCACATATGAGCCTAGGATTGAAATATAAATCTAATTACAATTAGTTTGGAGCCAAATGAGTTTTGATTCATATGATAATTTCAACTTAAAAAGGTCAACTTGGGTTTTATTTGGGTTAACTTGGATTTGGTTTGATAATGGTGGTTTATATTTTTATTTGATCAATGATTGTAGGAATGATTGAATCATGAAGAAATCTGTGAGTTTTGAGTTGATTTGGGTTTCATTTGGCAAAGTTCAAAAGTTTGGCTAAAAGGGTTAAAATTGGAAATTTGATTTGATTTGGATTTGGTTTGGATCATTAGGATTTATATTTCATTTATATTTGTGAATACAAATGAAGATATAAATGGGTTATGAGAAAACCACTTGAGTTTGGAGTGATTTGGAAGCAAATTTGACCAAATTAAGTGATATAGGTCAAAAAGGGATAACTTGGATTTTGAATTGGTTTGATTTATTTTGATTTTATTTGAAAGGTTCATTTATATTTGTGAATATAAATGAAGGAATGATTGATTTATAAAGAAATCAACCAAGTTTGAGTTGGTTTGAAGGAGTTTTAACTAAGCATATGAAGGTGGTTCATATGGCTTAGGAAGGGATTTAAATTTTGAATTTAATAATGGGTTTCAATCATTTAGAGTTTAAAATTAATTTTTTGATTTGAAATTTTATTTGAGATTGAATTTGATAATTGAGAAAATCTATTGGATTGGGATTGATTTGGATTTGGTTAAGGCTAAATCCAGAAGATAAAACCAAAGGGCTTGGGAAGGGATTTTGGAATTGAATTAAATGATGGATTTCAATCATTATATAGTTGGATTTTATTTATGATTTGGAATTTGAATTGAGATTGAATTTGAGGTTTGGTTTGAAAGAAGGAAGCAAGGATTGGGTTTGGGCTATAGGGTAGGCAAATCCTCATAAATCGCTAAGGCATAACGTATTCCTATGGATAACTCTAAGTCTCTAGGGTTAGGTTAAGTGTTCACCCAATCACTAAGAACTTAAATAACTCTTAGTGTCTATAAGAGTCCTAGATATATGATGAGAAAGTTGAGGGATCACTCCAAAAGTCAGGTCAATAAAGGGCGCCCAATAAGTGTGGTGTGACTAACAAGGCACACCGCACGTCTTGATGTTGACCGAGATGATCAACAACATCCAAAGGATCATAAAAAATAACAAAAATGATCTACTCCTAAACCCGAGGTGTAGAAGGAATCAAGATCTTAGTGCAATGCAACTCAACTCATGCCAAAGGAATAATGGAGGAAGAAGGGATCCACCCAAGGACCAAGCATGTGAACCTTCCACTAGGAAAGTAGGTTCAAGTTATCCACTAAGGATAAGAGGTTTGGATTTGAAAGCAAGATATGATTTAGGTAGAATATCCGTTGGGGATTAGAATGTATAATAGATGCATAAACCTTCCACTAGGGAAGCAGGTTCAAGTTATCCACTAGGGATAAGGATTTGATGAGATTTCTTTTGAGGGTGCACTCACTGGGGAATGCAAGTTTGAATTGGATTTAATTGACTCCATTGGAGAGAAGTTGGTTGATTGTTTATTTTAAGTTTAGGATTTTAAGATGGATACTATCGGTTTATGATGAACCGCACTGAGAAGGGCCATGTCGGCCTAGCCCTATCTCAGATTTACCGATCCAAAGGGGTAGTTCACCAGCCACATGGTAGAATTATCCGACCTAAATGGTTACCTTTCGGTGTGTAATGGTCAAGTTAGGAAGATAACGTTGGAACTCACATCCTCCTAAATAAGGAACCACTAGGGTAATCGATCACTTGTGTAATAAATCGAACCTGACCTATGACGACTACTGAATGAATGTCTCTAAGGGATTTATATCAACTCAGAAGTAGTCAAGATAATATTATTTTATTTAATTACATTTATTTTAATTTCAGTTGTTTTAATTTGTTGGATCCCCTCAGTTTGTGATGGATCCACTAAGAAGGGGCTAATATCAGCCTAGACCTGTCTAAGATTTACAAATCCAAAGGGATAGTCTACTAACCATGGGGTAGAACTAACTAACTAAAGGGGTGCCTTACGGTGTGCAATAGTCAAATTAGGAAGAAAGTGTGAGGACTCAAATCCTCCTAAACAAGGAACCACTGATCGGGCTTTCATGCAACAAATCGACCTAACCTGGGTCGCCGGTTGCATGGCCGAAAGAATATGTAATAGACTTATTTCTTTCAAAGCAAAGACAACCGTCAGGGTGACTCGTTGGTGGCACAATAAGTTGAACTTGACTTAAGGGTGACTACTGAGAGAGTGCCAACCTGGGGACTTATCTCAACTCAAAGTAGCTAGGCAATTCCTATAGAGAGTTTTGCTGACACTGCCCTAAAGATAGGATGCTTGCTTGGGAAAGGGGCCATTGGGGGCTTGAATTTCTAATCCACAAGCAAAGATGTATTTTGTTTATTTTATATTTGTGTGGACCCTGTTGGTTTGGGAGGGACCATACTGAGAAGGAGCTTATATCAGCCTAGTCATATCTCAAGTTTACTGGACCAAGGGAGAATCTGCGCATCCACTGAACAAATTCTCCAACCAAAGGGGTGGCTACTAGGAAAGTTGGGACTGTCCAATCCAAGAGTAATCGGGATAGTGTCTAAATGGTGTCACTAAGGTTGTGATACAAATAGAGTGCCCGCATGAGAGGTGTCACTGGGGGCTTTATACAAAACCTTATGAACGAAAGCTTATAGGTATTCAATGGCCAACTCAAGGAGAAAGCGTAGGGACTTACATCTGCCAGGAGTGGTGTATCCACCGGGGGGTCGTTGTTAGCATGGGGATAACCAACCAACCTAAGGTGCCCGTCGATTTGAGATAATTAGTCTAAAAAGAATGCATGTAGACTTACTTCTCTCCAAAGCGGAACTGATCACCGGGATAGTCTATCTTCAGCTTGATAGGGACTATCTGACCTAGGTCGACTACTAAGCGAGGAGTCCAGTGTAGGGACTAAGCCCAAGCTTGAAGTAGTTGAGAGGAAAGGAGCCGCTGGGGGACTTACTCTAAACCTCAAATATACTCGACCAAGTCAGTGCATGATGGCTAGTTCAAAATGAAAGTATGTAGGCTTACATCCTCTTAAACGAAGTCAACATGGGGTAGCTTATCAGATGTACAGTAAGGCCTACCAAACTAATAAGGTTCTCATCAATTTACAATGGTCAAGTCAAGAAGAAAGCTCGGGGACTCACAGCTACCCGACAAGTGACCACTAGGGTGACATACTTGCAAGGTAGTATATCAGCCTGACCTAAAATGACTAATGAGTGAGTGCCACAGGGGGCTTACTCCCACATCAAAATAGCCTGAGACAAAAGATTTGTGTTTTTTTGTGATATAAAAAAAGGAATATGATGCTTGGGTTCTCATACACCTATCCTAAACACGTAGAAGTGCCACTCCACCAAGACAGGATGCTGCTTGGGTTCTCTTACACCTAACTTATTGTACTAGTCAAAATAGGATGCCTCTTGGGTTCTCTCACACCTATCTTAGTAGCACCGGGGTTAAATATGGTTTGTGTTTGTGTTATGAAGGGATAAGATGCCACTTGGGTTCTCTCACACCTACCCTAAACACATCGTGATAGATTCGTAAGCAAAAGATGTTTCTAACACATAAGAGATGAAATTTAATATGAAAAGAAGTTTATTGATGATTGTTTTCAAACAAGATTTATGGATAATATTTATTTAAGTAGAGCCCATTGATTGGAAGCATTGGTCACTCTCCTTAATAGTTTATAACTTGATAATATCCTTTTTGGTAGGCATTTTCTATGGCAAAAGGGCCTTCCCAAGTGGGTTCAAACTAGCCTCTCATCTTTTGACATGCAACAATTAGTCTCATTAGAACTAAAACAAGCTCTCATACTTGAAAAGCTCTAGGATGAACTAACTTGTTGTGAGCTTGAATAATCTTAGTTTTGTATAACTCGAGGTTCTAGCATGCCCTGAGGCATCTCTCCTCCAAACCTTCGAGCTCTTCTAACTGTAACTTGGCATTTTGCTCTGTAGTAATCTTGCTACCCACAGCTATCCTTAGTGATGGGAGTTAGACTTCTAATGGTAGAACAGCTTCACATCCATATACTAAGGAGAATGGGGTAGATTGAGTTTGAGTTCTATATGTGGTGTGGTAGGCCCACAAGGCTTCAACCAATTGCTCATGCCACTATCACTTGTTGTCATCAAGTGTCTTCTTCAATATTTGGATGAGAGTTTTGTTGAATACTTATGCTAGACAATTTGCCCTCGGATAGTATATGGTAGAATATATCCAATCTATAATGTATCTCCAGGCAAAGCTGTTAATTTTGGTGCTCTTGAGTGCAGTACCATCATCAGATATAATTTATCGAGGCATCCTAAACCTATATATGATATGATTCATGACAAACTAGAGCACATGCTGAGCTATGACCTCTCTAAGTGGGATTGCCTTCGCCCACTTGGAAAAGTAGTCAGTGGCAGTTAGAATGAACCGGTGACCCTTGGAAGAAGGAGGATCGATCGGACCCACTATGTTAGCGCCCCAATACTCAAATGGCCATGAAGCTAATGTAGGATGTTGGGTGGTTGATGTAGGACCACACTGTGCACCTGACATTGATGACATATCTTAGTTATATCTATGTAGTATGTAATCATCACTGGCTAATAATATCCAAGCCTTTTGATCTTAGCTTTCATCTTTGGACCAGACTGGTGAGCTCCACATAAACCTGAGTGTACCTCGATCATGATCTTATGGGCTTAGTGCTTGGCTAACAATGTAACCACATATGATCAAAATGCCCTCGGTATAGAGTGCCATCCACGAGAGCGTAGGAAAGAGCTCTCTATTTCACCTGATAGGCTAGTGACTTATCTTGAGGTAGTTTGCCTGTGTTTAGGTAATTCATGAATGGTTGCCTCCAATCATACTCTTTGGCAACGATAACCTCCACTTCAAGAGAGAGTCTCTCAATGAGTTCAACGTCTATAATGGATAAGCCTTGTCTATCTTAGACCCTTATTGAAATGGACTCATCTTTTGGGCATACCAACTTCTTGGCAAGCTTGGATAATGCATATGTTACAACATTATCTCTCGAGGAATCTTATAGATAGTGACCTCTAGAATTTGAACCAACAACTCCATGGTGTACTTGTAATAATGATGGAGCTTAGGCTTTAGAACCTTGTAGGACCTAGCAATTTGGTTAATGACAAGCTGAGAATCCTCAAAGATGCTTATGCTCTGGATGCATAGTATAATGAATAACACCAGACCGACAATCATAGCCTGATATTCAGCTTCGTTGTTGGTGCATTCATTGGACATATGATATGAGAATCTCATCACACCACAGTTCGGAGTTAGAAGAACTATTCATACCCCTGCCTTCCCTGGAAAAGTAGATTATGGTTCTTCTCCTCTTTGAGAGGAAGCCGCACCATCAAAATACATTTCATAATGGTGAATGCTAGTGTCCCCCAAGTTCATGATTTGTTCATCGAGGACATCACTAAGTGGAGAATAAGCAGGAAGTGGGTGTGTTACTAAGAAATCTGCTAGTGCCTATCCTTTCTAGGTCTGTCAAAAAAGCTCATTGTTCGTGAGCAACTCGTGTTCAACTCATTAAGTAGCTCATGTTCGGCTCATTCGTAGAGTATGCGAGCTGAACACGAACAAATATTTTAGGCTCGATATATAAACGAGCCGAACATGAACAATCTTTTGTTTGTTCATGTTCGGCTTGCTTTAGCTCAAAATAAATAAATATTTATAAATAATTATATAAAAAATTATATAATATATATTTTTTATCATTAAATTATTAATTAATTAATTTATATTTACATGAATAATTAATTTAATTATTGATGTTTAAATTAAATAAATTTAGACATATTATAATAATTAAAATTAATTTAATGATTTGGATGAAATCATAATCATTAAAATTCTCTATTGTTGAAATGAACGATTCAGATTTCAGGAGATTTCCTATTAAATAACCTACTTCCTAAATGCTAACTATTTAAGCTTACGAGATGGGCGATAGGGTTCACAGTTTACTATTTATGGCTCGCACTCTTCGACTCTTCGTCTCTTTGATTCTTTGACTGTTGGCTGTTGCTCTATTTGTGCGACCGCTATCCCAATCTCCTTTCCTCCTGGGCCTCCTTTATGGTTCTACAACTATGAGAGCACGAGCACTTGATATTCTTGCGATGCTCTAATCCATGGGTAGAGTCGATTAGCCGAACCATCAATTGAGAAACCTGCTTTTCTATAGTTCGGTATAGTTTATTACTTTTTAGTTTCTCCATCTTTTGCCCAACTTCTTGAGTTGCTGAAGTGCCTGAGTTCTAGATGACTCAAAAATGCTTATATGCTATTAAAATCTCTTAGATATCTAATTTTTGGTGCTCAGTTTCTGGTTGGAATGTGTAATGAAATGCTGAAGTGCCTCTTCTCTGCTTGATTTTGTATTATCGTGCATATTTTGGTGTTTAGGGTTTACTATCTATATGTAGCTAGTGTAGTATTCTGATTTCAGTTTATGGTGTAGTATTTATAAATAAAATAATAAATAAAATGAAAGATGCAGTCAAAAAATAATTGAAATAGACCCAACTAAATAAGATATATAAGCAGTCATTTTATGAAGCTAAGTTGCATCTCATATTAAAAAAGATTTAACATCACAACCCTTTAAAAATCATAACTCGTAAGTTTTAATGTAGTCATAATGGTGTAGCCTGATCGCTATATAAATAGTGTCAAATGGTCCTCATGAATGAAGAATTTAGAGAGAACATCAAGTAGTTATATTCAAAATAGCTACAAGTAGACAAGTAGTCATATCTCATAATAACTACAAGTATTTTTTAGGCAGTATCATGGAGAATTTGATTTCTTTCTAATGAAGTATTAACTTGCCAATTTATAAAGTGAATAAAATTTGATGGCATGGTGTGTATATATTCCATGTGGAGTTTCTCCTTCATGACTAAGAAAATAGGAGAAAATGGGCTCAAAATAACAACAAGACAACCAAAAAATATTATACAATAAAACAAGCTCACAGCTCACTAATATTGATGGCTACTTCAATTATAAAATGGGCTCAGTTTAAAATTTTTTATCAACTAATCAATAATGCCTTCATAGCTCGATGACTGCTTAAATTCTTTAAATACCCAAAAATGATAAAACCAACTTATTTGATAAGGTAAAGACCAAAACACAATAAAATAGCAAATAAAATAGGTTGTTTCTAAATGTCTTCTCATTTAATTTTGTTTTTCTTTTTTGGGATCAAGGAGAAAACCATAATGCTTCATGTTTAAGTTGACTTTGTATGCTTAATATGTCAAATTTACTAATGCTCTATTTCTATATAGATTGTGTCAATAAATTATCTTAGTATTCTTATTTGAAGCATATGGATTGTACCTTTATTGTTGACACATATTTTCTTTTTCAATATAGTCTACTACCATGTCAAATTTTGATCTATCTCAAACTGCATCATCTGATAATGAGATTACTATAGAGGATGAAAATAGTAATAAAAATTCTAATCTTGCTTCACAACCTAGTTATTCAAATGCAATTACATTTGATACTAATATTGGAGGAATCCCTCTAAGAAGACTAGGAAAAAGAAGTCTACAGTTTGGGAGTACTTTACAGAAAATGTTTTAACTTTGAAAGGCATCAATGCATCCTATTTACAATGCATATGTTGTGGTATAAAATTTCATAAATCCAAGACTAACACCACTTCAAAACTTCTCAGACATGTTAGGGAGTGTGATAAGATCAAACTTAAAAGTAAACAAGTTTTAAAGTTGCTAGATAAAAGGCAAAAATTGTTAAATTTTATGCCTTCTCATGCTAATTTAGAAATTGAGATTCCTATTTTTACTGATTCAAAGAATTATGATCATCTTTAGGTTAGAGAAATAATTGCAAAAATGATAATTATACATAAGTATCCTTTTATGATGGTTGAGCATACTTGGTTTAATATTTTGTTGAAGGTCTTAAATCATAATTATGAAAGAGTTTCTCAAATACTATAAAAATGATTGCATGAAAGTTTATGAAATAGAAAAAGAAAAGTTGAAGGCATATCTTAAAAGCATACCTATTATCTCATTAACATTAGATCGTTGGACTTCCAATCAAATAGTGGGGTACATGTGCTTAATAATTCATTATATTGATAAGTCTTGGAAATTACAAAAGTGTATTATCAGTTTCTTTTAGCTTGAACCGCCTCACACTGGTACTTTTATTTGTGATGCTATATGTGAATGCTTGTTGGAGTGGAATTTGTAGGATAAAGTTTCCACAATTACATTGGATAATGCTTGTAATAATGATGTTATCGTTAATGCTCTCAAATCTAATTTTTAGTCAAGAGGGAAGTTACATTTTATGGGTTATTTCTTTCATGTCAGATGTTGTGCTCATATCTTGAATATAATGGTTCAAGATGGTTTAAAGATATTCAAGATATTATTTATCAAATCAAGGAGTCAATAAAATATCTTAAAAAGTCTCCTGTTAGATTACATAAGTTTGTTGAGGTGGCAAGCAATTAGGGATTTCCACTTTAAAGAGTTTATCAGTTGATGTTCCTATATGATGGAATTCTACATACATTATGCTTGAATTTGTATTTATTTTTTATAGTGTATTCTACCATTATGCAGCCCGAGATAACAATTACAAGTGGTTGCCATATGATTTTGATTGACAAAGGTATGAGGTTATTAGGAAGTTTCTTGCTATTTTTCATAATGTCACAAAAATAATTTTTTGTTTGACATATCCTACTACAAATATTTTCTACCTACTATTATGCATGTTAAGAAGTTGTTGATGGAGGAATGCAATTCATCAATTGAATATATTAAAGAAATTATAAATGCTATGAAAATTAAATTTGACAAGTATTGGGGATAATGCAATTTTCTAATGTCTGTAGCGGCTGTGTTAGATCGCTTAAAGATTAATGTTTATAAATTTTACATTTCCAAAGATATACTCACCTTTAAAGATAGAATTCAAAATTAAAGAAGTTGAAGCAGTTATTTTAGAGATTTATAATCAATATGTTTCTGATAATGCTAGTTGTAGTTCAGCTACAATAACTGCACTTGAGTCCTCACAGCTACAAAGGGAGTCATCATTTTCATCTCCTTTTGATTGTATGTTAGGTTTTATTGATTTTGTTATTGCATCTGGTTTCGTTTAGCTTTCAAAAATAGATTTGCAAATATATTTGGAAGAAGGTTATATCAATGCAGAACAAAATAATTTGATGTTCTTGATTGGTGGAGGATGAATACTCTTAAGTATCCATACTTATCCAAAGTTGCTAGGGATGTCTTGACAATTCCCATAACAACAGTTGCATCTGAATCTGCTTTTAGTGCTGGTGGTAGAGTTTTGGATGATTACAAAAGCTTTTTTACAAAAACTGTTAATGCACTTATTTGTATAACTACTTGGATTAGAGGCTCTCAAAAAAAAACATAAAGAATCCTTTAGTAAGAATTAATTTCATTTTATTTATTTTTATACTAATTTTAATTTATTACTGTCTCAGCTTTTTCATACGTGAGTCTGATAAATGACCATTTATTATAGTAAGAGATCATGGATGGAGAAAATTTGCATGTGAAACTTCCTGAATATTAAAGTTACGGTCTACGAAGAGAATGTAGGAGAAACGTATATGCAATTGAATTTATTTGGACTTTGGATTATTAATAGTTTAACACTATGTTTAATATTTTATTAGTTACAATTGAATCTTTGATGCAGCTTTCATTTTTTTTTGCTATTTTATTATATTTTGGTCTTTACTTTATCAATACTATACTTGGTTTTATGCTAGATTACTGAGATTTATAGTTTGTAAAGGGCTATGATGTTAAACCATTTTTAATATGAGATGGTACGCTTACTTGCTTAGTAACCTTTGTCCATCATTACTATACTTGGTCTTTACTTCAACAATACACTTGATTTTGAGGTTTTTAAGATTTATGCAGTCAATAAGCTATGACGACCTCATTGATTAGCTGATAAAAAATGTCAAATTGAGCCTATTTCATATTACCGCTTAATACTTTTTTGGCTATCTTTGTTGTTATTTTAAGGAATCAAAATTCTCTATGATACAACCTAATAATTACTTGCAGCTATTTTGAGATATGACTATTTGCTGTTCTCTCCAGAATCTTCATTCACGAGGACCATTTGGTACTATTTATATGGAAAATGAGCTACACCATTATGAATACATTAAGGTATATCTTTCATTTTTAAATTTTGAATGATGCATGTTTCATATTATTTGCTATTTTATTATTATTTAATTTGCTATTTTTTTGCTGTATACAGTTCTCTCTAGATTCTTCATTCATGAAGACCATTTGACACTACTTATATAATAATCGGGCTACACCATTATGACTACATTAAGACTTAAGAGTTATGATTTTTAAAGGGCTGTGATGTTAAACTAATTTTAAAATGAGATGTAACTTAGCTTGATAAAATGGCTGCTTAGTTCATCAATACTGCACTTGGTCTTTACTTTAATATTACTACATTTGATTTTGTGCTGAATATTTTGGATTCATGTGGTTTTTAATAATTT
Organism: Cymbidium sinense; assembly: GCA_021442155.1. Lineage (NCBI taxonomy): Eukaryota > Viridiplantae > Streptophyta > Magnoliopsida > Asparagales > Orchidaceae > Cymbidium > Cymbidium sinense. Next base: position 99,850,564 of record CM038226.1, on the reverse strand, counting down.
GATAGCAACCATCAAGTCAAGCTCTGATGGCCTCATTGATTAACTGATATTTTATGATGTTAAACCTTTTTTAATTTGAGAAACTAAGATGTAAACTAGTGCTGAATAAGTTTGCTTTATCATTTTTGGGTGTTTGAAGAATTTAAGTAGTCATCAAGCTATGAAGGCATCATTGATTAGCTGATATAAATTATCAAACTGAGCCCATTTTATAATTAAAGCAGCCATCAATATTATTGAGTTGTGAGCTTATTTTACTACGTAATACTTTTTGGCTGTCTTTGTCATTATTTTGAGATCAATCTACTTGCTATTTTCTTCTATTTTCTTAGCCGTGAGGGAGAAACTCCACATGGAATATATACGCACCATGCCTTAAAATTTCAGTCACTTTATAAATTGGTAGGTTATTACTTCATTTGAAAAAAAATCAAATTCTCCATGATACAGCCTGCAAAATACTTACAGTTATTATGAGATATGACTACTTGCTGTTATCTCCAAATTCTTTAGGTTGTTGGATTTGGCTACATCCAAGTTATTACTTTCATTTTATTTACTATTTCATTATATTTTGGTCCTTAGTTTATCAATACTATTCTTGGTTTTATGCTGAATTGCTTAGAGTTGTGGTTTTTAAAGGGCTATGATGTTAAATATTTTTTAATATAAGATGTAACTTAACTTGATAAAATGGCTGCTTATATATCTTATTTAGTTGGGTCTATTTCAATTATTTTTTGATTACATCTTTCATTTTATTTACTATTTCATTGTATTTTAAATTTTAGTTTATCAATATTCAATACTACTATTGGTTTTATCTTGAATTAGATTTATTTAAAAGATGTTAAATCTTTTTAAGATGCAATAGCTTGATAAAATGGCATATATCTTATTTAGTTATCTATTTCAATTATTTTTGAGTAGCTTTCATTTTATTTTGTTTCATTGTAGTTTAATTCTTAGTTTATCAATATTCAATTACTCTTGATTTTATTTTGTGTTAGATTTAAGATTTTTTAATGAATATGTTCAATCTTTTTTTAATATGAGATGCAACTTAGCTTGATAAAATGGGTGATCATATTCAATTGTAATTTTGTGTTATGTAATTTTGTTTGTAATAAAATTTATTTTTGAAAAGTTCATTTTTATTGTTAGTCCTCCACTCATAATTTATAATAAATAACTAAATGCATTTTTGTATTAACTTTTTTTATTAAATTTAATATTTTTTAAATATTAATAAATAAATAAAAAATTCTTAACGAGCCAAGTGGAGTAGAACACATAACATGAACAAATTCCACGAACACACAAGCTGTTAATGAGTCATTTAATGAACACGGATTGAACAAAAGAAATTCTTAATAAGCTAAACATGAACAAGTACCAAGCTCACTCAAGCTCAGCTCGTTTACACCCTTAGTCCTTTCACAGCACGGAGGGATACGAATGTGATGTCAAACTGCGATAAAATCATGGACTATCATGCCAACCATCTAGATAACATTGGTCATGTCATGAGATATTGTAGTGGATTGATTCTAGAGATCAAATTCACCTTATGAGAAGGCATGTAATGTAGTAGCTTTTGGGATGCAAAGATTAAAGTTAGACAATGCTTCTCAATAGGTGAGTAGTTTGCCTCAACAACAATTAGGTGACGATTGAGGTAGTAGAGAGCATTTCTTTTCCTTCGTCATTGGCTTTGGCCAATAAAGTGCTAATGGAGTCATCTAGTTGCGGTGTGAGGATCTTGCAGATAGGGCTGCTAGAGCGGTGGCATCATCAAGTAGTGTTTGATGTCTTCAGAGGCATCCTGACACTTATCATCCCACTTGAACTTGGCATCCTTTTTGACAAGTGTTGAGAATGGCTGGCATTTTCTTGATAAGTTGGATATGAACCATCTTAGATATGCTAACCACCCATGGAATGATTAGAATTGAGTTAGAATTTTAGGGGGTAGCATTTCTAAGATACCTGATGATCTTCTCAGTGATCCTTATTCCATGTGACGACAAACCTAAGGAATTTTCCTGAAGCTACTCGGAATGCACACTTCAAGGGATTCATTTTGAGGTTAAATTATCTTAACCATTTGAAAACTACTCTCAAATTGAAGAGATAATTTTCCTTTTCTTTGCTTTTGACTACCAGATCATCAACATAATATTCAACTTGGTGATGAATGAGTTCATTGAGGATCTGAGTCATGGCCTGCTGGTATATAGCATCGGCATTTTTAAGACTAAAAGGCATGACCTTATAACAATAAATTCTGATCGGGGTTCAAAAAATAGTGTTTCTTTCATCCTCAGGGGCCATCTTGATTTGGTTGTAGCCAGATGACCTATCCATAAAGGAGAATACTGCATGAGATGAGGCAATGTCCACCATCAATTTTGATATAGGAAGTGAAAATTCATCTTTAAGACATGACTTATTCAGATCCCTAAAATGAACGCATATGAGAATTTGACCATTCTTTTTCTTAACTAGGATGATATTAGCTAACCAGGTAAGGTATTTTTCTTCCCTGATAAAGCCAGCATTGATCAATTTCTTGATTTCAAAAGTGACTTATTATTTGATGTCTAATCATATGTGTCTAGGAGCTTGATGATGGTTAGCATTAGGATCTATTGCTAGCTTGTGGACTGCTACGTTAGGAGATAAATCGGGCATTTCTTCATAACTCCATGTGAAGCAGTCCTTAAACTCAGGTAATAGCCTAACTAAGTCATTGATTTCTTCTTCATTTTGCAAGAAACTATTGTACATCGAATGTGGATCTTCTTTTGTTCCCAAGTTGATTTCTTTGAGTTCATCAATGGTTGATCTAATTTCTTCTTTGAGCTTTGGAGGTGCATCTTTGACTTTGGGCTCATTTAGGTCATCTAAAGTTTCTAAACAAGCCTCCTCATAAGAGTTAACATGATTTGTGAAGAACCTATCAGACCCCAAATGAGTGGTGATGACTAGGTAATGGTTGTCATCGTCAACGGGACCCACTATGCTGAATCCTAGTCCTGATCTTGATTGAGGATGTCTACTTTGGTTGTCCCATAGGTTTTCAAGGTAGTTCTACCTATTTTTGGACCAAATATGTGGGATTAATCCCTTCTTTGCTAAGTTAACAACACAAGGCAAATATCAATCAAAAGGTAGTTGTATTAGATCTTCTTATGAATCATACTCAAGTTCTACATCAGATTCCTGACTTGAGGATGATGCTTCAAACAAAAACCTCTTTGGTCTGACATCTGTGGATGACTTAGGGCCTCTTTAACTACCAAACCTTCAACTTTTTGAGAAGAAAGTGAGGTTAGAGCTAAAGTTCCCAGTTGCTTTCTAATTACATAATTATGATTTGGATACATTCATGCTTTGCTTGGAAGCCTGGTCTTCATCACTATCTAGATCGAATGTCACCTCCAAAGGGGCCCACTGAGAGGGGTTGGTTGGCATGCTAACCACATGAGACTCATCCTCCGAATTGGACTCTAAGTCTATGTGGATAGCGGGGGTACTCCTATGAGCTTGAACATATATCCTACTTGCTGGCCACCAGCAAGGAGGTCTTCCACCTCTAGAACTGCCTTTGAATTTTCCTCTTCCTCTACTTGGTGGGGGTCGAGTCATTCTACCCATGAGTTCATATGGAGGAATGAATTGTAGGTGGAATCTAACATTTGGCTCTACTTCTTCCTCGATTTCTGATTCTTGTTCACTTATCTTTTCTTTTTCTTTTTCAATTTCTTTTTCTTTTTTTTATTTCTTTTTCTTTTGATTTTGAACTTTCACCCTGTTCACGAGAATAGATTTTTTAATTTGGAGGAAGTTAGTAGGCTACATCTTCATAAATCTTGACCTTTCTAACTAAGAATGGCTTCAAGTCTCCTTTGACACAATACTCAATTCCACCTCTTCTGAATTTGATGCATTGATGTAAAGAGGATGGAACCATGTTGTTTGCATATATCCAAGGCCTGCAGAGAAAAGCCGTGAAATATGTATTTGAATCAATTATGTAGAACTTAGCTTATGTCTTCCTGTCAACTATCTCTAGTGGTAACACTGTGGAGCCTAAAGGCCTCTTGCCTTGTTCATTGAATCCTCTCAACATCATCCGATCTCCTCAGAGCTCGAAGATATCGATCCTCAAGTAGCCAAGAGTTTTTATACTCATAATGTTCACTGATGCACCTTGATCAACTAACACCCTGGAGAGTCTGAATATGCCCATTTCTATTATGTAGAGAGGATGATTATGTTTATTGTCCCCAAAAGAAGGTCTTCATTTGTGAATATGATTCCACGGGCTTCTCTTGAAAAACATGCCTCCTCTCCAATAGCGGTCAGCTGAGCTATGCATATTTCTAGATCAAGAAGGGCTTTGATCAATGACTCCCTCATCTCTTTGGATAAGATAAGGGCATCATATATGCTTAGTTTAGCTAGTAACTTTCTTAGGTGAGTAAGGACATTATAGTCAACTCTAGGATGCATAGGTGGAGCATTGTGGAGGGGCTTCTTGACTGCTTGAACCAATGACTTGTTTACCCTTATCCTTAGGTGCTATCTTAGGAGGTAGAACTTTGCCACTATGAAGGTTGACTTAAGTGACTTCATGAGATGGTTTAATAGAAAGTTCTACCTGCTCATCATGTTCACCTACAGCTTCTCCTATAAGATCGAGTCAGATGACTCAAATCTATCTCAATGGGTGAACCCGAGTGATTTAGAAATGGGTAATCTATTTCAAAATCAAAAGGATTGGATCAGAATTGTTATAATTATTAGCACTTGGAGAGCTTTCTATGGAATAAAATCACCAAGATCATCAAAAGTAGAGAGAATGTAAGTGGAATCAATCTTTTTCTTCATTGATTTCTTAGATTTGGATGCAGGTACAAAGTAGAAATCAAGTAAAGTGAGTAGAATGAGGGATTTGGTATTCCCCTCCGTCTATAGCGCTAAAAGAAGCGGTTGAAGGAGGCGTAGGCTGCTATAGAAGGAGCATTAGACTCGATCGATGGTCGCACTAATGTGCTATCCTGGGCAAGTGGAAGCTATCACTACTACTGCTGGGCTTCTACCTCCTTCAAGTTGTCCTCAACAACTTGCAAACCTTCCTTAGAGTTGTAAGTTTGAGCTACTTTAAGTACTTGCAAGGGTAATTTTTTGATCTTAGAAATTATTTTCTTGGAGGTTCGTGATAGGGAAATATCCCAACCTTCCTCTATCTTGAGAAGATCTTGTGTATCCCCAAGGATTACTCAAACAGAACTAGAGGGTTATTCTAATAGGTATTCCTTAGGGATAATAATGGCACCCGACTTGTAGTTATGCTCAAGCCAATCTTTAAAGATAAAGCAATCTTCTAAGACATAACGTAGCATGCATTGGTAGGGGCAAAAGTTTGGATCATGACTCTTGCCCACATCCTCCAGCCTCCTAGGCTCTGATAATTGAAAAGTAAGCTTCTTTAAGAGGTTCTTAAATATCTTCCTGATTACCTCCCTTTTGAATGAATAGGGTTTATTCAATTTATCAGTAAGAATAAGTATATGGTAGCTACCTGGTGGTAGATAAGAGTGCTGCTGATGCTATGGATAGGCATCTTCTGGCGGCAGGGTGGGGCCATTGTGGTAAGGGTGTGGCGAATGGCTCGTGAGTGGTAAAGGAGGTGGTAGAGGAGCTCGAGCTCAAGGTCTATCTGAACCCTAGGCGGTTGCTTCCCCCTTACTATCGTGACTACGGCTTTTCTTGAATGCCATTTGTGGTTTGGGCTTGGCTGACTGATCTTGAAAAGATAGCTATTTGGCCTCTCCTTGTTGACTAACCACATTGTTGATTAATTTCTCAAATGTCTTAATGGTAAAAACTTTAAGCATGAAGGAGACCGAACCATGAATATTCTTGAGTATAATTTCAATGATATGCTATTCAGATAGTTGTGATTTGCATTTCATACTTAAATTGTGCCATCTAAGAATAAAATCAATAAGAGACTCATCGGGGTGTTGTTATAACGAGATTGCCCATAGTTACCCTTTTGTTGAGCTCCAAAAAATCTCTTAATAAAGAGATGCTCCAACTCAACAAATGTCTTCACTAAACTATTGGGTAGTTTAGCATACCAATCGAATGTTATGCAAGATCTTGTGAGAGGCAAAACAAGAGTGCATCACCGACATTAACATCACTACAAATGCTATGTGCTGCCGAGGGTTCCCACTACCATCAAAAATCTTGAAGGACGGAGGCACAAAGCACTTAGGTATTGGACACCATCAAATTCCTCCAACTAGGGTCTACCCTTTGGAACATATGAGCTACCTCGGGCTTGGGCCAACGCATCCCTCATTTATTGCTCCATGATGTGTTTAATATCTCTTTCATGCATGAAGGTGCTATCCAATATCTTTCTATGCAAGTTACCACTGTTTCCCTCTGCATGAATGCATCTAAGATGGTTTAAAGTGTGTGTCAACTCTGCTTTGTAGGCCGCTATAGGAGAGGGCTGTGAAATCGAAGCTGAATTCTATAATGCTGACACCACTACCATCAACTCTTCAATCTTCATCCCCATTTGATCAATATGATCATCCTTCTGTCAAAGCTATTGGAGAAGGTGTTTAGTTGAATGGACAACATCATCTTCAACTACAATACCTTCTTGACTATGTTGGTCTCTATGGAGGGACCCCCTAGTATAGACCATATGGACTTCGGTCGAATCTTCAAAGAGATCATCCTCATCTGGATCAAAGTGATGTTTCCCTCTTCATAATCTGATCGATCACCCCCTAGAAGCTCTCTCTTCTTTGTAAAGTACTGTGCTAATATCTCATCTAGGGAACAATCTAACCGTGCTGGTATAAACATGCACTGTTGATTGGTGGAGGGGCTGTGCTCATTGAAAGAGATGCACCTAATATTACCTATCACTAGAGTGCTGGATCTATGAGGGTCATGAATGCTAGAATAGACATGCTCGTGACTACTCATGGGTGGAGTAGTATCCTTAGAAAGATCCACTGCCATGGGGACTTCAAAATTGTCCCCTTCTCCCTTTACAACTGCTACTACCACTAGCTCTGATGATGGTGATTGTGGCAGTGCGACCACGATGCTGCGGGGTCACCACTCTTTCTTCACCAATACTGGAGTAGGAGGTCAAGTAGAAGAACTTACCCTCACCTCAATCGGTGGAGTAGATGGAGTGTAATCCTTTGGCTATAGCCAGATCACCAAGGGGGCTTTCTTCTCTCCTGATATTATCTTCAATGCTTTGTAAGCACGATAGATGGTGGGGCCTGAACTGGTGATGGTGGGTGAGGAGTGAATTGGTGTTGTGGAGACAACACTATCTCCCCCGGGGCTTTTCCCCTATGGTGGTACGTAGCATACTATCGGTCCCCATCGACCTGAGGCTCGATGGCTGGGAAAATCAACTAGAGTAGAGGCCACCGACTGCCTGGCAAATCTCTATCTCTCCCTAACTGAACTGCTACCCAAGCCTCTAATGGTTTATCACTGTGAATACGCCTGGTAACACTCCTGAGGATGATAAATCTCAAGTCAAACAATGTCTACTCACGAACATCCATGTATCTTGCCACTGTCGTGCGTAGACCATCATCGGACTTCCTCCTGTCCCTAGATGGAGCCTCGTGGTATGTAGGAGATGGAGGCAATGCAGCTATCCTCTGATAGTCCTCCTCTCCATCATCTGATGCTGAGAGGGGGTGGAACTGGTTGCTAATTAGTAAAGGGGAAACCTCGCGGGGGGAACCTTCCTCTATAATGTGGGATGACATCATGCACATTGGTGGTGCCATTGATCCATCCTTGGTAAGGCGGTTTGAGAGCTAGATCCTTGGGTAGGGAGGCTATCTCAGAGCCGGATAGCATTCCCTTTATAAGACCATCGAGAGGTGCTAGCCACTCGGTGTGGGATTAAATGGTGGCGAGCATGTGAATGATGGAAGCTTAACCTTCCGGTTTAAGGATACTGTTAGATGGCAGGTCGAAGGCGGCTTCAACCTCATCCGACAAGTAGTGAGGGTCGCCCCCTCGCAAGTGATGTGGGCTCCCTCAAATCCTTGGCCAAAGAACACTAGATGAGTGGAGTCAGTCTTAAAGAGGCTGGCTTGATCTAGGGCCAAATCCATCTCAAACGGAAAGGTGAAAATAAACTTTTGAGAAGCCATATATGCTAACTGCAAAGACTACACTAACTGCTCTGAGTTGTATGTCTGCATTTGTTGAGATATAACTTGTATCAGATTTCTATCTTGATATTTGTTCCATGCATGTAACAAAGTTTGAAATTTTGAACCCACACTCAAAAATTCACATATGTTAAGTGGGGTTCATTGGATAGATTTGGATGTTTGGAGGAGAGACTTTAGCCATTTGATTTTTGATTTTAGAACCCATACTCAACCAATTTAGGTAGGTTGGGTGGGGTTCAAAAATTTAAAGAGAGATTTCTTTTTGGGAGATTTATTTTCATTTTATATTTCTTGTTCGAAAATATGGATAGTTTGAAAGAACATCTGCTTAGCAAATTTGGGTATGCTAAGAAGAGGTTGTGATTGTGTGTTTGAAATATTTTTTTGCTTGTGAAGATTTGATTGTGTGATATTTTGATTTGAAAAATGGGGTTTCTTACTTAGCAAATTTGGCATGTTAAGTAGAGGCCACATGTGTTTGATTATGCTTTGAAGATGAGACTTTCACTTAACAAATTTGGTATGTTAAGTGTAAGCCAAATGTGATTGTGAGATAGATTTGTTTTTCTTTGAAGATGGGAATCCCACTTAACAAATTTGGTATGTTAAGTGAAAGCCCCCAAATGTGTTTGAGATCTGTATATTTTTTCTTTCTTTGAAAATGAGACTCCCACTTAACAAATTTGATATGTTAAGTGAAAGCTTAAATGTGTTTGATATGAAAATTGGATCCTTATTTAATCAATTTGGTATGTTAAAATAGGGATCAAATGTGTGTTGAAAATAGACCCTCACTTAACAAATTTGGAATGTTAAGTGAAAGCCTAAATGTGTGTGATATGTTTTTGTAAATGGGATTCCCACTTAACAATTTGGTGTGTTAAGTGGAAATCAAAGTATGATATGACTTGAGAATGGGATTCTCACTTAACAAATTTGATATGTTAAGTGGGAATCCAATGTGGCATGATTATGTGATTCTTACTTAACAAAGTTTGATGTGTTTAAGTAGAACCAAATACATGCTTTAGAAGTGAGACTCTCACGTAGCAAATTGGATATGCTAAGTGAAAGCCTAAGTGTATGATTTGAAATTGAAATCCTCACTTAACAAATTATATATATTAAGCGAAAGTCAAATTTTATATTTTGAAAATGAGACCCCCACTTAACAAATTAAAATTGTTACGTGAAGACCAAATTTTATGTTTTGGAAATGAGACCCCACTTAACAAACTGAAATTGTTAAGTGAAAGTCAAATTTTATGCACTTAATAAATTGAAATTGTTAAGTGAAGATCAAATTTTATGTTTTGAAAATGAGACCCCCACTTAACAAATTGAAATTATTAAGTGAAGGTCAAATTTTATGTTTTAAAAATGGGACCCCCACTTAACAAATTGGAATTGTTAAGTGAAGGTCAAATTCATATTTTTTTTTAAATGGGACCCCCACTTAACAAATTGGAATTGTTTAGTGAAGGTCAAATTCATGTTTTTGAAAATGGTACCCCCACTTAAAAAATTGGAATTGTTAAGTGAAGGTTAAATTTTATGTTTGACTCAAATAGAGATTCTCACTTAACAAATTTGGATATGTTAAGTGAGAATCAATTATGGAATGATTACTTTTTTAAAGAGTGTGCTTTTGAAAAGAACCTCCATGTAGCAATCATAAGTATTATTAAATGAAGGAGTTTTGATTTTGTGATTTTGTGAATTTTTTGAAAGGTGCTTTTGGAAAGTGTCATTTTTGTGGAAGAAATTATTTTCTTTAAATTTTATGATAAACATTGCCTTACCAAGCTAGTGGTGAGTAGGTTCCAAATTTTATTATCTCCCTCTTGGTTGATAAATCATGTTCTCATCTATTGGGGAACCTAACAGGGGTTTCAAGAACTATATGCAGTGAGGACCTAAAACTTAAAGGCTATTAGCTAACTTTGCTTAAGAATGAAATAAGCTAAGTGCCAACAGAAAGAAAGATAGTCTTGAGCTGACATGAAATGCAAGTCCACTATCGATGCTTGGAGACAACAATTGTTTACTAGAGATAGAGAGAGGAACCATCTACAGCAGAGTCGCCAAAAAAATTTATGGTATTTATTTTTGTGTTTGGTGTGTGCTTTGTGAGGGGACACCACGTAGATCCGCAGATGTACTTATTAGAATGATCGGGTATGACATTAAAGAATAGTATACTATCTCAAGAGATAGAAGCCACTACCCTATAATGGACATAATCACCTAATAAGGACTTCTAAGGCATGATGGGTCTTCGAATATACCAAAGATTTTTTTCCTTACTTTACATGGAAAAAAGTCGGGTTTATTTAAACTGGGTTTATTAAGTTCCTTATGGAGACAAGCCTCCATATTTAATTACATTATGAGAAATGTGAATCCCTTAAGAATACTCTCGATAAAAGTAGGCGATTGTTATCTCCAAAGATTTCAAAGATAGGACTATCAAAGGATTGGTTATATTAAGTGGGAGAGATCAAAAGGGGGAGAGTTCTTATTGAAACCAAAGAGATGAGTAGGGAGTTCTCATGATACTAGGAAGCCTAGTGAGCACTCCAATCTATCCTATGGTTGGGCTTTATGTATTTGAAATTAAGGAGATTTATTTGTTTGAGTTGAATTTTTATTAAAAATCTAAGTCTTACAATTCCAAAACACAAGATTGTGAAAATGCCTAAGAGGTGAGGATTTATGCTTATGGCCTACAAAGGGAAATAACAACCTCAGATTTTAAATCTAGGGAGGCATGGGCCAAAGTACAACTTAAAGGTGAAAGTGGGTATATGGTTTACTTCCACAAGTGAGAGTAAATCCAGCTGACTGCTGGCTGACTGCTGGACTTATTATCAGAATGATAGCCAACTAACTCCTCCTACGCTTTAAATCATGTAAGTAAGTCATATGCTTTGCAAGATGACTAGGCTGTTATTTATTTAGTAGAAAAATTTAGTCCTTAAACTCACTCTCTAAGAAACTAGATCATGAAGGGTATGAGTAATGACTTAATCTAATGCAAATTTTAACAAGTTTTATTTCATTTTTGGACTCTTTATTTTAACACAGGCTATAGGTTCTTGTATGCCTAAATGCATGAGAAATTGGTTATGGGCAAAATTAGAAGAGAAAGAGGTGTCTTTCCATCAAAGGCTCTTACAGGTCAAGCCTTTATTCTCTTGCACAGATGGAATATCTCTCTTAGCAAGAGTGCAAGAATATGACATGCATGATGTTATACATATAATCATCCAGCTAAGGGATTGCTAACATTTTATTATCTTGATTTAATTCCTAGGCTTTTATGTCAAGTTATAAATTATTTTAAAATTTTAATTATGAGTTGTTAGTGGGATATAAAATTTATTTTTATCCTAGGAGCCTAATTGCATCCAGGCCATACAACAATCAATAATCATAAAGAAACTATAAAAAGACATGTTGTTTCTAATGCAAAAGCTAAACAAAATTCACACAATTTTTTAAAGGTATCGCAAAAGAATAAGAGGCTAGTGCGGTCGGGTACCACTGTACAACTCAAAAGAAATATAGGTAGCTATGCTCTACCCTTATAAATCCTGGTATAATGAAAGGATAATTACAATTATAGACTGATAAGTGTTATGGGGTCTTCATTTTTCATCCTCATTCTTCACTCTTCATCTTTCATTCCTTCATCTTGATTTCCTTTAATTCTTTCTTTCTTTTGGCTTTGATTTGCTCCATTTCTTCCTTTCTTTTGGATTGATTGGGATGTAGCTTGCTCCAAAGGTATCACATGGTATATAAGACTTGGTTTTATAACCAATGTTCACCCTTAATCCCCATAACACTTATCCTAATCCTAATGTAAAATTACATTAAAAGAGAAGGAATGTAAATCTAGCTACACCTGCAAAACAAATGTTAGCAAAACACACGCAATACAACCCAAGCAGTTATATGAATAATTTGGACTTAGCACCCCACACATGGGTAACCAAGTCCACCTGTTCTAACTTGGGTTATGTTTAGGGATAAGCACACATAATAAAAAATTTTATATTTTTATTGCAACACCCCTTAAGCACAACCCCCTACAGAACATATGATTAGGCTAATATCGGCATAACATCCAGACTACACACATACACCCTAATATCTAGTCCAAAATAATACATCACAAAACTAAATATTCATCAAACCATGCATCCTAACATAAAGCTAGAAACGGTGGCTTAATCTAATGTGCATGTGTTAAGGTTTGTGTGGTATGTCCTAACTAGGCTTTAGAGTTATGATTTGCTAAATGTGAGAGATTTAATTTATAAAGGGTTGATTTCTCTTTAAGTGGTTTAATTGGTTTGAAGATTTTATTTAGTGTTTTCTTTTGTTTCGTATGACATACACTTAGCAACTAAGTATTACAAAGAAAAGAAAGAGAAGGAATCTCTCTTTTATCCCTATCTTAAGTCTTTTCTAGGGTAAATTAATTAATGGATTTCCTTTAGTGAATGTTTTATTGTGCGTTTTAATTAACCCTATGTTTATATTCACTCTAAATAGCCTTATTCAACAAGAAAGACATCTTAAGATTAATTGAAATGGATTACTATCACATAACACACATCTGTTTATTTCTTTCCACCATGTATATCATACATATGAATAAATACTAAGCAAACCTATACATGTAGTATAAATCTTAGCACACTTTGATGATGAATGCAAAGAAATGTATTTGGATTTTAAATGTTTCATTTTTGATTGAATTATGAATGCATGTTTTTGTTATGTAGAAAAGAGGAATTTCTCATCCATTAGCTAAACACAAATTTACATGTGTAAAAGTTTTAAGTGAGTACATTGCCATTATTTTCTACACCAGGGGCGTAAGGTTCAAGACCTACTTAGGGCTACTTAAAGCCTCGTAGCCCCGGGATGTCCAAACTAATATACCACTTTTCTTTGATACATGTAGATGTATGAATGACCATAAGGATAGAAAATCCTTACAAAATGTGTTGTTTGAATTATTTGATTTATGATCCTTTATTCATTAGCCACATCACACATGCATATGTATAAGAGTTTTAGTGAGTACGACAATGTTATTTTCTACACCAGGGGCATAAGGTACAAGACCTACTTAGGACTACTTAAAATCTCGTAGCCCCGGGATGTCCTGACTAATATACCACTTTTCTCAAATACATATGAATGTACAAAAAGAAACATATGAATAGGGAATCATGCAAGAAATAATGTTTGATTTGATGATGTGATTTACATGTGTAATATGAAATTCTTCCTAAGTCTTAACATGGAAATGCATAAGAATAGATTTAAGCAAGTGTTATATTTTTTCAAATGAACTATGCACTTACAAATACTATGTGAATTCAAGTTAAAGTAAGGAAAGAGAACCTCATATTACACATCTTATACTATCATCATATGCAAGCTTATAAATATTTATAATTAGCATCACTTCATTTTTGATAATTAATTTATACATTTTAAAAATAGTTTTTTACTTAAAAGTGATAATAGCCACTCATATTTGATTTAATCAACACATGCAATTTGACATAAAGAAAATACTTCATTTTTAATTAAATTTGAAAGCAATGAATGCATGATTTCATATGAAAAGCAATATTTAGTATGATTGGAAAGAAATAAAGGAATGTAAGCACATGGTTTCATTCATCCCAATTAATTACTAAGGATAATCAAATTAAATAAAGCTATTTAAAATGAACCAAAATTCTTTAAATATGTTTTTTTTAATTTGAGTTTGATTTGATTTCAAGAATGTGAAAGAGGTTTATTAACCCTAACCCAATTCCCCATGTGTTAATTAATTTGGTTTAATGAAGACTATTTAGGTTACTTTTATGTTTTGATTAGGTTAATGTATGAATTAAACAAATTAATTATCCCTTACCTATATTACCTTATGTTAATTAACTAGTTAATAATAAGCTAATATGATATGCAACCACATGAAAAGTAAATTTGCAATGCTCTTAAGAAATGAAAAGGGCCTAATGCAATTGGCTTATGATTAATAGTTAATTAAACTTAAGGGATCTCACTTAATTAATTTTATGATTTCCTCACACATGTGAGCTAACCATAATTTCATTATCTCTCACCTTAAGTTATTGAACACCCAAGGAGCTACCCAAAATTAATTAAGGGTTGCTTAGTGTGGATGAATTGATTTTTAATTTTAGTTTTATTAAGCCTTTAATTAATTGGTTAAACATTTCGATTATATTTTAATTTGAATGATAAAATTTACTTAGGGGAGAGGATCAAGGGCAAGTCCCCAATCCTAATCCCTAAATCATTTAAGCATTCAAATAAATTCTGATTTCTCATTTTGAAGATTAGTCACTTAATTAATCAATTATTCATTTCATTAGCCATTTAATTAATTTGATTTTTAAAAGTAAATAGACTTAGGAAATAAAATAGGGAAAGTATCCCAATCACATTCCCTAAGTGATCTTACTATTCAATAGAGGTGATTATGCTTAAATGATTAATTAAGTCACTATTCATTCATTAATTATAATTAATTAGATTAAGAGAGTGATTAGGGCTTAATCAAGTGATTTTCCTAATTAAGAAATCTATAAAATCCTAGAAAAATAGGGGAGGCAAAGGTCATCCCGTAAACATCCACAAAAAATTTGGGATTAATTGAACACTTAATTAACGTGTAATTAATATAATTAAATTTTTGATAAACCCCAATTAAGCTAAAGTCACTATTCAAAATTAATTATAATTTTTCTAGATTCCACTATGGAATATCTTCAAAATGAGCCTAAGTTTGTATTTTTCTAATTTTTTTACAATTAGTTATGATTTTAGAAGTTTTAGGATTTGAAAAATAATTAATTAGGTCTAATTAAAACCTTAATCCAGTCAGATCACATGGCTGCTGACGTGGCACACTTTCATGTGGCACGATGAGATTGGTTATTTAAGTAGTCACATTATCGCGGCTTCGGTACGGCCGGGCGCTTTCGTGGGACCGATCGATCGGACGACCGCTTAATATGTGGGTTAAGGGAGAAATCAAAGGATCTACCGCATAATTTAATCAGAGTCGTTCATCCCATTCACATGAGATAGATGGTTTGTGATCTATCCCATTCGTGAGTGTCGAAAGACGAGCACCGTCCATCTTCCCCCGTTCAATCCGACCTCACCCGAACTCAGATTGGGATCAAATGGATCCTACACCATCTAAAGAAGCATTCAATCACATCCAACGACTAAAATCCCTTGACATGGAGATTTCTTTCATAAAATACCAATGCATAGAGGCCTAAAGCTACAATGTTGGGAAATTACCTCACCAGAGCTAATGTCCGGTGGTGCAACGTTGGAGGTAGCTTCACCTAGTTGATGTGAGGCCTTGTTGAGGAGCTTTGAGCTTGATTTGGTGTGGGAGGCTCAGTTGACCAATCCATGTATGCGATGGCTTTGGCTTTGATTGAACTTGATCCTCCTGTGGCTTGGAAGCTTGGGAATTAGTTTGGTTGAGCTTGAAGAAGCGTGGTTATGGTGTGGCTAAAAAGAATTTGGGTTTGGTTTCAGATTGAGGGGGTATTGCTCGGGATTGGGATGCCATATTTTGGCTTCTCATGGGAATGGAAAATGTCAAATGGAGAGGGCTCAGGGAGGCTTAGAAATGCTCTAAGAGGTTTCAAAATGGGTTAGGAGGGCTCACAATGCGATTGTGTGTGAATTCCCATTCTAATTGAGGGGGTATACCCCTCAATTTACCATCATTGGTAGAAAGCTATGTGAGCATGTTTTGCACTAGCTTGCCACCATCCAACTGCCAAAGTTGTCTTCATCAGGGTCAAGCCGCACACTAGGGATGGGAGAAGTAATGGGGAGCTGACATGGACCCAATGTACAAGGATTCCATGGGCTTGATCCAATGGGTGCTCGGTTTGGGCTGGAGGTGAGTAAACTTACCTCCCAAAGGTTCTTGGCCAACCTAGGGTGAGTTATGCTTGCTAGGTGGGTTAGGCGAAGGTTCCATGTAGTGATCATGAGCTGCCATGGGGGATGGGTAGTTGACTTTGGCTTGGATCTAATGGTTTTAAGGTTTGAATCCTATGGTTTGATGGCTAATCCCTTGGTGGGGTCCACTTGGCTTTTGGGCTGATTTGGAAATGAGTTAGGGCATGTTTGGGCTGGGTTTGGCTAAGTCTTAGGGTCTCACAAGTTGGTTTGGAGGGATTTGGCTTCATTTGGTCAAATGGGTATCATTTGGACTAGGTTGGTTTGTACCAATTGGTCAAATTGGGTCAAATTAAGGCATGGGTTAGGTTCATATAATGATTTAAGATGTTTTGGGTAAATTAGTTTGGATTGGTTTGGCCTAGGTTTGAATTTGACTCACTTGGATTCAAAAGGATCAAATTGGTCAAGTTGACCAATTTGATCAAATTGATCGAAGGTTGGGTTAGGTGTTGAGTCAAGTTCAATTGGTTGATTGAAAATGATTATAGGCTTTGGTTTAATTTGGAATTAATTTAGATTTTGGTCAATTTGAGGTAGGTTGAGTCAAGTTGACCAATTGGTCAACTTGGGGTTAATCATGGCTTTGGTCAAGTTCAACAAGTTATTTGGAATGAACTTGAATCATTGGTTGCAATCAATTTGAATTAAATCATGATTTGACCTATTTTAGCTTTTTAGGACAATTTAGGTATGTGGTGAAAATTTTATCAATTTTCTTTTTAGAGAATAACATATATACTTCCTTCTTCACTCTATGTGGGATAAAATGAGGATGAAAATATACATCTCTTCTCTTTTATGCTTTTGGACACATGTAGATCCACATATGTTCTTATTGAGGATAATCGGGTACAACATTGAGGAGAAGTATATTATATTGAAAGATAGATATCACCACCCTACAATGGACCTAATCACCTCAACAAAGGCTCCTAAGGACAATGGGTCTACATATGTACCAAAGATTCTTCCCCTATTTTACATGGAAAAATAAAGTAAGGTTTATTTTAAACTAGGTTCATTAAGTTCCCTATAGGGGCAAGCCCCTACTAAAGAATGAGATCCCTTAGTAATACTCTCGATTAAGGTAAATGATTGTTGTCTCCAAAGATTTCAATAGGTAGGACTATCAATCGATTAGCTTATTTTGGAATATCAAATGGGATTGATCAAAGAGAGGTAGTTATTATCAAAGCCAAAAGGAAGATAAGTAGGAGATGACCACGATCCTAAGAAACCTAGTGAGTATTTCAAACTATCCTATGGTTGGGCTTTATATTTTTGAAATTGATTTAATTTATTTGAGTTGAATTTTTGATTAGAAATTTAGGGCTTATGATTCCATAACACAAGATTATGGAAATGCCTAAGATGTGAGGATTTATGCTTATGACTCATAAAGGGGAGAAGCAAACTTAGAACCTATATTTAGGGAGCTTTGATGAGGGATGAAAGCACAACCTAAATCTAAGAAAAAATGGGTATTTGGTTTGCCTCCACAAGAGAGGACAAACCACCTGACTATTTGGACTTGGCAGGGGTGGCCAACTAACTCATCCTATGATTTTAAATTCATGTGTATACTTTATGTGAGCTATTATTTATTTAGAAAGAGACTAGGTCCATAAAGTCTCTCCTTAAAGAGACTAAATCATGTAAGGGTATGCTTCAAATGACCTAAATCTAATGCAATTCAGATTTCATTTTATCTTCATTTTTGGACAATCATTTTTGACTCAATCTAATAGGATTCATATGCCTAATGCATGAGAAATGAAATTATTGGCCAAAATCAGCGAGAAGGGGAAGGTGTGTTTCCACCATGGCTCTCAAAAGTCAAGCCAAGTTTCTCTGGCAAAGGTGGAAACCCTCCAATCAAGTGTGAAAATAATATGCATTTGTGCATGATGTTATAAAAGAAGTACTCATCCTAAGGGGTTGCTATTTCTTTATCTTGATTTTTAGCCTAAGCTTTAAGTGAGATTATGAGTTCTTTATTTTTAATTTTGACTTGTTAAATTTGGTAGAAGATTTATTTTTTTCTAAGTGCCTAATCATCATTCAGGCCATACATAAAGCAAAGAAGAAACTAGAAAAAGGAGGCCACTTAATACACAAGCTAAACAAATCATCAATCAATTTATAAAGCTAATCACAAAAGAATATGAGGCCATTGTGGTCGGGTACCACCGTATAAATTTGAAAATAAATTGAGTAGCCGAGCTCTACCCTTAAACAACCCTGATTACAAATGAATTACATACAATTAAGCAAGGAACTCATTGTTATGGGGGTCTTTAAGCTTTATTTCTTCATTCTTCTTTTCTTCTTTCTTCTTTGGTTCCTTCTTTTGGATGGTTGGAAGGTGGATGCTTCAAAGCTTCACATGGTACATAAGATGAGATCTTATGACCAATGTTCATCCTAATCCCCATAACAATCATTCCAAAATCTTAATTGCAAAAAAATATATGAAAAGGAAAAGTAAATCTAGCTAACACCTATGAAACAGAGATTAGCTAAACAAATCACACAAAATATCAAGCATGTATATAAGACTTATAACCCCACACATGGGTGACTAAGTCTATTATTAGGGTATAAGTACCAACAAAAGCATTTTATATTTTTATTTATTACCTCTTAAGTCCCCACAAAGAAAATAATGGTTAGACTAAGATCACCCTACCATTCATTCTATGCACATTCACCCTAACATCCATACTAAAACATATATCACAAAATAAAAGCAAGCATCAAATCATGCACCGCCCTAACTTAAAGCTAGAAGTGGTGACTTAGCATACTGTGTGTGCTTTAGAAATTTGTGTGGTATGCTAAGTTATGGCTTTAAGTTAGAATTTTCTAAGTGTGAAGAATATTCAACTTAGTGGAGAGTTTCATTTAAGTGGTTTAGTTATTTTGGGTTGATTTTATTTTATGTTTTGATTTGGTTCAAGTGAATCCTAGAATTAATTACTAAGTTATAAAAAAAGGGAAAGATAAGAGAACTTCTCTTTCCTTCCCTAACCTAAGTAATTTCTAAAAAAAATAGATTCATGTTTTAGTTTTATTTAGTGAATATTTTATTATGCATTTTAATTAATCCTAAATTTAGATGAACTCTAAACAAACCTATTCAAAAGAAAGGTATTTTAAGATTAAGTAAAATGAACTAAATTCACAAAATATACATTACTTCATTTCTTTTCCCAACATGTATAACATGCATATGAATGAATCCTAAGCATATTTATACATACAAATGGGAATGTTTAACACAATTTATGATACATGCTAAGTAATTCATTTAAGAAAATTTGAAAGTTTATGATGCATGATTTTCATTAAGTAGAAAAGGGGTTTTGCATCCAATTTTCACATGCACATATGAGTGTATGAAAGGAATAAGTGAGTACGTAACCATTATTAACCGAGGGTGTAAGGTACAAGACCTACTTAGGGCTACTTAAAGCCTCGCAACCCTGGGGTTGTCCAAACTAATATACCACTTTCTTAAATACAAGCATGTGTATAGAAGAAATGAATGGAAAAGAAAGAATGCAAAAGTTTTGTTAGTTGATTTGATTTTGTTTATGCAATTTATATGTGCAAGCATAGGTATCCTTCTTAAGTGATGGTATAGGAATGAATAGGATATGGAAATAGGCAAGTGTTAGGTTCTTTTCAAATGAACCATACACTTGCCAAATCTATTCAAAACTATACTAAAGAGAAGAAGGAAGACCTATACTAAGCACATCCTTATATTTTACTCACATGCAAACTTATAAGTAAGATATAAGTAACACACTTTCAGTTTTGATAATTGATTCATATATTTTGAAAATAATTTGAAATTTAATAGTGATAATAGCCACTCATATTCTTACTTTAACCAACAACAATTTGACACAAAGGGAATATTTTCATTTTAAATTTTTTTTTTGAAAATTATGAATGTATAAAATCATATGAAACACATATTTAGCATGTTGGGAAAGAACTAAAGCAATGAAAGCATGTAAACACGTTTACCTTAATTAATTCCTAAAGATAATCTTATGAAATAAGAAAGCTTAAAGCAAATCAAAATTTGTTTAATGTGATTTTTGTTTAGGTTTGAGTTTGATTTAATTTGAAAAATGTGAGTTGAGTTTGCTGTTCTTGACCCATTCCCACATGTGTTTGATATTTTTGTTCAATTTTTAGGTGATTAGATTCATTTTATATTTTTATTAGGTTAAGGTATGAATTAAACATGTTAATTATCCCTTACCTCCACCTTAGCATTATTAATCAAATAATTATGAGCCAATGAGATGACATAAAATATCACAAGGAATTTAAATTTGTAATGCACCTAGGAAGAAAGGGGCACAATGCAATTTGGCTCATGATTAATGATTAATAAAGCTAAGGGGTTTAACTTAAGTAATTTCAAAACACCCCCTCACACATATGAGTTGAATTTTGATTTTCTCAATTGAACTTAGGCTCTTGAACACTTAAGCATCTACCCTAGGTAGATTAATGAAGTTATGGAAAATTTTAGAATTTTAAGAAATCAATTAAGAGGGTAATTAGTGAATTAGCCCTTAATTAAGAGAGGATTAAAAAAAGGGGGGTTTAAGGAATAACTTAGGAGAAATGCCCCAAAATTATTCCCTAAACCTCCTATTCACTAAAACAGACCTTAATCAACTTCAACAAAGGATTAAACCACTAACTAAACCCTTAATTAATCTTAATTACATAAATGGGATCATTAAGAAATGAATTAGCAATTTTTCTAATTAAGCTATCAATAAATCCCAAGAAAATTAGGCGAGGTAGAAGTCATCCCCCAAAATACACTCAAGAAGTTTGAGATTAATTAGTGAATTAATTAGGGAGTAATTAACAAATTAATGTTTCTAATAAAACCCAAAATAGAAAGACAATGATCAAAATCTGTTTAAACCAATTTTAGAATATTCTAGATTGAATTATCTTTCAGTGGCAATCTACCTCATATTTTTTTGATTTTTCTTTAGAGAGAAATGAATTTTAGAAGTTTAGAGGATTAATTAGAATTATTTAAACCTTAATTAATTTCCTAATCCCTATAACACCACATCGTGACTTCATTTACATCTTAACTTAGAGTAGCCATTTAAACATCACATCATAGTGTCGTGGTGGCGGTGCTACACACTTTTGCCTCAGCCGTCAGATCAAGATCGGATGGCTGAGATTAAAGTCGCCATTCAAAAAAGATAAAATCATATCTAAAGCCTCTGTTTAATCTCGATCGTCCATCCAAAATGTGCAGTTGGATGGCCAGAGATCTTTCCCTGCCAACGCCTATGATCCATGGAGATCGTCCATGTTCTAGGCCTTGATCCGAGCTCGATTGAGCTCAGATTGTGATGAAATCTTGCACACACCATCTAACCCTAATAGTTGAAATCTCATGCCATTAAAATTTCTTTTACAAAGATCCACACCACATTGAGTTTAGTGATTGAAAATTGGCATACCTCATCGGAGGTTATCACCGGTGCTCAATAATCTTGAGGAGCTTCGTTTGGTTGAGACGAAGCTTTGGTGAAAGTTTTAGCTCTTGAGGTTAAGTGGATAGCTCTATGGACCAAACCCTCTTTTCTTGAGTTCAGTTTTGATGGAGTTGGATCTACCCTTGCTTCAAGAACTTGGAAGAGAGCTTGGGTGCACTCGACTTAGTCCCCTAAGGGAGTGTGCAAAGGGAATTGACTTGGTTTGGTGCATGGAGAAAGTTGGCAAATCCTTGGAGCTCCCTTGTTTTACCTTGGGAAGCGAGAAATGTCTAACTCTCTAAGAAGCTTGGGAAGGCTCTCAAATGGCTCCTCTAGCTTCCTATGATTCAATCGACAGAGTGTGTTAGTGAATTGAAATGAATTAGGGGGAGTATATCTCCCCCTTTGGCAATCGGATGACAGAGCATAGGCTTGCCATTTTGATCCAATTTCTCTCATGCAATGGGTTGTTTGATATGTTAGAGGTTTGTACATGGTCGGTTTGGCCAAATGAGTGGATTAGTGTAGTAGCCATGTGCTCAAAATAAGTGGAGGGAGGTTTTCCATGTGGCCAATTTGAGCCATGGGCTCGGTTTTGGTCTTGGGTCAAGTTGGGCCAACCCAAACCCATTGGGTTGGGTGCACCACCCTCCCTAGGGTTTACTTGACCTATTAGGAGAGTATCAAGTAGGTATGAAGAGAGTTTGACCAAATTCTCCATGAATTTGACCAAAATTTGTTCTATGTCCTAGGGGTAGAATGGTCATTTGGCTTATTTTTGAATTTGCATATGTTGGGTTTGTTGATAAAATAGGTTTGGCCAAGTTTCATTGGATTTGGAGTTCATTTAGTATGGGTTGGCTCATGTTGACCTATTTAGGTCAAAATGGGTCAACTTGGGTCAAGTTGACCAATTGGTCAAATTGGGTCAAACCAAGGATTGGGTCAAGTTCATATGACCATTTGAAATGTTGTGGTGGCTTTGGTTTGATTTAATTTGGTTTAGGTTTGAATTTGGTTCATATGACTTCATTTAGGTAAAATGAGCAAAGTTGACCAATTTGACCCATTTGACCTATTTGAGCTAGGTCATGGGTAGGTTTAGGTTTTTTTAGTCATATGAAGTGGATTGGTATCTTTATTTCCAATAAATTTTGGTTAAGTTTGAATTTGGCTCAACATGACCCTTTAGGTCAAGTTGGGTTCATGATCAATTGGGCTAGGTTAGGTCTAGTTGGCCAATTGAGGCTTTGTTCAAGTTCAACAAGTGATTTGGAATGAACTAGACCCAAGTTCAACAAGTGATTTGGTTTCAATCAATTTTTCTTAGATCAAGTTTTGACACATTTTAACTTTTTAGGTCAAGTTGGGTCAACTTGGGTCAAGTGTCCCATTAGGCTAGGTTAGGCTTAAATGTTGATGTGGTCAAGTTCAAACATTGATCATGAATGAACTTAGATCATTGGTTTCAATCAATTTGGCCTATGATGGATTTTGGCTATGTTATGTTTCATTTTGGCTAAGTATTGACTTGGTCAGCCCTTAGGTTTGACTTGGTTTGACCCAATTTGGGTGATTGATCATCTCATGATGATTGTTGATCATGATGAGGGGCATAGGTGAGTTTGATTCAATCCAATTTGGTTAGGATTAGAATTTGGCTCATAAGGGTACTTTAGGTCACTTTGGGTCAAGTGAGCCTAAGTGGGTCAAATGGCTTGGTCAAAGCTTGATTTGAGTTTTATTGAACTTGTATATGGGCTTATGATTGAAATATAAATCCATTTGCAAGTGGGTTGGAGTCAAATGGGTTTTGATTCATTTGACAATTTCAAGTTCAAAGGGTGAACATGAATTTGATTTTGGCTTGATTTTTGAATTGAGTTTTGGTTAAGTGAATGGAGTTTGTATTTATATTTGGATTCATAATTGTAGGATTGATTGAATCATGAAGGAAAATCAAGAGTTTAGTTTGATTTGGCTAAGTTCAAAATGTTGACTTGAAAGGCTTAGGCTGGATTTTGAATGGATTTGAGTTTGATTTTTGGAAGTGGTTTTGAATGTTTGAATTTATATTTCATTTATATATGTGAATATAAATGAGAAGATAAATGAGTTGTGAGAAAATTTCATGAATTTAGATTGATTTGAGGATAATTTTGGCTAAGTCCTTAAGAGGAAATTAAGGGACTTAGAAAAGACTTGGAATTTTGAATTTAAATTTTTGAATTTGGTTTGATTCATTTGAATTTATATTTCACTTATATATGTGAATATAAATGAGAATATAAATGAGTTATGAGAAAATTTTAAGGATTTGATTTGATTTGATTATGATTTAGGCTAAGTCCTTAAGAGGGAAATTAAGGGACTTAGAAAATATTTGGAATTTTGGAATTTCAATCATGGATTTCAATCATGTGTTTCAATCATGTTCCATTGATTTGAGTTTGAGAAAATCAAATAAGATTGATTTGGAATTTTAGAAAATCATTTAGGATTGATTTGGAATTTGACTTGAAGGAAGGAATGTGAGGAATGGTTCAAGCTATGGGCAGGCTAGTTTTCCTAACACCCCTAAGGCATGACCTATTCCTACTCTAGGGCTAGGTTGAGTGTCCACCTAATCACTAGATGTGTCTTAAGACTAAAGAACTCCCTAAAGTCTCTAAGAGATGGAGGGGTTGAGAGCTCATCCTAAAAATGAGGTCAACAAGGTCAACTTAGGTCAAGTGCCCAATTAGGCTTGGTTTGGCTTAATTGATGGCTTGGTCATGTTCAATCATTGATAATGAATTAGTTTGGGTTAATGGTTTCAATCAATTTGGCATATGATGAATTTTGTCTAGTTTGAGTTTCATTTGGGCTAAATATTGACTTGGTCAAAGGCTAGGTTTGACTTTGTTTAACCCAATTCAAGGTGGTTGATCACCCCATGTTGATTGCTGATCATGAGGTTTAGATGGGCTTTGTTCAATCCAATTTGGGTTGGATTAGAACTTGGCTCAAAAAGGTCATTTAGGTTACTTTGGGTCAAGTGAGCCTAAATTAGCTTGATCAAGTTTTGATTCAAGTTTAGTTGAACTTACATATGAGCCTAGGATTGAAATATAAATCCAATTGCAATTGGTTTGGAACCAAATGGGATTCAGTTCATATGACAATTTCAACTCAAAAGGCTCAACCTGGGTTTGATTTGAGTTGACTTGGATTTGGTTTGATAATGATGGTTTATGTTTATATTTGGATCTGATTATAAGAATGATTGAATCATGAAGAAATATATGAGTTTTGAGTTGATTTGGGTTTCATTTGTCCAAGTTCAAAGGTTTGGCTAAAAGGGCTAAAATTGAGAATCTAACTTGATTTGGATTTGGCTTGGACCATTTGGATTTATATTTCATTTATATTTGTGAATATAAATGAAGATATAAATGGGTTATCAAAAAATCACTTGAGTTTGGAGTGATTTGGAAGCAAATTTGACCAAATTATATGATGTAGGTCAAAAAGAGCTAACTTGGATTTTAAATTGGTTTAATTTTTTTTATTTGATCTGAAAGGTTTGAATTTGGATTTCATTTATATTTGTGAACATAAATGAAGGAATGATTGATTTATAAGAAATCAACCAAGTTTGAGTTGGTTTGAAGGAGTTTTGACTAAGCATATGAATGTGTTTCATATGGCTTAGGAAGGGATTTAGATTTTGAAGTTAATCATGGGTTTCAATCATTTGGAATTTAAAATTGATTTTTTTATTTGGAATTTGATTTGAGATTGAATTTGATAATTGAGAAAATTTATTGGATTGGGTTGACTTGGATTTGGTTAAGGCTAAGTCCATAAGATAAAATCAAAGGGCTTAGGAAGGGATTTTGGAATTAAATTGAATAATATTTCAATCATTGGATAGTTGGATTTGATTTATGATTTGGAACTTGATCAAGATTGAATTTGAGGTTTGGTTTGAAAGAAGGAAGCAAGGATTGGGTTTGGACTATAGGGTAGGAAAATCCTCCTAAATCTCTAAGGCATAACCTATTCCAATGGCTAACTCTTCTAAGTCTCTAGGGTTAGGTTAAGTGTTCACCTAATCACTAGAAGTGTCTTAAGATTAAGGAACTCTTAGTGTTTATAGGACTCCTAGATCTATGATGAGGAATTTGAGGGATCACTCCAAAGTGAGGTCAACACTCACTTTCAAATCAAATAAATACATATCAATCAAATTTGGTTCTTACTTAACATACCAAATTTGTTAAGTAAGAAGACCGACTTTTAAATCAAATCAACATATATCACATAAATAATCAATCACCACAAGCAAAGATTTTTTACAAAATCTCTAAAACATATAATCATAACCTTTCCTTAGCATACCTATGTTTGTTAAGTAAATTTTTTCAAAATAAAAAATTTTCAAACAAGATAACAACACAAACATCTTCAAATATCTGAACCCCACCCAACCTACTCAAATTGGTTGAGTATATGGGTTCTAAATCAAAGTCAAATGGTAATGATTCTCCTAAAACATAAACATCTCTCCAATGAATCCCACTTAACATATTTGAATTATTGAGTGTGGGTTCAAAACTCCAAATCTCTATTACTCTCTTGGGACAAGTATTAAAGCAGAGATCTGACTCAAGGTACATTTCAACACATGTAAAGATATAGTGAAGACCAGTCAGTTCAGTTTGTTTTCCCAGTCAGTATATATGATCTCCTAAAGTTCATCTATACCTTTCCATTCGAGATGGATTTGGCCTTGGATCGGGCCAGCCTCCCTGACACTGACTCCACCCACTTAGTTTTCTTTGGCTGAGGATTTGAAGGAGCACGCATCACCTATGAGGGGATAACCCTCACCAATGTCAGTTGGGATGAGG
Organism: Cymbidium sinense; assembly: GCA_021442155.1. NCBI lineage: Eukaryota > Viridiplantae > Streptophyta > Magnoliopsida > Asparagales > Orchidaceae > Cymbidium > Cymbidium sinense. The sequence goes on along the minus strand of CM038226.1, from coordinate 99,823,825 downwards.
TAGCTTGGAAGAAGCCAGTCATCCACTTTAACTTGCCTTCGATTCTAATTATCCTTCCTAAAGTGGAAGGCGGTCGAGGTTCCACTAGTCGGGTTCGGTTCCCCAGTTGGTTGCTCCTACGGTGCGTCTTCACATCCTCATTTGTCTCCTCTAAGGGGAAGACTATCTTGACTTCAGAGATAGTCTACCCTACCTTCGAGGTATAATCTAGTTATCGCATTACCCTACTCAGTTGCACATAGCGTTGCAATAGAAGTCACAGGATCAAGTGGCATTAAGAGCATGTAGCTTAATAGATAGATGCAATGTCTCATGTTGTTGAGGAGGGATATCCCCGTGATACCTCTCTACTTCTTAGTGGCAGTTGGTTTCACCCCCTCTCAGCATTAGATGGAGAGGAAGACTACAAGAGGATAGCACAATTGCCTCCACTTCTCACATACTATGAGGTTCCGGGACATGAGGAAGTCCTATGCCGGTCTATGGACGGTACTACATTAGGTTGGCAGAGCCCATAGACACTCAGAGTGTCACACAACTATTTTATTTAAGGATGATCATCCCCAAGAGTGTTACCAGGCAGATCCATAGGGATAGAGCATCAGAGTCCAGAGTAGCAGCTCATTCAGGGAGTAGGGAGCAACAAAGGTTTGCAGCAGCGCGACCTCCTGTTGATTTCCCGGTTGTCGGACCACGGGGCGATAAGCATAACATAGTGATGGGTACCACCAGGTTGCGGGGAAAGTCAGTGAAGGTGGGGCCGATGTCATCTCCACCACACCGATCCACTCCTCGCCCACCATCGCTAGTTCAGGTTCCGCTATCCACCGTTTCAACAAAGGCCATGAAGTCAGCTTCTGGGGAGAAGAAAGCCTCATTGGTGATCCGACTATGGCCAAAGGATCCCACTCCATCTACTCCACTGACTGAGGTGAGGGCGACTTCCCCTACTTGACCTCCTACTTTAGTCTTGGTGAAGAAGGAGTGGCGACCTCGTAGCATCGTGGTCACACCACCATTAGAGCCAGTGATAGCGGTAGTAGCATAGGGGGAGGAAGACTATTTTGCATTTCCCATGGCAGTGGATCCCCAGAGACAACACTCCATCGATAGTGGGAAATCATAAGCATGTATCTTCTAGCGAGCATAGTCCTCCCAGAGATAGCACTCCAGTGGCAGGCAGTGTTAGATGTATTTTTGTCAGTAAGCACAGTCTTACTATCGGTCGTTAGCGAGTCTTTGTTCCGGTGTAGCCCAATAATGTAGGAGATCATTCCTTGAATGAGATTGTAGCTAGCTACTTTCCTGAGAAGAGGGAACTCTTAGGGAGTGATCACACAGATTCAAAAGATAAGAGGGTAGCTTTTGATTCTGATAAGGATGACCTTCTTGGGGATTCAGCTGAAGTCCACATGGTTGATACTAGGAGCTTCCTCCAAAGAGACCAACAGAGTCAGGAAAGTATTATAGTTGAAGAGGATGATGCCTTCCATTCAACTCAGCACCTCCTTGACCAGCTTAGATAGAGAGATGATCATATTGACAAGATGGGGAAGAAGATTGAGGAGTTGATGGCAATGGTTTCAGCATTGCAAAACTTAGCCCCAATTTCACAGCCTTCTCCTATAGTAGCCGACAGAGCAGAGTTGGCACATACCTCAGATCATCCTAGGTGCATTCCTACAGAGGAAGATAGTGGTAGCTTGCATAAGAAGGTTGGTGGATATTATCTCAATGCATGAGAAGGATATCAAACACACGTGGAGCAACAGGTGAGAGAAGCGTTAACATAAGCCTGATGTGGCTCATCTATTCCAAAGGGTAGACCCTACTAGGAGGAATTTGATGAAGTCCAATATCCTAAGGGTTTGGTGCCTCCTTCTTTCAAAATCTTTTATGGCAGTGGCAACCCTTGCCAACATTGCACATTTCAGGGTCAGCTATATGCAGAGATAGTGACACCCTTCTTTTCAGATTATTTATTCACAGTTTAGCGGGTGTTGTGTTTGACTGGTATGAATTGCCTAATGGTTTGGTAAAGACATTTGCTGAGTTGGAGCACCTCTTTATTAAGATGTTTGATGGAGGTCATTAAAGGGTTAGTATAAGTGATATTATTGTAGCAACATAAGTCCCCAACGAGTCCTTTATTGATTACATTCTCAGGTGGATAAACTTGAGTATGAAATATGAATCCACAGTTGTTTGAACAACACACCATAGAGATTCTCCTAAAGAACATCCATAGTCTAGTTACTTTCATGCTCAAGAGTTTTATAATCAAAACCTTCAATAAATTAATCAACAAGATGACTAGTCTACAAGAAGAAGCCAAACAATTTCCTTTCCAAGACTAGTGAGCCAAGCCCAAACCTCAGAGTGCATTTGAGTAGAAATTAGGGTTAGTAACAATAGTTGACAAAGGGAAGCAGCCAAGTAGGGTTAAGTAAGATAGGCCTCGTGCTCAGCAGTCTCCTCTGCCACCTCCTCTGTCACCACCTCAACCTTCATACCAGCCACCTCAATTGCCACATTAACCACCACCTCCGCCTCCTCATCAACATCATCAATAATAATATTCCTACCATCAACTAAGTAGCTATTACTTACTTCTTGATAGATTGAATAAACTTTATTCATTCAAGAGGGAGGTAGTCAGGAAGATCTTTAAGAATCTCTTAAAGAAGAATGATTTCCAATTATGAGAGCCTAAGAGGCTGGAGTAAGTGGACAAGAGTCATGATCCAAACTATTTCCCCTATCACGTCATGTTATGCCACATCTTAAAAGATTGCATTACCTTTGAGGACTACTTGAGCTTAGCTACAAGTCAGGTGCCATCATCATCCCCAAGGAATACCTATTAGAATAACCTTGTAGTTCTATTAGAGTAATCCTTGGGGATACATGCAATCCTCTTAACATAAAGGAAGGTTGGGACATCTCCCTATCCCGAACCTCCAAGAAAATTATTTCTAAGATCAAGAAATTACCCTTGCATGTGCCTGAAGCAGCTATAACCTCCAACTTTAAGGAAGGTTTGCAAGTTGCTAAGGACCCCTTGAGGGAGGTAGGAGCCCAGCAGCAGCAACGATAATCTCCACTTGCTTGGGATAGTATAGTAGCGCAACTACCAATCGATTTGAATAGTCCTTCTACAATTACAGCTACAGTTCCTCCAGCTATCTTTTCTTCTAGTAGCCATATTGTATCAGCAAAGGGGGTGCCAAATCCCTCACTCTGCTTACTTTACTAGATTTCTATTTTATACCTCCATCCAAATCTAAGAAATCAATGAAGAAAGCTGATTTCATTTACATTTGTGTCACTTCTGATGATCTTCCTGAGTTTATTTCTATAGATAACTCTCCAAATCTAATTAATAATAACTCTAGTTCTGATCACTCTTCTTCTTATTATTTGAAAATGGATTATCCATTCCTGAATCACTCAGGTTCCCATTGAGATTGATTTGGAGTCATCTGATTCCGATGATCTTATATGAGAAGATGTAAGTGAACCTGATGAGCAGGTAGAACTTTCCACTAAAGCATCTCATGAAATCATTGAAGTCAACCTTCGTAGTGGCAAAGTTTTATCTCTTATGGTAGCACCTCAGGATAAGGATAAGCAAGTCATTAGTTCTAGCGATCAAGTAACCCCCCCTATAGGATGCTCTGCATACAGTTATGCCTGTAAAGGACCAAACCATAGTTAATTACATTATAAGGAATGGGGATTCCTTAGGAAAATAATGATTGTAAATGATTTGTCAAGATTTCAATAGGAAAGGATCAATCGATTAGTTTATTTTGAGATCAAGTGATTGATCAAGGGACTTATTAAAATGGGAGATGCAGACGATACTAGAAACCTAGCGAGCATCTCAAACAATCTATAGTTGGGCTTTACATTTTGAAATTGATTTAGTTTGTTTCATTTTTCATTAGAATTTGACTTAATATTTTTTAACACAAGATTAAGGAAATGCCTAGAGGTGAGGAATTATGCTTATGACCCACAAGGGAAGCAACCTACAAAATTTAGGGAATCTTGATTGTAAAGCACAACCTAAATCTAAGGCAAATGGGTATTGGTTTATCATAGAGGACAAATCATAACTAGACTTATACACTGGGTGGCATAACTCCTATGATTTTAAATACATGGAGACAAGTCATTATGCTTATGCAAGAAGTTATTATTTAGAAATAGACTAAGTCCTTAAACTCACTCCCAAAGATTATATCATGTAAAAGACATGATTCATGAAACCTAAATTTAATGCAATTCAAATTTTATTTTATTTTATTTGGATAATTATTTTGACTCAGCTAATATGATTCATATGACTAATGCATGAGAAATATATAAATCTTGAAGGAGGAGGTGAGTTTTTGGCTCTCAAGGTCAAGCCAAGTTTCTCGTGGAAACCTCAATGAAATGAAATAAGATGTTGTGTATGATATTACAAAGAAATGCTCATCCAATAGGAGTTGCTAATATTTTATCTTGATTTTAAACTAAGCTTTAGTTGGGTTAATTATTTTGAGTTAAGTTGGGTAAAGATTAATTTTTCCTAAAAAGCAATTCACATCCAGTACATAAAAGGAAGAAACTAAGAAAAATCATGCCACTTAATGCAAAAGCTAAACAAATCATCAATCAATTTAAATAATGAAAAGAATAAATAAATTTATTTGAGAACACCATTAAACCCAAAAATATCAAATATGGGTAGCCAAGCTCATATACAATTTGGATTATAAATGAATTAAATTATAATTAAGCAAGGAATTCATTGTTATGGGGGTCTTCAAGCTTTATTCTTCTTTCTTCTTTCTTTATTTCTTTTCTTTTCCTTCTTTTCTTCTTTTGGATGGTTTTCCTTATCTAAAATTTCACATACACATATGAAAGTAAGAAAGGCATAAGTGAGTACATTATTAACAGGAGGTGGGTACAAGACCTACTTAGGCTTTAAAACCTGACCTGGGGTTGTCTAACCTAATATACCACTTTCCTTAAATACAAATATATGTATAAATGAAATGAAATGGTAAAGGAAAATGCAAAAAATTATTTAATGGATTCATTTTTGCTTATGAAATTTATGTAAGCAAGTATAGGCAACCCTTATTAGGTGATAGCATAGGGATGAATAAGGTATGTAATGAAGTAAGTGTTGGGTTTTTTCAAATGAACCCTACATCTTACTAACTCCTATTTAAAACTATGCTAACATAAGAAAGAAAGGAAACCTATGCTAAGCATTCCTTTATATTCTATCACATGCAAACTCATAATTAAAATATAAGTAGCATACTTTCAGATTTAGTATTTGATTTATATGTTTTGAAAATAATTTGGATTTAGTAGTGATAATAGCCACATATTTCTACTTTAGCCAACACATGCAAATTTGACATAAAGTAAATAATTTTATTTTAAAATTTGAATTTCAAAAATGAATGCATGACATCAAATGGACAACTTAACATGTTGGGGAAAGATTCAAAGTAATGAAAGCATGTAAACAAACTCACTTCACTTAAATCTAAGATATTTTTTATGGAATAAGAAAGTTTAAAATAAATCAAAGTGAATTCAAAGTGATTTTCATTTAGTTTGAAGTTTGATTTAATTTTGAAAAGGTAAGATAAGTTTGTTGTTCCTAACTCATTCCCACATGTGTTTGATATTTTTGTTTAATTTTTAGATAATTAGATCCATTTTTATGCATTGATTAGGTTAAGGTGTGATTTAAGTAACTTAATTAACCCTTACCTACACCACCTTAGAAGAATTAACTAAATAGTTATGAGCCAATGAGATGACATAAAACTAACAAGGAATTTAAATTTGTAATGCACCTAATAAGGGCCTAATGCAATTTGGCTCACAATTAAAAATTAAGAGGTTTATCTTAAGTAATTTCAAAACACCCTTTCATACTTATGAATGGGGTTTTGATTTCCTTAATTGAAATTAGGCTATTAAAAACCTAAGCATCTACCCAAGGTAGATTAATTAAGTTCTCAAACTTTTTAGAATTTATAGAAATTGATTAAGGGGATAATTAATGGATTAACCCTTAATTATGAGGAGATTAAGGAGAAAAAAGGAGGTTTAGGGAATAGCTTAGGGTAAATGCTCCAAAATTATTCCATAAACCTCCTACTCATTGGATCTTATCTTAATCAACCCTAATCATAGGTTAAAATTACTAATCATATCCTAATTATGCTTACTTACATAAGGAGGGTAATTAACAAAATCATATGCAATTATTCTAATTTGTAAATCCCAAGAAAATTAGGGAGGTAAGTTATCCCTAAATCAAATTTGGGATTAATCAGAAATCTGATTAAAAAGTAATTTGCAAAATAAACTTTCTAATAAAACCTAAATTAAAAAAGCATAATTTAAAACCCATTGAAATTAATTTTAAAATGTTTTAGGTTTAATTATCTATCCATAGGATTTTATTTCACATTTTTTTGAATTTTCTAGCAAGAGTTATGAATTATGGAAGATCTCTAAGTGAATTAAGAATTAATTAAAGCATTTTATTAATCTAACTAATCCCACAGCTCACGCAGATCATTGGCGTGGTCAAACACACTTTACATGCGTTGCGCCATGATGGATTGCTTAAACATCACATCAAATCATTTGGTATGCACTTTCCTATGATCAAAGATGACAATCTCCTTGAGTTTTACTATGGGTAAAAGGAAATTCTAACGTGTGAAATTATCTCAGCCATCCATCTAAATTACGGATGGGTTTGAGATCTCCAAAATCTTCCCTTGATCAATGAGGCCGTCCATGATCAAGGGAAGATCAACTTCGATCATGGATTCAATCAAACTCAACCCACACCATCTAAAGATAAAGAGAGGCAAATCTAATGGTCAAAAATTGATGGGGTGAAAATTTCTTTCACAAAGCTCTACACCACATTGAGTTTAATGGTCAAAAAATCCCATACCTCATCGGAGGTGATCACCCGCACTCGATTTCCTTGGAGAAGTTTCATCTGGTTGAGATGAAGCCTTGCTAAAGTTTTGAGCACTTGAGGTTGAGTGGATCCTCCTATGGGTCACCTCCTCCTTTGCTTGAGTTTGGATTTAATCCAATTCAATCCTCCCACCTTTAGAACTTGGAAATGAACTTAGGTGAACTCGACTTGGTCACCTAAGTGTGTTTGCAAAGGGAATTGCAATGGATTGAAGTGTGGTTAAAACTGGGAAATGGGAAATTGGCAAGAAAGAGCTTGGGAATTTGATCATTGTTTTCAAACTTTAACACTCAATCAATTTAGAATGATGCATTTGAGTTTGTTTGGGAGTATATCTCCCCTTGAAGGATAACGTCGCAATGACATGCCATTTTGATCCAATTGATCATTGGAGTTTATCTTGACTATTGCACATTATGGTTTGAGCCAGGGGTGGATTCCAACCTTCCATGTGAATTTGAGCTTGAGGGAGTTTGATTTTCAATTTTGACCATAGGGTGGGGTTTGGTCTAGGGACAAATGGGTGATCCATTGGGTTGGGTGCACTCATCACTAGGTCCCCTTGAGCTTTTAGGAAAGCCTCAAGTGAATATGAAGAGGGTATGACCAAATTACCCATGGGTTAAGCCAAAATTTGTTCTATGGCCTAGGGGTAGGATGGTCATTTTATTTTATTTTCCCACTTTGGACATGTTGGGTATGCGGAGAAACTAAGTTTGGCCAAGTTTCAAGAGATTTGGAATTCATTTGATAGGGTTTGGCTCATGTTGACCCATTTAGGTCAAAATGGGTCAACTTGGGTCAAGTTGACCAATAGGTCAAATTGGGTCAAACCAAGGGTCAATTTCATATGACCATTTGAAATGTTTTGGTGGCTTTTTTGATTCAATTTGGTATATATTTGGTTTTGGCTCATATGACTTCATTTAGGTCAAATGGGTCAAGGTGACCCTATTTGAAATTGAGGTCAAGGTAGGTTTTTGGTTAGTCATATGGAGTGGATTGATATCTTTTCCAATCAATTTGGGGTAAGTTCAATTTTGGCTCAACATGACCTCTTTGGTCATGTTGGGTCTAATAATTGGTTAGGTCTAGTTGGCCAATTAGGCTTTGGTCAAGTTCACAAGTGATTTGGAATGGACTTGACCCATTGGTTTCAATCAATTTGGCTTAGATCAATTGACACATTTTGACCCTTTAGGTTAAAATGGGTCAACTTAGTCAAGTGAGGCAATTAGGCTGGGTTAGGCTCAAATGTTGGCTTGGTCAAGTTCAAATAGGTCATGAGTGAACTTAGATCAATGGTTTCAATCAATTTGTCCTATGGTGGAATTTGGGTTTATTTTTTGGGTTAAGTGTTGACTTGGTCAACTTTTGTTTGAGTTGGTTTGACCCAATTTGATTGATCATCTCCATGATTGTTGATCATGATGAGAGGGATATATGAGTTTGGTTTTATCCAATTTATTTAGGATCAAAATTTGGCTCATAAGGGTACTTTAGGTCACTTTGGGTCAAGTGAGCCTAAGTGAGTCAAATATAGCTTGGTTAAAGCTTGATTTGAAGTTGGTTGATCTTGTATATGGACTCATGATTGAAATATAAATCCATTTACAAGTGGTTTGAAGTCAAATGGGTTTAGATCCATCTGATAATTTCATATTCAAAGGAAGAATATGAAAAGGGTTTTGGCTTTCATTTTTGAACTAGGTTTTGATTGAGTGATTAAAGTTTGGATTTATATATGAGCTCATGATTGTAGGGTTGATTGAACCATTAGAGAAAATCAAGGATTTGGCTTGATTTGAAAATGATTTGGCTAAGCTCAAGATTTTAACTTGAATGGAATAGATTGGATTTTGAGTTGATTTGAGTTTGATTTTTGGAATTGGTTTTGATTGTTTGAATTTATATTTCATTTATATATGTGAATATAAATGAGAATATAAATGAATCATGAGAAAATTTCAAGGATTTGAAGGGGTTTAATCATGATTTGGGCTAAGTCCATTAAGAAGGATTTAAGAGACTTAGGAAAATTTTGGAGTTTGAAGTTTGAATTTTTGAATTTGGTTTGATTGATTTATATTTATACTTTATTTATATATGTGAATATAAATGAGAATATAAAAGAATGATGAGAAAATCCCATGAGTTTGAATTGATTTGATCAAGATTTAGGTTAAATCCATTAAAGAGAATTTAAAAGATTTAAGGGATTTTTAAATTGGAATTTAATTTTTGAATTGGATTTGATTGGTTTATATTTATATTTCATTTATATATGTGAATATAAATGAGAATTTAAATAATTTTTGAGAAAATTCCAAGGGTTTGAATAGATTTGATCAAGATTTAGGTTAAATCCATTAAAGAGAATTTAAAGGATTTAAGGAAATTTCATGAATTGATTTTGAATTTGATTTGATGGGTTTGAATTTATATTTCATTTATATATGTGCATATGAATGAGAGTTTAAATGAGGTATGAGAAAATCTCAAAGATTTGAATTGGTTTTGATCATGGTTTTGGTTAAGTCCTTAAAGGCAAGATTAAGGACTTAGGAATTTTTGATGGATTTTGGTCATGGGTTTCAATCACAGATTTCAATCATGGATTTCAATCATGGAGTTAAATCATGGAATTGATTTGAGTTTGGAGAAAATCAAATAGAATTGGTTTGGAGTTTGACTTGAAGGAGGGAAAGTGAGGAATGGTTTAGGCTAAGGGTAAGAAATTTCCTAACACCCCTAAGGCATGACCTATTCATATGGCTAACTCTTCTAAGACTTTTAGGGCTAGGTTTGAGTGTTCACCTAATCATTAGATGTGTCTTAAGACTAAGGAACTCTTAAAGTCTAAGAGGAGTCCTATATCTGTGGAGGGGTTGAGAGCTCATTCTAAAAATGAGGTCAACAAAGGGCATAGTGGTGTGAGTGAGAACACCGCACATATTGTGTTGACTAAATGATCAATAACACCAAGAGATCACACTAGAAACAATCTATCCCAACCCAGGAAAAGAAAGAATCCAGAGCTTAGTGCAATGTGGCTCTACTTATGTCCAAGACATAAGAGAGAGGGAAGAATCCACTAAGGGATAGAGTGTGAACCTTCCACTAGGGAAGCATGATCAAGTCATCCACAAGGGGGATGAGAGGTTGGTTTGATTCTTACCAGGAGAAAAATATTTGATTTGTTTTGCTGGGAAGAGGGTTGAATTTGTTTCAAATTTTTGTTAGGTTTGAATTTTTTAGGATGAACCCTGTTGGTTTGCAATGGGTTGTACTGAATAGGAGCCATGGAGGCCAAGACCTTATTCAGATTTACCAATCCAACGAGGTAGTCTACTAAGCACATAGTAGGACTAGCCAACCAAAGGGATGCCTTTCAGTATACAATAGCTGTACTTAGAAGAAAGCGTAGTAGACTTATATGCTCTAAAGTAAAGACCAGTTGTTAGGGTAATCTATTGGCAAGGCAACAGATTGAACCCAACCTAGGGCTGACTATTGAGTGAATGCCACTGGGGGACTTACATCAAATTAAAGATAGTCAAGATTAATTTCATTTTTTAAATTTATTTATTTTGATTACGATGGATCCCATAGGTTTGCCATGAACTGCACTGAGTAGGGCCCTGGAAGCCTAGACCTAAACTCAAATTTATCAATTCAAAGGGAAAAGTATACTAACCACAAGGTAGAACTATCCAACCAAGGGGAATTCCTTTCAGTATACAATGGTCAAGGTTTAAGAAGAAAGCATGAGGACTCACATCTTCTAGAAACAAGGAACCACTGGGGCGATTGGTTACTTTGGGCAACAAATCAAACCCGACCTAAGGCTGATTATTGAGTGAATCCCACTGGGGGACTTAAATCAGCTCAAGGATAGTCAAAGATTAATTTCATTTTTTTATTTATTTTGGTGGATTCTGTCAGTTTACAATGGATCATACTGAGAAGGAGCTCATAGAAGCCTAGACCTATCTCAGATTTACTATCCTAAAGGGAGTAGCTTCTCGACCGATAGGAGAACTATCCAACCAAAGGAGTGCCTTTCGGTTTGCAATGATCAATTGGAGGGAAGAAAGCTCGAGGACTCACATCTTCCACTAGAAAAGATCATTGGGGTGATCGGTTGGACAACAAATCAAACGACTAGGGCTGATTGAAAGTATGCTAGAAAGAATGCGTTATACTCTTTACAAGCGAATGATTGTTGAGGTAACCTGCTTGTGGAAAAAAAGATTGAACCCAACCTAAGGGTTACTACGAAGTGAGTACCGACCTAGAGATTTACCTTAACTCAAGTAGTCAGGCAATTCCTATAGGAAGTTCTACTAACACTGCCTTAAAGATAGGATGCTTGCTTGGGAAAAGGGGCCCTTGGAAGCTTGAATTCCTAATCCACAAGCAAATTAATTTGTTTGTTTGTTTAGTTTATTTTATCATGGACCCTGTTAGTTTGCGAAGGATCAAACTGAGAATGAGCTTATATCAGCCTAGACATATCTCATATTTACTGAACCAAGGGAGAATTTGCATATTCGCTGAATAAATTTTCCAACTACAAGAGTGGCTACCAGGAAAGAGGAACTTTTCAATCCAAAGGTAACCCGGGTAGTGTCTAAATGGGGTTTCTAAGGACTTGATCCAAATAGAGTGCCCGCAAGGGGTGGGGTCAGTAAGGGCTTAATCCAACACCATAGAGAAGATGACATGGCTAGTCATCTATCCAATATGTATTCGATGTCCAACTCAAGGAGAAAGAATGGGGACTTATATCTGCCAAGAGTGGTGTACTCACCGGGTGAGTCGCTATCAGCATAACAAACATCAACCAACCTAAGGTGCCCATCGGTTTGCAACAATTAGCCTAGAAAGAAAACTCGAGGACTCACATCCTCCTATAGAACTGACTGGGATGATCCTTGACTTGACAAGCTATCCGACCTAAGACTACTGGGGACTTATATCGACTCAAAAGTAGTCAAGTGGAAAGGAGCCTCTGGGGGACTTACCTGAAACCTCAAACATACTCGACATAGTTAAAGAATGATGGCTAGTTAAAGAAGAAAGTACAGGGACTCACATCTTCTTAAACAAAGTCAACATGAGATAGCTTATTGGCTAGGTAGTGAAGCCTACCATACTAATAAGGCGCTCTTTGGTTTGCAATGATCAAGCTAAGAAGAAAGCTCACAGACTCACATCCTCCAACAAATGACCACTAGGGTGACATACTAGCGATGTAGCATGTAGACCCGACCTAGAGCAGCTAATGAGTGAGTGCCACAGGGGGGTTGCTCCCACATCAAATAGCTCAAGACAAAAGATTTGTGTTTATTTTATGCATGTGTTAAAGGTAGGATGCCTCACGGGGGACTCTTACACTTAAAACATGTAGGGAATTATGAAATGATGCCAGGTGGCAACAAATTCCCAGTAAGAAAGGATCTTTGCTTGGTTCTCTCACCTATAACTTAGTTATGCTAATCAAAATAGGATGCCTCTCGGTTCTCTTACACCTATTCTAAAAGTGTAGAGATTGTGTTTGTGTTGTGAAAGAGGGATAGGATGCCACCGGGGACTCTTACACTACCCTAATAGTCAGGGATTCACAAGACAAGCAAACAATACTTCAAAAGAAGAGAAGATTTGATGAATGGAATTAGATTTTTTTTTATTAATGATTATTTTCAAACATGATTTGTTTCATGGGTAATATTTCTTTAGATAGAGCCCATTAATTGGAAGCATCGTGTTCCCCTTTACAATCAATAATGATAAGATCCTCCTTGGTAGGCCTTCTCATGACATAGGGGCCTTCCCAAGTGGTTCAAACTTGCCTCCCATCTTTCTGGGCAATTGGTCTCCTTAGGACTAACACAAGTTCTCTACCCGAAAAAACCTAGGGCAGACCAGCTTGTTGTGAGCTTGAATCATTTTGGCCTTGTACAACTTGAGGTTCTGGCACGCCCATAGGAAACTCTCCTCCAAACCTTTGAGCTCTTCTAATTGCAACTTTGCATTCTTCTATGTAGTGATCTTGTTATCCAATGCTATCCTTAGTGATGGGAGTTGAACTTCTAAAGGAAGAATAGATTCGGACCCATACACTAAGGAAAATGGGGTAGACTGAGTTGGAGTTCGGTATGTGATGCGGTAGGCCCACAAAGCTTCAACCAACTACTTATTCCACTGTCACTTGTTATCATAAAGAGTCTTCTTCAGTATCTAGATGAGAGTTTTGTTGAATGCTTCTGCTAAACTATTAGCTCTGAGGAAGTAGATGGTGGAGTATCTTCAATCTATACCATGTCTTCTGGCAAAGTTGTTGATCTTCATGCTTTTAAAATTAGTACCATTATCGAATATATAATTTGAGGCACCCCAAACCTATATACGATATGGTTCCATTGAAGCACATGGTGAGCTATGACCTCTGAGTGGGATGGCTTCCGCCCACTTGGAAAAGTAGTCGGTGGCAGCTAAGATGAACCGATGACCCTTGGAAGGAGGAGGATCGATTGGACCTACAATGTCAGTACCCCAACACTCAAATGGCCATTAAGCCAAAGTAGGGTGTGTAATGTTGGGTGGCTGGTGGAGGACCACACCATGCACCTAACATTGGTGGCATCTCCAAGCTACATCCATGCAATATGTGATCATAGAAGGCCAGAAGTATCCATGTCTTTTAATCTTTGTCTTCATCTTCTGACTGGATTGATAAGCTCACATAGACACGATGTACCTCGGTTATAATGCCATGGGCTTCATGTTTGTCTAAACAATGTAACCACATTTGGTCAAAGGATGGGTACGGTGCCATCAACAAGATAGGAAAGAGCTCTGTTTCACCTGATGGGCTTGTGATTTCTCTTGAGGTAGTTTACCGGTGTTCAAGTAATCTATGAATGATTGCCTCCAATCTAGCTCCTTGTCCATTTTGGCAATGACAACCTCCCCTTCAAGAGAAAGTCTCTCGATGAGTTCGACATCAATAAGGGATAAGACTTGTCTATTTTGGACCCTTATTGAAATGGACTCATCTTCCGGACATGTCAACTCTTTGGCAAGTTTGGCCAAAGCATATGCTACTGTGTTCTCTGCTCGGAACCTTGTAGATGGTGACTTCAAAAATTTGGGCCAACAGCTTCATGGTATACTCGTAGTAATGATGAAGCTTGGGTTTGAGAACCTGGTAGGACCTGAAAATCTAGTTGATGACCAACTGAGAATCCCCAAAGATGGTGATGCTCTTGACACTCATAGTGATGGCTAACTCTAGAATGACAATCAAAGCCTCATACTCAGCTTTGTTATTGGTGTAGGGGTTGGATAGATAGTATGAGAATCTCAACCATCATATAGTTTGGAGTTAGAAGAACTATTCCCTACCTTTCTGGAGAATAGATCGCGGTGCTTCACCTTTAAGGAAAGAAGCAGCTCCATCAAAATACATCTCCCATTGATGGTTGCTGACCTCCCCTAAGTTCATGAATTGTTCATCGGGGAGATCATCACTAAGCGGAGAATCAAGAAGTGTCTTTGCTAGAAATCTAGTGCACCTTTTATCACAGGAGGTACAAATATGATATCAAACTATGAGAGAATCATGGACCAACGAGCAAAATGTCCAAAAAGTGTTGGCCGAGTCATGATGTACTGTAGTGGATTGGTTTGGGAGATCAAATTTACCTTATGAGAAAGCATGTGTCAATGTAGATTCTAAGATGTAAAGATCAAAGCTAAGAAATATTTGTCAATAGGTGGATAGTTTGCTTGAGATGGGAAGCGATAGGTAGGTGTGCTTTCCTTCCCCTCATCATTGGCTTGGGCCAATAGAGCATCGAGAGAGTCATCTAATGCAGTAGTGTAATGGATGAGTGACCTGCCCGGGATAGGGGCTGCTAGAATTGGTGGCTTCACCAAGTACTCTTTGATGTCTTCAAAAGCATGCCGGTACTTATCATCTCACTTGAACTTAGCATCCTTTTTGACAAGTGCTGAGAATAGTTTGCATCTCTGTGATAGGTTTGAGATAAAGCATCTTAGATATGCCATCCATCATTGAAAGGATCTAAGTTGAGTTAAACTCTTAGGAGGTATTCATTTTTAATTTTTTTAATCTATTTCTATTCCCGATGTCGAACAACATAAACCAAGAATTTTCCTACTTGAATGCACACATGGGATTTATTTTGAGGGTTATATCTTAACTATTCAAAACTACTCTCAAGTCAAAGAGGTGGTCTTCCTTTTCTCTACTCTTGACCATCAAAAGCTCAACCTGATGATGGATGAGTTCATTGAAGATCTAAGTCATGGCCCATTGGTATGTAGCACCAGCATTTTAAGGCCAAAAGGCATGACCCTATAATAGAAGATTTTGATCGGGGTTTGAAAAGTAGTGTTTCTTTCATCTTCAGGAGACATCTTGATTTGGTTATAGCCAGATGATCCATCCATGAAAGAGAAGACTACATGAGATGAGGCAATGTCCACCATTAATTTTGGTATAGGAAGAGGAAACTCATCCTTAGGACATGCCTTATTTAAGTCCCTAAAATCGCAAATGTGAATTTGGCATTCTTCTTCTTAACTAGACACTATAACCGGTAGATATTTTTCTTCCTCGATGAAACCAAAGATCAATCGCTTTCTTAACTTTAAATGACCTGTTGTTCAATTTCTAATCGCATGCATCTAGGAGCTTGCTTAATAGGGGTAACGTTAGGGTTTATTGCTAGCTTGTGGCTGCTATGTCTAGAGATAATCTGGGCATTTCTTCGTAACTCCATGCAAAGTAGCCTTTAAACTCAGTTAATAGCCTAACTAAGTCATTGGTTTCTTCTTCATTCAATAATGAACTGATGTATGTCGGGAATGGATTTTCTTTTGACCCGAGGTTGATTTCCTTAAGCATGTTGATTGTTGAATGAATCTCCTCTTCAAACTCTGGTGCCTCTTTGACTTGAGATCATCATGGTTTCTAAACACACATTCTCATAAGAGTTGGGGATGTGAGAAGAACCTATCGACTCTAAATGGTAATAACTAAGCAATAATCTTCATCATCAACCGACCCACTATCAAATCCTAGTCCACTCTGCTTGTGCTTCCCTGCAGTATTGTTCCATAGCTTTTCAAAGTATTCGACTTGGACCATGTGTGAGGAACTAAACTTTTATGTATAAGATTTTGAACACAAGGCGAGTAAAAGTCAAAAGGTAATTCCATTAATTCTTTAAATGTATCTTCCTAAAGCTCTTTATCAACTTCAGGGCATGAGGAGGATGATCCCAAAAAGAACTTCTTCTATTTCATGTCACTCGAATACTTAGGGACTTCCTTAGTTAGAACTAAGGTTCCCAACTTCTGCCTAATAGTTTCACATAAACCAGATTCGAATATTTTGCTTTGCTTGAGGCCTGTCTTCATCTCACGGATCAAAGTCACCTCCAATGGAACTCTGAGAGGGGTTGGTGTATACTAATCACATTAGACTCATCCTCAAGGATTCCAAGTCTATGTGAATAGAGGGTACTCTATGAACTGGAACATTACCTCTATTGGCTGAAGGCCAACTAGGGGATCTCCCACCTCTAGAATTGCATCTATTTGTACCTCTTCCTGATGGAGGTTGAGCCATCTTACCCACATGTCCATATGATAGAATAAACTGCGGGTGAAAAGTGATATGCTGATCTATTTCTTCTTCAATTCCCCATTCTTGCTCACTTGGACAATATTTTTCTTTTCATTTTTTTTATCTTTTCTTTTGCTTCATTTTCTTTTTCTTTTGGTTTTGCATTTGAATTTTGTCCAAGTTCATGAGAAAGGGTGTTTTGAGGAAGATAGTAGGTTGCATCCTCATAAATCTCAACCTCTCTAACTAAAATGGCTTTTCATCCCCATTGACATGGTACTCAATTCCATCTTTTCTGAACTTGATGCATTGATGAAGGGAGAATGGAATGATCTTATTCTGATGTATCCAAGGTCTACCAAGAAAAGCAGTAAAGAAAGTATTCAAATCAATGATGTAGAACTTGGCTTTAATCTTCCAGTCACCTATTTCCAATGGTAACACTATAGAACCCAAAGATCTCTCATCTTGATCATTGAATCCTCTCAACATCATCATATCTCCTCAGAGTGTAGAGATGTCTATCTTCAAATAAGCAAGGGTCTTTAGACTCATAATGTTTACTGATTCATCTGAATCCATAAGAACCCTGGTGAGTTTGAACTTGTCCATGTTGACTATGATGTATAGGGGACGGTTGTGCTCCAAGTCCCATAATGAAAGGTCTTTATCTATGAAGGTGATCCCTTGGGCTTCTTTGCAAAATGTGCTTTCTCACCTATAGCAGTTAGCTGAGCTAAGCATATTCAAGATCAAGGAGAGCCTTGATTAGTGATTCCCTCATCTCTTTGGATAGGACAAGGGTATCATATATGCTTAGCTTAGTCTTAGACAAGAAAGGACGTTGTAGTCCACCTTTGGCTGGGCTTCCACAAGCATATCCAAAGGTGGAGCATCTTGTGGAAGGGCTTCTCGATCTTCAGTACCAATGACTTATTTCCCTCTATCTTGAGGTGCTGCCCTAGGAGGTAGAACCTTGCCACTACAGAGGTTTACTTCGGTGATCTCTTGAGGCAAGGTGGTGGAAGGTTCTACCTACACTTCAAGCTCACCTACACCTTCACCTTTGCGACTCTCAGAATCGGATAATTCCAAGTCTATCTCAAAAGGTGAACTCATGGTATTCAGAGTTAGAAAATCCAACTCTAAATTAGAAAGAGGAAGATAAGAATTATTATAGTTAATTTGACTTGAAGTGTTATCATTAGGAATAGAAGAAGATAATTCAGAAAAAGAGACAGATGTAATTCAAACTAGCTTTATTCTTCAATTTTTTGGGATTATTTGGAGGTACAAAGTAGCAAAGTGAGTGGAGTAAGGATTTGATGCCCTTATCCATGATACAAGAGTTCTACTAGTAGAAGAAATAGAAGAGCTAGCTAAAATGGAAGAAGTCACCGGTGGAAGCGCAATTGAAGGTCGGAGGTTGGACGACATGCTATGCTAAAGAACTATCCTGACACATGTGTATGCCGAGCTCCCACTTTCCTAGAGTTGCACGAAACTTGCAAACCTTCCTTGGTGTGGAGGTTTGAGGACTCGTGCACCAAAGAAAGCTTCTTGATCTTCTGAATAATTTTCTTTGAGATTTTAGACAAAGAAATGTCCCAACCTTCTTTAGTTTTGGTAGGATCACTTGTATCCCCAAGGATTGCCCTAATGGAACTGGAAGGTTATTCCACAAGGTATTCCTTTGGGATAACTACAACACTGATCTTGAAACTATGTTCACGCCATTCATTGAATGTGAAGCAATCCTCCAAAATGTGGCCTAGTATAGGTGGTAAGGGCAAAAGTTTGGATCATGACTTTTGCCTACTTCCTCCTCCCTAGGCTCGGTAGCTAAAAAATCGTTTCTTTAAGAGGTTCTTAAAGATCTTTTTGATTACCTCCCTCTTAAAAGAATAAGGTTT
Source organism: Cymbidium sinense (assembly GCA_021442155.1). Classification (NCBI taxonomy): domain Eukaryota; kingdom Viridiplantae; phylum Streptophyta; class Magnoliopsida; order Asparagales; family Orchidaceae; genus Cymbidium; species Cymbidium sinense. Next base: position 99,805,227 of record CM038226.1, on the reverse strand, counting down.
GTTTAACTTATCTAAAAGAGTAGGTGGACCGTAGCTACCTAGGGGCGGATATGCATGCCACTTCTACTGGTGGTATGGCTGAGGCGATGATTGTGTTGGCCATGGAGGTTGTGGTGAGGCCGGTAGGGTTGCCTCGGTGATGGCAAAAGAGGTGGAGGCTGCTGAGGTCATGATCTCTCAGACTGATCCCTAGCTGGCTGCTTCCCCTTATCAACCGCTGCTACTACTCCAAGTTTCTTCTCATAGACCTTTTGGGATTTTTGCTTAGGAAACTGATCTTGAAAAGGAAACTGTTTGGCCTCTCCTTATAGACTAGCCGCCTTATTGATTCACTTCTCAAATGTCTTGATAGTGAAGCCCTTAAGCATGAAGGAGATCAGGCCATGGATATTTTTTTAAAAGAATCTCAATGGCATGCTGTTCAGACAGTTACGGTTCACACTTCATACTCAGGTTATGCCATCGAAGAATATAATCAACAAGTGACACACTAGGGTGTTGTTGTGCTACAAGGAGATCACCTACTATAACCTTTACCAGCTCCAAAGAAAAAGCAATACCCACTAGACTACTAACAAAAAGTCAAAAAAGCAAAGCATCACTGCCACCTGTGTTGTAACAAGTGGCCCTAAAATATGCTATGTGTTGCCTTGGATTTCCACTACCATCGAAGCTTTTGAAGGAAGGAGGCACGAAACCCTTGAGATACTCGATAACATCAAATTCCTCTAGGTAGGGTCTACCTTTTGGAATAGATGATCCTCCCCAGGCTTGAGCCAAAGCTTCCATCACCTGCTGCTTAATCATGAATTTTATATCTTTTTCTTGTATGGAGGTACTTTCCACTACCTTCCTATACATGCTAGTGCTACCTTGCTCAATGGAAGGTAGAGTCTTGGCTGGGTCCAAGACATGCACTAACTCAGGCTGATTGACATCGACTATAATAAGATGAACTGGAGGGGCTTGTTTCTAAAGTACTGTCACTGCTGCTAACAAGTCCTGTAACTGACATGCCATCCTATCAATTTGCTAGTCCTTCTGCCTCAACTGAAGTCAGAGGTGTTGGGCTAATTCTGCAATGTCCTCTTGATCAACCTCATCACCTTCCATGGTCTGTTGTTCCCTAAGAAAAGATCTCTAGTATCAACCATGCATAATCTAGCTGAATCCCCCCCATAAAGTCATCTTCATTAGGATCAAAGCTGACTCTCTCATCATCGGACCAGGAGCACCCCTAGATCTTCTTCTTCTCCATAAAATAGTGTGCAACTATCTCATCTAAGAAACGATCTAACTAGTAGGTACAAATAATTTAGGCTGATTAGTGTCATCACTATCGTGAACTGAGAGGCACCGGACCTCACCTATCATTAGGGAGTCAATCTTATATGGTCTATACTCACTAGATGAATGATACTCCTGACTACTACTAGCTGTAAGAGGGTTAATAATCCTAGGACGTTCCTCTACCACTGCTACAGCTGAACTGTCATCTAGAATATCTACAATTATCACCATCTCCATATCCGGCTATATGGGCAGAGTTAGTGAAGAAATGACCACGATGCTGGGGTCTCCACTCCTTCCACATCACCACTGAGGTAGAAGGTCGAGTAGGAGAGATCGGCCCTACCATAATGGGTGGTGTAGGAGGGGTAGGATCCCTTGGCCATAGCCGGATCACCAATGGGGTGCCGCTTTCCCCGGATGCGGCCTTCATGGCCTTAGATGGAATGGGAGATGCTGTAACTTGTACTGGCGATGGTGAACAGGGTAGAGCGGTGGGGTGGAGACACCACCGACTCTCTGTGCACAGAAACTGCCCTCCTGTGGTGGTTGGTCTCAATGAGGAGAATACTATCGGTATGGTTGATGCGGGTAGTGCGTCAAGCTGGAAAATCAATCAAAGCAAAAGCGGCTGATAGAAGGCTGAACCTTCATCACTCTCTGCCAATAACATGTAATGTATGAGCCTCACGGGCCCTCTCCTAATGAATCTGCCTCTCAATGCTGCAGGAGATAACAGATCGAAGGTCAAACTGTGTCCTAGACTTTGAGCGTTCATATGCTTACCTACCTGGTGTAGAAAAGATCAGAGGCTGGCATACGACCTCCTACTCCTAGAAACTGTGGGCTGATCTAAAGAGAGGATGAAACTAGTTTTCTATGACCAGTGGTGAAGTGATGATGGGAAACTCATCCATGGCTGATCAAGCTGCTGCCTCTAACTCCCTAGCTATCCGAGTGTGGAACCGTTTGATCATACAGTTCTTGTTCCTACACTGGGTATGGGTAGGATGGGAAGAGTGTGAGCTAGACCCATACTCAAATGTGGGGGAGGCAAGCTCTGAGACTAGGGGAGTCTTACCCTTGGAGGGTACAGATGGCTACTGGCAACATAAGCAACTCATGAACTACAACTGGATGAACTACAGGCTGCTGGCACTATAACAGCTAAAGTTTATGGTACTGCGATAGCTTTTCTCTTCAGTGAGGAGAAATTAGAATCATAAGGTAGTCTATCGACGGTTTCGCCGGCCACCTTGTCTGTGGTGTGAGGAAATGCCCACGACAAGTGATCCCCGCCTCAAATCCAAAGTGGCCAAACAGGGGAAGTCAGCCTGATCTAAAGCTAGATTCATACCGTGGGAGAAGGTGAAGACAAATTTCTAGGAACTGGCCATTTCCAAAACTGTTGTAGACTAAAACTGAACTATACTGTACTGATTGTAAAGAATCTATAATAAGAAAGGAACTTATTTCAGATTTCTATCTCCATAGATTTTTTTTGAATTTTAAATTTCAAAATTTGAACCCACATCCAACAACTTGGAAGTGTTAAGTGGGGTTCAAATAGATTTGAGAAGATTGATTGAAAGAGGAATTTGAATATGAATCCAAACTTCAACAAATTTAGGTATGTTGAAATATGGATTCAAAATTTTGATAGGATGCTTCCATAGATTCATTGATGTTTTGAATTTGAATTTTGATTTGAGAACCCTTTTCTTTAACAAATTTAGGTATGTTAAAGTAAGGGTCAAATGATCTTGTTTTTTGTTTGATTATTTTGGAATTTTATTTACTTAACAAATTTAGGTATGCTAAGTAAAGTGTTTGAGAAAGCAATTGTTTCTTTTGTGAATTTTGTTTTGATTTTTGAAAATAGAATTCTTAGCAAATTTAGGTATGCTAAGAAAATCCTAAGTGTTTCATTTGTTTGGAATGTTTTGATTTTTGAAAAGGGTAGGATCCTTAGTAAATTTCATATGCTAAGGGAATCCCAAGTGTTTTGTTTTGTCTTTGATGTGTTTTTTTTTTGGAAGAAGAAACTTAATTTTAGCAAATTTGGTATGCTAAAGATGAAGTCCCACTTGGTTTTGTGAAATGGAAATTTTATTTAGAAATTTGAGTATGCTAAGTGAAATTCCAAATGGTGTGTTTGAAAATTTTGATTTCATTTTGGTTTTGAAAATAGAAATTCTCCTTAGAAAATTTGTTATGCTAAGGAAAGAAGTTCCAAAGGTGTTTGAGAAATTTTTGGTTTTAGATTTGGAGACTTCACTTAACTTATTTTTGGGTATGTTAAATGAAGTTCCAAAATGTGTTTGAAAATTTTTATTTTGGGATTTGGAGACTCCACTTAACAAATTTGGGTATGCTCAGTGACGTCCCAAATATGTTTAAAAAATTTTGAAATATGATTATTGATTTTGATTTTTGGACTTGGAAGGTTCACTTAACAAATTTGGGAATGTTAAGTGAAATTCCAAAATGTTGTATGAAAAATTTTTGGATTTTGGATTTGGAAACTTTACTTAACAAAATTGGGTATGTTAAATGAAGTTCCAAATATGTTGTGAAATATGATTATTGATTTTGATTTTGGATTTAGAACTTCACTTAGAAAATTTGATTATGCTAAATGAAGTTCCAAATTGTGTTTAGAAAATTTTTGGATTTTGTATTTGGAAACTTCACTTAACATATTTTGATATGTTAAATGAAGTTCCAAAATGTGTTTTGAAATTTTTGACTTTAGATTTGGATACTTCACTTAACAAATTTGGGTATGTTAAGTGAGGTTCCAAATGTGTTTAGAAAATTTTGAAATAATTATTGATTTTGATTTTGGATTTGGAAACTTCACTTAGCAAATTTGATTATGCTAAATGAAGTTCCAAAATGTGTTTTGAAAATTTTTGAAATATGATTGTTAAAGTTTTAATGTTTTGAAAAGAGGACTTCCATTCAACAAATTTAGGTATGTAGAATGGAGATCAATCTTATTTTTGAAATATGTAAAGTTTTTGTGTGTGATTGTTGCTTTTTTTGAAAGAGAGGAATTCAATTTAAATATGAGATATGTTCAAATAAGATTTCCTAAAATATAATTTATTTATAGTTGGGAATAAAATCTTCATTTAATAAATTTGAATATATTAGATGAAGATGTTCATGTGTGCTTTTTGAAAAGTTTAATTTTGTTTGGAAATAAATTTTTCATTCAATAAGTGTGAGTGTATTGAATAGAAAGATTCATGTGTGCTTTTTGAAAACTTTATGATTATGATTGTGATTTTTGGAAAAGATGATTGTTCATTTTACTTTGAAAATGAAATCTTTATCAAAGTGGATTGAAAAAAAGATGTTCATTTGTGCTTTTGGAAAATGTTATTAGTTTTACTTTTGAAAATCCCTACATGTAATAATTATGGGAATTGTTAAATGATGGTGACAAAATTTTGTGGAAAATATTTTATTAAGTGCATTTTTGAAAAGGTGCTTTTGAAAAGCAAAGTTCTTTATGGAAGATTTATTATTTTAGGATGAACCATTTCTTATCATGAAAATGATAAGGAGGAAGTCTTTAAAAAATTTTTCTCTTTTTATTTAGATCTTTTCATTTTACCCATTGGAGAATCCAAATGGAGTTTTAAGACCAACAAGGAATGTGATCCTAAAACCTAAAGATGTTGGCTAACTAAACTCAAGAATGAAATGAGCTAAGTGCCAATGGAAAGAAGGATAGTCTTGGATTCAAACCAAAGTACAAACCCACTATCGATACTCAAAGACAACGATCATTTACCAAAGATGGAGAGAGGAACCATCCCCATGGAGTCGCTAGAAAAAATGAAAAAATTCTAATAAGTATCGAGTCACCTTCAAATCTTGAGAAATGAAAGAGGACAAGACCCTTATAGAAATTCATCTTTTTAGGATGCCACGTAGATCCACAGATCCGCAGATGTACTTATTCAGGTGATAAAGTACATCATCAAGGAAATAGTGTACTATCTCGAAAGGCAGAAGTCACTACCCTTTAATGGACCTAATCACCTCAACAAGGACTCCTAAGGATGATGGGTCTACATATGTACCAGAGATTCTTCCACTACTTTACATGAAAAAGTAAAGCAGATTTTATTTTAAATTGGGTTCGTTAAGTTCCCTATAGGGGCAAGCCCCTACATCCTAAGGAATGGGGATTCCTTAGAAAACTCTTGATTAAGGTAAATGATCATTGTCTTTGAAGATTTCAATTGGAAAGGACTATCAATCGATTGGTTTATTTTGAGGATCAAGTGAGATTGATCAAAAGAGGGACTTATTATCGAAGCCAAAGTGGGAGATAAGTAGGAGATTCCCACAATGCTAGGAAACCTAGTGAGCTTCTCAAACTTTCTATAGTTGGGCTTTACATTTTTGAAATTGATTTAATTTTTTTGAGTTGCATTTTTCATTAGAATATTAAGACTTAAGATTCCTTAACACAAGATTAAGAAAATGCCTAAGAGGTGAGAAATTATGCTTATGGACCATAAAGGGGAGAAGCAACCTCAGAACCTAAATCTAAGGAAGCTTCAGTGAGGGATGGAAGCACAACCAAAACCAAAAGAAAAAAATAGGTAATTAGTTTGCCTCCACAAGAGAGGACAAATCACCCGACAACTTGGATTTACAACTGCCTGGTGGTGGCTGTCAACTAACTTCTCCTACAATTTTAAATACAAGTAGGCAAGTCATTATGCTTATGCAAGATAGCTAAGCTTCTATTATTTAGAAAGAGACTAAGTTCTTAAATTCACTTCGTAAAGAGACTAGATCATGTAAAGGGACATGCTTCAAATGACCTAAATCTAATGTAATTCAAAATTCTTTTATTTTTATTTTAGACAAATTATTTTGACTCAGGATAATATGATTCATATGACTAATGCATGAGAAATAAAATTATTGGCCAAAATCAGTGAGAATAGAAAAGGAGAGTTTTCACCATGGCTCTCAAAGGTTAAGCTAAGTTTCTCTAGCAAAGGTGGAAACCCTCCAATCAAGAGTGAATAAGATGTTGTTGTGCATGATATTATAAAAGAAATGCTTATCCAGCTAAGGGATTGCTAATTCTTTTATCTTGATTTTAAACATAAGCTTTAAGTGAGGTTATGAGTTATTTAATTTTATTTTGAGTTGTTAATTTGGGTAAAAGATTAATTTTTCCCTAAAGATTCTAATCACATCCAGGCACATAAAGATTAATTTTTCTCTAAAAGATTAATTTTAGCTCGCTTTACATGCACTGTGCTGTGAGGGATCACTTAAACATCACATCCCCAATGGAAGTTGGTGGCGCACGCGCTTTGATCCTCTACCATCTAATCAAACATCAGACAACCAAGGATCTCCCCATATTTTAAAATGGGTAAAAGGAATTTTTTACGTGCAGAATTATTATCCATCTAAAATGCATGAATGGATGGTGAAGATCTCCCAAGTTCTTCCCCTAGATCAATAGAGACTGTCCATGATCAAGGGGAAGATCCAAGCTCGATCTAGCAAAGATTCCAATCAAACTCAACCCACCCATCTAAAGACAGAGAGCAGAAAATCCAAAGGTCAAAAATATATAGGGTGAAAATTTCTTTCACAAAGCTCCACACCACATTGAGTTTAATGGACAAAAAATCCCAAACCATGCCAGAGGTGATCACCAGCGCTCGGTTCACTTGGATAAGCTTCGTCTGGTTGAGATGAAGTCTTGCTGAAGTTTTGAGCACTTGAGGTTGAGTGGATCCTCATATGGGTCACCTCCTCCTTTGCTTGAGTTCGGATTTGATCCAATTCAATCGTCCCTTGCCTTTAGAACTTGGGAATGAAATTAGGTGAACTCTACTTGGTCACCTAAGTGTGCTTGCAAAGGGAATTGCAATGGATTGAAGTGTGGAAGAAGTTGGCAATTCAATTGGCTTCCCCTGTTTTCACTATTTTAAAACCGAGAAATGGGAAATTGGCAAGAGCTCTAAGAAGCTTGGGATTTCTCTGAGCTCTCTTTTTCTAACACTCAATCAAATTGAATTTGAGTTTGTTTAGTAGTATATCTCCTTGAAGGATATGGTGAATGGACATGTCATTTTGATCCAATTGATCATATTGGAGAGTTTGTTTTGACTATTTTAGTGTGTACATGGTCAGTTTGAGCCAAGGAGTGGATTGTCAACCTCCCATGTGCTTGAATTTGAGCTTGAGGGGAGTTTGAATTTTTCAATTTTTGGCCATAGGATTTGATTTGGTCTAGGGACCAAATGGCGATGAACTATCATTAAGTCCCCTTCAGCTTTTAGGAAAGCCTCATGTGAATATGAAGAGGGTATGACCAAATTACCATGGGCTAATCCCAAATTTGTTCTATGGCCTAGAGGTAGGATGGTCATTTTACTATTTTTCCACATTGGAGATGTTGGGTATGTGGACAAACTAAGTTTGGCCAAGTTCAAGAGATTTGGAATTCATTTGATAGGGTTTGACTCATGTTGACCCATTTAGGTCAAAATAGGTCAACTTGGGTCAAGTTGGCTAATAGGTCAAATTGGGTCAAACCAAGGGTTGGGCTAAGTTCATATGACCATTTGAAATGTTTTGGTGGCTTTGGTTTGATTCAATTTGTATATATTTTATTTTAGCTCATATGACTTCATTTAGGTCAAATGGGTTGAGTTGACCCATTTGACCTATTTGGTGAGATCAAGTAGGTCATAGAGTGGATTAGTCTTGCAATTAAGTTCATGCTAACATGAATTATGTTAATAAGGTAGGAAAGTTTAGTAGTCCATAAGTGATTTGGAATGGACTTGACCCATTGGTTTCAATCATTTGGCTTAAAGTTTGACAGATTTTGACCCTTTAAGTTAAAATGGGTCAACTAGTCATGGAGCCGATAGCTAGGTCAAATTGTTTGGTCAAGTTTAAAACATAGGTCATCAGTGAACTTAGATCAATGCTTAATATTTGGCTATGAATGTCATTTGAAAGTGTTGACTTGGTCAACCCTTAGGTTTGACTCAATTTGATTGATTTATCATCACATGATGATTGTTGATCATGATGAGAGGGATATATGAGTTTGGTTCAATCTAATTTGATTAGGATCAAAATTTGGCTTATAAGAGTACTTTAGGCCACTTTGGGTCAAGTGAGCCTAAGTCCAAATGCTTGGTAAGCTTGATTTGATTGGTTGATCTTGTATATGGACTCATGATTGAAATATAAATCTATTTACAAGTGGTTTGAAGTCAAATGGGTTTAGATCCATCTGATAATTTCATATTCAAAGGAAGAATATGAAAAGGGTTTTGGCTTTGATTTTTGAACTAGTTTTTGATTGACTGATTGAAGTTTGGATTTATATATGAGCTCTGATTGTAGGGTTGATTGAACCATGAGAGAAAATCAAAGGTTTGGCTTGATTTGAAAATGATTCGGCTAAGTTCATGATTTCAACTTGAAAGGCTTAGATTGGATTTTGAGTTGATTTGAGTTTGATTTTTGGAATTGGTTTTGATTGCTTGAATTTATATTTCATTTATATATGTGAATATAAATGAGAATATAAATGGATCATGAGAAAATTTCAAGGATTTGAAGGGGTTTAATCATGATTTGGGCTAAGTCCATTAAAAAGGATTTAAGGAACTTAGGAAAACTTTGGAGTTTGAAGTTTGAATTTTTGTATTTGGTTTGATTGATTTATATTTATATTTCATTTATATATGTGAATATAAATTATAATATAAAAGAATTATGAGAAAATCCCTTGAGTTTGAATTTATTTGATCAAGATTTAGGTTAAATCCATTAAAGGGAATTTAAAGGATTTAAGGGATTTTAAGTTAGAATTTAATTTTTTGAATTGGATTTGATTGATTTATATTTATATTTCATTTATATATGTGAATATAAATGAGAATATAAATAAGTTTTGAGAAAATCTCAAGGTTTTGAATAGGTTTGATCAAGATTTAGGTTAAATACATTAAAGGGAATTTAAAGGATTTAAGAAAAATTCATGAATTGATTTTGAATTTTGAATTTTATTTGATGAGTTTGAATTTATATTTCATTATATATATATGTATATAAATGAGAATATAAATGAGGTATGAGAAAATCTCAAAGATTTGAATTTATTTTGATCATGGTTTTGGTCAAGTCCTTTAAGGCAAAGTTAAGGACTTAGGGGAAAAATTTGGACTTAGGAATTTTTGATGGATTTTGGTCATGGGTTTCAATCATAGATTTCAATCCTGGATTTCAATCATGGAGTTTAATCATAGAATTGAATCATGAAATTGATTTGAGTTTGGAGAAAATCAAATAGAATTGGTTTGGAGTTTGACTTGAATGAGGGATAGTGAGGAATGGTTTAGGCTAAGGGTCGGAATCCTAACACCCTTACGGCATGACCTATTCCTATAGCTAAATCTTCTAAGTCTTCTAGGATAGGTTTGAGTGGCCACCTAATCACTATATGTTTCTTAAGATTAAAGAACTCTTAAAGTCTAAGATGAGTCCTATGTCTAAGATGGAGGGGTTGAAAGCTCATTCTAAAAATGAGGTCAACAAGAGGTCGAGATATATGATGATGCGACCTACTACCTTCCTCAAAATAAAAAAGTGTATTCTTGCAAACTCGATCAATGTTAAAAAAAAAGAAAAATAAGAAGAAGAAAAGAAAAATAAAAATAAAAATGAAAATAAAGAAGAAAAATAAAAAGAAAATGAAAATACAAGTGCGCGTGAATCAGACACTGAGGAAGAAGTAGAGCCTGAAGCTAGATTCCACCCATAGTTTGTTCCTCCATATGAACACATGGATGACTCACCCGTGTAGGGAAGAGGTAGATCCAAAGGCACTTCCAGAGGTGGAAGACCTCCTTGCTGGTGGTCAGCTAGTAGGAGCTATGTTCCAGCTCATAGGAGTACCCCAGCTATCCACATAGACTTAGAGTCCAGTTTGGAGGATGTGTCTCATGTAGTTAGCATGCCAATCAACCCCTCTCAATGGGTCCCTTTGGAGGTGACATTTGAGCTAGATTAGTATTACTTAAAATAGTCAAGCAGCAGTTGAGAACCTTAGCTCTAACCCCACTTTCTTTCTAGAAAGTTGAGGGCTTGGTAGTCAAGGAGGCCCCCAAGTCATCCATAGATGTGAGGCCAGAGAGATTTTTATTGGGAGCATCATCCTCAGGTCAAGAAGCTGATGTAGAACTTGAGAAAGTTTCATATAAGTATTTAATATAATTGCCTTTTGATTGATATTCATTTTGTGTTCATAACATAGTAAATAAAGGATTAATCCCACATACTTGGTTTAAATATAGGTCAGATTATTTTGAAAGGTTATGGTACAACCAAAGCAGATATTCTCAGTTAAGACCAAGACTAGGATTTGGCATAGTGGGTCCAGTCAATGATGACAACCATTACCTAGTCTTCACCAATCATTTGAGTCTGATAGGTTTTTTTTTTCAAATCATGTTAACTCTTATGAGGAGATGTCTTTAAAACTTCAGACGATCCAAATGATCTTGAAGTCAAGGATGCACCGCTAAAATTTAAAGAAGAAATCAAGTCAACCATTGATGAACTCAATGAAATTAACTTAGGAATAAAAGAAGATCCACGCCCAGCATACATCAGTTCTTTGTTGAATGAAGAAGAAACTAATGACTTAATTAGGCTATTAGCTGAGTTTAAGGACTGCTTTACATGGAGTTATGAAGAAATGCCCAATTTATCTCCTGACATAGCTGTCCACAAACTAGAAATAGATCCTAATGCTAACCTTATCAAGCAAGCTCCTAAATGCATGCGATTAGAAATTAAGTAGCAGGTCATTTCTAAAATCAAGAAATTGATGCTAGGCTTTACTAGAGAAAAAAATATCCCATCCGGTTGTTCAGTGTCATTCCAGTTAAGAAAAAGAATTGTCAAATTTGCATATGCATCAATTTTAGGGATCTAAATAAGGCATGTCGTAAGGATGAATTTTTACTTCCTTTTCCAGAGTTGATGGTGGACATTATCTCATCTCATGTAGAATTCTTTCATGGATGGGTTGTTTGGCTACAACCAAATTAAGATGGCCCCCGAGGTTGAGAAAAATTTTGCATTTCGAACCCCGATAAAAATTTATTATTATAAGGTCATGTCTTTCGGCCTTAAAATGTCGGTGCTATATACTAGTGTGCCATGACTCGGATCTTCAATGAGCTCATTCATCTTTAGGTTGAATGTTATGTTGATGATCTTGTAGTCAAAAGTAAAGAAAAGGAAGATCATCTCTTCAACTTGAGAGTAATTTTTGAATGGTTAAGATAATTTAACCTTAAAATGAATCCCCTGAAGTGTGCATTTAGAGTAGCTTTAGGAAAATTCCTTGGGTTTATTATTCAGCACTGTGGAATAGAAATTGACCTAGAGAAGATCAAGGCTATCTTAGAAATGCCACCCCCTAAAAGCCTAACCCAACTCAGATCATTTTAAGGGTGATTGGCATATCTAAGATGTTTCATTTCCAACTTATCATAAAGATGCCATCCATTCTCAGCACTTGTCAAAAAGGATGCTAAGTTTAAGTGAAATGATAAGTGTCAGCATGCTTTTGAAGACATCAAGCACTACCTGATGATGCCACCAGTTCTAGCAGCCCCTATCCCGAGCAAGCCATTGATATTATATAACGTTGCATTAGATGACTCCCTTGGCATTTTGATGGCTCAAACCAATGATGAAGGGAAGGAGAACACTCTCTACTATCTCAGTCGTCGTCTATTCTCTACCAAGGCAAATTACCCACCTATTGAAAAGGACTGCCTAGCTTTAATCTTTTCATCTCAAAAGTTATGGCATTACATGCTTTCTCATAAAGTGAATCTGATCTCTAGGATCAATCCACTACAATTTCTTATGACACAGCCGATGCTATCTGGACGTTGGCACGTTGGTCCATGATTTTATTGAACTTTGATATCACATTCGTTCCCCTCCATATGGTAAAAGGACAAGTACTAACGGACTTCTTAGTAGCACACCCACTATCTGCTAATTTCCCACTTAGTGATGACCTCCCTATGAACAAATCATGAACTTAGGGGACACTAGTATTCATCATTGGGATATGTATTTTGATGGTGACTTCCTTTCAAAAAGGAGAAGAACCACAATCTACTCTTTCGAGAATGGCAGGGATAGGAATAGTCCTTCTGACTTTGGACGACGATGTGATAAGATTCTCATATCATATGTAAATTCCATGCACCAACAACAAAGCTAAATATGAAGCTCTGATTTCTAGTTTGGAGTTAGTCATTACATTATGCATTCAGAGCATCAACTTCTTTGGGGATTCTTAATTAGTTATCTACCAAATTGTTGGGTCCGATAAAGTTTTGAAGCCTAAGCTCCATCATTACCATAAGTATACCATGGAGTTGTTGGCCCAAATCCCAGAGGTTACCATCTACAAGATTCCTTGAGAAGAAAATGTAGTAACGGATGCATTAGCCAAGCTTTCCAAAGAGCTCGCATGTCTGTAAGATGAGTCCATACCAATAAGGGTCCAAAATAGACAAGTCATATCCCTTATTGATGTTGAACTCATCGATAGACTCTCTCTTGAAGGAGAGGTTATCGATGCTAAAAAGCACGATGAGTTAGATTGGAGGCAACCATTCATGGATTATCTAAATATAGAAAACTACTTCAAAAGAAATCATTAGCCCATCAGGTGAAGCAGAGAGCTCTCTCATATGCTCTCGTGGATGACACCTTGTACCAGCTATCCTTCGATCATACGTGGTTACATTTTTTGGAAAAACACGAAGCCCATAAGATCATGACCAAGGTATACTCAAGTTTATGTGGAGTGCATCAATTCGGTCCGAAAATGAAATCCAAGATCAAGATACTAGGATACTATTGGCCTTTGATGATCACATACTGCATGGATATAACTAGGAGATTCCACCAATGTCATGTACTATGTGGTCATACACCAACCACTCAATATTCTACACCCTACATTGGCCTCATGGCCATTTGAGTGTTGGGGTATCCTCCTTCTTCTAAGGGTCACCAATTCATTCTAGCTGCCACCGACTATTTTTCCAAGTGAGCATAGGCAATCCCACTCAGAGAGGTCACAGCTCAGCATGTGCTCCAATTTTTTAGGAATCATATCATATATAAGTTCGAGGTGCCTCGACAAATTATATTCGATAATGGTACTGCATTCAAGAGCACTAAAATTAATAGTTTTGCCCAAAAACACAACATAGATTGGAGATATTTTATCATCTATTACACGAGGGAAAATGTCTTGGCATAATCTTTCAACAATAAAACTTTCATTCATATATGAAAGAAGACACATGACGATAACAAGTAGCAGTGTCATGAGTAGTTTAGTTGAACCCTTGTGGGCTTACTGCACCACATATAAGACTCCAACTCAATCTACCCTAATCTCTTTACTATATGGGTCTGAAGCAGTTCTACCATTAGAAGTCTAACTCCCATCATTGAGGATAGTTGTGAGTAGTAAAATCACAATGGAGCAGAATGTCAATTTACGATTAAAAGAGCTCAAAGATTTGGAGGAGAGACGCCCCCGGGCATGCCAGAACCTCAAATTGTATAACACTAAAATGATTCAAGCTCATAACAAGTTGGTCAACCCTAGAGATTTTCAAGTATAAGAGCTTATTTTAGTTCTAAGGAGACCAATTATTGACAGACGAAAGATAGGAGGCAAGTTTGAATCCACTTGGGAAGGCCCTTTTGCCATAGAAAAGGCCTACCAAGGAGAATCCTATCCTTATAAATTATAAATAAGAGCGTCATATGCTTCCAATCAACGGGCTCTACCTAAAGAAATATTATACATAAATATTATTTGAAAATAATTATCAATAAAACTTACCTTTATTTCAAATTCCATCTCTTCATAGTTGTTTAGAAATATCTTTGCTTGTAAATCTACCACGATGTGTTTAGGGCAAGTGTAAGAAACCAAGCAGCATCCTATTCTTTTTTTACTACACAAACACACATGAATATCTTATGTCTCAGGCTACTTTGATGTGGAATAATGATCCCTATGGCACTCACTCATTAGTTGGTTTAGGTAACGCTCTCGCTAGGCCACCCTGATCTCTTATTCGGGAGGATGTAAGTCCGCTACTTTTTCTCCCTCGACTTGACCTATGCCACGATGAGCTATTAGCATTAGGTCTTCTGTGGTCGAACTACCCTCATGTTGGATCTAATTAAGAGGATGTAAGTTTACTACACCTTCTTCTTAAATTAGCAATCATGAACTTACTTGGTTGAGTATATATGATAAACACAAACACATCTTTTTTCTCAGGCTATTTTAATGTGGGATAACACCCCCTATAGCACTCACTCATCAGCTGCTCTAGGTCAGACTGACACATGCTACTTTGTTAGTGTGTCACCCCAGTGGTCCTTGTTCAGGAAGATGTAAGTCTACTATGCTTTCTTTCCTGACTTGACTGTTTCACACCGATGAGGGCCTTGTTAGTTTAGTAGGCCTTACTATGTAACCGATAAGCTAATTCATGATGACTTTATTTAAGAGGATGTAAGCCTACATGCTTTCTTCTTGAACTAGACATCGTGCAATAATTGGGTCGAGTATATTTGAGGCTTAAGATAAGTCCCCCAACGACTCCTTTCCTTATGAATACTTCAAGTCTGATCCAGTCCTCACACGTGACCCCCACTTGGTAGTCACCCTAGGTCGGATAGCACCTATCGAGCCAAAGATAGACTATCCTGACAATCAGTTCCACTTTAGGGAGATGTAGTCTACACACCTTCTTTTAGACTGATTGTTACATTCCGATGAGCACCTAAGGTTGGTTGGTGTACGCCATGCTAACAGCAACCCACCTGGTGGATACACCACTCTTGGTAGATGTAAGACTGCTATGCTTTCTCCTTAAGTTGGCCACCGTATACCTATAGGCTTTCTTTTATAAGGTTCTAGATAAATCACGACACCTCTCCTGTGGGCACTCTATTTAGATCACATCCTTAGCGACCCCATTTAGACACTATCCTGATTACTTTCGGATTGGATAATCCCCCTTTCTTAGTAGTCGCCCCTATGGTTAGAGAATTTGTCTTGTGTATATGCATTTTTCTTTTAATAAATGAGATAGACCGACATATGAGCACCTTCTCGCTTTGCTCCCTCAAGACACCAGTGGTCTCATATATATATATATATATATATATATATATATATATATATATATATCTTCGCTTATGGATTAGGAGGAAAACCACAGTGGTACATTTTCCCAAGCAGGCATCCTACCTTTAGGACAGTGTCAGCAAAACTCCCTATAAGAATCATCTAACTACTTTTGAGTTGAGATAAGTCCCCAGGGCGGTACTTTCTTAGTAGTCACCCTAGGTTGGGTTTGACTTATTGCACCACCAATGAGTCACCTCAATGATCATCCTTGCTTTGGAAGATATAGGTTTATCATGCATTCTTTCTAGCACGACTGTTGCACACCGACGGGTAGCCTTAGGTTGGGTTTGATTAGTTGTGCTATCAACCGATCACCCTAGTGGTTCTTTGTTTAGGAAGTTCTTAGTCTACAAGTCATCTTCCTAACTTGACCATTCCACACCGAAAGGCATCCCTCAAGTTGGTTAGCTCTACCTCATGATCGGTAGACTATTCTTTTGGATTTATAAATCTAAGATTGGACTAGGCTGATATTAGCCCCTTCTTAGTGGATCCATTGCACACCGACAGGGTCCATCTTAAAATTTAAATGAAATTGATTTTTACTATTCTTGAGTCGATATGAGTCCACAATGACATTTTCTCAAATAGTTGCCCTAGATCGGGCTCAATTTGTTGTGCTATCAATCGATCACCCTTGTGGGTCTTTATTTAGGAAGTTGTAAATCTACAAGCTTTCTTCCTAGCTTGACCATTGCGCATCGAAAGGCAACCCTTAGGTTGGATAGCTTTACCTAATGGTCGGTAGCCTATCTCTTTGGATTTATAAATCTAAGATAGGTCAAGGCTGATATTAGCCCCTTCTTAGTGGATCCATCGCACACCGATAGGGTCCATTTTGTCAAATCCATCATCCTCCCTTCGGTGTCTGGTTCAATCCATATATTAGAACCGCCCTATCCCTAGTGGATGATCTGAACCTGCTTCCCTTGTGGAAGGTTCATGCACTCATCCCTAACAGATCTTTTATTCTCAAATCATATTAAAATCAAACTTTTATCCTCTATGGATAACCTGAACATGCTTCCTTGGTGGAAGGTTCACATGCTTGATCCCTTAGTGGATCCTTCCTTCCTCTCTTATGCCCTTGACATAAGTTGAGTTGCATTGCACTAAGATCTTGATTCCTTCTACATCTCAGGTTTAGGAGTAGATCACTCTATTAGTGGTTACAATCCTTCGGATTGTTAATCATCTCGGTCAACACCAATAAGTGTGGTGCACCTAGTCAGTTACACCACACCTATTGGGCGCCCTTTGTTGACCTCACTTTTGGAGTGAGCTCTCAACTTCCCCATCATAGATCTAGGACTCTTATAAACATTAAGAGCTCCTTAGTCTTAAGACACTTCTAGTGATTAGGTGAATGCTTAACCTAAGCCTAGAGACTTAGAAGGATTAGCCATGGGAATGGTCGCCTTAGGGATTTAGAAGACTTTGCCTATAGCCTTAAACCCAATCATTGCTTCCTTCTTCCAAACAAAACCTCAAATTTAAATCCAAGATCATAAATCCAACTCCAACTATAAATGATTGAAACCCATGATTAAATTCAAATTCCAAATCCCTTCCTAAACCCTTTGATTTTATCTTATGGACTTAGCCTTAAACAAATTCAAATCAACCCCAATTCAATTGATTTTCTAAAATATCATATTCAATATTAAATCAAATCCCAACCCAAGTTTTAAATCAAATCCAACTCCAAATGATTGAAACCCATGATTAATTTCAAACTCCAAAATCTCTTCTTAAGCTATATGAACCACCTTCATATTCTTAGCAAAAACTCCCTTCCAACCAAATCAAATTTGGTCGATTTCTTTATAAATCAATCATTCCTTTATTTATGTTCAAAAATATAAATTAAATTTAAATTCAAACCATTCAAATTGAATCAAACTAAATCAAATCAAATCAATTCCCTACTTAAGCTCTTTTGACTACATCCCTTAACTTGGTCAAATTGCTTTTAAATCACTCTAAACTCAAGTGATTTTCTCATGAATCATTTATATATTCATTTATATTCACAAATATAAATTAAATACAAATCCAAATAACCAAAACCAAACCCAAATCAAATCAAATCCCCAATTTAGCTCTTTTATCTAATTTCTTGAACTTGGCTAAAAGATACCAAAATCAATTCAAAACCCATGAATTTTTTCATGATCCAATCATTCCTTCAATCATTATTCCAAATATAAACATAAACTATAATTATCAAACCAAATCCAAGCTAACCCAAGTCAAGCTATGTTGACCCCCTTTTGACTTGAATTTGTCATATGAACCAAAATTTATATGGCTTCAAACAATTTGCAATTGGATTTATACTTTCATCTCAAACTCAATTACCAATATACTTAAACTTAAATCAAGCCATGATCAAGTCAATTAACCCATTTAGGTCCACTTGACCCAAAGTGACCTAAAGACTCTTTTTGAGCCAAGTTCTAATCCAACCCTGGATTGAACTAAGCCCATCTAAATCTCATATCATGATCAACAATCATCCTAAGGTGATCAACTACCTTAGATTGGGTCAAACCAAGTCAACTTAATCCTTTGACCAAGTCAACCTTTAGCCTAAATGAAACCTGAACTAGCCAAAACCCACCATAATGCTAAATTGATTGAAACCATTGACTCAAACCCACTCATGATCAATGATTGAGCATGGACAAACCATCAATTGAGCTAAAACAAGTCTAATTGGCCATTTGACCTAAGTAGATCCAAATTGGCCTAAAAAGCCAAAATGGGTTAAATCATGATTTGATCCAAATTGATTGCAACCAATGACTCAAGTTCATTCCAAATCACTTATTGAACTTGACCAAAGCCATGATTGAGCCCGATTTCACAAATTGGTCAACTTAGCCCAAACTAGGCCAAATTGGCCTAAAAGGTCAAAGTGGCCTAAATCCAAACTAAACCAAAACTAAACCAAACCAAGGCCCATAATTACTTTCAATGAACCAATTGAACTTGACTCAACACCTAACCCAACCCAATTTGGTCAAATTGGTCAACTTGACTCATTTGACTCTTTTGAATCCAAATGAGTCAAATTAATCAAAACTAATTGGACCAAAACATTCCAAATCATCATATGAACCTAATCCAAGCCTTGGTTTGACCCAATTTAACCAATTTCTCAATCCAACTTAACCTAATTCAAATGAACCCATTATGACCAAATTGAGCCAAACCGCTCAAAGCCACCTTATGGGACCCCAAAAGCTAATCAAACCCAATCCACATCAGCCATGAATCACTCCCAAACTAGCTTAAATCCAAGTAGGACCCAGTTCAAGAGAATTGACCAATGTGCAAAGCTCTTTGCATAGGATTCTTGCCATAAATAATAAAGTCCACTTTGCCTTTCCCATAGCAGCCCTCCACTTGCCAAATGTGGCATTTCTAAGACACCTTAGCCCACTCTAAACACATAGCACTTGCCATGGATCAAAGGTAATCTCTTCCCTTTCTCCCTCTCATGGCCAAACCCACCATGGACACAAGGAAGGAGCAATCCCACACCATCTGCCCAAATCCTCCCTTGGGTAGCCTGACATAGATTTGACCACTCATGACCACTCTGATAGTTAGCGGTGGTGAACTGGCCGAACTCAAAGAGCTAATCTAGTTCGTCCATCAAATGCAATTGAGGGGTATATCCCCTCAATTCAAGCGGCAAACATCACATTTGACATTCTAAGTTCCCTAAGTCATTTCAAAATCTCTTAGACCAATTCCAAGAATTCCTGAATCCTCCCTCAATCGGATTTCCTCTGCCCGAGCAAAGCCAAAATAGGACAAGCTTCTCTCGTGCAATACTCCTTCTCCACTTGATCAAATACTAATTCCTCGCACCCACACCATCCTCATACTTCATCGAAGCCAACCGAATCATCCCCGAACCTTCCCAACCACTGAAGATTGGAGTTCGATCAAAGTTGAGGATCCTACATGTGTGGCTTAGTCAACCAAGAGCTCTACATCAAATCAAGCCCAAATCTTCTCAATTGGGCTTCATCTCTACTAGATGAATCTAGTTCCATCGATCCCACCACTGGACATTAGCTCCAGTGAGGAATTTTATAAAATCGAGCTCCCTAGCAAAAATAGGTTGATCCTTTGTGAAGTGAATGTGAGTTTTAGTCGATCTTAGCCATTGGATGTGTGCTCTCCCATCCCCGAAGGTATGGGATGAATTTGGAGATAATCTGAGCTCAGGTGAGCTTGGATCGAATGGGAAAAGACAGACGATATCCATCTTTCATCGCTTGCGAACGGGACGGATCACAGATCAACAATTCTGCATGAATGGAATGGATGGTCGTGATCTAATCGCATGTTAGATCCTCTAATTTCTCCTCTAAACCATGAATCAAATCATGACAGCCGATCTGAGATTGGACGGTCCACAGGGAAAGTGTGTTCGCCACCATCCGAGTCAACATGATGATGTAATAACTCAAAATAATAATGGAAAACCGTGGCTTGTCACATCATTGCCGATGGGATTAAGGCTTTAATTAGGCTTAATTAATCTATTTTTAAGCTTGAAACTCCTAAAAATCATAACTAACTATAGAAAAATCCAAAAATACAAACTATGGTTCGTTTTGAAGCTATTTAAAGTAGAATCTAGAAAATTTATTATTAATTAATTTTGAGCAGTAATTTTGGCTTAATTAAGGTTCAATTAAAAATTTAATTATCCTAATTACTCCTTAATTAATTACCCAATTAATCTCAAATTTTCTGTGGAGGTTTAGGGGGATGACCTTTGCCTGTCCTATTTTTCTAGGATTTTATTAGTTGCTTAATTAGAAAAATTAATTGATTAAGCCTTAATCACTCTCTTAATTTAATTAATGATAATTAGTGAATGAATAGTGACTTAATTAATTTTTAAACCTAATTACCTATGTTGATCAATAAGTGAGCTTAGGAAATGTGATTGAGATATGTTTCCTAATTCATTTCTTACATTTCCAAATTCATTTCCCAAGTTTTCTTTACTTTTTGAATCAAATTAATTAATGATTAATGAGGTAATTAATTGCTTAATTAATTAATTAATATTCAAGATAAAATTAGAGCTTAAATGATCAAATATAGGACTTAGGGATTGAGATTAAGGCCTCTTTCTTAATCTCTTTCCTTAAGTTAATTTTATTTCATTAATTGAACATGCTTAAAGCTTAATCAAATGGATTAATGAGATTAATTAACTCAATCTAAAATTCGGTTCATCTAATTGTCTTTAATCAATTTTGGGTAGCCCTTCAGATGTTTAATAGTCTAAAGAATTTAATGAAATTATGGTTAGCTTACATGTGTAAGAAAATCATAAAAGTAATTAATTAAATCCCTTAAGCCCAATTAACTATTAATCATGAGCCAATTGCATTAAGCCCTTTCATTTCTTAGGAGCATTGCTAATTTACTTTTCATGTGGTTGCATATCATATTGGCTCATTATTAATTAGTTAATTAACTTAAGGTGACATAGGTAAGGGTTAATTAATTACTTAATTCATACCTTAACCTAATTAAACCATAAAATCAACCTAAATATTCTTCATTAAACCAAATTAACTCACACATGGGGGATGGGATTAGGATTAACAAACCTCTTTTATATTTTTTTAAATCAAATAAAAAATGAAAATAAAATGAGATTAAAGAACTTTGATTTTTTTTAAATAATCTTATTTAGTTTGATTTTCCTCGGGAGTTAATTTATTTGAATGAAATCACATACTCGTGTTATTTTATTTCTTTCCAATCATTGTAAATATTATTTTCCACTTGTACTCATGCATTCATGTCTTTTAAATTAATCAAATAAAAAATAATTTCCTTTATGTTAATTTGTATGTGTTGGCTTAATTAAAAATATGTGTGGCTGGTATCACTATTAAATCTCAAATATATTTTCAAAAGTCTATTAATGAATGAATATACATATATATATAACTTTAGCTATATATACATAAGAAATGCAAGTGAATATAAATTTAGTGTATGAAATAAAATCTCTTCCTTACACTCATGTGTTGATTTGTATAAATAAGAATGTTAGTGGTATCTTAGTCTGGACATCCTAGGGATGCAAGGCTTTAAGTAGCCCTAAGGAGGTTCTTGCCTTATTCCCTTGGTGCAAAATAATGGTGATGTACGCTTGATTTCATTCTTATGCATTTGGTCATTAAAATCTAGATAGAGCTTTAATTTATTTACACAAAATAAATCAATCAAATCAAAATTACAAATTTTGCATGGATTTCTATTCTTGTAGTCGTTTATACATCCATATGTATCTAAGGATAATGCGTAAATTAGTTTGGACATTTCAGGGACGCCGACTTTAAGTAGCCCTAAGGAGGTTCCTACCTCATTCTCTTGGTGTAGAACAATGGAAATGTACTTGCTTAAAACTTTTATACATGTGAATGTGTAACTAATGAATAAAAACTCTCCTTTTTTATTAAAAAAGACATACATTCATACTTTGTTTAGTTGGTTGAGTTGATTAGGCATGTGATTTAAGGTTCTTTCTTAATGCTTTTACAGAAGAATTTAGATAGAGCTTTAAACTAATATGACAAAATCATTCAACCAAATGAAATATTAATTCTAAATATATTTGCTCACATTCATCATTTAAGTGTGTTAAGATATAAATTACATGCATAGCTATGCTTAGGATTTAATAATATGCATGATATATATGATGGAAAGAAATGAACAAATATGTGTTATATGATAATAATTCATTCCAACTAATCTTAAGATGTTTTTCTTATTGAATGAGTTTATTTAAAGTGAACCTAAACTTAGGACTAATTAAAACATGTAATAAGTCATTCACTAAAGGGAATCGATTAAATAATGTGTTTTAGATGTGACTTAAGATAGGGATAAAAAAGAGTGATCCTCTATTTTCTTCTCTTTATAACACTTAGTTGTTGATTGTAGGTCAAATGAAATAAAAGAAAATATTATGTAAAATTTACAAATCAATTAAACCATTTAAAATGAAACCACCCTTCATAATTAAATATCCTTCATACTCAGAAAATCTTAACTCTAAAGCTTAGCTAGGACATACCACACAAGTCTTAATACATGCATTAGATTAAGTCACCACTTCTAGCTTTAGTGCATGGTTTGATGTATGTTTTATTTTGTGATGTAATATTATATACTGGATGTTAGGATGTATATTTCATAGACTAGATGTTAGGTGATTAGCCTAATCATATTTTCTATAGGAGATTATGCTTAGGGGGTGCTTAAAATAAATATAAATTATCTCTTTTGCAGGTTGCTTAACCCCTAAGCATAATCTACATTAGGACAAGTGGACTTGGTTACCCATGTGCAGGGTGCTAAGTCCAAATTATTCATATAACTACTTGCTTAAGTTGTATGGTGTGTTTAGCTAACTCTTATTTTGCACGTGTAGTTAGATTTACTTTTCTATTCTTTTAATGTAATTGTGCATTAGGAATTTGGTTAAGTGTTATGGGGGTTAAGGAAGAACATTGGCCATAAAGTTTAATCCTGGGATGCCATGTGATTCCTAGAAGCCTACCAAATCAAATGTAGCAAATAAAATGGAGAAATGGAGGGAGCATGAAGACTTGAAGATCCCCATAACATTTATCATTTTATAAATTATAATTACTCTTTCATACCGAAGTTCTATAAGGTGGAGCTCTTTTTTTGCTCAGAATACCACACCGACTAGTTATTCTTTCATGTTAAGGTTATAAATTATTTGATGATTTGTTTACATTGTGTAATAGAAATGGCACATATTTTACTAGTTTTTTTCATGTAAAATAATTTAATGTATGGCCTGGATCTGTTTAGGCTCTCAGGGAAAAATAATTTTTCTACCCTAACTACAACTCATAACTAAATTTTCTAAAGCAACTCATAACCTCACATAAAGCTTAAGACATAATCAAGATAATAAAATATTTAGAAACCCCTTAGTTGGATGTTGTGTACTTAATATCATGCATGTCATTTTATTTCACTCTTGCTAAGAGAGGGTTTCCGCTAGATAGAGAAAAGGCTTAACCTTTGAGAGCCTATGATGAAAATGAAAAATACCTCTTTCTCTTTTGATTTGGCCCATGATCAACTTCACCATGCATTTAGGCATATAAAATCTTATAGCCTGTCAAAATAAAGAGTCCAAAATCAAATAAAAATTTGATAACATTTGCATTAGACTAAGTTATTATTCATACCACTCATGCTTTAGTCTTTTAATGAGTGAATTTAAAGACTTTAGTTTCTTTCTAAATAATAACAACCTAGCCATCTTACAAAACATATGACTTAGCAAAATGGTTTTAAAAGGTGCAGGAGTTAGCTGGCTGCTACTCTAGGAAGTTATAAGTCGAGCAGTAGGGTATTTTACCCTCTCTTGTGGAGGTAAACAATATACTCACTTTTGCCTTAGATAAAGGTCATGCTTTGGCCTTTGCTAAAACTTCCTAGATTTAGGATCCGAAGACGTTATTTTCCTTTGAGACTGCAAGAATAAATCCTCACCTCTTTGGCATTTTTACAATCTTATATTATGAAATTATAAGTCCAAGATTTATAAAATTTTAATTCTCTCAAAATATAAAGCTGCTCCTAGAGTATGCTCCTATCATCTTTTGGTCTCGATAATAAATATATCCTTTCGATCTGTCCCATTTGATCTTCAAACATAATCAATTTATTAATAGTCCTATCTTTGAATTCTTTGGAGACAAAAATTGCCTACTTTAATCGAGAGTATTATTAAGAAACTCACCTTTCTTAGGATGTAATTAACTATGGGGGCTTGCCCCCTTAGGGAATTTTAGAACTTGGTTTAAATAAACCCTACTTTATTTATCCATCTAAAGTAGGGAAAAAATCTCTGCTACATTTGAAGACCCATCATGCCTTAGGAGTTTTAATTAGTGATTAGGTCCATCATAGGGTAGTGATTTTCATCTTCGAAATGGTGCACTATTCCTTGATGTCCTACCCGATCACCTCAATAAGTACATCCTTAGATCTGCGTGGTATCCCCCCAATAGATACACACACCCCATAACCAAAAATAAACACCACAACCACCACTTGAGAACTAAACTCATGTTGTATTTTGGCAGCAGCATTTAAAAAATTTCGATAAGAAAGTTACACTTTTCAATCTGACTTGGCTATCTACGATAGGGACAAGAAAGCTACAATTTAATTTTTGTAAAAAAAAATACTCATCACAATTTTCTCAGTAGTAACTACATCACTATTTTTCACAATTACATCCCTAAAGTTATAATGAGCGGAATCATTTAGAATTAACATTTGCTTCTCATAAGTGTAGTCATACAACTAGTTTTGTAATTGGAAGAAAGTTTCTCACCAAAAAATAGTAAGACTTTGGATTTAGGCATTCCATGCTCTTTATTTCCCTTCTTCTTTATGTTATAGAACATGAAACATCTCATTCTCTTATAAAGTAGTTCCCATTTGAGCTATCTTTTAGCATTAAGGAGAAGATGATATTGAGCAATGGAGTCTTCTTAGAAATACATCATATGAGATTGGTGACATGTGATGGAGATAATAAGATTTGAATAAGAGAGTTAGAACAAAAGTTCATTAAAATATAAGAGGAATTTCATTAAAATAAATTTTTGGGTTTATTTCTTTAAGAAAGTAAACAATGAGTATTTTCTCTTTAATGCTTTAAAATTTTATTTATTTTAATATACAATTAAAATTATTAAATGCACGCATCATTTTTTTTATTCTTTTGAAATTATTATATGTGGGAATCAAATATTATACTGTATGATTAAGTTAGAGTTAAATTTGAATAAGCCACAAACAATTTGATTAGTGAAGTAATTATATGATTAAATATAAATTAATTCTAGAATCATAATTATAATGTATATCATATTGTGTGATATGTTAAATCTTTAAATAAATTAATAAGATTAATTTATATTAATTAAGATATTTATATTTTAAATTAGTCATACAGTATGATGCAAATTGAACTGCATAATAAACTTTCTAATTTAATTCAACTAAGCACATGTTAATAATTAGCTGATTTTTATGATAATAAATTAAACCAATCATATCATATGATGATTTATTTATTCAAATATTTAGAAGTTATTTTTTTAAATATTTATTAGATTCACATATTTTTATTTTTAATGAGCATATAATATTTTTTCATAAAATGTTATCCTGTAATTTCATGATAAATCCTTTGTGATTTTTGTAATCATTAATTATAAATTAATCAATATCATCACACACACACACACACACACACACACACACACACATATATATATATATATATATATATATATATATATATATATATATATATATATATATATATATATATATATATATATATATATATATTCCATATTAAACATATTAAATTTGCTTTATAAGGGGTTGTTTGGTTGCCTAAAAAAAGAATGCAATGTTTTTGGATTACTTTAGGTTGTTTGGTTAAAAATTCTATAAATTCATGAGTTTGTTTTTTTTTCATTTGGTAAAACAAATATAATCTAAAGCACTTTCAAGGTTGTATGGCGGTGGGTATATGGCACCACGGCGATGGTGGAAGATGGCCGAAGTACTTTGCATTGACCAATGTATTTGGAATTCACCTAGATTTTGGCAAATTTCAAATACACTAAGGGGTTGTTTGGTTGGTTGAAAAAGGAATCGATAAAAAAGAATAAATTACTTTATAGTTATTTGATTAAGATTTTATAAATTCATTTTGCTTTTTTTTGTTTGGTTAAAAAAATAATGTAAATATTTTAAAGGTTTTGATCAAATATTTGTCTGGGCAGATAACATGGTGGTATGTGGGCACGATGATAAGCGTGATGGCAAATGAGAGGCATGGCTCTCACCGCATGCAAATGGCGTGGGATTAGCAAACACGAACACTTACATTATTTGTATTTGAATTTGCCCAAATCAAGAAAATTCCAAATACTCCAAAAATAACCTTTGTAATGTATTTGAAATATATTACATTACCATAGAAATTTACTTTACTTCAAGCCAAACACTAAAAAAGTTAAAATCTTTGTATTTACTTTACTTTGCACTAAAAATTCATCCAACCAAACAGCCCCTAAAATTTAACCTTCTAGTAAATTCTAAATGCATTACATCACTTTAAAATTTTACTTTGAATTGTTCCAAATGCAAAAAAGCTGAAACCCTTGCATTTACTTTACATCTCAATGTATGCAAAACAAACAACACCTTAATGTATTAATTTATTGCTCCATTTTAAATTTAAATCTTATAATTCCAAGAACATGCTCATGATTAATTTTAGCTATGTTTAATACTCATAGATTTTATTTTCAATATTATTCATAAGTGAATGTTTATCAAATTTAATCTTATCATGCTCATATGTATTAATAACTCTAATTATTTTTATTATATAATTTTGAAATTATTTTGTGGCTAAGTAAATCAAATTATTAATGTAATCATTCTCATGTAACTTGGTTTGACATACATAATCTTAGATATGTTATGATATAAATTTTTATATTCAATATTGATATGACACTAAAAATTCCACTAGTCGAAGCACAAATCTTGATGTCGAAAAAAATTTGATCCTAAGACGAAACTAACCCAGATCAAGCACTTAAAATTTCTTTGAAAACTTTGGGATATCAGTTGAATCCTAAATAGTTTTTAAATATAGAGTGTTTATGATCAAATCAAGTGTCTTGATGAGCCAGATCTAACAAGCCCAATATCTATTGATTCTGACTTCATTTGAGCATTTAAAAACTTAAAATACATGAGATGATCAAAGAAATCATTTCGAGCCGTTCGATGGAGTGTTTTGAGATTTTGACTACAATGTCTAAAATGTTCTCTCAGAATCTTATAAATAGGACCTCATTCTTGTCATGAAGGAGAGGAAAAAGAGGCCAAGCTAAAGAGAAGAGAGAGCTCTGAAGCTTGAAGAACCTCCAAGCATAATCGTTTACCCCGACGGTTGCCCACCACTACCGCTCCATCACCGATCATCGCCTCGCACTTCCCACCGTCGGCCACCGCCAGATCATCATCATCGCAACCACCCATGCTATGCCACCGCCACCACCACCGACACATTGCCATCATGGCTGACTATCGCAATAATTATCACTATCGGTCTCGCCATGCGTCACCGCCTTTTCGACATACCACCATTGGTCAACACATTGACCACCGCCGCCCTTTGGCCATATTAGCACACCACCGCCAAGCCACCACCGCTACATTAACTGGCGTGGGATCATCATTGAAAATCGCCATTCACTATCACCTTATCCAACCACTATTGCTAACTATCTGAGAGTTGTCACATGATTATGGGATTTCTATCGTCAGGCTTTCTCACATACAACTCTGTAATCCCGTTATCGAAAAAACTTAAACTTTGTACTCCAAAATAAATATATAGTGGAACATTTTTACTGCGTGATTTTTTTCCCTCTTTTCAAGATTTTTTACGTAAAAATTCTAGAGTTTCTCATTCTCTCTTCAAATATATGTGTGTGTGTTTTAATTTCTCAACAAAGCTAAGGCATAAAATTTTATTCTACCGCAACTGGGTTTCTAGCACACAACAATTTGACGCCGTCTGTGGGAAACATTCCCTTTACAACTTCACAATGGTTGATAATCTGACTATTATTGACCTCATTTTTAGAATGATCTATCAACCCCTCCATCTTAGACATAGGACTTTTCTTAGACTTTAAGAGTTCTTTAGTCTTAAGATACATCTAGTGATTAGGTGGACACTCAACCTAGCCATGAGACTGAAGAGCAAATATGAATAGGTCATACCTGGGTGTTAGAAAAATTTGCCTACCCTTAGCTTGAACCATTCCTCACCTTCCTTCAAGTAAAACCCCAAATCAATCTTATTTGATTTTCTCCAAGCTCAAATCAATGTCACATCATTGAAATCCATGATTGAAACCCATGAACGAAATTTCCTAAGTCCTTTAAAATTCTCTCTTAAAAGACTTATCTTAGATCATGATCAAACCAATTCAAACTTATGAGATTTTCTCATAATTTATTTATACTCTCATTTATGTTCACATATATAAATGAAATATAAATTCAAACAATCAAAAATACTTCCTAAAATCAAACTCAAATCCACTTAAAATTCAACCTAAATCTTTCAAGTCAAAATCTTGAACTTAGCCAAATCAACTTTAAATTAAGCCAAAATCTTGATTTTCTTTCATGATTCAATCAACCCTACAATCATAATTCAAATATAAATACAAACTTCAATCATCAAATCAAAATCCAATTCAAAAATCAAACCCCAAATCCATTCATATTCTTTCTTTGAATATGAAATTGTTAAATGGAACAAAACCTATTTGACTTCAAACCACTTGCAATTGGATTTATATTTTAATCATAAGTCCATATACAAGTTCAATCAAACTCAAATCAAGCTTTGACCAAGCCATTTGACCCACTTAGGCTCACCTAACCCAAAGTGACCTAAAGTACCCTTATGAGCCAAATTCTAATCCTAACCAAATTGGATTGAATCAAACTCACCTATGCCTCTCATCATGATCAACCATCATCATGGGATGAATCAATCAAATTGGGTCAAACCAAGTCAAACCTAAGGGTTGACCAAGTCAACCCTTAGCCAAAATGAAACTTAACATAATCAAAATTCATCATAGGCCAAATTAATTGAAACCATTGATCTAAGTTTATTCATGAACCAAGTTTGAACTTAACCAAGTCAACATTTGGGCCTAACCTAACCCAATTGGCCACTTGACCTAAAAGTCAAAATGTGTCAAAACTTGATCTAAGCCAAATTGATTGAAACCAATGGGTCAAGTTCATTCCAAATCACTTGTTGAACTTGACCAAAGCCTCAATTGGCTAACTAAACCTAACCTAACCCAATTGACCTTGAACCCAACTTGACCTAAAGGGGTCATGTTGAGCCCAATTCAAAATTAACCAAATTGATTGAAACAAAGATATCAATCCATTTCATATGACTAACCAAACCTAAACCTACCCATGAATAAAATAGGTCAAATAACTTGACCCATTTGACCTAAATGAAGTCATATGAGCCAAACACAAAAGTTTACCAAAAAGAATCAAACTAAAGCCACCAAAACATTTCAATGATCATATGAACTTGACCCAACCTTTGGTTTGACCCAATTTAACCAATTGATCAACTTGATCCAAGTTGACCCATTTTGACCTAAATGGGTCAACATGAGCCAAACCATACCAAATGAATTCCAAATCCAATGAAACTTGGCCAAACCCATTTTCTCAACATACCTAACATATTCAAATTCAAAAATTAGCCAAATGACCATTCTACCCCTAGACCATAGAACAAATTTTGGTCAAATCTACTTGATACCTTCTTAATAGGTCAAGTAGACCCTATGGAGGGTGGTCCACCCAACCCAATGGGTTTAGGTTAGCCCAAATTGACCCAAGGCCAAAATTGAGCACATGGCTCAAATTGGCCATATGGAAAACTTCCCTCCACTCATTTTGAAGCACATGGGAGGTTACCACTCCACTCCCTATCCCATACTGACCATGTGGCAACTTCTAACGGCTCTAACAACCCCTTCAATCTTGGTAATTGGATCAAAATGATAAATAATGTTTTGGTCATCCGATTTCCATAGGGGGAGATATACTCCCCCTAATTCACTTCAAATCTCATATCCTCACTCGATTGAGTGTTAAAGAGTCATGGAACCATCTTAGAGTGATCCTAAGCTCTCTAAAAGGGATTTATATTTGGCATTTCTCGATTTTCATCCTTTGAAAATAGGGGGGTCCATTGAATCCAAAACTCCCTCTACACTCAAACTCCACCAAATTCTCTTTGCACGCTCCACTAGAGGGCCAAGTCGAGCTTGCCTAAGCTCTCTCTCAAGTGCTAAAGGCAAGGGGAGGTCAAATTCCATCAAAGCCAAGGGAGCTAAGGAGGGGTTGGTCCATAGAGCAAGCTACTCAACCTCAGGAGCTAATACTTTTATCACAACTTCGTCTCAACCAGATGAAGATCCTCCAAGGGAATCGAGTGTCGGTGATCACCTCCGGTGAGATTAGGCATTTTTCGATCACTAAACTCTCTGGGTATTGGTCCTTTGTGAAAGAAAGTTTAATGGCATGAAGTTTCAACCGTTGGATGTGATCTACATTGCTTGATGATGGTGTGTGCAAGATTTTAGCCTAATCCGAGCTCAATCGAGCTTGAATCTTGCTCTAGAACATGGATGGCCTTAATGGTTCACAATGCTTAGTAGGAGTGAATCTCTCATCCATCCATGCATTTTGAAGGACGGTCGAAATCAAACACGCTTAGATCTGATTTAATCCTAGACATCTGATCCTTGATTGGACAACTGAGGCTAAAGCGCCTAGCACCGCCACCATGCGGTGCTATGACGTGACACTTAAGTTACCACTTGCGCGCCAACGCATGGAAAGCATCTCTAACTTAGCCATTGCATGTCATACCATGTATTAAGGGATTTAATTAGCGTTTAAATAATTCTAATTAACCTTATAAACTTCAAAAATTCATATCTCTCTAAAGAAAAATAAAAATAAAATGAGGTGAATTGCCACTGAAAGATAATATAATCTAGAATATTTTAAAATTAGTTTTAATGAATTTTGAATTGTATCATTCTTTGATTTTGGGTTTTATTAGAAATCTTAATGTGTTAATTACTTCCTAATTAATCCACTAATTAATCTCAAATTTCTTGGGTATATTTTTGGGGATGAACCTCCTAGAAATTTTTTGGGATTTATTGGTGGCTTAATTAGGGGAATTGCTAATTCATTTTCTAATTACCCCCTTTATGTAATTAAGGATAATTAAGGGTTCAATTAGTGTTTTAATCCCTTATTGAAGTTGATTAAGGTTTTATCCAATAAATAGGAGGTTTAGAGAATAATTTTGGGGCATTTTCCCTAAGCTATTCTAAACCCCATTTTCTTTCTTAATCTTCTTTTAATTATGGGCAATTCATTAACTACCCTCTTAATTAATTTCTATAAATTCTAAAATCTTCCAGAACTTAATTAATCTACTTTGGGTAGATGCTTAGGTGTTCAAGAGCCTAAGATCAATTAAGAAAATCAAAGCTCAACTCATATGTGTGAGGGGTGTTTTGAAATTACTTAAGTTAATCATGAGTTAAATTACATTAGGCCCTTTTCTTCCTAGGTGTATTGCAAATTTAAATTCCTTGTAAGGTTTTATGTCATCTCATTGGCTCATTATTATTTGGTTAACTATGTTAAGGTGGTATAAGTAATGGTTAATTAATATACTTAATTCATACCTTAACCTAATCGAAATATAAAATGAATCTAATCATCTAAAAATTGAACAAAAATGTCAAACACATGTGGGAATGGGTTATGAACAGCAAACTCAACTCAAATTTTCAAAATTAAATCAAATTCAAAATGAAATAAAAATCATATTAAATAAACTTTGATTTACTTTAAGCTTTCTTATTTCATAAGATTATCTTTACTATTTAATTAAAGTTATTGTGTTTATATGCTTTCATTACTTTAGATCTTTCCTAACATGCTAAGCATATGTGTCATATGGTTTCATGCATCCATGCTTTTCAAAAATCAAGTTTAAAATGAAAATGTTTACTTTATGTCAAATTGCATGTGTTGGCTAAAGTAATAATATGAGTGGCTATTATCACTATTAAATTCAAATTATTTTAAAAATATATGAATCAATTATCAAAATTGAAAGTGTGTTACTTATATCTTAATTATAAGTTTGCATGTGAATAAAATATAAAGATGTGCTTAGTGTAGGTTTTCCTTATCTTCTCTTTTAGTATGGTTTTGAATAGGATTTGGCAAGGTGCATGGTTCATTTGAAAAGAATCAAACACTTGCCTAATTTCATATCCTATTCATTCCTATACTATTACTTAAGAAGGATACCTATGCTTGCACATATAAATTGCATAAAAAAATAAATCAACTAATACAAAATTTAGTGGACAACCCCGAGCTTGCAAGACTTTAAGTAACCCTAAGTAGGTTTTGTACCTTACACCTCTGGTTAATAATGGAATTGTACTCACTTATGTCTTTCTTACCTTCATGTGTTCATGTGAAAATTGGATAAGAAATCTCTTTTCTACTTAATGAAAATCTTACATCATAAATTTCCAAATTTTCTTAAATGAATTACTTAGCATGCATCATAAAGTGTGTTAAACATTTTCATTTGTGTGTATAGATATACTTAGGGCTCATTCATATGCATGTTATACATGTTGGGAAAGAAATGAAATGATGTATGTTTTGTGAATTTAGTTCATTTTATTTAATCTTAAAATGTCTTTCTTTTTGAATCGGTTTGTTTAGAATTTATCTAAACTTTGGATTAATTAAAACACTTAATTAAAACATTCACAAAATAAAACCAAAACATGAATCCATTTTAGAAATTACTTAGGTTAGGAAAGGAAAGAGAAGTTCTCTTCTCTTTCTCTCTCTTTATAACTTAGTAATTAATTGTAGGATTCATTTGAACCTAATCAAAACATAAAATAAAATCAACCTAAAATAACTAAATCACTTAAATGAAACCCTCCTCTAAGTTGAACATGCTTCACACTTAGAAAATTCTAACTTAAATCCATAACTAAGCATACCACACAAACCTCTAAAGCACACACATTAGACTAGGTCACCACTTCTAGCTTTATATTATGGTGGTGCATTATTTGATGCTTGCTTTTATTTTGTGATATATATTTTAGACTAGATATTAGAATGTATGTACGTAGAATGAATGATAGGGCGATCTTAGTCTAACTATTATCTTCTGCGGGGGATTGAGCTTAAGGGGCGTTGTAATAAATAAAAATATAAATGTTTTTGTTGTGTAGGTGCTTATACCCCCAAACATAATCTAATAGGCTAGGTGGACTTAGTCACCCATGTGTGGAGTGATAAGTCCAATATACATGCTTGGGATTTGGTGGTTTGTTTAGCTAACCTTTATTTTGCAGGTGTTAATTAGATTTACTTTTCCTTTTCATGTTAATTTTTATAATTAGGATTTTATAATGATTATTATGGGGATTAGGGTGAGCATTGGTCATAAGATCTCATCTTATGCACCATGTGAAGCCTTTGGAGCATCCACCTTCCAACCATCCAAAAGAAATAACCAAAGAAGAAAGAAGAAAAGAAGAATAAAGAAGAATAAAGAAGAAAAGAAGAATGAAACAATGAAGCTTGAAGACCCCCATAACAATGAATTCCTTGCTTAATTGTATATAAATTCATTGTAATCCAGGTTGTATAAGGGTAGAGCTCACCCAATTTATTTTAGGTTTGGTGGTACCCAATGCCTCTTATTCTTTTTGTGATTAGCTTTATAAATTGATTGATGATTTGTTTAGTTTCTACATTAAGTGACATCCTTTTCCTAGTTTCTTCCTTGCTTTATGTATAGCCTAGATGTGGATTAGGATCTAAGGAAAAAATAAATCTTTTGCCAAATTTAACAATTTAAAACTAAAAATAAAGAACTCATAACCTCATCTAAAGCTTAGGCTAAAATCAAGATAAAAGAATTAGCAACCCCTTAGTTGGATGAGCACTTCTTTTATAACTTCATACATAAATGCATATTATTTTCACTTTATTTAAGGGCTTCCACCTTTTCTAGAGAAATTTGGCTTGACCTTTGAGAGCTATGGTGGAAACACACCTTCTCCCTTCTCGTTGATTTTAGCTAATAATCTCATTTCATGCATTAAGCATATGAATCCTATTAGCTTGAGTCAAAATGATTGTCCAAAAATAAAAATAAAAATGAAATCTAAATTGCATTAGAGTTAGGTCATTTGAAGCATGTCTTTACATGATCTAGTCTCTTTAAGGAGTGAGTTTAAGGACTTAGTCACTTCTAAATAAATAACAGCCCAACTATCTTGCATAAAGCATATGACTTGCCTACATGAATTTAAAATCATAGGAGGAGTTAGTTGGAAGCCACCCCTGTGGTTGTAAGTTCATGTAGTCGAGTGGTTTGTCCTCTCTTGTGGAGGCAAACCAGATACCCATTTTTCACCTTAGATTTAGGTTGCACTTTCGGCCCTCACCAAAGCTCCGTAGATTTAGGTTCTGAGATTACTTCTCCCCTTTGTGGACCATAAGCATTTATCCTCACCTCTTAGGCATTTCCTTAATCTTGCGTTATGGAATCATAAGTCCTAAATTTTTAATAAAAAATTCAACTCAAACAAATTAAATCAATTTTAAAAATGTAAAGCCCAACCATAGGATAGTTTAAGGTGCTCGCAAGGTTTCCTAAAATCATTGGCATCTCCTACTTATCTTTCTTTTGGCTTCGATAATAACTCCCTCTCTTTAATCAATCCCATTTGATCTTTTAAAATAAACTAATCGATTGATAGTCCTACCCTATTGAAAACTTTGGAGACAGTGATCATTTACCTTAATCGAGAGTATTCCTAAGGGATCTTGTCCCTTAGGATGTAATTAACTATGGGGGCTTGCCCTTGTAGGGAACTTAACGAACCTGGTTTAAAATAAACCTTGATTTACTTTTTTATATAAAGTAGGAAAGAATCTATGGTACATATGCAGACCCATTGCCCTTAGGAGTCTTTATTCAGGGGATTAGGTCATTTATAGTGTGGTGACTTCTATCTCTCGAGATAGTACACCTCTCCTAAATGTCAGACCCGGTCACCTTAATAAGAACATCTGTGAATCTACGTGATGTCCCAATAAGGTGTATATTCTTTTATATATTTTTATTTTCATTTATCCTTTTTTCCCAAAAGGGGGAGGGGATAGATGAAGGCAAGAAATATTTAAGAGAATATAAAATTTTTCACCACAGATTTTTCTAAGGACTCCGCTATGGATGGTTACTCTCTCCATCTTTGGTAAATGATCATTGCCTTCTAGTATCGATAGTGGGTTTGTACTTTGGTATGAATCTGAGGCTATCTTTCTTTCTGTTGGCACTTAGCTTACTTCATTCTTAAGTTGAGTTAGTGAACATCCTTAGGCTTTAGGACCTCACCCCGTGTTGGTCTTAAAACTCTCGTTGGGTTCGCTAATCGATAAAAAATAAAAAAGATCTAAAATAAAAAGAAAAACATTTAAAGACTTTCTTCTTGTCATTTTTTTATGATAAAGAAAGGTTCATTCTAAAATAATAAAGATAAAATAAATTTTCCATAAGAACTTTGCTTTTCAGAAAAGCACCCTTTCAAAAATGCACATAATAAAATAATTTCCACAAAATTTTATCACCCTCATTTAAAAATTCTCATAATTATTATGTAGGAATTCTTTTAAAAAAAGAATGAAACTAACAATCTTTTCCAAAAGCACAAATGAATATCTTTCTTCAATTCATTATTGATGAAGATTTCATTTTCAAAATAAAATGAACAATCATCTTTCCAAAATTCAAAATCAAAATCAAAAATAAGATTTTAAAAAAAAGCAGACATAAACCTTTCCATTCAATATGCCCACACCTATTGAATGGAAGTTTCATTTTGAAATAAAACTAAATTTTTTAAAAGCACATATGAACATCTTAATTCAATATACCCAAATTTATTGAATGAAGATTTCATTCCTAAATAAAAATAATATCATTTGGAAATCCCACTTAAACATATCTCGTATATGATTAAGTTGGAATTCCTTCTTTCAAAAAGCAATAATCACAAACAAAATAAAATGTTTACATTTCAAAAGTAAGATTGACCTCCACTCATACATACCCAAATTTGTTGAATGGAGGTCCTCTTTTCAAAACTAAAACTTAACAATCATATTTTCAATTTTCAAACACATTTGGAACCTCATTTAGCATACTCAAATTTTCTAAGTGAAGTTTCCAAATTCAAAACCAAAATTTTCAAACACATTTGGAACCTCATTTAGCATACTCAAATTTGCTAAGTGAAGTCTCTAAATTCAAAACCAAAATTTTCAAACACATTTGAAACCTCATTTAGCATACTCAAATTTGCTAAGTGAGGTTTCCAAATTCAAAACCAAAATTTTCAAACACATTTTGGAACTTCATTTAGCATAATCAAATTTGCTAAGTGAAGTTTCCAAATTTAAAACCAAAAATTTTCAAGCACCTCTGGAACTTCATTCTTTAGCATACCAAATTTGCTAAGGAGAAGTTTCCATTTTCAAAACCAAACTAAATCAAAAATTTTGGAACACATCTTTTGGAATTTAATTTAGCATACTCAAATTTTCTAAGTGAAATTTCCATTTCACAAAACTAAGTGAGACTTCATCTTTAGCATACCTAAATTTGCTAAGTGGTAATTCTAATTTCCAAAATCAAACAACAATTCAGCAAAAAGAAACTACTATTTTCCAATCACTTTACTTAGCATACCCAAATTTGTGAAGTAAAAACACCAAATCAAAAATAAAATCAATTGACCCTTACTTTAACATACCCAAATTTGTTAAAGGAAAGGGTCCTCAAACCAAAATCTAAATTCAAACAAACATGAACTTATGGAAGCATCAATCTCAAAATATTTGAATCCATCTTTCAACATACTCAAATTTGTTGAAGTTGGATTCATATTCAAAAATTCCTCTCTCAATAAAATTTCTAAATCTTCTCAAATCCATTTGAACCCCACTTAACACTTCCAAGATGTTGGATGTGGGTTCAAATTTTCAATTCAAATTCAATAATCAACAAAGACAAAAATCTAATCCAAGCTCATTTCCTATTGTAGATTCTCACCATCACATGCATGTACGCTGGCTTGATCTAAATTGGAAGGTTCACAAAAATTTGTTTTCACTTTCCCTCATGGCATGGATTTTGGCTTTGGACCAGGCCAACTTCCCCCAATTGGATCAACACCTTATCCATTTTGATAGGGGATTTGAGGGAGTGAGGATTACATGTGAGGGCACCCCTCACTGTCGAGGGATTTGGTCGAAAGTCGATCATCCGTGATTGATCTACCTTCGATTCTAACATCTCCTCATTAAAAAAGAAAAGCATTCCCATAAGCTTCAAAGTACGGCCAGCACCCAGCCACCCCTATGGTTTCTGCGCCCAATGAGGGCTAGCCCTCTCATCAGCATTCTCTGCAGGCTCCCTTGACTCGTGGATTGCTTCCCCTACTTTTGAGTATGGTCCTAGCTCTCACTCTTCCCATCCTACCAGAACACAATGAAGGAACACAAACTACATGATCAAGTGATATCACACCAGGATTGCTAAGGAGATGGAGGTAGTTGCCCGTTCAACTGTTGAGGGGTTTTTCATTTTGACTTCACCACTGGTTATAGCAAATCAGTTTCATTCTCTCTCTAGGTCAGACAGAGATAATGTTAGGAGGATTCACACATCACCTCCATTAGTGGTCCAAAGACATCGCCATCAGTAGGATGTCGATGCCGACCTCCGGCCTTTGCGCCAGTTGGTGAGCTTACA
Organism: Cymbidium sinense; assembly: GCA_021442155.1. Lineage (NCBI taxonomy): Eukaryota > Viridiplantae > Streptophyta > Magnoliopsida > Asparagales > Orchidaceae > Cymbidium > Cymbidium sinense. The sequence continues at coordinate 99,766,936 of CM038226.1, read as the reverse complement.
ACGCTCGTGAGTCCGAGCTTTTTAATTTGAAATCCTTTATCCTCCGTAGTGTGGGGAACCATATTCGTCAGGAGAGAGCCAGAGAGGCCTATACATCTACTCACATTACCTGTAGGGAGAGGCGAAGGTTCAGTTGTCAGTCGGCAGCCTTCACACTTGTTGATTTTCTAGCTCGATGTGCTACCCGTGCTAACCTACAGAAAACATCTTGCTTATTGGGACCAGTCATCACAGGAGGATAGCTCCTATTCATAGAGAGTTAGTGGTGTCTCCACCACACCACTCTAATCCCCCCCTCCCTCCGCCATCACCAGTCCACGTCACATCATCTCCAATTCCATCAAAGGCCATGAAGGCCATATCCGGGAGAAGCACTGCTGGTGATCCGCACCAGGGATCCTACTCCACCTACACCGCCTATTATGGTGAGGCCAAGCTCTCCTGTTTGACTTCTACCCTAGTAGTGGTGTGGAAGGAGTGGCGACCCCAAACCATAGTGGTTGTCCCTTCACCAACTCCACCAATCCAGATGGTAGAAGTTATTTCAGAGGCAGCAGATGATAGCCCAGCTACACCAATGATAGTGGAACCTCTTAGGAATGTCACCCCTCTCATAGCTAGTGATAGCCAGGAGTGTCTCTCATCTAGTGAGTACATACCTCATAGGATTGACTCCCTAAGAGTAGGCGAGGTCTGGTGCCTCTCAGTGCATGACAATTATCACACCGATCAGTCGAGATCATTTATTCCTATTCAGATCGATCATTCTCTAGAGGAGATAGTAGCACATTATCTTAGAGAAGAAGGAGATTTTTGATTGGTCGACTAGAGAAGAAAGTTGATCCCAACAAAGATGATTTGTTGGGAGATTTAACCGAGTGTATGGTAGATAAGAGAATCTCTTCGTGAGAAGCCATGGAAGGTGATGAGAGATTGAAAAGACACCCCAAGCCCAACACCGACATCAATTAGCGTAAAGATGAAAGAGATAGATGGCATGAAAAGAGGACTTATTAGAGTTTTAGTACTCAAATAAGCCCCAATTCATCCTACTACAAATGACATTAGTTGAAGTTAGTGCATGTCTTGGACCCAGCCAAGACATTACCTCCCATTGCACAAGATAGCACTAGCATGAATAGGAAGGTAGTGAAAAGTACCTCCATATAAGAAAAATACATCAAATCCATGATTAAGCAGCGAGTGAAGGAAGCATTGGCTCAAGCCTAGGGAGGATCATCGGTTCCAAAGGGTATACCTTACCTAGAGGAATTCGATTCAATCCAATATCCCAAGGGTTTCATACCACCTTCCTTCAAAAGCTTTGATGGTAGTGAAAACCCAATGCAAAGATAGCACACTTCGGTTGTTGCAACCATGACACTTTACTTTTCTCGCTCATTAAGAACCTAGTAGGATTGCTTGATTGGTATGTTGAACTCCAATGATTCAATAAAAGACATTTCGAAGTTAGAGCAAATATTTATCAAGAGGTTTGCTGGAGCTTAGCAAAAGGTTACTGTATGTGATCTCATTGTAGCACAACAATACCTAGGTGAGTCTCTTACTGATTATATTCTCCGATGGTATAACCTGAGTATGAAATGTGAGCCATAGCTGTCTGAGTAGCATGCCATTTAGATTTTTTAAAGAATATTCATGGCTTGATTGCCTTCATGCTTAAGGGCTTCACTATCAAGACATTTGAGAAGCTAATCAACAAAGCAGCTAGTCTACAAGGAGAGGCCAAATAATTTCCTTTTCAAGACAGTTGCCTAAAGAAAAGTTGCAAAAGGTCTATGAGAAGAAGTTAGGGCAGTGACAGCGGTAGATAAGGGGAAGCAGCTAGCTAAAGATCAGTTTGAGAGACCACAACCTTAGCAGCCTCCACCTCCTTTGTCATCATCGTAGCTCTACCGCCTCCACAAAGAACCTCCACTGCCAGCCCACCGCCTCAACCACATACCACCAAAGAATAGTGGCATACTCATAGTCGGTGGTTATGGTCCCCTACTCTTTTAGATAAGCTTAACAAACCTTATTCATTTAAGAGGGAGGTAATCAGGAAGATCTTTAAGAATCTCTTAAAGAAGCCTAATTTTTAGCTACCTGAGCTTAGGAGACTAGAGGAAGTAGGCAAAAGTCATGATCCAAACTTTTGCACTACCACTGTATGTTAGGCCATGTTTTAGAGGATTGCTTCACATTCAAAGATTGCCTTGAACATAGTTTCAATACTGGTGTTGTAGTTATCCCAAAGGAATACCTTGTGGAACAACCATCCAATTCCATTAAGGTAATCCTTGGGGATACATGTGATCCTTCCAAAACCAAAGAAAGATGGGATATTTCTTTATCCAAAACCTCTAAGAAGATCGTCCAGAAGATCAAGAAGCCTTCCTTGCACTGAGTCAGCTCAAACCTCCAACATCAAGGAAGGTTTGCAAGTTGCCAAGGCTAACTCGAGGAAAGGGGGAGCTCAATAGTAGCATCAACATGTGTCGGTCCGAGATAGCCATTAGCACACCATCAGAGTCCACCTCCACTTTAGTGCCACCGGTGACTTCTTCTACTTATTAGCTCTTCTTCTACTAGTAGAACTCTTGTATCGATGGATAAAGGCATCAAATCCCTTACCCCACTCACTTTACTTGATTTTTACTTTGTACCTCCAAACAAATCCAAGAAATTGAAGAATAAAGCTAGTTTGAATTACATATGTGTCACTTCTAATGGGTTGTCTTTTTCTATTCCTAATGATAACTCTTCAAGTCAAAATAACTATAACAATTTTGATCTTCCTCTTTCGATTGAGTTGGACTTTCCCTCGAATACTATGGGTTCACCTCTTGAGATAGACTTGGAATCATCCGATTAGAGGGTCCCATAGGAGAAGTTATAGGTGAGCGATGTGCAAGTAGAACCTTCCATTACACAAGAGATCACCAAAGTCAACCTCCGTAGTCAGGTTCTACCTCCAGGCACCTCAAGATAGAGAGAAATAAGTCATTGGTATAGAGGATCGAGAAGCCCCTTTATAGGATACTCCAGCCTTGGATATGCTTGTGGAGGTCTAGCCCAAGGTGGACTATAATGTCCTCTCTCATCTAAGAAAATTATCATATATGCTAAGCATATATGATGCCCTTGTCTTATCCGAAAAGATGAGGGAATCACTAATCAAGGCTCTCCTTGATCTTGAGGTATGTTTAGCTCAGTTGACTGCTATAGGTGAGGAGGCACATTATACAAAAGAAGCTTAGGGGATCACCTTCACAGATGAAGACCTTCTTTTAGGGGACTTGGAGAACAACCATCCTCTCTACATCACAGTTGACATGGACAGGTTCAGACTTGCCAGAGTTCATGTTGATCCAGGTGCATCAGTGAATATTATGAGTCTAAAGACCCTTGCCTATTTGAGGATCGACATCTCCATACTCTGAGGAGATTAGATGATGTTGAGATGATTCAATGAACAAGGTGAGCGGGCTTTAGGTTCTATAGTGTTACCTTTGGAGATAGGTGATTGGAAGACTGAAGCCAAGTTTTACATTTTTAATTTGAATACTTCATTCACTACTTTTCTTGGTAGGCCTTGGATACATCAAAACAAGATCATTCCATCCTCCCTCCATCAGTGCATCAAGTTCAGAAAAGATGGGATTGAATACCGTGTCAATGGAGATGAAAAGCCATATGCAGTTAGAGAGATTGAGATTTATGAGGATACGACCTACTATCTTCCTCAAAACACCCTTTCTCATGAACTTGGACAAAATTCAAATTCAAAATCAAAAGAAAAAGGAAATGAAGGAAAACAAAAGCTGAAAGAAAATGAAAAGAAAAATGAAATCCAAGTGAACAAGAAAGGGGAATTGGAGAAGAAATAAATCCACATATCACATTCCACCCACAGTTCATTCCATCATATGGATATGTGGGTAGGATGGCTCAACCTCCACTAGGTAGAGGCAGAGGTAAAAAGAGAGGATAGTTCAGAGGTGGAAGACCCCTGGTTGGCCATCCAAGGTCATGTTCGTTCATAGAGTACCCTACTATTCACATAGACTTGGAATCCTCGGGATGAGTCTAATGTGATTAGTATACCAGCCAACCCCTCTCAGAAGGTTACATTGGAGGTGACTTTCAATCCAGACAGACACGAAGATTAGGCCTCTAGACAAAGCAAAGTATTCGAATCAAGTTTGTGTGAAACTATTAGGCAATGGTTGGGAACCTTAGCTCTAACCTCACTTACATCTCAAAAAGTTGAAAGTTTGGTAGTTAAGGAAGTCCCTAAGTCTTCTAATGACATGAAGCCGAAGAGATTCTTTTTGGGATCATCATTCTCAAGTCTTGAAGTTGATGTAAAACTTAAGGAGGATTCATTTAAAGAATTAATGGAATTACCATTTGACTTTTACTCGCCTTGTGTTCATAATCTTATATAGAAAAGTTTAGTTCCTCATACAAGTTCCAAGCACAGATCAAAGTACTTTGAAAAGCTATGGAATATTATAGGCAGGGAAGCACAATCAAGAGCAGGACTAGGATTCGGTATAGTAGGTTCAGTTGATGACGATGATTATTGCTTAGTTGTTACCAATCATTTGGAGTCTGATAAGTTCTTTTCACACAACATTAACTCTTATGAGAATGTGTGTTTAGAAATCTCAGATGATCTAGATGATCTCCAAATCAAAGAGGCACCAGAATTTGAAGAAGAGATTCATTAATTGATAAGCTTAAAGAAATCAACCTCGGGATAGAAGAAAATCCATACGACGTACATCGGTTCATTGAATGAAGAAGAAACCAATGACTTAGTTAGGCTATTGAGTTTAAGACTACTTGAGTTATGAAGAGATGCCTAGATTATCTCTAATGTAGCGGTCCACAAGCTAGCAATAGATCCTAACTACCCAAGCAAGCTCCTAGATTCATGCGATTAGAAATTGAACAATAGGTCATTTAAAGTCAAGAAATTGATCGATCTTTGGTTTCATCGGGGAAGAAAAATCTATACGGTTAGCTAGTGTCGTCCAGTTAAGAAGAAGAATGGCCAAATTCATATGCATCAATTTTTAGGGACTTAAATAAGGCATGTCCTAAGGATGAGTTTCTCTTCCTATACCGAGTTAATGGTGGACATTGCCTCATCTCATGCAATTTTCTCTTTCATGGATGGGTCATCGGCTATAAATCAAGATGTCTCCGAAGATGAAAAAAATATTACTTTGAACCCGATCAAAATCTTCTTATAGGGTCATGCCTTTCTTAAAATCTTTGGTGCTACCATATGGGCCATGACTCAATCTTCAACGAACTCATCCATCATCAGATTGAGTGCTACGTTGATGATATAGTAGTCAAGAGCAGAGAAAAGGAAGACCACCTCTTTGACTTGAGAGTAGTTTTTGAATGGTTAAGATAATATAACCTTGAAATGAATCCCCTGAAGTCTGCATTTGGGAGTAGCTTCAGAGAAATTCTTTGGGTTTGTTGTTTGACACTGAGAAATAGAAATAGATCCTAAAAAGATTAAAGCTATCTTATAAATGCCACCTCACGAGTTTAACTCAGCATGAGATCCTTCCAGTGGTGACATATCCCAGATGCTTTATCTCAACTACTGGAGATGCAAGCCATTTTCGCACTTGTCAAAAGGATGCCAAGTTCAAGTGGGATGATAAGTGTTAGCATGCCTTTGAAGACATCAGTAGTATTTGGTGAAGCCGGTTCTAGCGACCTATATCCGGGCAAACCACTCATCCTACACATTGGATGACTCTCTTGGCTGTTGGCCCAAATGATGAAGGGAAGGAGAATGCTCTACTACCTCGGTCATTCGATCCTGTTGAAGTGAACTACCACCTATTGAGTTGCCTAACTTTGATCTTTGCTTCCCAAAAGCTACATTATATGCTTTCTCAGGTGAACTTGATCTCAAATAATCCAGTAGTATCTCATGACAGCCTATCATTTGGCATGATGGTCCATGATTCTCTCACAGTTTGATATCACATTGTACCCTCATGCGGTAAAGGATGCACTAATTTCTTAGCACACCACTTCTGATTCTCCGCTTAGTGATGATCTCACGATGAACAAATCATGAACTTAGGGGAGGCCCGACATAGATGATATGTATTTTGATGGTGCAACTTCTTAACACAAGGGCCATGATCATTCTCCAAGAAAGGTAAGGGTAGAATAGTTCTTCTAACTCCAGATGATGTGATGAGATTCTCATACTATCTTTTCCCCTGCACCAATCAAAATATGAGGCTTTGATTATGTCTAGGTTAGCCATCACTCGTGTCAAGAGCATCAACATCTTTGAGGATTCTCGGTTGGTCATCAACCAGTTGCGGGTCTACAGTTCTCAAACCAAGCTTCATTCATTACAAGTATACCATGAGCTTTAAATTCACAGTCACCATCTACAAGGTTCCCGAGAGAACGATGGATGCTTTGGCCAAACTTGTTAGCAGGAGTATGGAAGATGAGTCCATTTCAATAAGGGTCCAAAATAGACAGTCCTCTTATTGATGTTGAACTCATGAGACTTTCTCTTGAAAGGGAGGTTTCATTGCCAAAATGGAGAGTTGGATTGGAGACAATAATTACTTGACGAACAAACTACACCTCGAGAAAAGTCACTGAGTGAAAACTCTCTCATCTATATGCTCTTTGACAATGTGGTTTATTTAGACAAACCCATGGCATTATAATCAGGTACACATGTGAGCATCAATTTGTCTGAAGATGAAGATCAAGACGGATATACTAGCCTTGATGATTACATGTGCATGGATGTAGCTAGGAGATACCATCGTAGGTACACGGTGTGGTCCACCAACATTCTCTACATTATTATATTCATTGAGTGTTGGGGGTCATTGTAGTTGATCGATCCCTTCTTAGGGGCATCATTCATCTTAAACACCACTACTTTTCCAAGTGGGTGAAAGCCATCCACTCGAGAGGTCACATGATGTGCTTCTTTTTAGGAACCATATCATATATATAGGTTGGGGTGCCTCGATGAATTATATCGATAATAATGGTACTACATTCAAACCTGAAGATCACTTTGCCGGAAGACGGTATAGATTGGACTCACCATCTACTATCTCCAAGAAAATGGCAAAAGCATTCAACAAAACTCTCATCCGGATATTGAAGAGACTCTTGATGACAACAAGCGATAGTGGGGTTAGTTGAAGCTTTGTGGGTACTGCACCAAACTCAACTTCTACCCCATTTTCCTTTGGTGTATGGGTCCATTATTCTACTTTTAGAAGTTCAACTCCCATCACTAAGGATAGCATTAGGTAACAAGATCACTATAGAGCAGAATGCAAAGTTGCACTTAGAAGAGCTCGAAGGTTTGGAGGAGAGTCTCCTATGGGCATGCTAGAACCTCGAGTTATACAAGGCTAAAATGATTCAATCTCACAACAAGCTAGTCCTCTCTAGGTCTTTTCGAGTAGGAGAACTTGTGTTAGTTCTAAGGAGACCAATTATTGCCCATCGAAAGATGGGAGGCAAGTTTGAACCCACTTGGGAAGGCCCTATGTCATAGAAGGCCTACCAAGGAGGATCTTATCGACTTATTGATTGTAAAGGGAACACGGCTTCCAATTAATGGGCTCTATCTAAGAAATATTACCCATGAAATAAATCATGTTTGAAAATAATTATTAAAAGAACAAAAATTTGATTCATTCATCAAATCTTCTCTTCTTTGAAGTTATTTGCTTGTCTTAAATCTGGTGCGTGTTTAGGGTAGGTGTAAGAGTCCCCAGTGGCATCTATCCCTCTTTCACAACACAATCTCCTGCTATTAGAATAGGTGTAAGAGAACAGAGGCATCCTATTTGATTAGCACAACTAAGTTAGGTGTGAGAGAACAGACATCTTAGTGGGAATTGTTTGCATCCATGGCACCATTTCATCAAAACCCTAGTGTTTAAGGTAGGTGTAAGAGTCCCCAGGCATCCTATTCTTTTACACATGCATAAACACAAATCTTTTATCTTAGCTATTTTGATGTGGGAGCAAGCCCCTACTCACTCATTAGTACTCGGTGGGGTCTACATCTACCTCTAGTATGTCACCCGTGGTCACTTGTTTGGAAGATGAGTCCCAAGCTTTCTTCTAACTTGACCATTGTAAACCAATGAGTTGTTAGTATGGTAGTCTTCACTACGATAAGCTACCTCATGTTGATCTTTTTAAGAAGATGTGAGTAGCTTTCTTCTTAAATTAATCATCATGATCTAACTAGGTCGAGTATATTTGAGGTTTAGGATAAGTCCCCAGAGGCTCCTTTCCTCTTGACTATGTTTGAGTTGATATAAGTCCCCAGTGGCATTTACTCAGTAGTTCTTGGATAGCACTTCGAGCCAAAGAGACTATCCCAACAATGTTCTATAGAGGAGGATAGTCCCCAGCTTTCTTCTAGGTTGATTATTAAATGAGCACCTTAGGTTGGTTGATGTTGCTATCTGATGGCTCACCCGGTGGATACACCACTCTTGGCGATATGAGTCCACTTTCTCCTTGAGTTGGACCACTAATACCTAGTCATTTTCTTGATTTTGGATTAAGCCCTTGGCCCATCCCGCGGGTACTCTATTTGGATCATGTCCTTTGACCCCATTTAGACACTACTGGGTTACTTTTGGATTGGACGGTCCCCTTTCCTAGTAGCCACCTCTGTGGTTGGAGAATTTGTTCAGTGGATGCAAATTCTCCCTTGGTTCAGTAAATTTGAGATAGGTCTAGGTTGATATAAGCTCCTTCTCAGTTTGATCCCTCGCAAACTAACAGGGTCCATGATAAAATAAACTAAACAAATAAATAAAAAATATTCACTTGTGGATTAGGAATTCAAGCCCCCAAAGGGCTCCTTTTCCCAAGCATCTATCTTTAGAGGCGGTCGGCGAACTCCCTATAGGAATTGCCGACTACGGAGATAAATCCCGGGTGGCCTCACTCATAGTCACCCTTAGGTCGGGTTCAATCTATTTTTCCATAAGCGGTTACCCACAATCATTCCGCTTTGGAAGATGTAAGGCATGATGCATTCTTTCTAGCATGATTGTCACAAAAGCGACCCTAGGTCGGGTTTGATTTGTTGCCCAAAGCAACCAATCACCCAGTGGTCTTTTCTAGTGGAAGATGTGAGTCCCTGAGCTTTCTTCCCTTGAATTGATCATTGCAAACCGAAAGGCACTCCTTTGGTCGGATAGTTCTCCCATCGGTGGGAAGCTACTCCCTTTGGTTGATAAATGAGATAGGTCTAGTGATAAGCTCCTTCTCAATGTGATCCATCGAAATCAACAAAATCAAAATAAATAATCTAAAAATGAAATTAATCTTGACTACCTTTGAGTTGATCTAAGTCCCCTGACATTCACTCAATTGATAGGTTGGGTTCAATTTATTGTCTTGCTAATAGATTACCCCAAGCGGTCTTTACTTTGGAGGATGTAAGTCTACACTTTCTTCCTAAATGCATTTTGCTCATAGAAAGACATCTCTTTGGTTGGCTAGTCCTATAATGTGTTTTGAAGACTACCCCTTTGGATTTATAAATCTGAGTTAGGTCTAGGCCTCCGTGGCTCCTACTCATTGTAGTCCATCGTAAACCAACAAGGTCCATCTCAAAATCCAAATCTTAAAAATTTGAAACAAATTCAACCCTCTTCCCTAGTGGAAATTTCTCCTTAGCGAGATTTAAATCAAATCAAACCTCTCATCCCCTTGTGGATGACTTGAACCTACCTCCCTAGTGGAAGGTTCACACTCTATCTTTTAGTGGATTCTTCCCTCTCTCTTATGTCTTGGACATAAGTAGAGCCACATTGCACTAAACTTTGGATTCTTTCTACACCTTGGGTTAGGGATAGATTATTTATGTTAGTGTTTGTGATCTCCTAGTGTTGATGATTATTTTAGTCAACACCAATACGTGCAATGTTCCTTGTCAATCACACCACACCTATTGGGTGCCCTTTGTTGACCTCATTTTTAGAATGAGCTCCAACCCCTCCATCTTAGACAAGGACTTCTCTTATCCTTTAATAGTTCCTTAAGGTGGACACTCTATACTTAGTGAGTTAGATAAATTCATGCCTTAGCAATGTTAGGAAAATTTGCCTACCCTTAGCTTGAACCATTCCTCACCTTCCTTCAAGTCAAACCCCAAATCAATCTTATTTGATTTTCTCCAAACTTAAATCAATGTCACATGATTGAAATCCATGATTGAAACCCATGAATGAAATTTCCTAAGTCCTTTAAAATTTCCTCTTAAAAGACTTAGCCTAGATCATGATTAAACTAATTCAAACTCATGAGATTTTCACATAATTCATTTATATTCTCATTTATATTCACATATATAAATGAAATATAAATTCAAGCAATCAAAACCACTTCTAAAAGTCAAACTCAAATCCACTCAAAATTCAACCTAAGTCTTTCAAGTCAAAATCTTGAACTTAGCCAAATCAAGTAAAATGCTTGACTTTCCTTCATGATTCAATCAACCCTACAATCATGAATCCAATGATAAATACCAACTTCAATCATCAAATCAAAATCCAATTCAAAAATCAAATCCCAAATCCATTCATATTCTTTCTTTGAATATGAAATTGTCAAATGGATTAAAACTCATTTGACTTCAAACCACTTGCAAATGGATTTATATTTCAATCATAAGTCCATATACAAGTTCAATCAAACTCAAATAAAGCTTTCTTATTTGACCCACTTGGCTCACTTGACCAAAGTGACCTAAAGTACTTATGAGCTAAATTCTAATCCTAACCAAATTGGATTGAATCAAACTCACCTATACCTCTCACATGATTAACAATCATCATGGGATGATCAATCAATCAAATTGGGTCAAACCAAGTCAAACCTAAGGGTTGACCAGCTCAACCCTTAGCCAAAATGAAACCTAACATAGCCAAAATCTACCATAGGCCAAATTAATTGAAACCATTGATCTAAGTTTATTCATGAACCATGTTTGAACTTAACCAAGTCAACATTTGGGCCTAACCTAACCCAATTGACCACTTGACCTAAAAAGTCAAAATGTGTCAAAACTTGATCTAAGCCAAATTGACTAAAACCAATGGGTCAAGTTCATTCCAAACCACTTGTTGAACTTGACCAAAGCCTCAATTGGCTAACTAAACCTAACCTAACCCAATTGACCTTGAACCCAACTTGACCTAAAGGGATCATGCTGAGCCCAATTCAAAATTAACTAAAATTAATTGGAAACAAAGATACCAATCCATTTCATATGACTAACCAAACCTAAACCTACCCATGACCTAGCTAAAATAGGTCAAATGGGTCAAATTGGTCAACTTGACCCATTTGACCTAAATGAAGTCATATGAGCCAAACACAAAAGTTTACCAAACTGAAGCAAACCAAAGCCATCAAAACATTTCAATAATCATATGAACTTGACCCAACTCTTAGTTTGACCCAATTTAACCAATTGGTCAACTTGACCCATTTTGATCTAAATGGGTCAACATGAGCCAAACCATACCAAATGAACTCCAAATCTAATGAAACTTGGTCAAACCCATTTTCTCAACATACCTAACATATTCAAATTCAAAAATCAACCAAATGACCATTCTACCCCTAGAACATAGAACAAATTTTGGTCAAATCCATGGGAAATTTGGTCAAGCCCTCTTCATATCTACTTGATACCTTCCTAATAGGTCAAGTAGACCCTATGTAGGGTGGTCCACCCAACCCAATGGGTCGCAAATTGACCAAGGCCAAAATTGAGCACATGGCTCAAATTGGCCATATGGAAAACTTCCCTCCACTCATTTTGAAGCACATGGGAGGTTACCACTCCACTCCCTAGCCCAAACTAACCATGTGCCAACTTCTAACAGCTCGAACAACCCCTTCAATCTTGGAAATTGGATCAAAATGGCATATAATGTTACGGTTGTTTGATTGCCATAAGGGGAGATATACTCCCTCTAATTCACTTCAATTCTCATATCCTCACTGTCGATTGAGTGTTAGAGAGTCATAGGAACCATCTTAGAGTGATCCTAAGCTCTCTAGAAGGGATTTGAATATGGCATTTTTCAGTTTTCATCCTTTGAAAATAGGGGAGGTCCATTGAATCCAAAACTCCCTCTACACTCAAACTCCACCAAATTCTCTTTACACACTCCACCATAGGCCAAGTTGAGCTTGCCTAAGCTCTCTCTCAAGTTCCAAAGGAAAGGGGAGGTCTAATTCCATCAAAGCCACAAGGGAGCTAAGGAGGGGTTGGTCCATAGAGAAAGCTACTCAACCTCAGGAGCTGACACTTTCACCACATCTTCGTCTCAACCAGATGAAGCTCCTCTAACTAAATCGAGCGTTGGTGATCATCTCCAGCGAGGTTATGCATTTTTTTATCACTAAACTCTCTAGGTGTTGGTCCTTTATGAAAGAAAGTTTAATGGCATGAAGTTTCGATCGTTGGATGTGATCTACATTGCTTGATGATGGTGTGTGCAAGATTTTAGCCTAATCTAAGCTCAATCAAGTTCGAATCTTGCTCTAGAACATGGACGACCTCCATGGTTCACATTGCTTGGTAGGGGTGAATCTCTAGTTGTCCATCCATGCATTTTGGATGGATGGCCGAGATCAAACAAACGCATTTAATCCTTTAAAATGGATTTTAATCCACCGTATGATCCTTGATCACATGAGACTAAAGCGCCGCACGCTACAATGCGACATTATTTACCTCCGACATAAAGCATCTCACCACATGGTCATACGTGGATTAAAAGATTTAATTAGTATTTAAATCATTCTAATTAACCCTCTAAACATTAAAAAATCATATCTCTCTAAAAAAAATTAGAAAAATATGAGGTAAATTGTCACTAAAAGATAATTCAATCTAGAATATTTTAAAATTAGTTTTAATAGATTTTGAATTATATCTTTGTCTAATTTTGAGTTTTATTAGAAATCTTAATTTGCTAATTACTCCCTAATTAATCCACTGATTAATCTTAAATTTTTTAGGTATATTTTGGAGGATGACTTCTACCTCCCCTAATTTTTTTGAGATTTATTGGTAGCTTAATTGGGTAAATTACTAATTCATTTCTTAATTACCCTCTTTTTGTAATTAAGGCTAATTAAAAGTTTGATTAGTGTTTTAATCCCTTATTGAAGTTGATTAATATTTGATCCAATGAATAGAGATTTAGAGAATAATTTTGGGACATTTCCCCTAAGTTATTCCCTAAACCCCCTTTTCTTTCTTAATCCTCTTTTAATTAAGGGCTAATTCATTAATTACCCTCTTAATTAATTCTTAAAAATTTAAAATCTTCTAGAACTTAATTAATCTACTTTGGGTAGATGCTTAGGTGTTCAAGAGCCTAAGTTCAATTAAGGAAATCAAAACTCAACTCATATGTGTGAAGGGTGTTTTGAAATTACTTAAGTTAAACCCCTTAGCTTAATTAACCATTAATCATGAGCCAAATTGCATTAGGCCCTTTTCTTCTGAGGTGCATTGCAAATTTAAATTCCTTGTGAGATTTTATGTCATCTCATTGGCATATAATTATTTGGTTAACTATGCTAAGGTGGTGTAGGTAAGGGTTAATTAACATACTTAATTCATACATTAACCTAATCAAAATATAAAATGAATCTAATCATCTAAAAATTGAACAAAAATGTCAAACACATGTGGGAATGGGTTAGAAACAGCAAACTCAATCGATCAAAATTAAATCAAATTTAAAATCAAACAAAAATCATATTAAATAAACTTTGATTTACTTTAAGCTTTCTTATTTCATAAGATTATCTTTAGGATTTAATTAAAATGAATGTGTTTACATGCTTTCATTACTTTAACTCTTTCCCAACATGCTAAGCATGTGTTTTATATAGTTTCATGCATCCATGCTTTTCAAAAATCAAGTTTAAAATGAAAATATTTACTTTATGTCAAATTGCATATGTTGGCTAAAGTAATAATATGAGTGGTTATTATCACTATTAAATTCAAATTATTTTCAAAATATATGAATCAATTATCAAAACTGAAAGTGTGTTACTTATATCTTAATTATAAGTTTTCATGTGAATTAAATATAAGATGGTTAGTAGGTTCTCCTTCTCTTCTCTTTAGTATATTTTGAATAGATTTGGTGCATGGTTCATTTGAAAAGAACCTAACACTTTCCTAATTCCATATCCTATTCATCCCTATACTAATACTTAAGAAGGATATATATGCTTGTACATATAAATTGCATAAACAAAATAAATCAACTAATACAAATTTTTGCATTCTTTCTTTTCCAGTCATTTCTTTTGTACACATGTTTGTATTTAAGGAAAGTGGTATATTAGTCTAGACAATCCCAAGGTTATGAGACCTTAAGTATCCCTAAGTAGGTCTTGTGCCTTACACCTCTGGTTAACAATAGCGATGTACTCACTTATACCTTTCTTACCTTCATGTGTGCATGTGAAAAATGGATAAGAAATCCCTTTTCTACTTAATGAAAATCTTACATCATAAACTTCCAAATTTTCTTAAATGAATTACTTAGCATGCATCATAAAGTGTGTTAAACATTTTCATTTGTGTGTATAGATATGCTTAGGACTCATTCATATGCATGTTATACATGTTGGGAAAGAAATGAAATGATGTATGTTTTGTGAATTTAGTTCATTTTATTTAATCTTAAAATGCCTTTCTTTTTGAATGGGTTTGTTTAGAGTTTATCTAAACTTAGGATTAATTAAAACACTTAATTAAAATATTCATTAAACAAAACCAAAACATGAATCTATTTTAGAAATTACTTAGGTTAGGAAAGGAAAGAGAAGTTATCTTCTCTCTCTTTATAACTTAGTAATTAATTGTAGGATTCACTTGAGCCTAATCAAAATATAAAATAAAATCAACCTAAAATAACTAAATCACTTAAATTAAACCCTCCTCTAAGTTGAACATACTTCACACTTAGAAAATTCTAACTTAAATCCATAGCTAAGCATACCAAACAAACCTCCAAAGCACACACATTAGATGAGGTCACCACTTCTAGCTTTAAGTTAGGGTGGTGCATGGTTTGATGTTTGCTTTTATTTTATGATATATATTTTAGACTGGATGTTAGATGTATGTACGTAGAATGAATGGTAGGAAAATCTTAGTCTAACCATTGTATTTTGTAGGAGATTGTGCTTAAGGGAGTTGTAATAAATAAAAATATAAATGCTTTTGTTGTGCATGTGCTTATACCCCTAAGCATAATCCAATAGGTAGGTGGACTTAGTCACCCATGTGTGGGGTGATAAGTCCAATATACATGCTTGGGATTTGGTGGTTTGTTTAGCTAACCTTTATTTTGCAGGCATTAGCTAGATTTACTTTTCCTTTTTCATATAAATTTTTGCAATT
This sequence comes from Cymbidium sinense, assembly GCA_021442155.1. Classification (NCBI taxonomy): domain Eukaryota; kingdom Viridiplantae; phylum Streptophyta; class Magnoliopsida; order Asparagales; family Orchidaceae; genus Cymbidium; species Cymbidium sinense. The sequence goes on along the minus strand of CM038226.1, from coordinate 99,751,419 downwards.
AGGATTTTGAAATGATTGTTATGGGGATTAGGGTGAGCATTAGTCATAAGATCTCATCTTATGCACCATATGAAGCCTTTGGAGCATCCACCTTACAACCATCCAAATAAGTAACCAAAGAAGAAAAAAAAAAGAAGAAAGAAGAAAAGGATAATGAAGAAATGAAGCTTGAAGACCCCCATAACAATGAATTCATTGCTTAATTGTATTTAATTCATTTGTAATCCAGGTTGTATAAGGGTATAGCTTGACTACCCAATTTTTTTCGAGTTTATGCGATGGTACCCGACCACAATGGCCTATTATTCTTTTTGTGATTAGCTTTATAAATTGATTGATGATTTGTTTAGCTTGTGCATTAAGTGGCATCATTTTTCTAGTTTCTTCATTACTTTATGTATGGCGATATGGATTAGGCTCTCAGAAAAAAATAAATCTTTTACCAAATTTAATAATTCAAAATTAAAAAATAAAAAACTCGTAACCTCATCTAAGGCTTAGGCTAAAATCAAGATAAAAGAATTAGCAACCCCTTAGTTGGATAAGTACTTCTTTTATAACATCATGCACAAATGCATAGAATTTTCACTCTTGATTGGAGGGCTTCCACCTTTTCTAGAGAAACTTGGCTTAACCTTTGAGAGACATGATGGAAACGCACCTCCTCACTTCTCGCTGATTTTGGACAATAATCTCATTTCTCATGCATTAGGCATATAAATCATATTAGCCTAAGTCAAAATGATTGTCCAAAAATAAAAATAAAAATGAAATCTGAATTGCATTAAATTTATGTCATTTGAAACATGTCCTTACATGATCTAGTCACTTTAGGGAATGAGTTTAAGGACTTAGTTTCTTTCTAAATAAATAACAGCCTAGCTATCTTGCATAAAGCATATGACTTACTTACCTGAATTTAAAATCGTAGGAGGAATTAGTTGGCGACCACCCCTAGGTGATTGTAAGTCCAAGCAGTTGGGTGGTTTGTCCTCTCTTCTAGAGGCAAACTAGATACCCATTTTTTACCTTAGATTTAGGTTGTACTTTCAGCCCTTACTAAAGCTCCCTAGATTTAGGTTCTGAGATTACTTCTTCCCTTTGTAGGCCATAAACATAAATCCTCACCTCTTAGGCATTTTCTTAATCTTGTATTATGGAATCATAAGTCCTAAATTTCTAATGAAAAAATCAACTCAAAGAAATTAAATCGATTTCAAAAATATAAAGCCCAACCATAGGATAGTTTGAGATGCTCGCAAGGTTTCATGGCATCCTGAGCATCTCCTATTTATCTTCCTTTTGGCTTCGATAATAACTCTCTCTCTCTCTCGCTCTCTGATCAATCCTATTTGATCTTGCAAAGTAAACTAATTGATTGATAGTCATACCCTATTGAAATCTTTAGAGACAACGATCATTTACCTTAATCGAGAGTATTCCTAAGGGATCATGTCCCTTAGGATGTAATTAACTATGGACTTTCCCCCAGAGGAACTTAATAAACCCGAAATAAACTTTTACTTTGTAAAAAAAAAAAAAATCTTTGGTACATATGCAGACCCATTATCCTTATGAGTCTTTATTCGGGTGATTAGGTCCATTGTAGGGTGGTGAATTCCTTCTCTCGAGATAGTACACCTCTGTGGACCTCATTTTTAAAATGATCTCTCAACCCCTTCATCTTAGGCTTAGGACTTATCTTAGGCTTTAAGAGTTCCTTAATCTTAAGACACAGCTAGTGATTAGGTGGACACTCAAACCTAGCCATATTAGACTTAGAAGAGTTAGCCATAGGAATAGGTCATACCTCAGGGGTGTTAGGAAAACTTCCTACCCTTAGCTTAAACCATTCATCACTTTCCTTATTTCAAGTAAAATTCCAAATCAATCTTAATTGATTTTCTCCAAACTCAAATCAATTCCATATGATTGAAACCCATGATCAAAATCCATCAAAAATTCCTAAGTCCTTAATTTTTCTTTAAGGACTTAACCAAAATTATGATTCAAACCTATTCAAATATTTGATATATTCATAATTCATTTATATTTTCACATATCTAAATGAAATATAAATACAAACCCATCAAATTAAACTTAAAACTCCAAATCAATTCATGAAATCTTCTTAAGTTCTTTAAGTTCTCCCTTAAAGACTTAGCCTAAACATTGAACAAATCAATTCAAATCCTAAAATTTTCTCAAAACTCATTTATATTCTCATTTATATTCACATATATAAATAAAATATAAATATAAACTAATCAAATCAAACCCTCAAATTAAATGTCAAAATTAAAATCCTTGAAATTCCCCTTAAGTCATTAATTTTTCATTCATGGACTTAGCCAAAATCAACTCTAAACCAATTCAAATTCATGAAATTTTCTCAAAAATCATTTATATTCTCATTTATATTCACATATATAAATTAAATATAAATATAAATATAAATCAATCAATCAAATGCAAGAATTAAATTCCCAATTTAAAATCTTTTTAAGTCCTTAATTTCCCATTAATGGACTTAGCCTAAACCTTGATTAAATCACTTCAAATTCATGGGATTTTCTCATAATTCTTTTATATTCTCATTTATACTCACATATATAAATGAAATATAAATATAGAGCAATCAAACCAAATTCAAAAATTCAAACTCCAATTCCAAAATTTTCCTAAGTCCTTTAAATCCTTCTTAATGGACTTAGCCCAAATCATGATTAAACCACTTCAAATTCTTGAAATTTTCTCATGATCAATTTATATTCTCATTTATATTCACATATATAAATGAAATATAAATTCAAACAATCAAAACCAATTCCATAATCAAATGCAAATCCACTTAAAATCCAATCTAAGCCTTCAAGTCAAAATCTTGAACTTAGCCAAACCAACTTCAAATCAAGCCAAACCCTTGATTTTCTCTCATGATTCAATCAACCCTACAATCATGAGCTCATATATAAATTCAAACTTCAATCATTCAATCAAACCTAATTCAAAAATCAAACCCAAAACCCCATAATTTTCTTCCTTTGAATATGAAATTTTCAAATGGATCAAAACCTAGTTTACTTCAAACCACTTATAAATGGATTTATATTTCAATCATAAGTCCATATACAAGATCAACCAACTTCAAATCAAGCTTTTACCAAGTCATTTGACCCACTTAGGCTCACTTGACCCAAAGTGACCTAAAGTACCCTTATGAGCCAAATTTTAATCCTAACCAAATTGGATTGAACCAAACTCATATTTGCCTCACATCATGATCAACAATCATCATGAGATGATCAATCAATCAAACTGGGTCAAACCAAGTCAAACCTAAGGGTTGACCAAGTCAACACTTAACCCAAAATGAAATCTAATATATTCAAATTCTACCATAGGCCAAATTGATTAAAACCATTGATCTAAGTTCACTCATGACCTATGTTTGAACTTGATCAAGCCAACATTTGAGCCTAACCTTTGCTACTTGACCCAAGTTGACCTAAAGGGTCAAAATGTGTCAAAACTTGATCTAAGCCAAATTGATTGGAACCAATGGGTCAAGCCCATTTCAAATCACTTGTTGAACTTGACCAAAGACTCAATTGACCAACTAGACCCAACCTAGCCCAATTGACCTTTGACCCAACATGACCTAAATGGTCATGTTGAGACAAAATTGAACTTAACCCAAATTGATTGGAAACAAAGATACCGATCCACTCCATATAACTAACCAAATCTAAACCTACCCTTGACCTAGATCAAATGGGTCAAATAGGTCAACTTGACCCAAGTTGACCCACTTTGACCTAAATGGGTCAACATGTGCCAAACCCTATCAAATGAATTCCAAACCTCATGAAACTTGACCAAACCGAGTTTCTCCACATACCCAATATATCGAAAGTAGAAAAATAGCAAAATGATCATCCTACCTTAGGTCATGGAACAAATTTTGGCTTGATCAATGGGTAATTTGGTCATACCCTCTTCACATCCTCTGGAGGCTTTCCTAAAAGCTCAAGGGGACCTAATGATGAGTGGTGCACCCAACCCAATGGGTTTGGGTCAGCCCATTTGGTTCCTAGACCAAACCTGACCCTATAGTCAAAAATTAAAAATTCAAACTCCCTCTCAAGCTCAAATTCAAGCACATGGGAGGTTGGAAATCCACTCCTTGGCTCAAACCGACCATGTGCACACTCCTAACTGATTAAACAACCATCAGCCTATGATTAATGGGATCAAAATGGCAAGAGCATTATTGGTCGTCCGATCCTTCAATGGGGAGATATACTCCCCCTAATTCAATTCAATTCTCACTTTCCCTCTATCGATTGAAGCTAAGGAACTCGAGCAATCATCAGAGAGTGCTCCTAAGCTTCTTAGAGAGGATTAGAAAATCCATTTCTGTTTTGCAAAAAAAAATGTGGGAGCTCAATCCATTAGCCAACTTCTCCCCACACTTAAACCCCAATTCCCCTCTTCACTCTTAGGTGACAAAGTCGTGCTCACCTAAGTTCATTCCCAAGCTCTAAAGGCAAGGGAGGATTGAATTGGATCAAAGCCAAAGCTCAAGCATATGAGATGACCCATATGTAGATCCACTCAACCTCAAGTGTTCAAAATTTTAGTAAGGCTTCATCTCAACCAGATGAAGCTTCTCCAAGGGAATTGAGTGTCGGTGATCACCTCCGATGAGGTATGGGATTTTTTTACCATTAAACTCAATGTGGTGTGGAGATTTGTAAAATAAATTTTCACCCCATCAATTTTTGACCGTTGGATTTGCCGCTCTCTATCTTTAGATGGTGTTGGTTGAATTTGGTTTGATTCCATACTAGATCAAGCTTGGATCTCCCCCTTGATCATAAACGATCTCTATTGATCAAGAGGAAGAACTTGGGAGATCTCAGCCATCCATCTGCACATTTTAGATGGACGGCTGAGATAATTCAGCACATTAGAAATTCCTTTTATCCATTTTAAAATGTGGGGAGATCCATGGTCGTCCAATCTTTAATCGGATGGCCTAGGATTAAAGCGTGTGCACCGCCAGTCACCGTTTGAGATGTGATGTTTAAGTGAGCCCCTCAGTGCGTGATGCATGTAAAGAGATTGGCATGCCATCCATCGCCATAAACCGATTAGTTAGGATTAATAAAATGCTTTAATTAATTCTTAATTTTGCTAGAAAATTCAAAAAATGTGAAATAAAATTCTATGGATGGATAATTTAACCTAGAATATTTTAAAATTAATTTCAATGGGTTTTGAATTGTATTTTCTTTGAATTTGGGTTTTATTGGAAAGTTTATTTTGCTAATTACTTTTTAATTAAGCCTCTGATTAATCTTGAATTTCTTGGGTATGATTTAGGGGATGACTTCTACCTCCCCTAATTTTTTTTGGATTTATTGAAGGCTTAAATAGAATAATTGCATATGGTTTCCTTAATTACCCTCTTTATATAACTAAGCATAATTAGGGTATGATTAGTGATTTTAACCTATGATTAAGGTTGATTAAGGTTAGATCCAGAAAGTAGGAGATTTGTGGAATAGTTTTGGGACATTTCCCTTAAGCTATTCCCTAAACCCCCTCTTCTCTCCTTAATCTCCACTTAATTAAGGGTTGATTCATTAATTATCCCCGTAATTAATTTCTAAAAATTCTAAGAAGTTCCAGAACTTAATTAATCTACTTTGGGTAGATACTTAAGTTTTTAATAGCCTAAGTTCAATTAAGAAAATCAAAACCCAATTCATAAGTATGAAAGAGTGTTTTGAAATTACTTGAGCTAAACCTCTTAGCTTAATTAACTCTTAATTGGGAGCCAAATTGCATTAGGCCTTTTCATTATTAGGTGCATTATAAATTTAAATCAATGCATAAGAATGGATCTAATTATCTAAAAATTAAACCAAAATATCAAACACATGTGAGAATGGGTTAGAAACAGCAAACTCATCTCACCTTTTCAAAATTAAATTAAACTTCAAACTAAACAAAAATCACTTTGAAATTCACTTTGATTTATTTTAAACTTTCTTATTACATAAGAATATCTTTAGGATTTAAGTGAAATGAGTTTGTTTACATGCTTTCATTACTTTTAATCTTTCCTCAACATGTTAAGTTTTATGCCATGTAATTTCATACATTAATAATTTTGAAATTCAAATTTTAAAATGAAATTTTTTACTTTATGTCAAATTTGCATGTGTTGGCTAAAGTAGAAATATGAATGGATATTATCAGTACTAAATTTAAATTATTTTTCAAAATACATAAATCAAATATCAAATCTGAAAGTGTGCTACTTATACTTTAATTATGAGTTTGCATGTGATAGAATATAAAGATATTCTTAGCATAGGTTTTCTTTCTTTCTTATGTTGGTATAATTTTGAAGAGGAGTTAGTAAGATATAAGGTTCATTTGAAAAGAACCTAACACTTACTTAATTCTATACCCTATTCATCCCCATGCTATCACCTAAGAAGAGTTACCTATACTTGCATATATAAATTGCATAAAATAAAATGAATCTATTAAATAACTTTTGCATTCTCCTTTTCCATTTCATTTCTTTTATACATATGTTTGTATTTAAGGAAAGTGATATATTAGTCTGGATAATCCCGGGGTTGTGAGGCTTTCAGTGGCCCTAAGTAGGTCTTGTACCTTACACCTCTAGTTAATAATGGCATTGTACTCACTTATGTCTTTCTTACTTTCATGTGTATATGTAAAAATTTGGATAAGAAAAACCCTTTCTACGTAAGAAAAATCATGCATATTCAACTTCTAAACTTTCTTAAATGGATTAATTAGCATGCATCATAAAGTGTGTTAAATACTCTCATTTGCATGTATAGATATGCATAGGGTCCATCCATATGCATGTTATATATTTTGGAAAAGAAATGAAGTAATGTGTATTATGTGAATTTTGATTCATTTTATTTAATCTTAAAATACCTTTATTTTTGAATAGGTTTGTTTAGCATTTATCTAAACTTAGGATTGATTAAAATATGTAATCAAAACATTCACCTAAATGAAACTAAAATATGAATCTACTTTAGAAATTACTTAGGTTAGGAAAGGAAAAAGAAGTTCTCTTCTCTTTTCTTCTCTTCATAACTTAGTAATTAATTGTAGAATCCACTTGAACCAAATCAAAACATAAAATAAAATTAACCCAAAATAACTAAATAACTTAAATGAAACCCTCCTCTAAGTTGAACATATTTTTCACACTTAGAAAATTTGAACCTAAAGTCATAGCCAAGCATACCACACAAGCCTTCAAAGCACACACATTAGCCTAAGTCACCACTTCTAGCCTTAGGTTAGGTCGGTGCATGATTTTATGATCTATTTTATTTTTTGATATATATTTTAGACTGGATATTAGGGTGTACACTCATAGAATGAATGGTAGAACGTTAGTAGTTTAACTATTCTTTTCTGTAGGGGATTGTGCTTAAGGGGCTCTATCATAAATAAAAAATATAAATACTTTTGTTTGCAGGTATTTTATACCCCTAAGTATAATCCATAGGCCAGGTGGACTTAGTCACCCATGTGTGGGGTGATAAGTCCAATATACATGCTTGAGATTTGTGTGGTGTGTTTTAGCTAACCTTTATTTGGCAAGTGTTAGTTACATTTTCACTTTTCCTTTTCATGTAAATTTATATAATTAGGATTTTGGAATGATTGTTATGGGGATTAGGATAAGCATTGGTCATAAGATCCTATCTTATGTACTATGTGAAGCCTTGGAGCATCTACCATCCAACCATCCAAAGGAAGAAACCAAAAGAAGAAAGAAAGAAGAAAACAAGAAAAAAGAAGAAAAGAAGAAAGAAGAAATAAAGCTTGAAAACCTCCATAATAATGAATTCCTTGCTTAATTATAATTTAATTCATTTATAATCTGGGTTATATAAGGGTAGAGCTCAGCTACCCACATTTAATATTTTTGGGTTTGTGCGGTGGTGCCCGACCACAACGACCTTTTATTCTTTTTGTGATTAGTTTTATAAATTGATTGATGGTTTGTTTAGCTTTCGCATTAAGTGGCATGATTTTTCCTAGTTTCTTTCTTATTTTATGTATGGCTTGGATGGATTAGGTTCTTTAAGAAAAAATAAATCTTTTACCCAACCTAACAACTCAAAAATAAAATTAAATAACTCATAATCTCACTTAAAGTTTAGGTTTAAAATCACGATAAAAGAATTAGCAACTCCTTAGCTGGATGAGCATTTTTTTTGTAATATCATGCACAAATACATCTTATTTCACTCTTGATTGAAGGGCTTCCACCTTTGCTAGAGAAACTTGGCTTGACCTTTGAAAGCCATGGTGGAAACTCACCTCCTCCCTTCTCGCTGATTTTGGCCAATAATCTTCTTTCTCATGCATTAGTCATATTAATCCTATTAGCCTGAGTCAAAATAATTGTCCAAAATAAAAATAAAATAAAATTTGAAATTGCATTAGATTTAAGTCATTTGAAGCATGTCCTTTTACATGATCTAGTCTCTTTAAGGAGTGAGTTTAAGGACTTAGTCTAAATAATAGTAGCCTAGTTATCTTGCATAAGCATAAAGACTTGCCTACATATATTTAAAATTGTAGGAGGAGTTAGTTGGCGGCCACCCCCAGGCGAGTTGTAAGTCCAAGCTGTCGAGTGATTTTTTCTCTCTTGTGGAGGCAAACCAATTTCTCCTTTTCTCCTTAGATTTTGGTTGTGCTTCCGGCCCTTGCTGAAGCATCCTAGATTTAGGTTCTGAGGTTGCTTCTCCCTTTTGCGGGTCATAAGCATAATTCCTTACCTCTTAGGCATTTCCTTAATCTTGTGTTAAGGAATCTTAAGTCTTAAAATTCTAATGAAAAATTTAACTTATATAAACTAAATCAATTTCAAAAATATAAAGCTCAATTATAGATAGTTTGAGATGCTCGCTAGGTTTTCTAGCATCATGGGCATCTCCTACTCATCTTCTATTTTGGCTTCAATAATAACTTTCTCTTTTGATCAATCCCATTTTAATCCCTTTGAAATAAATCAATCGATTAATAGTCCTTCTTATTGAAATATTTAAAGATGATGATTATTTACCTTAATCGAGAGTATTCATTAGGGATCCTGCCCCTTAGGATGTAATTAACTATGGGGGCTTGCCCCTGTAGAGAACTTAACAAACCCGATTTAAAATAAATCCTGCTTTACTTTTTTATAAAAAGTAGGGATATATACAGACCCATCATCCTTAGGAGTCCTTATTGAGGTGAATAAGATTAAAGGGCAGTGACTTCTATCTTTCGAGATAGTACACTATTTCTTTAATGACGTACCTGATCACTTGAATAAGTACATCTGTAAATCTGTGTGGCATCTTAAAAAGATGGATTTTTATAGGTCTTGCCTTTTCTTTCTCTCGATAGATTTAAAGGCGACCCCTATAAGAATTTATTCACACAACCTCTCCTCAATGTCATACCTGATCGCGTTAATAAGAACATCTGTAGATCTACGTGGTATCTTAATAAGGTGTATATTCTTTAATATATTTATGTTTTCATTTATCCTTCTTTTCTCGAAAGGGAGAGGGGATAGATGAAGGCAAAAAATCTATAACATAATATAAAATTTTTCACCACATTTATGTTCAGAGCAACACCATCTATATGGTAGAGAAAATTTTATTATGGAGGAACACATAAGAAGAATGAAGATTCATCGAACTCCAATCCTTCAACTTTTATTGAAATTAGGGGAAACTCTTAATCTCAAAAGATCGCCCAAATCAATATTCTAGATATCTAATTGGTTATCAGTTCGAGAAGCAAGTTAGTATGTGGAGCAATTTCAACATTCAAAAAAAAACTAGAGACATATCTTCGCAATTATGATTCTCCAGTCATACTCATGGAAAATAAGGCAAAGATTAAGAAGTAACATTGGCTACAGCCTCAAACAGATGTTTTAATTTGACCTCTTTCACACAGGTTAACATCATTGAGTAATACTTTGACAAATAATCTTGAAAGAATCAAAATATTTAACCACTTCCACACAAGTTAACGTCATACATTGACAAAACAACCTCGGATGAGAGTTAAAACTATTGACTTCTTCCACACAGGTTAAATGCCACCGAGTAACACTTTGATAAATAACCTTAGATTGGTCATAACTTTGTACCTACTCCATATAGGTTAACATTATCGAGTAACACTCTAACAAATAACCTCGGATGAGTCAAAAATCCTCAATAAATTTGATTTGACCTCTTCCATACAAGTTAACATCATCAAGTAACACTTTGACAAACAACCTCGAATGGGTCAAAAATTCTTAGCGAATTTGATTTGACCTCTTCCATTCAAGTTAATGTCATTATGTAATACTTTGACAAACAACCTCGGATGGGTCAAAATTCTCAATGGATTTGATTTGATATCTTCCATACACATTAATGTCATCAAGTAACACTTTCACAAACAACCTCGGATGGGCCAAAAATCCTTAGCAGATTTAATTCAACCTTATATATACATGTTAACATCATCAAGTAACACTTTGATAAACAACCTCAGATGGGTCAAAAATTCTCAGCGGATTTGATTCGACATCTTCCATACAGGTTAAGGTCATCATGTAATACTTTGACAAACAACCTCGGATGGGTCAAAAATTCTTAGATTCGATTCGACCTCTTCCATACTGGTTAACGTCATCAAGTAACACTTTGACAAACAACCTCGGATGGGTTAAAAATCCTCAGTGGATTTGATTCAACCTCTTCTATACAGGTTACTATCATAAAGTAACACTTTGATAAACAACCTCATTTGTGTCAAAAATTCTTGACGGATTTGATTCAACCTCTTCCATACTAGTTAATATAATTAAGTAATACTTTGATAAATAACCTCAGATGGGTCAAAAATTATTGGCATATTCAATTTGATCTCTTTCATACATGTTAACATCATCAAGTAACACTTTGATAAACAACCTCCAATGGGTCAAAAATCTTCAGCGGATTTGATTCAACCTCTTTCATATAGGTTATTATCATCAAGTAATATTTTGACAAACAACCTCGGATGGGTCAAAAATCCTTGGCAGATTCGATTTGACCTCTTCCATACAGGTTAATGTCATCAAGTAATACTTTGACAAATAACCTCATATGGGTCAAAAATCTTTGGCGGATTTAATTCGACCTCTTCCATACAAGTTAACGTCATCAAGTAACACTTTGACAAATAACCTTGGATGGGTAAAAAATTCTCAGCATATTCAATTCAACATCTTTCATACAAGTTAATTTCATCAAGTAACACTTTGACAAATAATCTCAGATGGGTCAAAAATTCTCAGTGGATTTAATTCTACCCCTTCCATATAAGTCAACGGCATCAAGTAATATCATGAAGAATGACACTCTGAAATTATTTGCCATAATTTTTGAGTTTTATGAGGAATGATTCCTAATCAATGCTTTCCCACCACCTTGGCAGTTGTTAACTATTGGAGTTTCAAGAAAATCATTTTTAATAAAATACAGACTTGATCACCTCAAAACTAAGTCGTCTAATAATGATAGTTGACACCTCTCCCGAGAAAAAATTGGAGCCTCATCATATGAACTATGAGCCTTGCTTACCTCCAAACCCGGTCGATCCAATGAGGATAGTTGACACCTCTCTCGAGGGAAAACTGAGCCTCATCATATAAACTATGGGCCTTGATCACCTCCAAACCCGGTCAGTTCGACGAGGACAGTTGACGCCTCTCTCGAGGGAAAACTGAAGCATCGCCTTATGAACTATGGGTCTTGATCACCTCCAAATCTAATTGGTCTGATGAGGACAGTTGATGCCTCTCTCGAGAGAAAATTAGAGCCTCGTCGTATGAACTATGGGTCTTGATCACCTCCAAACTTGATTGGTCGACGACAGTTGATGCCTCTCTCAAGGAAAAATTGGAGCCTCGCCTTATGAACTATAGGTCTTGATTTCTCCAAACCCGGTCGGTCCGACGAAGACAGTTGATACCTCATTCGAGGGAAAACTGAAGCCTCTCAGTATGAACTACGGGCCTTGATCTCCTTCAAACCCGGTCGGTCCGAAGAGGATAGTTGATGCCTCTTTCGAGAGAAAACTGGAGCCTCACCGTATGAACTACCGGTCTTGATCGCCTCCAAACCCAGTCGGTCTGATGAGGACAGTTGACACCTCTTTCGAGAAAAAATCGGAGCCTCACCATATAAACTATGGGCCTTGATTGCCTCCAAACTCGGTCGATCCGACGATGACAGTTGACACCTCTTTCGAGCAAAAACTAGAGCCTCGTCGTATGAACTACGGGCCTTGATTTTCTCCAAACTCGGTCAATCCGATGAGGACAGTTGACACTTCTTTTGATAAAAATCAGAGCCTCGCCATATGAACTACGGATTTATATCACCTCCAAACTCGGTTGGTTCGACAAGGACAGTTGACGCCTCTTTCGAGGGAAAATCGGAGCCTCACCATATGAACTACAGGTCTTGATCAACAAAACAAATGACATTCTTTTCAGAAGAAGGTCAGAGCTTCACTGACAAAAGAAAAAAATTTACAACTCCTCAGCTAGATAATTTCTCATCCAGAAGAACACTATAGCATAGAAAAAAGCTCTTCTTACCAGGGAGGTTTTAAAGATCCACTAGAGGGGCAAAAAGAAAATAAATTAAAAGAAAATCTCATATCCTCATTATGGATAGCGTTTGCCAATCATTTAATTAAAAAAAATCTATCACTTTATTATGACATTTAATTAAAAAAACCCTCTCCTCATTATGACTTTTAATTAAAAAAACCTTCTCCTCATTATGATATTTATTAAAAAAACTCTCTCTCTTTCAAGACTAAATGTCGATATATATATATAATCAAATAAATAAATATTAATAATTAATTAATAAATAAATATTAATAATTAATTAATTAATAAATAAATTAATACATATAACATATGTAATTACAAATCATAATAATAAGTAAAGTCATTTTATTTAAAAAAAAGTAATTTAATATATTTTGGATGAAATAAGTTATGTCATCCAAAAATAGGATAGCAACTAATATGACATTGAAAATTTCTCTAGGCACGAATCTTGATGTCGAAAATAATCTAGTCCTAAATCGAAACTAACCCAGACTAAGCACTTAAAATACATTGAAAACTTTGGGATATCAGTTGAATACATAAATAGTTCTTAAATATTGAGTGTTTATGATAAAATCGAGCATCTTGACGAGACGAATCTAACAAGCTCAATATCTCTTGATTCTGACTTCATTTGAGCATTTAAATACTTAAAATATATGAGATGATCAAATGAATCATTTCGAGCCGTCCGATGGAGTGTTTTGAGATTTTGACAATAATGATCAAAATGCCCTCTCATAATCTTATAAATAGAACCTCATTTTTGTCTTAATGGAGAGGAAAAAGAGGCCAAGCTAAAGAGAAGAGAGAACTCTGAGGCTTGAAGATCCTCCAAGCATAAACGTGCTACCAGTCGATGGTCGCCAACCACTGCCACCGGTCATCCGCCGGCCACTGCCGCCGGTTATCGTTGTTGACCGCCACCACCGATCATCATCATCGCTGACCACCACCACCGATCATCAACGCCGACCACCCCCGGGCCCCTCCGTCGACCACTATCGTTGGTCACCTCCGACCACCGCCGTTGGTCACCGCCACCGTTGGCCACTATTATTGGTCACCATCGACGCCATCCACTACCGCCACCACCAACCTTAAGGATTATCATCGCCGCCATTCATTCATTATCACTTAACCATTACAGCCACTACTACTACATTTTGTCACCGATTCGATTTATCGCTTTCATATAATCATCTAATCAAAACTTAAACTTTATACTCCAAAATAAACATATAGTAGATCATTTTTATTGATTTTTTCCTCTTTTGAGATTTTTCATAGTTTCTCGTTTCTCTTCAAATATATATGTGTAGATAATAAAGTGTAAAGTTTTATTCTACATTCGAGTTTCTAGCATGCAATAAATATTAATGTTGCGTGCTAAAAAACTAATTGATATAGAATAAAAATTTACGCCTTAGCCTTGTTGTGAAATCCAGACACACACACACACATACAAATATTTTAAGAGTGAACAATAAACTCCAGGACTTTTACGTGAAAAAACTCTAGAAAAAAAATCACTGCCAAGAAAATCTTCCACTATATTTTTCAAGTACAAAGTTTAAATTTTCTCGATAACAGATTACATAATCAGAGAGAAAGCGACAATGGGAATCTCGAATCGTAATAAGCATGTAGCGTTAGCTATAACTTGTTGGTGGTAGTTGGAGATAGTGAACAATGGCGGTCGGTGGTGGTGATGATCGGGGACGATGGTTGATGACGCGATGATCATGGTGGCGATGGCGACGGTATGGTGGGGGCGACGATGGTTGGCAATGATGACCGACCGCGATGAGTTGAAGAATCGGTGGTTAGGATGACCAACTGGTCGAACCATCGAGTGGTAATGATTATGCTTGGAGGATCTTCAAGCCTCTCTCTCTCTCTCTCTCTCTCTCTCTAGCTTGGGCTCTCCTCATGTGAAGAATGATGGGTTATTTATAGATTAGAAAAATGACATTTCTATAAATACATGCAAAATCCAAACCACTCCTTCAGACGGCTCAAAATGATTCCCTTGATCATCTTATGTATTTTAAATATTTAAATGCTCAAATGAAGTCAGAATCAAGGGATCTTGGGCTTGTTAGATCCATCTCGTCAAGATGATTGATTTCATTATAAATACTTTATATTTATGAACTATTTAGGGATTCAACTGATATCCCAAAGTTTTCAATGATATTTTAAGTCCTTAATCTGGGCTAGTTTTGACTTAGTATCAAATTACTTTCGATATCAAGATTCATGCTTCGATAGTGAAATTTTTAATGTCACATCAATTATGATTAGTTCTTGAAAGTTATTTTTAAAATATAAATATTTATAGCGGCTCATTTGTGCACTTCAATCTTCACTGCTTAAGCGATTGAATCGGAATGGACAAAAGGAGGTTTCTTCAAGAAAGGGGATGTGGAAGTGGCGGTGATTGAAGGAGAAGGAAAAGGTGACTATTGCACAGCGAGTGGTGGAGAAGGGGATGAAGATAAGGGTAGATGTCATCAGGGTGATATAGATGGCGGGTAAGGAAGGAGGAGTTTGGATCCGCCGTGGGTTTTGGAATGAGATCATCATTGCTAGGACTCGAGTCGAGCCGTCTCGCCATTTGTCTCTCAATTCATAGTGCACAGTTCAGATCGTTGCAATTATAAAGGAAGGCATCGATGTTAATACCACAATTTATGCATTGATTAATTGACAAAAGAAGATGTGTTGCTCTAGGTTAATTGATTGTTCCACGACAAAACAAAACAAACAAGTCTAAGATCTTGTGGTTGCATCATGTGATGCTCATTCAACACACAGCTATCATATATTGATAATGAATTGTTATATATAATTGTGTATTAATGTCTATTACTTGCACAATAATTCATAGCATCTGTTTATATATTAATACATAAAAATACATCACAGTTCATAGCCAATATATATTAGATATATATTAAATGAGCTACATATAGCATTATGCTATTAAAGTTTGAATATAAAGCTACACTCAAACTCCATACCTAATAATTTCTCCACTTTTTGAGGTGAGAGTAGAGGTCCGGCCATTAACAAAGAACTTGAACATAGACCTTGCATAAAAATAAGATAAAATTATTTTTTCTTCAGAAATTAATATAAAACTTATTATCTTTCTTTAAAAAAAGTACAAATTCAAATTTTTTTAGAGCATGTTTATATTTTAACAAATAAAGACAGTTAAAATTGAAAAATGCACACAATTATTTAGATTTCTTACCATCTAAACATTTTTTGTAAATTTAGGATAAGTGAAAAATGCATACATCATATGCATTTTGAGTTTTTTTTAGCTCCAAAGTATTACTCAATCCTTATAGTTATTATCAGGTGGTGGTGATTAAAATAATTTCATAAGTATTATTTACAATTATGAGTGTTGACATTTCATTTACTTGGAAAAAATATTCATACAATATAGTAGATATAAATTATACAATATTAACTCCATTATCAAAATTAGAAGAGTTGAAATCATTAGAGTTGTTTTTGAAATATCATGTTATGATATGTTTGCTTGCCCTCCATTGAGAGGAGGCCAAAGAATAAAAACATAATATATTCACAATATTATTAGTGTTGTTGTGTGAACATTATGAGCAATGCTAAAATATAAAGTCAGTGACCATCAACCTTCATGTCGATGTTGTGCATCAATCTTATAGGCTAATGAACAACAAAGTTGGCAAATGTTAGTGTAGTTGGCTAACAGTGATCATGAAAATGTAATTGGGTATAATAGCTAGATGAGTAATTAAGTGATGATAGGCAAGAGATCATAAAAGGGCAAATAATAATTAGACAACATTAGTCAGTTGATTAAGGTCAAGAGGCTGTGATTGATTAATGGTCAAGGAATATTATCAGGTGATGGTGATTGAGTGATCATAGTAGATCATTGAGGGTCCAGGGACCATAGTTGGGTAATAGTGATCCGGCAAACATAATTAGCGATAGTGGTCAAGTGATTGTCATCAAGCAATGGTTGTGTGACCATAAATGATCATTGAAAGTTGAGCAAATCATGTTTGAATAACCATCATCGAGTAATTGTGGTCAGACAATCATAACTAAGTGATCATATTCAAGTGATGATGATCTAATTGATTTTAATTGGATGATAAAGATTATAAAATTATAATATATTGATGACGATCGAGGAACACTATCATAATGATGGTTTATACATTATAATAAACCATAAGAAATTTAGAGGTCATAATCTGACAACAGTGGTCAAATAATAATGGTTGGACGAGTGTCATCAAATGATTAAGGTCAGTTGATAAAGGTTAAATAATAGTGTGATGGTGAATGGGAGATTATAGACAGGCAACTAAATTCAAGTAATGATAGTCAGTAAATCATAACCAGTCATTGGAGGTTAGAAAAACATAGACTATTAACAATAGCTGGGGGCCACTTTTAGGCAAGGATAATTAGGCCATCATGATCAGAGATTATATTTTAATGATAGTGGTCTAGTGACCATAATCACACAACAGATCTCGAGCAACATTAATAGTCATCAAAAGTTGGGAGACCATAATTAATCGATGATAATTATTGAATTATATGGTTGAGCAATCATAATTAGTTATTAGAGGCTAAGGGCTCAATTGAGTTACGGTATTCGTGTGATTATCAACGAGTAACACTGGTCACGTTTCCATCATTTGGAGACTATGGTTTGTTAATGGAGGTTGAGCAATTGAATGATGGTGGTTGGAAGATCATAATTGGGTGATGATATTGGGGCCTTAAGGGCTAGGGCTGTTTGATAATGGTCAGCCGATAATAGTCGAATTACGATGATCAAGCAACCATAGTTGGGTGACTATGATCAGATAACCAAATTCAAGTTATGGTAATCAAGCAATCATAGTCAATCATCACAGGTCAAGAGAATATATCTAATTGATGATAGTCAACGGTTATTATTGGACGATGATGGTTGAGCGATCATAATCAATCATTGGAGATTGGGGAATCGTAGTTAGATGACGGTGGTCGAGACTATCATCGAGAAATTATTGTCGGTGATTATAGTTGGGCAAACGGGAAATGATGGTTAGAAGACTGTAGTCAAATGATAAAGTTTGGATGAGTATAGCCAAGTGATAGTAACCAGGTGACCATAATTGTTTGATGAAGGTCGAGCAATCATAATTAGGTAGCATAGGTTAAACAACCATAAGTTGTCAAAGATTGAGATAATGTAGTTCATAGTCTAGTGTTCTAATATAGATGATCGGTTGATGGGGATTCAATAATAGTAGTCAGATGTTAGTGGTGTGATAGTTAAAGTTAGGTGATTAAGATTTTGCAATAATGGTCAAATGGTAGCTATATGTCAAAATTGGTTGAGCAGTGATGGCTTGACATTAATGACTGAGTGATGGGTAGACGATGATTATTGGGTGGTGGTAGTCCTATAAGGATGGTAGGGTGGTGATAGTTTTAGAATGATGGCCAAATGATGGTTTAACAATGGAGATTGGTCAGTAGCAATTTGATGCGAAGGTTGCTCGATGATAGTCCAATGTTATATGTCAACAGTGGAGTTCTAAGAGAGTAAGAGTGGTAATTAGGAGGTGGTGATTCGATGACGGCGTTATAATGATGATGCTTAGTTGTAGTCTGATGGAAGTAATTTGACGATTAACCTTTGGTAGAACTTAAGGATCCTTCAAACCTTTGACCTCTCTCCTTTCTCTAGTTTCCATCCAACCCCAAAAAAGTCCAATCATAAATAATATGATGACTTATTTATAGAACTTGAAAATGACATCCCCATAAATACATTTAAAATTCTCAGCACTCCATTGAATGGCTAAGAGAGATCCCTTGATAATGAAGTGCTTTTTTTAATATTTAAGTATTTAATAATGTCAAAATTGAATTATTCTTAGTTAGTTTGATTTGTTTAGTCAAGACATTCGATTTGATTATAAGTATGCATAATTTGGAGATCATTTGGTTCTCTAATGAACTCTTTAAAGTTTTCTACCATACTTTGAATGCTTAAGTTGAATTCATTTAGGTTAAGACTGAATCTCTTTTGGAGCCATCGAGTTTAGCTCATCAAGATTTGTAATGTATTTATAAATTTGATGAAATTAGAGTTATGATGGACTTAACTTTTAGTTTGAAATTTTTCAATTTCAAAATATATTGAAATTACAGCTTGTTCAATGCATTTTTAGATGATGTATTAATACTTTTAAAAATAATTTAAATAATTTTAAAGATACTATGATAAAATATTTAATCTATATATTATGCCCTAAATTTTCTGCATAATAATAATGATCTCTTTTACAAATTTTCACAAGCTTGCAAATACTAATTAGAGCTTATGTTAACCCTCGCAAGAAACCAACATAAGAAAGAACAAACTATCATTTGCAATTACCAACACATTTAGTTCACAAATATTGAACTTAACACCAATAATTCGAGGCTTATTGGTATGAATAATTTTATATTAGTGAAAACTCATTACCTTTAAGATTAACATAATATAAATATTGATTATTTCTCATATATTAGATTAATCTCAAAATAATTTAATAATTTAAATTTTATTTTAAATATAATTTAATCAAAATTTTGAAATTTATACAACCATTTCATTCATTTTTAATTCAATATTGGGCTATGCAGTGTTTGAGGCTCCAGTTAAGAGACTGCTAAGGAGTGGGCTTTTAAGACATTCCCGCCCAAGTCGTTCAATTAAAGTTCACATCAAAGGCATTTTTCAGCCTGCTGCAGTATGAGAGACGCAAAATTTGAGCGAAATAATATTAATTTTTAAAAAAATTAAAACAAGAGAAATATGATTGCATATATATATATATATATATATATATATATATATATATATATATATATATATATATATCTCAATAAGACAAGTTCAACATCACCAAAATTGTGTATAATATAAATGCCTCAAATTAAATTTTAAAAACTACACCAAAAACTTCGATAATAATTAATTGGATGATCAAATGACTTTCAAATTTGACGTGCATATAGTCCAATCGAGCAACTTGACAAGACGAATCCAACGAGTCTAAGATCATTCAAATCAAAGATCATTTGAATAGTCTAATCACACAAAAAAAACTATCTATGATTAAATGAATCGATGTGAATAGTCCGATGAAGTGTTTCGGGATTTTGACTATAATAATCAAAATGCCCTCTCAGAATCCTATAAATAGGACTACATTCTTGTCATAAAAGTGAGAGCTAGAAGCAACTTGGGAAAAGCAGAAATTTAAGTCAAGCTTTATCGCCACCGATGTCGATCGAATTGCCGGAGGCCACCAACAACCGCTATAAACTAACCATGATAACTCACAGAATTCATCATATCAGAATGATTTCATACAACTCAGAATCGTATCGGAAGATTCAAACTACTCCAGCAGATATATAGTAGAGATTTTAATTCCCCATGATTTTTTCCCTCTTTCTAGTTTTTCCATATAAAAATTCCTGAGTTTCTTATTCTTCAACCATCTCAGGCTTTGGATTCTAATGAGAAAAGTTTTATTCTAGCTATAAATTTTCATAACAATATCTAATACCTAAACTTTTATATTTATTTAAATAATACTTAAATCTTTATTATTACATTTAAAATAGCATCATTTTTACTTTTTTTAAAGTAAAAAAAGGCACATTTTTAGGCATAGAGAAAATACTATTTCTTGTAAGTATCAAATTTTAGATATTAGATATATCAATGTATAAAAATTATATGTTATGTATGCAAATTTCTCTAAAATATTTTGTATCAGTTACTAGAACAAATAATCTTTCTTAATTACTCAAAATTTTGAATGAATTTTTTAATATTACATAAAAAATTAAAAAAAAAAGTTCTCTAAACTTAAAATATTTGGTTATAATTAAATATTAATTATAATTTTAAGTATAATTAGCATATTTTCAAGCAAATTTAATTAAATAAATTTTAGCTAATGATTTAATCTCTATCATCTTTCCAATTGCATGAATAAAAATAAAAAATAGAAAAAATTTCTAAAGCAAAATTATATTTATGATAGGAAAAAATGAAATGCAATATTCTATAAAAGTAACTAATCAAAAGAATATTTATTTATTTATTTATTTTGCATAATATGACGTGGCTTTCCAGTCAACACAACAAATTCATAAAATTAATAAACATAAAATGTGCATCCACTTGATACAAATGGCCAATCTCGCACAGAGCTTCTCATGTCCTCACTAGAGATAAGGTCAATGCCGGCCTGATCCTCTTTGCCCTCTCTCAATTTAGTTATATATATGTATATATATATATATATATATATATATATATATATATATATATATATATATATATATATATATATATTTATTGATTTAGGATTTTTTGCAATTTAATTTTGTTAAATTTTAAAATAAATATTTTGATGAGATAAATTTAATAATACTATAATATTCTTATCTTATAGTTCAAATTAGATTACATGAATTAGTTGAAATATAATTAAAAATTATTAATACTTCTCGAAGAATCAAATGATCTTTGATTAATATTACATGTTAATGATTAAAATGAGTATTTTGATAAATATAAATAAACAAGCACGTAGATACTTAAATGTTGACTAAATGATACATACTTAAGAGAATTAACATAGATCATTTGATAGAGTATTTAAAAATTATGATTAAAACTATTAAAATGTCACTCTAAAAGACTCTAAATTGAGCCTAATTCCTTACATTAAAAGAATTTAAAATTAGATCACATTTACTAAAAGATTAACGTCAATGAGCATCACTAATTAATGCTATTATATGCACACTGAACTATTAAAGTCTTATCACTCAATTGTTATTATACTAGAGTTCTTCTAAATACCATTATTATCATTCATTATTTTTCAAAACATTCTTCTCTTTAGTTGTAATAAGATAAATTTGTATTTCTTATTTTATAATCTCATTTTTTCAATTAAAGAGAAGCACAAATTTTTACAATCATACTTACATATTTAGATTATTACTCTTAGTGTTTTACTTTTTTTTCCGCTTTTACTTTTTTAGAAAATAAAACAGTTTCGTTTACCACCAACTTTTTACTACTTTTCAGAAAGTTTTATAATGAAAAAATTATTTTAAGAATTCGCGATGTTAGAGTATGATGGCTATCAGAAAGCTGTTACCAAAAAGTTGCTGTTAGAAAGTCAAGTCTTTTTTTTTTTTTTAATTTCTTAGGTAAGAATTTTTATATTTCTTTAAATTTGTTTATCTATCTATGCACAAGATCTTCATAAAATTTAAATAATAAAATTTCTATTATTATAAATATTATAACATAAAATAGTATATTTATTTTTCTAAATCACTCATACTATTTTGGACGTTCAAGATCGGATCTTTTTTATTTATTTTGAAAATCATTCAGGACAGAATGAATTAGACAATTACGATAATATAATTGTACTCCAGACCTGTAAATATAAGTCAAAATCATCCTTTCAGTTTCATATAATTAACATAATGATATATATCATTTCAATAAAAAATTAAAATTATTTAATTATCAATCATATATATTAACAACATTACGTCAAATATTATATTATATTTAAAGGTGATTGAAATTTTTAATGCGAGCAAATGAATTAAAATTAAATGTTGTATGATTGTTTATTATATTTATAATGTATATTATTAATTTTTTATTTAATAATTAACCTATCATAATTTCTTGATGATGATTAAATTACTGAGGGACTCATGCACATGAATTTGAAATTTCTTAAATTTGATTTTTAAATAATTTCATCTAATAAATATAAATAAACTAGAATTTAAATAATCTTTTATAAGGAGAAAATCCTTTCAATTATATAATATATATAATTAATCTATTCATAATATTCATGGTCAAGTAATGCGAGTCAAAATTGAGCCAATTTGAACTCGATTAGAGATTGTTCATGATCATTTGATTAACTGATCAAATGAACATGAACATTTTGTAGTATATACATAAATTAACAATCTCAATACATTATTTGGCTCAATGCTCATAACAATATCATTTAAATTCACAAGCTCATCAAATCTCGATTATGACTTGATTAAGGCTTGTTTATGAACAGTATTACTTAAATTTTTATTTTTTAGGTTTATTAAATTTTAATTGATATAACTCATATAGATTCCTCAACAAAACTACTTGCAAACAAGCTCAATTAAGACTTGACTAAAGCATATTTATTTTATTAAACGAGCTGCTCGTTAATAAGCTCGATAATCTAATTTGAACGAAGCTCATAAATAATTTAGGATTAAGCTCAAGTTCAATAATGATAAATAAGCTCAAGCTTGAACATTATCCTAAAAAGCTCGAATCGAGCTCGAACTCGATAATGGTAAACAAACTGGAACTAGAACGCACATGCTCAACTGGGTTCCATTTGTTTGAAGCCTTAAAAAAAGGGCAGAATGAACTATTTTATTTAAGGTAAATAAATTTATTAAATCAAATATTTGAAATATCAAAGAAAAAATTTAATAAAAAGGGATTAGATTATTTATTTATTGTTTAACTGATAAAATAATATTTTAAATTTAAAGTTGAGTAAAACCCATCTTGAGATATTCTTAGTTTCACCCGCTTTTAAATCTTTTATTATGACTATTAAAATACAATTATAAAAAGCATAGTGATAATTTACAAGTTAATTAATAAAGATTGTGTACCTTGCTAAACATTAGTTAGAGATTAATGTTTTCTTTAAGGCATTAGCTTAATAGTCAATGGTAGATCTAAAAGCATGCATGCATTTTTAAGGAGGCTCAATCAAGTTTTCACGAATCTTAAAGCATATCAAACACGTGACACGCCTACAATTATGCATTTAGTAAGAGCCATTTTTCTATTTTCTCTCCTCTCTCGTGTGAGCAAAATATAAGTAAAAATTGAATTTTAATTACATTGGTAATTATCTTTATTCAAGTTTGTAATATAATTAATTTAGTCAGAATATTTTATTCAAAATTTAATTAAAATAAAATAAAAAATTTTAATTAATTTTAAAATGAGCATAATATAATAGTTAATTGATTATTTGTATATTATATATTTTTTTTAATCAATTTTTTTAAAATATTATAATAAACTTTAATTAAAACATTATCACTAAATTTTTCCATATAAATCATATATATATAAGGAGATACACATTTTTATGAATTTTAAATATTTTTATATAACTAATATATATTAGTATCAATGTTTTATTTTATATTTTAAATATCAAATATTTAATTCATTATTCTTAAATTATAGATTAATTAGTTTATTTGTTTTAATTAAAATTTGCTCTCTCTCTTTGTATATTATTATTATTATAAAGCTCCGCATCATAACCAATGTTCCTTATCGCAGGCTACACGGTCTTCTGCATCACCACCTCGCCGTTGGCATATTTTGTCATTTGATCTGTGGGAACATGTTTGAAGACTTCCGCCGCTACAATATAAGCTCCAGTGGAAGTTATCCGCACGCATTGCGAGCCACCTTTCGAGCTAACCACCACTCAATTGGTGGGGAGCAGTATAAGTAGGAAGGCCAATCAGGCAATAAGGTCTTCTTCGGACGTGATCTTCCCAAACTACCCCTACATTAAATTCCCATCTTCCTAAAATACCCTCAGTAGTTGATAAAGGTGAAATGAAATTTTTTTTTTTTTTTTGTTAAACACATGAGGTTACTTTCTATGAAAAATTCAATAGACTATTACTTTTATTAAGAGTTCACAATTTTATGATATTTTTATATAAATAAAATTGTAAAGATAATAAATTATAATTTAAATATATGCTATGAATTTTTACCTAAAATAATTCATATGCATACATATATATATTATTAATTATTAAATAAATTCTAATTTATATATTTCAATTTAATAATTTTTGAAATAAAATCATTATACTTATAAGTGTAATAAATATTATAAAAAAATAATTGCAATATTATTAATCTTATTTTCAATTTAGTCACATTAATTTCTTAAGATAAGAATTTATCAAGATATTTTTGAAATTCTATTGATTTAAAAATAAATAAAATTTTTAATTCTTTTACTAATCTTTAAAAACTTTTTAACTTCTTTTTAGTAAAAAAAATATTGCTATTATAATTCGTTAAACACATATAAAAGTTCTTCAAATAAAATAATTCTTCATATGATATATTATTTATTTCAACATATTGGATTGATGAGTGATTGATGATGTGAGAGATGAAATTCTTTTTTTTTTATGAAGACCATCACATTTTTGTTTGATTTTTCTTTGCCTTTTTTTTTCTCTTTCTATTTTTGTCATCTTCAGAGTCTATGAAGGAGTTTATCATGCTTTTCCTTTAACAATGAGACCAAGGTTCAAAACAAAATTTAACCACTAAGCTCACTAAGAATCTTCTTACACTTCCTAGGCTTCATATTGCTATGCAGAATGGCTTCTCAAATTTAGATAAAAATAACTAATATTTTAAAAAGTTTTTCTTAAGATTAAAAATATTATATAATATGTAAAATCATATATAAAAAATTTAATAAATTCAATGGAACAGACATTTTCTATAATGTATTAGGTATAAAATAATTTCTTCATTTATATAAATAATAATTTTTAAAAATATTAAAATAGTTTGCACAAATTAGTGCCCTTTGCATGCAGAGTTATATATGTTCTTCATATTTAATATATATATATATTTTTGAAATTTTATCGTACTTGATGGATGATGAAAAAATCATTTGTTTTTTTAAACAAAAAGCTCTTAAGAAATTTCTTCAAAAAATTATAAAAATTATAAGATTTTAGTACCTTTGTCCTCGCGCCGGCGGCCTCACCTTCTTTGATTGTTTGCCAGATAAAATTGCAATTTGTGTAGGATATTTTGGGAATTATGGAGGATGTCTTAGGGTAGAGTTGGCAGGAGAGATGGAGCAGAAAACAACGCTAAACATACGTCCCCTATCTCTTCCAACCCCACAAGAAAGGACGGAACTAGGAGTGGAGCGCGGTAGGAGGTTAGAAGGAAGCATATTAACGAAGAGAGAGAGAGAGAGAAGTTGGTGAATGCGAAAGTCTGCTTCTTTTGCTCCTCCGCCGGTCAACCTCGGGATCCTTGGCCACCTTCCTCCGCAGCTCTCTTTAAGAAAGGTGTGATCTCTATTCGCTATGGTCCCTCGAGTTCCGAGTTCTCTCCTTCTCTCCTTTTTCTCTTTTTATTTCGTTTTGGTTTTGCGCATGTTTTGGAAGCTGGGTTTTTGCTCTGTTTTGGAATGCTTAGGTTCTGGTTGCGGGCAATGATTCAAGGAGATGGATTTTGTTCGAAGATTATTGCTTTTCTTTTCAAAGGTGGCGAATTTGTTAGGCGTGTGTGGAGAAGGGGATTGAATTTTAGGAGATTTGGGTGGTTGGTGGTTTTAGAAGGTTAGATTGGTGTCTTTGTACTGTGTATTTTGTTGCTTGCTGACTGATTAGTGGTTTGTTAAGGTTGGCGATGATTCTGCCACTATATTGTTTCCTATTTGCGGCTTCGTTTTTTTTTTTTCTTTTGCAGTGGCTTGGGTGGCCGCCACCTTAGTTTTGGTTATTGGTCAGAATTTTTTCGATGGGATTTAATTTAGTGTTGGTTGATTAATCTGCATGCTTTAAATTTTCTGAGGCAGAATATTGGATGCTACACATTCCAACTTACTTAATTTGTTTCTTGTTCTTGCTGCTGGAGAACTAAGAGTCTCGTACCTCAGTGTTTCTTAGCTGTTGAACTTCGGGTTTGCATGTTGATGGTTTAAGAATTTATGGTTGATAGGTGATCTGGATGGATTCATGAGGAACAGTGATTAAGTGGAAGATTGTTGTAGAACTCTGGTCACGCTGGCGTGACTTGGTTTCTTGTTTTTTTAAACATGATTTAACGGTTACTAAAGTGAAATAAAATTGTGATCTTTTGAAGTTCAGTCTTTGATTATGACAAAAAACTCAGTTTGTCGGTTAACTCTCATATATGCAAGTAATTTTTTTACTCAAAATTATCGGCAAGCTTTGTTAATTTTAGCTTCTTTATCGTCGATATTTGTGTTCCTTGTATTTGCTGAACCGAGTTTGGTTTCAAATCTCAGCATGATGTGCTATTAAAAGTGCAGGTGTTTCTCATTTCCTGATATACTTTTAATGAATATCAAAGAAAATACTTTACTGTTCTTACATTTTGAATCATTTTAAGATGTTTGTTCCTCACATTCTTATTTATATCTTTTAATATGCCTTTCTACTGAAATTTATCTTGTTTTAGTCTGGTAATGGTGGTTGCTTTATCTCTGCTTTTATTAGAAGCCTCTTATTTATGATTCTCTTTAATTTTTACATTGCTACGAGTTATACTCTTTTTTTCTTTGCGTACTCACACCTTGAAATGTGAATTTATTTTGATACATAGGAACATTTTTCTACAACGAATCCTCGTATAAACTGTAAAATGTAAAAAATTTCTTTTTTTTTTTTAATTTAATCTTTTGATTAATGGAAACATGTTTTATATCTAGTTTGCATTCTCATTCTTTAGAATTTGATGGTTGTTGACCATTATGCTCACTCAAATATCTAGGCATCAACCATAAAGATGGTAATTTCTTGAATAGAGATGTGATTTAATGTGATGCATCTCATGTTAGTTATATGTGCTAATTTCATGATTTGTTACCTTTTTTGCTTTTTAGGGAAGAAATAAGATAATACCATATGGAGCTACTCACTTGTCCTTCTCCTAAAACATAGAATTTTAAATAACTGAAACATATACATAACTAATAGTATTCTTACTCCTTATTTAGTTGTGGATTGTACTGAAGTATTGATGGGAATATATTCTATGAGAGAAATCTTTGTAGCAAGTTTGTTGATTGAATATGACTGCATATCCAAAGAGAAACAAAAAGTTTAGAAAGTGGTGGTTGTTTTTAGATTGATTAAGTTAGCTTATTTTATGCCGATTAGATAAAATGATGTTATTGAGGAGCTGTCAAGAATTTATGTGATTTGATTATGTGATTACATGGGGTGTCAAGATCCATAGTTTTAGATCATGATGATGATAGATTTACATCAAAACTATGGGAGAATATCCAAGAAGATATAGGTACAATATTGTCATTTAGTACAAAATTCCTTCCTTATGAGATTCTCACTGGCGCAGGATCTTTGGTTTGTTGTGTTCGGGAGTGGATGTGTACAACCTTAGCATGTGTTGGGGAGTGGATGTGTACAACCTTAGCATGACGTTTTCTATATTCTGTTTCCAAAATCAAACCTATGACCTCCCCTTACTAAATGAGGCAATCTAAACATTTCTTCAAGCTAAATAGTTAATGGAAAGCAAAAGTTTTTTGAAGCATACCTTCTTTGACTTCATTGCATAGGTAATATGTGTGTTGAGTTTTTATATTGATGGAACATGCTGATGACACCATAGTTAATCCAATGCATGTGAAGTCAGTAAAGTAAAGATCTCAATCTTATATAGAAAGGTCTCGCTCTGTGTGGTATATTTTAGATGAAAAAAGAGAAACAGAAGTTATGTTATGTCATCAAAGTCCTGTCACATGGCAGGAAAATATTTTTTTTCGGTTGGCTTTTAAAATTTTTTAGCATAAGCATTATGGAATTGTTTATATGTACTCCACTTGTAGTTAGTTTGCTATTGGATGCATGGATGGTCCTAATTTCATCATCAGAGCTAGAAGACGAATCAATTTTTAGTGAATCCACTTATTCAACCTTAGATCAATCTAAGCTCATTAGCACCTTCTTTTATTTCTAATTATTCATGAAAATTTGGATATAACAGTTATTTTGGTTAATGACTTTACCTTTTTTACATAGGAATTACGGTTGTGAACCATGGTTAGCTTAAGGAGACGCAGACTGTTGGGCCTCTGTTCAGGTATGATCATCAATGCTGTGCAATTTTTTTAAAAAATATATAAACTTTTATGTAATGTACTATATACAGATATACAATTATATAAACTTTTTTACAATGGTTACTGGTTTTATTAATCATTTCTTTTTTTAATCATTTACAGTGGTTTCATTCTCATTTCCCTACTTTGTTAGTATAAAATTTTGATAAATTTGATGTTTTAGTTTTTGTTCTTTTTTTTTTAGATCTTTTCTATGGTTTATATTTTATTTAATTGAATTATGAATAGTAATGTAAGACATGGATTCAAAAGAAAGACATGAGACTGATGAGATTGATGAAGACCTTTGTTGGTTATCCCACCAATTAGGTTTTCTTATCCTGAAATTAGTGTCAAGTTTTAATAGGTTTTCGATACTTTCATAATTTTCTGGTTGTACTATTAATTTCAGACAGCTCAGAAAATGGCTTAATATTTTTCAGGAAAAAACTCCATTCCAGTTGAGTTGCCTGAACCCATTGAGGGTGGTAATGTTGTTGAAAATCTTAATAAAAATTCCAAGCCTTTTAGCATTCATCCTATGCCATCAGTTACTCCAAATCATGACAAGCCAGTAAGTCTGAAACCATTTTTATTATCTCTATCTTAAATCATTTTATTTTTTTTGTAGTCAGCAATTCGATTTGTTAAATTATTAGTGTTTTATATTCAATAGTTGTAAAAATGGTGGTGTTAAGCAAATGGTTTTTCCATTTTACTGTTTATTGTCACCGTTGTTTCTGTGCTTGCATGAATATTACCAATCAATATATTAGTGTTTGCAATAGCAAATGAACTTCCCATTTTACTGTTTATTGTGCTTCACAACATAGTATGGCAAAAACCAGAATTTCAAATGTTTGTTCCGTTGTAGGTTTGTTGAAATTCGGTATTATCTTTACAAAAAAAATTTAATATGCATCGTAAATAGAACTACTGATTAGAAAATTAACATTTAGCATTTATTACCAAATGAATTATAGAATTAGGAGAATCATGTTATAATTTTATTCCATGTAACACAAGGCACTTAAGGCTCTGGGGTTCCTAATGCAACTCAAATGATGCAATCAACGTAAATCACTAAACAAAATTTAGAATTTGTAGATCAAAGATTAATAATTATATAAACTCACTCTCTTTAGTTTCAAACCAAAAATTTATGGGAATTTGTACCATATTGGTCATGCAATGATTGACTAAATTCAAAGAAATTTAAAAAAAATAAATTACAAAATATTGGCAAGTAATTGAATTTTTACACCACAATTGATCAAAGTTGACGGTCCCAAGTCCGGATGCAAAAAGTGGAGGGTTGCGTTAGGTAATTACGGTAATAAAATTTGTCGAAATAATCATGACATGAATCCTTTAAATCATTTGTGTTAATCTTAGGCGTCCGAAGCGGCACATATGGCTATCTGATGAAAAATGTACGAAGCATTCGGCGGGTGCGATGTTAAATAAGCAAGGGTTACATTATATAGGCAGTCAGCAAAGTTAGGAACTAGAATTAGGTTAGGATCTTGGAATATAGGTACTCTTACAGGTAAATTAATGGAATTAATAGATATTATGGTTCATAGAAAGATAAATATTTTATGTGTTCAAGAAACTAAATGGGTTGGTGAGAAGGAGAGATTGATAGTTTAGGTTTTAAACTTTGGTATTCGTAAAAGTCGAACTAGAAATGTTGTAGGTATGATTATAGATAAAATTTGAAGGATAATGTTATAAGTATTAATAGATGTGGAAGATTATAAAACTTTAAAGATTATTGTTGATCTTAAGATTATCAATGTTATAAGTGTCATGCTCCTCAAGTAGGTTTGGTGGTAGCTGAAAAGAAAAATTTTGGAATGAATTGGAGGGATTAATACAAAAGATACCTCTTGAAGAAAAAAATATTTATTGGGGAGATTTGAAATGGACATGTTGGTAGAGTGGTAGAAGATTTTAAAAGTATTCATAGTGGTTATGAATTTGGGTAGTAATGAAGATGGTAGGGGTATATTAGATTTTCTTCATGATTTTAGATTCTTTAACTTTATTTAAGAAAAAGATGAATATATTATTACTTATAAAATGGATCTAAGAAAACAGATTGATTATTTTACGATAAGAAAATAGATCGTTTAGATTGTAAAGATTAGGATTCAGTGAAATTTTAAGTCATCGGCTATTGGTTTTAGATTTTAAGATGAAAGGTTGTAAGAGAAAAATAAACTAAATTATTGCAGGATTAGATGGAGACACTTAAAGAACATAAATAAAATATTTTGAAGTTCTGAGAAATTAAAATTTGGGATGTTAATAAATGTTATGTGAGAAAAAATATCAAATGAAATTAAATAAATTGTTAAAGATGTCTTGGAGAATCAAAGGAAAAGCCTTTAATAAGAATAGGTGGTGAGTGTAAGAAAAGATAAGAAATAAGAAGCGTTGTTATAAAATTTGGTTTAGATATAAAAAGATGGGAAAATATAAAGTGACGTAGAGATTAAGAAAGCGATATATGATGTAAAAATTTAACTTTAGTGATTTATATAGATTAGATATCAAAGAAGGTGAAAGATATATGTATATAAGTTAGCAAAAAGAGATAGAAAGAAATAAAAATAGTTAATTAGGGGTATAATAATGAAAATAATAAATATTTTTCTTAGAAAAGATATTGAAAATAGGTGGATGAAGATTTTGATAAACTTTGAAGGATCGAAAGACGATTGATTTTAGAACCTTAATCTAAACAAAATAGAATTTCATTTTATCGTCAGATTAGTAAATCGAAGTTAGTGAAGCTTTAAAGAAAAAATGAAATGTGGAAAGATCCGGATAATATTCCAATAGATGTGTGGAAATGTTTAGGAGATCAGGAATTTCTTGGCTTACAAATCTTTTAATGTTATTTTAAAGTAAAAGATGTCGGATGAGTGGAGAAAGAGTTTGTTGGTTCTATATTTAAGAATAAAGGTGATGACAAGAGTGTGCAAATTATAGAGGACTTAAGTTAATGTCATACATTAAAATTATGGAGAGAGTAATTGAGCATAGGTTATGATGCTGAGTTATCTGTCAGTTTGGTTTCATGCGGTAGATCTACTATGGATGCTATACATTTGTTAAGAGATTTGATGGAGAAGCATAGAAAGTAAGAAGGATCTACATATGATATTAATTGATTTAGAGAAAGCTTATGATAAAGTCTCAAGAGATGTTCTTTGGAAAGTTCTAGAACAAGGAGTTAATATTGGTTATATTCAAGTCATTAAGGATATGTATACTAGAGCTGTTACTTGTGTCCAAACACAAGGAGGATTGACAAAATATTTTTCTATTTCAATTGGATTACATCAAGGATCAACATTAAGCCCTTATCTTTTTACTTTAGTTATGGATGTTCTTATGAGACATTTACAAGAAGATGTACCTTGGTGTATGCTTTTTGCTGATGACATTCTTCTTGTTGATAAGACTAGAGGAGTCCAACGAAACTTGAATTATAGGGTCAACTTTAGAGTCTAAAGGTTTTCGCTTTAAGTAGATCTAAACCGAATATATGGAGTGTAATTTTAGTTGTAGAAGTTTTAGTGGTAGTATTGTGACTTTTGGTGATCAAGTCATTAATAAGAGTGGCGATTCAAATATTTAGGCTATTGTTCAAAATGATGGTGAAATAGATGGAGATGTTATTAGTAGAATTCAAGTTGGATGGTTGAAGTGGAGGAATGCATCCGCCTTTATTATGTGATAGAAAAGTTAAACTTAAAGGAAAATTTTATAAGATGGTGGTAAGACTGCATGACTTATAGTGCGAGAATGTTGGCCAATAAAGAGAAAGCGTAAGACTAAGTTAAGTCTTACGAGATGAGATGAGGCTCAGTGGATGAGTTTACTCTTAGAGATAGAATGCAAAATGAGTATGTTCGAAAAAAGTTGGAGTAGCTCAAAGGTAGATAAGATTGAGAATTCGCCTTAGATGGTTTGGCCACATAAAGCGTCGGTCGTCAGAATGAATTAGGAGAGTAGATGCATTAGATTTGCCTTATGTTAAAGGTAGAGGTAGACCTAAAAGACTTGATTAAGATGTATAAAAAATGATCTTAGTATTCTTGATTTAAATGAATTTGACACATAATGGACACCTGATAGACGAAGGATTCATGTAGCCGACCCCACCTAGTGGGATTAAGGTTTCTTCTTGTTGTTGTTGTTGTTGTTGTTGAATTGATCAAAGTTGACCAAATTTAAGAGCTCTAGCAACAACAATAACAAAAAAATTAGGAAAAATAGTAAAATAAAGAGATCACAAGAGTAAGAAGATGAACATAGGTGGATGTAAAAGCTCAGATAATTGAAAAAGATATAAAGTGTCTCATAGGGATTCTAGAAAGTAATATGTGATGAAAAAAGTTTAACTTTTAGTGATTTATATAATAGACTAAATACTAAAGAGGGTAAATGATGTATGTATAAGCTAGCCAAACAAAGAGATAGGAGAAGTAAAAATTTGGTTTAAGTAAAGTGCATTAAGATTAAAACTAGTAAAGTACTTTTCTTAGAAGAGAATATTGAACATAGGTGGATAAAATATTTTGATAAATTTTTTAATAAAGGTTGTGAGAGTACGATCGACCTTAGCAGTTATAAAAATTGAGAATTTTATTTTTATCATCATATTAGTAAAATCGACATTGAACAATATTTAAAAAAATGAACTGTGGAAAAATAATAGGACGATGATATTCCAATAGAAGTGTGGAGATGTTTAGGAGATCAAGAAATTTCTTGGCTTACTAATCTTTTTAATATTATTTTAAAGACTAAAAAGATGTCTGATGAGTGGAGAAAGAGTTTGTTGGTTTGTATTTTAAGAATAAAGGTGATGCACAAGAGTGTGCAAATTACAGAGGAATTAAGTTAATGTATCATACATTAAAATTTTCAGAAAGAGTTATTGAATATAGGTTACGATACAATATAAAAGTTTCTCAAAATCAATTTGGTTTTATGCCGGGTAGATCTATTATATATGCTATACATTTGTTGAGAGATTTGATGGAAATTTGTAAAGAGAGGAATGAGGATCTACATATGATATTTGTTGATTTAGAGAAAGCATATGATAAGAGAATTGCTTTAGGGAATTCTAGAAAGAAATGAGTTAATATTACTTATATTCAAAGTCATTAAGGATATGTATAGTGAAGTTGTTACTTGTGTTCAAGCAGAAGGAGGATTGACCAAGTATTTTTCTATTTCAGTTGGATTACATGAAGGGTCAACTTTAAGCCCATATCTTTTTTCTTCAGTTATGGATGTTCTTGACATTTACAGGAGGATGTACCTTGCTGTATGTTTTTTGCTAATGATATTCTTCTTGTCGATAAGACTAGAGAGGGAGTTTAAGAGAAACTTGAATTATGGTGGTCGACCTTAGAATCTAAAGGATTTCGTTTAAGTAGATCTAAAATTGAAGATATGGAATGAAATTTTAGTTGTAAAAGATATAGTGATGGAGTTATGACATTGGGTGATCAAGTCATTAAAAAAAGTGATCGTTTTAGATATCTCGAGTTGATTGTAATGATGAAATATATGGGGATGTTATTAGTAGAATTCTGGTTGGATGGTTGAACTGAAGGAATGCATCTGACATGTGTGATAGAAAAGTACCACTTAGATTTAAGGGAAATTTTTTTAAGATCTTGTAAGATTTGCAATGATTTATGACGTAAAATATTGGCCAATAAAAGAGAAGCATAAAACTAAGTTAAGTGATGCAGCAATGAGGATGTTCAAGTGGATGACTAGTTTTACACTTAGAGAGAAAATACGAAACAAAATATATACGTGAAAAGTTTGGAGTAGCTCCAATGGTAGATAAGATTCGAGAGAGCCGCCTTAAATGGTTTGGTCACATAAAATATCGGCTATCTAATAATCCAATTAGGAGAGTAAATGTATTAGATTTAACCTATGTTAACAAATGTAGAGATAGATCTAGGAAGACTTAGTGAGATAGTAAAAAATGATCTTATTTTACTAGAATTAAATGAGAATTTGACACTTAATATGACACAATGGAGAAGAAGAATTCGTGTAGTCGACCCCATATAGTGGGGTAAAGGCTTTTTGTTATTGTTGGTGGTACAAAGAGACGACTTCTTCTGGGATTAGATAGTTGCAAGAATGCTGTTCTTGGAAGAATCAATCATTTAGCAAGCACACGCAAGGTTGAAAACTAAAATCTGAAATTTTATTGAATTCAAAACACCTTGTTCATTTTTCAAATGTTGTTATTTATATGCAATTGAACCCCAGTTGGTTGTTTTTAATAGGTTTATTTTAATTGAAAAAATTCAGATTAGCAGGGTTAATGGCAACAAAATCAACACAATAATATGCTCTAGGACCACAAATTTAAAGCACCATGGAGACAGATGACAGCTAAACACATCACAGTAAAAAGAAGCAACAAAATTAGTCAACAGTCATCTCATGCGATTTCCATTCCCAATAGACAAGTCAAAATTTTTGCCAATGTATCTTACATGGCCTCCCCCAAATACTGCCTCCATAGGTAAGTCTAAAATTTTGGTACTTGTAACCTGCATGGCGTCCCTTAAATCTAAATATTCCATCATACAGTGCAAATAGGCAATATATGACTGCTGCTGATCTGTTCAAAATCTAATAAAACTAGACTCCAAAACATATAATTGTAATCCATACATCAATCCATTGCTGGAAACATTGAAGTCAACTAAAACTAAGCTAAATGAGAAGCCATTCAGATCTGGTGCTGATAAGTCATCATTATAGGCTCAAACAATTCAGTTGCTTGATGTTTCCAGCAAGAGAAAACATGCAGATTTTCATCCAATCTACCTCACTTGGACCAATTTGGTTTTGACAAATTTGATTTTTAATATTTATCAAACAATTTAGTACAAACAATTTATGCTTCCTGTAAAACAATGTATGAGTCATCATAAATGGGCATATCATGTTTGTGCACAAAATATTTTTGAAATCCCTATTAGTAGCAGATACAATTTTATAATAAAAAATAGCTTTAGGAACAAGTTGCAAGATTTGTTTGATGGAGTGTTGGATGTGAATTTACAAGAAGATAGTGGAAAATCTAAGATTTTGACAACAGGTTTTTTAAATAAGGTCAAATCAAACACAATGAAGACTAAATTAGTGCCAAAACATTCTTATATTTCTAATTTATTCTCGTTAATTACAATATGTTGCAAAATTGTAAAGACCTTGTCTTTCTCACATTCAATTCCTTTAGAGTTATGGATAAAACATATCTAAATTTAAATGCATAATGATATTATCACATGACTTAATTCAACTTGCAAAAAAATTTATAATTGTCATAGTTAATAGTTATGTTTTACAAATATTCTTCTGCAATTTAGGCAAATCATATGAATGATGTGAGGCAAATAATGTAACGTTTAAAACTTTGTGTGTCATAAAGGATACTAATAATGGCCTATAGCTAATTTCTAGAAAATGACATGATGAAAAATCTAATACCTTAACAATAATATAGATATTATATTATTGTATGGATAAATAATCTTTTTAAAATATATTATAAATGGTTTATTTATAAGTCTGAAATGAATTTTGCATATTTAGAATTGAACAAACATATTAAGTTTTAATTTTAGGTTTTTTTTTTTTTTTTTGAATATTTGAGTCAATTTAATGACAAACTCACACACAACACAAACGCATATACAAGCTTTGAAACCAAGACCTCTTGGTTGAGAGCTTAAGCTCTCAACCATTAGGCTAAAATTGTTTGCATATTTTAATTCATTCTTCATTAATGAAGTCTTGCAAGCTAACTGTTTTTATAAGAATTTTTTTATGAAAAATAATAGTAAAAGAACCAAGAGCCAAAAAATAAACCAATTTTAGTTAATCAATCATCATAGGGATAATTTTCATTGATAAGTCATCAAGAGTTGTGTTGTGAGTTTACTTGATCGATTTATTAACTATAGCAGACATGATTTTCTGAACAGAAATATTACAATTGGAAAATGATATAAATGTATCAAGAGCAATTAATAATAATTTTTAATAGGAAAAAAAGTGCACAGTACATGATACCAATAACATGAAAGCCTATGAAACTAAATCCCTAGGAACATGAAAACTATAAAATTTTTCATGCTTGAATTTTGGTGAAAATAGGAGACTGATGATATATATTTTTTATTCATACCCCATCTGGTAAATAAATTTTGGAATCTTCTATCCACTATATAGAGTTAACACTTTGAATTGTCATATAAGTCATAAGAATATAGATCATCCATTCTCGTCATCAATCAGTGCACAAAATAGAGGGTGATAAGGAGTTGTTGTGATTTATATATAGGGTTAATATCTATTAGAATTTCAGTTTTAGATAAGATTTTATACTTTATTTTGCTTTTAAATTCTAATATTGACTCTTGATCGGTATAAGTTTAGGTTCATGAACATGATCTATTGTAGATGCATATTTAGATTTTATAACATCGTATGTAGACTTATACTATAACTACAAATCATTTTATGCTTCTAAGCTATTATAAAAAAGAATATTCTTAAACCATGGTCTTTTTATTGATCAAATATAATTATAAATTATTATTGTGTTGTTGAGTATGTGTAGGCTTCAGAGGAGATGCCATTAAATTTTTCTAGAGACATGAATCACAGGTGCAATGGTCTTAATAGAATGATTATAATATACCTTATTAATTAAATATCTTGATAAAATCTCATCTAATATTTTTAGTAAATTATATCTTAGTTCATTTTTATAAACTTTTGCCTTAGGTCTTTAATGAAACAAATAGTGATAACATATTATTGTAAAGACAAACCATGTGTAGTTACAAGTCATGCAAATGTTTCATGATATTCAATCACTTTAGAATCAATTTGTTTATAAGTCTTAAATTAATTATACTAATGATCCTTATATTAACTAATGGGCAATTACTGGTTCTTTAAGTTTATATTTCATGCCAAGCTATGCTAATTTTGTTTTGTTCGCAAAACTTAACAAAAATAATTTCACATGTCCCAACAAGTTTGTTTCAACAACTTTGACTTTATAGGAATCAAGTGGATAATAATATCAAATAAGTTAACCAAATTATTGATCCACTATTAAAAGTTTCTAAGATCATACCCCATATTGAATAGATGAAAATGTAATTTTTGAACCTTATGATGATTGCCATGTGTTTGTTTAAAATCATAACTAATATGATCTTATTTAAAAATTTGATTGACAGAATTAATGTCTTAGGATGTGTTTAGGGCGACGGTGCGGTATGGTGCGTTTTTACACTCACCACAAGGTGTTGTTTAGAAAATTGCATTCTGATTATATTTTGAAGAATATGCAATAGGAAAGCTCATTTTTCAACCTAACCTAAATGAGTATGATGGTTGCCAGAAAGTTGTAGTCTAACTTTTTTAAATTAAAAAAAATTTGTAGTACCCACCACTGCTTCTTAGACAACAACTCCTTCATTATATTTTTATACTATTGCAGCTGCCCCAACCCTAATATATAGTTGACATGATGTAGTCATGAATTTTATTACCAATGTGATATAGGGCATTTAAGAGTTCCAAGTTCTTAATACAATTAGAGTGATACAATTAACATAGATTGCACAAAAGAAATTATAATTCATAGATCAAAAATAAACAAAATTCTCTTTTTTTAGTTATAGACTAAAATTTTGTTAATTTGAACTAAAATTATAATGCATCAATTTATTAATTCAATAGAATCAAAAAGAAATTTGATTCACAAAAAAGTATGTAGCCATCGAACTTGTATGCCATAATTGAAATTCTAGATAAATCAAATTTGATTAAAATCAAGAACTCTAGCAAAGTCAACAATATTTAAAAATAAATTTTAAAATATTTGCAAGGAAAGGACTTATCAATAATTAGATATTCACACTTGTACTGCACTCAAATTAAGCTGAATCTAATTTTTTTTTGTAAGCACACAAGTTTGAAAGCTGAATCTAATTTTTTTTTGTATACAAAACTCCTCTTTCATGTCTTAGAGATTGGTATTTATGGGCATATGATTTGTAGTAAGCTACCTATTATTTGTTTAATTTAAATTTCTAAAATAATAGATATTAGTATAATTAATAGCAACAAAATCAACATGGTGTTATGTATTGGACCCAAAGGATAAATTGGGACACAAAACTATAAGAATAAATGACAGTCACAATGGGACTTCCACTCTCAACATATAAGTTCAAAATTTTTATTGTAGCCTATATGGTTTCCCCTAAAAAGTGCCTTTTACATGTCCAATAGATAAGCTTAAATTTTATCATTGTAGTTTGCGTGGCCTCCTCCAAATACCACCCAAGACACATCAAGCTGGTAAATCCACTTATTTTTGATCTTCTTCCTCTATTCTTTTTTCTCATCCTCTTTTTTCTTCCTATTTCTTTAATGTGATTATGGGATACTTGCAATCATTAGGTTTTTCCTTTCTTTTATAGTGGCCATATGGGGCTGTAGGAGATAAGGATTAAGCATGAATGGAGCTTGATGAAAAATCAAATGTGAATTGAGTTATATATAGTCACTATCTTGGATAATCTAGCATCAATCATATAGGTACCATCAAGTGTGAATATATTTTAAGTTGAAAGCCATCAATCTTGAAAAATCAATATTAAATCTTATCCATGATAATTTAACTTATCTAGATTCATACTTAACATGGAAACCCTAAATATGGTGATGGGGAGAGTGAATAAGATGACAATGCAATTGATCGTGAGAAATAATAAATAAGAGGGCAATTGATGTAGCATCAAGGAGATGGCAATTGCCTCCAACTTCATTCCATGATCAACAATTGTTTTCTTTAAGTTGAGACTTTGAAAAAATTGAAAAAACTATGGGAGGCTAAAAGGTTACCAAGTTGTTATGAGTTTTGGTAAGATAACTAGTAGATAATAAATTTATAAGAAAGCGTGAAGCATATACAGATTGTTTGGAGTAATTGATGATGAAAGATAAATAGATCTTTTTAGAATCAAGAGAGGGATATCTATCAGTGGCATGGCATTATGGAGAGATTTTATATAGGATGAAAATAATTATTTTTTACTTGTGTGGAAAAAGATGCTTTAGGACCCAAGATGTATTAAAGTAAGCAGTTGCAATTGAATTAGAAGAAACTAAAAAAGTGATAGAGATAGTCAGTTGGGAGTAGTGTTGCAGTGGGCGATTATATTTTTCATGAGAGAATTCTAGAATGAGGACCAATAGAATCATGGGTGTTTGCCTTTGAGAGTACAATGATTTTCATAACTATGATTAGATGGATGATTGATTAGTGTTTGAGAGTGTCGACAATGAACTAGTATCAAGAGTAATATGTTCATTATTAGAAGGCAATAATAAAATCTATGACTTGGAGAATGCGTGGACTTATGGAGATATTGGGTACAATTGAGTTGGTGATTAATCGAGCTTAAATAGACTCAAGTGATGGTTGCCAATAAGAGAGAAACTTGAAAAATAAGAAATTTTTTATTTTATTCTTGCTAAGTTATAGGATTAGTGGAAAATGGGCTATATTGAAAAGGTCATGTGACTTGCCTCCCTAGGTATGTATTATAGTAACGTTGAATAGATTTATCATTCTATTGTAAAGAGAAGATGTTAGAGTACAAAGTTTATATCAAAGGGATGCTTTTATTTGGAAATTATGTAGAATAAAGAATGTTTCATACGTCTTTAGCAATCTTCCAAAACATTGATATAAAGCAATCATAAGTTATATTATTGGGCATCCATGTGAGAACCACATAGTCAGAGGCTTGTCATTTTGCATATCTAGTTTTTTTTTCTTAATAGTTTGGAGTTAGGTTCAAATGTTAAAGTTTCTCATAAATTTGAATGAATAATAAAATACTTAAAACACTAGTGATAGTTTGTACCATTAAATTTGAGAATGGTACTAATATTTGAGAATAATTTAGTTTTGGATAGAGGAAAATAGGAAGCCATCAATGAACACCATAAAGGAAAGAGGACAATGATGAGTTAATTAATCATATATCGAGATGCCAAGTTCAGATGAGGTTGTGAAGGAGCAATCCTTGGATGAGGTTGTTTATCAAACACATGTGTAAGTAGGAGAAACCAAGTAACAACATGTGCAAGGGGCATGTGAGTGAGAAGTAGGGTGTAAACGAGTCGAGCCAAATTCGAGTCACCCCCTGGCTTGAGCTTGAGATCGAGCTCAAAGCTTGATTAATTAATTAAGTTAGAGCACGAGCCTTATTTTACATGTTCAAGTCAGTTTGCAAGATGGCTCATTTAGAATAAAAAAATAAATTGATTTTAATTCAAATGATTGTTATAATAAAACAATTAAAAGAATAAGAATTAGAAGAACAATAAGAAATTACTTGCATAAGAAAATGAGATATGAATTTTAAATATTTTTAGTAATTTTATGATTAAATTATTGAATTCTAATATATTTTGTGTATGTTTTATATTAATTTTTTTTCAATGAGCCGGTTCGCGAGCTAGCAAGTCATGTCGGGGTTGGCTTAAGTTTAGTTGTTAACTCATTAAGTTTTGCTCACGTGCCATTTATCGAGTTGAGCCCAAGTTAGCTTGACTTACATCCCTAGTGAGTAAGCTACAAAGTAAGGAGTCGTAGCATTAGTGAGTGTGAAGGGATGTAGATGGAGTCAAGTTAGCTGCAGTGCTGTGAACTGTGGATGGAGATGCATGATCAAAGTGATCGCGACAATGTTTGAGCACAACAACACACTATCGGATGATCGGGTGCAAAGGGCATACGCAAAGTTCAAGTGAGCAAGTAGTTTAAGAGAAGTGTGAGTGCGAGAAAATAATGAGAGATAGGGAGGAGTGGGGGCATGAATAACATTGATGAATAAGCCTTAGTTGATCTCTAATACCATGTTAAGCTATTATATACAACTTGGTTTCTTTCACTATAATATAGGTGATTATAAATAAAAAAATAAGTAGGAATGAAACTAAGAAGAGAATGTCCTTAATCAACAACAACAACAAGCCTTAAATCCCACTAGGTGGGGTCGGCTACATGAATCCTTCGTCTCCATTGTGTCTTATTATGTGTCAAATTCTCATTTAATTCAAGTATACTAAGATCATTTTTTATACATCTTAACCAAGTCTTTTTTTACCTATACCTATCTTAACATAAGGAAAATCTAATGATCTACTCTCCTAATCGGTCATCGGACGGCGACGCTTTATGTGGCCAAACCATCTAAGGCGACTCTCCCAATCTTATCTACCATGAGCTACTCCAACTTTTTCCAACATACTCATTTTGCATTCTATCTCTAAGAGTAAAGCCACTCATCCACGAGCATCCTCATCTGTAACACTTAACTTAGTCTTATGCTTCTTTTATTGGCCAACATTCTGCACTATAAGTCATTGTGTCTTACCACCATCTTATAAAATTTTTCCTCAAGTTTAAGTGAACTTTTCTATCACATAATAGGCCAGATGCATTCCTCCACTTCAACCATCCAACTTGAATTCTACTAATAACATCTCCATCTATTTCACCATCATTTTGAACAATAGAGCCTAAATATCTCAATCTCACTCTTATTAATGACTTGATCACCTAAAGTCACAACACTATCACTAAACTTCTACAACTAAAATTACACTCCATATATTCAGTTTTAGATCTACTTAAACAAAACCTTTAAACTCTAAAGTTGACCTCCATAATTCAAGTTTCTGTTGGACTCCCTCTCTAGTCTTATCAACAAGAAGAATGTCATCAGCAAAAAGCATACACCAAGGTACATCTTCTTGTAAATGCCTCGTAAGAACATCCATACACCAATGTACTTGAAAGTTAGGTACATCTTCTTGTAAATGCCTCGTAAGAGAATGTCCTTAATCATAAGGATATATTATAGAAGAAACAAGTAGAACAATGAGTAATTTTTACCTTGAAACTTGGTAAAATTTTATGATTATAGCTATAAAACTCAAAAACCTATCATCGTGTTCATATATATCATATTCAATTTGTTTATAATGTTTAAATGGTTCATGCGGTTGATCCCCATACTTACCAAAAAACATATAATATTGGTAAGTTTGTATTTTAGGTTAACTCATACAGGTTTAATTTCACTTACAATACTTCACATAAACAATTTAGCATGGTTTACTAGTTTTGATTTTGGGCATTTATGCCTTTCGAAATCAAACAAGCGCTAATTTCACCATTTATTCTTCTTAACATAACTTCCAAGTAGTCACCCATCACAAGAGTACTCCATTATAATTATGCTTAACTGTGGAGTTCCAAATGAAATCTACATTTGACATCCTTGTGCTAGAAGGCTGTCATAAGTCACCATCTATATCAATATTTCTTAAACTTAAATGTTGTCAGCTTTTGGTGTGCCGCTTTTACTGGCTGTTAAATAATATTTCAACATGATCAACCATATATAATATGGGAATTGTGTGATATTCTTCAATCTCAATTGTTGATAATTCTAGAACTCAAACATTACTAAAATTATTTCTGTTTGCTCTTTAATCTTCTTAGCATTGCATTTCTTTTTTTGACCTTTTATCTTCACTGCCCCTAGGAAGTACATTGTTTTTTTAGTATGAATTATTTTATTTTTTATTTTTTGACAACACCACTCTTCTTTTAAATGTTATAAAACGAACCATGGGTATTTGAAATTTTTGTATTGCTTGGAAGATTATCCAGATTTCTATGATATTGATACACAAGTCATGAATTTGTTGTTGCTTTTACCCTTTTTTTGGTTAACTAAAACTACCTAAAACTTGTCAGTTTAACGTAATATAGAATGGACTTAATTTACTAAAACCTACATACATATCTTGTAATATTTACCTTTGCACATGAAATTAAGATGCTCATCTGTTTGACAATCGTACCAAAAATGTTTTTTATAGTTTTTATTTTTCTGATCAGGTGTAGTACTGTGAAGTAGTCATCATATCTTTTTGGTTTTTTTGTTTTTTTCAATTTGTGTATTTTTTCAGGTAAATATCTCCGAAATGAGCTTTGGAGCTTCGACTGTGTCTGCTTCTAGCTTACCAAAGTTGGAAACAAATAATTATTTTCCAGGCTAGTTCATTGCTAATGTGTTTTATAGTTAAATGACTCAAATTACTGTCTTGGAGGAGGCTTGATGTTCCATGTTTTGTTATCGTATTTTTATTTAAATAAAAGTCATCCATAGTTGATAATGTCCTCAAATATGATTCAAAGATGGAGATCTTCTCATCCAATAGGGCGAAGTATACATTAACATTAATAGAAATCGGAAGTTTTGTGAGATTTTTCAAACCCATGACTTTGCCTTCGTAGGTATTTTGTGCATTTCTTAATGTTCACATTTTTTTTGTGAGATATAGCATGGACCTTGGTATTCTTTTCACTTTCGAGGTACTTTTAGCAAGATTTGTTTATAAATATCTCTCATTGAAAAGCTTCTTTAAATTACAACTTCATTTATGATTTATCATGCCACTTTGAATTGTTAGAATTCTAGGGAGACCTAATTCAATCACAAAGAACCTATGCTAATTTCAGGCATATAGATACGATACGATATGATATGAACATGAGACATATATGATATATTGAAAATATAATATGCTAACACGCATTGGATATAGCATTAGAGTATTATATTTTAAAAATAAAAAATATAATAATTATATAAATTAAATGTATATAAAATAAATTCATATAATAATAATTAACTGTAGAAGAAAAAATATATTTAAATTAATTAAATACCTTATACTATATTGAAGAGGAATAATCATATGATATTATTGATTATTCGCTTGAACTTGAGAAAATTATTTTTTTTGTAAAAAAAAATATTATAAATTATAGAAAAATAGAGCATAATAAGAAAAA
Organism: Cymbidium sinense; assembly: GCA_021442155.1. NCBI lineage: Eukaryota > Viridiplantae > Streptophyta > Magnoliopsida > Asparagales > Orchidaceae > Cymbidium > Cymbidium sinense. The sequence continues at coordinate 99,706,547 of CM038226.1, read as the reverse complement.
TAAAATTGTCATTAACAATTAAATTATTTAAATAATATATTTAAAATAAAAGAGAAGAGGTAGCATAAATTATCTATATAATTTATTTTAAAGTTAAATTTAATTATTTTAGATGTGTGCTACCATGTGTGTGTTTTTTTTTTTTTTTTTTTTGCTTTTTCTAATTAGACATAGATATTATGTCTGACACGTGGGGGGCAAACTCATGCGACATGCTTTTTATTGCAGAGTATTGATGCATCATAGCTAAGAATTTAAAAAAAAAAAAAAAGGAAAATGCTCAATGCATAAAATACATCAAGATTTTTGTACCAATTCACCCATTTGATGATATGACTTCTTACCACTATTGTGACTTTTATTATGTTTTTGATATGTAGTTTTTTAATAGCCCTAATACATTAGATTTAACATATATATGGCGCCTTCCTTTGTAAAAAAAAAAAAAAAAATTAGGGCAGCTATAAAATATAGTGAAATCCCCAAAATGTTTTTAATAAAATAGCATACAAATATTGAATACTTTTCAGGCGCTCTACCTTTGAACCCCAAGGAGAGAGTCTCTCCATTCCCTTCCAACTCCTACCATAACTTTACCACAAAGGTCGATCATTAGTTGAGTTTGCATTAGGCATCTGTTTGTAGGGCAAAAATTAGGCTCCATAACATAACATAGAATTATCATTGGAATGATTGTTGTTGATGTAAAATGCACTGCTATAGATGTGTTGATAGAATTAAAGTCAGATTGATTTAGGAATTTACTGAAAATATTAATTGGTGATGAGATAATATGTAAATTTTTCTTAAATATTAATTCTAAAGAGTTAGCATGTGTAGTATCCTTTAATTAGCTTCACTTGAATTCAAATGATCATCATCGATGAAACCACATGCATCGTAGCTCACATAATCCCTGATACCACTTAGGCTTCTCAAACATTAGGGTATTGTGATTGAATGAATTCACATCCTAATTGGTCCATTGTGCTTCCAAACAGTTATTTAATGATCTCTCTTGTATGACCGATCGGAACATGAAAGACACTTGCCAAATGGAATGCTAGAAAGCAATCTGAATAATAGCAACCACTCTCTAAGTGTTGGTTGGGGGATACTTCTTCGGAATGATTCTGTTAAGTAGCAAGATCCTTGTTGGGAATGAGAATTCTTCACTTTTCAGCGCTCCCTTGTCAACCCCAAACAACTGCTGGTAGAGGGATATCATTTTTTTTTCCATTATCTATCTTCGTTTTACATTTAGGTGCATTTACCTACATACCACACAATTCATATATATTTATATATCTAATACCTATAATTTGATATTTATATAAATAGCTTTTAAATTTTTAATGTCACATTAAAAATACAACTATCACTAGCTTTTTTTAAAGTGAAATGCACTTTTCATGTACAGGAAAAGTGCTATATATATATATATATATGTATATATCAAATTATAGGTATAAGTGTTAGATATGAAAATGCATAAGAATTGTGTGGTATGTACGTAAATCTCCTTTATATTTAAATGTGGCTAAGGTTCTTTTCCAATAATAGATGATGATGGCTAAAGCATTCTCTTGTGTAACTAGATGAACTTGAAGTCATTCTCTTCATTATTCATCCTAGCAGACCTGAGTGCTTTCTTCACAACCAAACCTTACCTTGAAATCCTTCACCCCATGTCTCTGCTCCCCTTCTCCGAGCTTTTACTTATTTGAATACTAGTCTAACGGTCAAATTTTTTTAGTTTTCTTTATAGAAGGAAAGCACTACAAGGCTATTGCTCAAAAGTAAGTTTATTTTGTAGTAGTCTAAACACAAAAAATTAATATTCCGAATTTTTTCTACAACTAATCAAATAACATAAAATGTTTCAAATACATTGAATTTACATTGCACTACATTTGGAATGCATTGGAATTTTGTATACTTGTAATCAAATGCCCCCTACATATTATTGGTTTAGAGAATGATCCACAATCAAATGTTATAAACAAAACTAGTCTCATCCCATCCATTTACTATGTCAGATGCTTTCACTAGATAAGTATGGAAGTCGTCAAATGCTTCTCTTCAAATTGCCAATTACTTTTCGATCTAGTGAATGCTTCTTTGGACATCCCAGGACAAAGTAGTGAGTTCCTCTCAGCTACTCAGCCCAAGTCCTCTCAGAATTCCTTGTAGCCCATCGTAATATCCTTTCATACTTGTTTTTGATGTCCTACACTGCATCCCTGACAAGTTGATGCGCTTTGTCTACTAGCGATAGAACTTTGGCAACTCCACCTTTTTGGAGGAGTTGATACCGCCATACATAATCCAACCGACTGCATTCTTGTCGTGTGAATTTTTTTCATCACCACCTCAAATTTTTGTTCTTTTTCTCAAAAGCCAGTAGTTATAAGTGTTTTTGAACATATCACAGCTTTTCATGTAACAAGTTAAAAGAAAATGACAAGATGAAGATAATAAAAAGGGGAAAAGCTGAAACCAAGAGCGGTAGATAAGATTGCAAAATAAGGAAATAAGGATCTTGGAGAAGGAATTAACTTAAGAAGGGAAATCCTTTATTTCATACAAAAGAAGCAGTCTTCCAAGTAAAAAAGTCCTTTTTGCATCTCATTAATGGCAGTGAGGGGTAAAAGTAGAATGGGGGAGTTGAAACAAAGAACAATGGAGACTTGGAGGAGGAACTCACCCAGAGAAAGGATCCTGGAGGAGGAACTCACCCAGAGAAGATATATCCTCTTCTCCGTACAAAAGCTGCAGTCTTTCAAGCCGCATTTTTCTTCGAAGAAACCTTGAGCGCACAAGGCTGGATCCTCTCGGCATCCGCTTAGAAAGGCCTATTTGTCCTCAAACGATTTTATTTCCTTCTTCATGAAACATTATTTATATGTAATTCTTGATGAATTACGAAGAATTAGCCTCTCATTGCAGTGGATGTAGGCATGAATCGCCCAACCACCATAAATCTCTCCTTTGTCGTATGACATCATCGAACCTTCTCTTTCATATGAACGTCACAATGAATCATGAAGTTGAATTTCAAGTAGCTTCCGAACTCCTTTTTGAACCCGATCAAATGATAATTCCTCTCCCCATGCTTTCTGCATCAATAAGCAATGGGAAAGAAAATGCCGTGAAAAAGAAAAAAAAAACAATTTCCAATTGTGATACCTACAGCTTCTTGTGTGTACTCACCTTATTTTTACTCTAAACTCAAACTTATTCTGCAATATCGCTTTTTTTTTGGTTAATTGTTTTATTTATCTTCTCTATTACCATTATGAAAAATTCACCTGCAGTTAAAGAAATCAAACGCAGAAGGAGACACCGGAGAAAGTACTATGAAGACCAAGAACCATGCATAATGAGAGGGGTCTATTTCAAAAATATGAAATGGCAAGCAGCCATTAAAGTTGACAAGAAACAGATCCATTTGGGTACTGTTGGCTCCCAAGAAGAAGCTGCTCGACTGTATGACAGGTACACGGCTTTTCAATTTTACTTGAAAGCATCATTGTGCTTTATCTCATGTTATTTTTTTAATCCTGTGTGACTTAAGTGGAATCCTCTCATACTTTCCCTTACTGAAATTGCTTTTATTCTTTGTCAACTCACTTGTAAATGATTTTAATTTTGTGCAGCATTGGCCCCATTATCTTTCATACTTATTTCTGAACATCGAAACAACTTCGATGCTGTCTTTCTAGTTTTGATTGTTTTAACTTAATATCTCGTTATCTTCCAAACTTTTTTAGTTGTAATTGTCTGCTAGCCCAACTGTTTGAGTCAATTTTTTGGCGCTATTTTGCTTTTCAGAAAGGAATCATAATTATGCTTGGCTACCAAAATTTTAGGTGCTTTTCAAAAAGTTTTGTGAAGAAGTTGCTTTTGAGAATTAGAGTTGTTAAAATATGTCAGCTGTAAAAAGATTATTGTTTGAATATATATATATATATATATAACACGTGATAGTTTTTCACGAAGTTTTTTCTTTTACAGCAATTTTACACTCATCTTTACAAAATGCTAGAGCTTTAAGTAGAAATGTAGAAAAATTTGAAGAGCTACTGTTATGTCCAGAAATCATCTGCAGGTTTCATACTGTGTAATTCTGTTATGTCAAGAAAAGATTAGAATAATTCATGCATCATAATCTTCTTTTTCTTCTACATAAAGAATTTGTTTCAAATAATGTGCAGCTCATTTCTCCTTTTGAATTTTCCTCAGTCTGATAACTAGCTAGCAACCTTATTCTTTGCAGGGCGGCCTTCCTGTGTGGGAGAGAACCAAATTTTGAACTTTCAGAGGAGGAGAAAAAGGAACTTAGCCAGTATAAATGGGATGAGTTTCTCGCCATGACCCGCAATGCTATCACGAGTAAAAGTAATGTCAAAAACTCATTTTTCCTAGATTGTATGTTCAGTTTATTGCAAGCATGCATTTAAATCATCAAAATTTGATTTTTTTTTTTTTCCCCTCCTTGAATTAGAGCACCAAAGAAGGGTCGGAGTAGGAAGGAGAAAGAAATCCGGGATTGAGTCTCAGGGGAGTGACATAGAACCAGAGAAGAGTGCTGCCGCCGGCACATCGTCGATATCTGATGATGGGGAGATGGATACAGCTGCCTTATGATTGTAGTTTAGGAGGTAAGTTTCTCATCTCAGCTGTCTTATTCACTTTGAGTGTTTGGGATTGCTTCCGTTAAAACTAAACTTGTTTTCAAGGAGTTCAATCTCTGCCGCTCAAAGTGAAATGAACAGTTGAGATGAGGTAATTGCACTTGTGCAAATTGCATGATTGATTGGAGAGAATACACGTTTGAAGCAGTTGTTAACCCTTGTTTTTACAGTGAGGGTTTTTTTAAATAAAATTTGTGAAGATTACATTTTTCATTATTTGGGTGTGTATAAGGGCTCCTATTAGGGCAAGGTTTGACTCAACAAAATTTATGGACTGCATTTTAACTGTAAAACTGTTAGCATTCTTCCATTCAATATGATACTGTAATGGGATGATTCCATAGTTATCTTTAGTTTTTTGTTTCTTTGAGTTCTTTCCTGTATCTTGCACTGAACCTCTTAAGACATGCTTTGATTATAGATTTAAAGAGGATTTTGAGAGTCAAAAAAAGAAAAAAAAAACATTAAATTGTATGTTTTTTTTTTTTTTTTTTTTTTTTTTTTTTTTGCATTGATAATTTTTGTCAACAAAGATAAATTAAGCATTGTATTTTATGCATGAAAAATGGGAAAAATATGTTTTATTTATTGCGTGTAATAAGATAGAATGAAAATTTTATATTTTAATTGTATACAAATTTAGTACATATAGATAATAGAGAATAATATCTGAGATATTATAATTTTTATTTAAAAAATAATTGAAAAGGAAAAATCATGGTGGTCTAATTTAATTAAAATAGTTTATTATGCATATAAGATTGTAGAATTTCACTCTTCTTTTTAATCATAGAAGATAGGTTATAAAATTTTAAGTTGTATAAAAGTTAGATAATAATAGTTTAGCAATAAGATGATAACAGTTGTATAGTAGTAATTGGGTTCTAACAACTTTTAATGATGGTCAACGATGATTATTAGTAGTTGTCGGAGATGATTGTTGATGATAGTTAGTTTTCATCTCTTAAGTTCAATTGGTAATTTTTATATTATTTTTATAAATAATAACATTGGTCACTAGATGCCCTTGATGAATTAAACATTCAATGTTTTCTTTCAAAAAGAGTGTATTTTTTCGTTGATTTTTTTTTTTGAAGGAAGCGATAATATTGAGGCTTATCTTCATCATTTGGATTTGTTAGAGGTCTTGATCACTTGAGGTGTTTAAAATTTTGGATCTCCATTAAAATATTAGCTTTAGATGTATTTAATAGATTATAGTTAAATTACTTATGCTCATCTTGGTGGGAGAGATGTCTTTGATCTTTGGATTTCTCTCGCTTATTTCGTTGGGATACTTGAGCAGCACTTTTAAGAGAACTTTTACTTTGTTAGCAGATTATTCGAACTGCTTTTGATGTGCATTGATAGGTTCATTAACAAAAATTTATGTTTCTATATGGTGGATGACATCAACATAAGAGCGGATTGTTTATCACATCAACGATGAGTAAAAGGACCCAACACAAAGTCTTCCAAGAAAGACACCTATTAGTAATTCAAGGTCCACCCCTAGTATTTAGGAGCCTCAAAAGAGCATATGTGAAAGTACTTGAGTGATTTTCTCTCATTTTGATGAATTCCTAAGAGATAAGTTCATCAAAGGTATAAATAGTTTCTTTTGAAAGAGAGTAGAACCGAGTGCAGGGCTAATCTTGAGAGTAATATGAAAGAGTAAAGTATTAAAAAGCTTGTTAAAAATGCATAATAGTTTTGTAGTGATCATTGTATTCATATGGATCTGGCATCACAACATATGGCTCGATATTGGACAATTTAAACCCCATCAGAATGAGATTCTAAAGAATGATATCATTCAAAGGTGATGATTCTTAAATACACCATTAATGAGTAGGTTATTTATCTCATAAGACAAATTTTTCTTGAATATGATATTGTAACTCATCTCAAATAATTTTAAGTGGTAAAAACTATTATAAGTATTATAAATATTTTTTTTTAAAAAAAAAATCAAACAACAGTTTTCTGATAATCATTATATTTTCAAAAATAAATTTTCACCATAATTTTTTTTTAAAAAGAAGTTAAGAAGTTGATAGCTAAAGACAATTGAAGTTGATTTCTGAAAAATAAAATAGTCAGAAAGTTATCTCAAATGCATCTTTAATTGATTAACTCCCAACTTGTTGATTTGGTGGTTGGTAATTTTCATCATGTTGAGATGATGGCCTGTGTTGCCCAGCTTCCACCAAGAGTAGGAGAATTTGAGTTCGATGCTCATTTATTTTACGCATATGTTCTTCTAAAATTCAATTTGAGTTGTCTCTAACAGGTAGATGATGTTGTCCAGGTTTGAGAGATTGGTTATCAATCTGGGACTGGTTCTCATAGATGTGTGAGCTTGTCTACCGTTTTAGTCCTGTATTTTGTTCCACTACCGTTGTTAGAAGTGTGCTAATCTATAAAGATGTATGCCTAAATAGGATAAATTTATATTTTTAGTATTTCTTATATATAATACAATTATTTATAAGTTAACCATTAAAATTAATTTCAATTGTTGAATGTGAAGATATTTTAAAAATAATAAGATTACATAATATATATATTATATTGCTCTATATTCTCATGTAATGAATTAATTTTAATATTTAATTAATAAAATAAATCATAATTATTTATCTGAGCAATATAAATTATAATATTTCCCTCATTAATTAAATATAGAAATTAATTAGTTCATGTGAAAATAGAATAGTATAAACAACTCATATATACTTATGTTCCTAAGGGCTATTTGGTTGGCTAAAAAAAAAATGCAATGTAAAAAGAATGCAATAAAATAATTAATTTACAGTTGTTTAATTGAGAGTTTTACGAATTCACGACTTTATTTTTTTTCTGTTTAGTAAATAAATGTAATGTAAAATATTTTGAAGTGACATCCGGCATCGGATATGATGACGGAGGCGGAGGGCCAAGGACGAAGCAACGACGGCGATCATCACATTAATCAGATAATGCCAAATCTAATTCTAAATATACTAAAAATGACCTATATAATATATTTGGAAAACATTATATTACCTTAAAAATTTATTTTACTTCAAGCCAAACACTAAAAAAGTTAAAATCTCTCCATTTACTTTACACTGCATTCTAAATTCTTCCAACCAAACAGCCCATAAATACCAAAAGAACAAAGAGCTATGATCTTTGAGAATTAGCTTAAAAAATTCGCTCAAATAAAGCAATATAAATTATGATTTACCCTTCAATAAAAAGTTAAAATTTTCGTCCAACCAAACAACCCCTAAATATCAAAAGAACAAAGAGCTATGATCTTTGAGAATTAGCTTAAAAAATTCACTCAAATAAAGCAATATAAATTATGATTTGACTTTCAATAATTAATTGATATTAAAATATTTATTATATATGAAGATAGTGCAATATAAGAAATAATTTTAAGTACACTAATTATTCTTAAAATACCCTTATATTTAATGGTTGGAATTAATTAATGGTGAAATTCAACCTAGGGATCCTTGAAAAGAAATCCTCCTATATAACATTTGTGCTTCGGCGCTCCAACTTTTTTAAAAAAATTTTATTATCATATCAAAAATATCACATTCTTATTTTTTTAAAAGAAAAATATATATTATTATGCATAAAAAAATGATATATACATATAAATATAAAACTTTAAATATTAGATATATAAATTATAACAATTGTGCGGTATGTATGCAAATTATTTTAAATAAAAAAGAAAACTACTTCAAATTTGCTTAGAACTATAAATTCTATGAGATCATAGAAACCAGGGCAACAAACTCGGTGGTCGCGCTTCCCTTTGACCTGGTGTTCATTACAAAGTTCTCGGGGAATTTCCTCAGCAGAGCCAAAAGACCAAACCATGGTTTTCCTTTTGTATCTCGCTGTGGCCAATCTTCGGAAGTTAAATACCTTCTCACCCTGCCATGATGCCATAGGTTGCCATACCGTTCCACCATCTGAAATTAAATCAAATTATTCGTTATCATCTAATCAGAACAAGAGTTTATGAACAGATGAATAATGTCATCTTTTGTAAAAGTTTTTTTTTTTTTTTTTTGAAATATTTGAGCAAATTTAATGACAAACTCATATACATAAAAAATATGTAAAATTTTGAACCTAAGATCTCTTAATTGAAAGTTTATGCTCTCAATTATTAAATTGAAATGGCTTACATGTAGAAGTTTTATTCATTCACTACATCTAAGAAAGAAAACAAAGTGCACAGTTACATGAGGACAGTGGCAAAAGACTGATAGCAAAAACAATAAAAAACCTTGAGGAAAGACTTGTGAGCCTTGTTGTTATCCCCTCATTAAAAAAATGATATTAATTTCGCTCATTTTCTATGTGAAAAGACAATTGTGTTTTCTTTTTGCAAACAAACAAATGGGCTCTGAAGGAAGCCAGGCAAGAACAAATGGTAAACTAAAAATTAGACTCCATTTGGACTGATTATAGCTCTCTGAAAAAATAGTTATGAAATTACTGTGAGAAAAATAGTGCTTTTAAAAGTTAATATGGATGTTATAGATTCTTTTCTCCAAATAAAGTCAAATATCACTTTCATATAATTGACACGCTCTAACATAACTGATTCTAAAAAATATTCCTTGTTGACTACTAAATTTTCTAAAAAAAATAGCAAGAATATTATAGCTAAATTGAAATGCGCTAGGGTCTATAAAATAAGGTTGTGGGAAAGTTAACCCAAATATACCCTTAGATTGATACTCCAAGAGAAGGACTTACGCGGGACAGTAAGGAGGAAGAGAAAAATTCTAGCCAGGTTATGATGATTGGATACATTTTATAATTATCTATAAACTTTGAATCTGTCTATCGATTATACCAATCACTTGGAAACTGCTAAGAGTTCATACAAACTAAATTACTATAGCAAACTTGATAGTAGAAAAAAAAAAAATATATCCCACCTGAAGTAAAATGAACGAACAACTAATGAGATATATATTAAGAATTATATATTAAATTTTTTTTGTTTAATGTTTTTTTGGAGAACACCAAAGAGGGTATACTGGATGCTCTATCTGTTGGTTAATCGAGTATTATACTGTTTCATGCAACACTAACCTCAGTATGAAGATTTACCAGCGGCATCCATTCTCCTAGACGACATGTATCGGACAGTACGGTGGCTACAGAAGAGAGAACATCTTTCTCTTCTAACAGCATTAGTTGATGGTTGTCTGCCTCTCTGTCAGCCCTTGACCTTTTCATGGAAGCTGTGAACATGAAAGAAATATCACTCGTAATTTTTAGGTGATCTGAACATTAAAGGAATATCATTTATAAGTTTGGATGACTAATCATAACTAACAAAATTTGACAAGAAACAAATTGATGAAATTTTTAAATTAAGTATATTTTAAAACTTAATTAACAGATTAAATACAGGTAAAAAAAATTTAAATATAGTACAAATACCCAATAAGTGGGATCGCGGCCTTCACCGCCGAGTGGCTAGCGCCTATTTATCGACGGCTATTACAGCTAGCCTCGATAATCGGTCGACTGCCACTATGTAAGCCGGTCGACCGATTATCGGGCGATCGAGCTAAATCGCTGATAAGCGACTGCTCGCTCGATTTTTTTAAAAAACAAGTTGTCTTTTTTTTTACGATGCGAAATGCAAATAGATGTAACATGAACTTGTAATACCGGAACAAATGATACCAGAAAATACAAATAGATCAAACAGCTACAAATGTACTAGTAATCAAACAATACAAAAAAATTTCATCCATAAGCCAAAAATAAACTCAAGTACAGATGCAAATAAAAGTGAACAATAAAAATATCCAGCAATAGTTATACAAAATAAGTACATCTCTAAACACTATCGTCGACGACGCATAGCTATCGCAGCTTACCGGAGTATAGTGCAGGGTAACGGACGATCGCGATGAGCTGCTCACATCATCCGATCCAATGTCCGCGAAGTCTCGTAGAGATACCCAATCTCCGCGTGACTATCCATATGGTACGGAGACTGGTGCTCTCGGAAAGAAGATGGTCCTAGATCGATAGTGGATGGCCGCGTTCATGTCCGTGCGGCCGAGTGTAATCGAGACATGTGTCATATCCTCGTGAAATATGCTCGCTGACGCCGTGGACGTAGTCTCGATATGTGTCCAAGCTCGGATCCGTGATCATATGCTCGATTATTGATGGCGAACTGATAGTCCACGTCATCTGAACGTCCGAAGAAAGGCCGAAAAAGATCCTCCGTTGCTAAAATATGCTCCGCCTATAGTAAACCAGTTTAAAATGTTACTACGTAAATATGTGGAAATAATAACTAAGAAAATATGCAAATTATAGAGTTATCTTAACATATGCTCGCCGGTGTGGTAAGACGGTTTGGCCGGTCAAGAAGCGCTTCAAGAAGTACAACGATGCCCACGACCTAAACCGATCATGCATCTTGCAGGACTGTGGCCGGTATCGCCCACCACAAGAACATGATCTCGGGCCTCCCACGAGCGATGTAGCGATGGTATGACCCGTCAGACTGCTTTCCTATGTCATCGACTCTAATGAAACTGAGTCAATCGGGCTACATCGTAAAAATTGACGAAGGACTCTGTCAGAAAGGTGTCACTCTACCCTCTTCCAACTAATCAGTGGAACTCATGCTAACCAGATGTCCTCACCAGCCAGACAAATATCAACCAGACGACCTCTAATCTGAATGTCGAATGGCTCCCAAGTCACCTGTATGTGTCACTACATGTTAGACAATGGTTTGACAGCATTTGTTGAGAATGATGTATAACAATTAAAAGAAGTACCTAGCTTAGTAGAAGACCATCTAACTCATCCCTAAAAAATCTGATATTGTCGAACGGCATTTGACGCACATATCTCTTGTTCCACCTGATAAAAAAAAATATCATATACAAGTCAGGTAGTTGCATGTCATTACACAAAAATCGTCCATTGATGAAACAATTGGCAGCAGTTGATGTAGGAACATAATGAACCAGAGCCAGGATTCGTTATTCTCAGATTCGACCGCTGCAAAAGCAAGGGGAAATAAACCGTTATTTGCATCAATACCAATGGCTGTGAGCAACATACCCCGATACTTGCCCAAAAGGAATGTCCCGTCCATGCTGAGAACAGGTCGACAATATCCCCAGCCAGTAATAGATGGTCCAAAAGCCCAGAACAGTCTCTGAAACCTGCATGTATCTGATGACATAATCCTGTAAACAGTACAGGGCAGAGCAGAGCATAGCGAATCCATAAACAATGCTAGGGAGCGATATAACTCCTCCCAACTGCCAAATATTGCTCTAATACTCTTACGTCTCGCATCCCAGGCCTTCATGTAAGAGACCTTGATGTTAAATTTCGATTCCATCCTTCCTATGATCTCTCTGGGTTTCAGGTCAATTTGAAATCGCATTATTGGCATTATGAAGTAACTAATAAACTTAGAAGTGCATTGGCAATGTCCTGAACCACTGATGGTGGAAACGCATGTGTACGGCAAACCTAAAGTTGATAACCTCCAGGCACCTCCCAACCTCTTGCAAGCTAGGTACGCGCCATCTGCATGGCTATATATTGCGCACATATAACGGTGAAATTCTTCTGATTGGATGTCACAGTAACAACCGACATTATTAAGAATGCCGCATCGCGAAACTCTTTCTTATTTGAGAAACACATACCTTCATATAACTCTACCAAAACTTCGACATCATCTGAAAAACCTAAGCTATCAGATGGACCATCAAATACAATATCCGCATCCAAGTCTTTCGTGGTCTGACATAGCCGAACGTACTCATTAGTGAAAATCATAACATCGCGATCCGCCGAATTCTGGATTGAATGACTCTGAAGAAGATCATGACCGATACTGTTGTCGTATAAATTGGCATTACCAAGCAAAGACTCATCATCAACATCGCTATCATCAGATGCAGTGTTTTGATTCACTATTCATCGTTTCACACTCATCATCAGGTAGTTGTCTAGATGAACTAGGTTGATCATGCAGTTGCGCTTGAATAGGCATCTCGGTTTTGCATTTAAACATATATCATCTTCTTAAAAAAACAGAAGATACCCTACACAAAACAAAAAAATAAAACCACCAACGTGATGTCGAGGTGAATTTACATTATCTCCTCGTCGTGATAAGATTGCGATTCAACAGCTGTTGGCAAACTGAACTCGTGAGCATGACCGGAGTGTACATTTTGCGGCATGATATCAATATCAGTTTCGGCTGCAGCAGTACATTGTAGCTTTATTTCCACGTAAAGAATCAATGTTTGACGGGAAGCTTCGTCCAATACAGTACTGCAGACATCATCATCATCAACAATACAAGCTATGTATCCCGCGCCTACAGAAAAATGACATGTAATCTCCACTACGAAGTTATCAACGTCATAACGCAGAGACCTGAGCACTTTTTGTTTTAAATCTCCTAAAGCTTGCATGACGTGACACTCACATGGGTCGATTTTTGCCACCAACAACTCAAATGAACCGACCATCAATGATCGGTTGTCATCATAGAACGTAATTAAGGAAAACGATTCGACTCATTCTACTATTAGCTCAACAACTAATGTTGAACAAAACCTAACAATTTAAAATCGTTAAAAAATTCATATTGCTCCCTATTTATACACTTATCAATTAAAGCAAAAAAATGAACTACCAAATTACGATCCCAAAGACGTCAGATACCAACCACGGCAAATTTTAGGAGAATAATTATGAAAAATATGAAAAACTTCCCTCTACATTATTGCTAATTCAAATAAGCAAGGAAGAAAAAAAACAAACTTACGATAAAGCCGGCGAATACGAACCGACCGAAATTCGTTGGGTGGAGCCGGCGAAAGTGACGAATGCCGCACGTACAAAATGGTGGAGCCGGCGATGGGTCTTGTGCGTACGGAGGAGAACGGAGGAGAAGAAGCGAGGAGAAGAACCGAGAGCTTTTACAAAACCGAGAGCTTTTACAAAAGAAGCGGCTCGGTCGCCGATTCGACCGTATATAGATACGCCGCAATTTATTGGGCGATCATGACGTAATTAAACTTACGTCCGCCGACGATAAGTTAGCGAACCGCCGTTAACTAATCTGAAAGGGCTCCGATAAGTAGGTAATCGGTCGCCACCTCGGCGATGAGTGCCACCACTTATCGCAACAGTTTAAAGTTAAATTTTTTTTTACCGATGCCTAATCTGTTAATTATTAATTAAAACATACTTAATTTAAAAATTTTCTAAAACAAATTCCTTAATACAGAGGTATACATTAAAAGATCAAAGGGGACCGCCCAAAGAATAAAAAGTTAAAAACAGCTTAATATCATGTGAAAGCAAAGAAACAACAATATTTCTTACTTGCCATTGAAAACTAACCAATCATCAATATCAAATGTTATAAATCAAACGAGCATGGATTTGAGAAAAAAATCTGGCATTTCACATTTTTGATATAAGTAGAAAATGTATAAAGAAAAAAAAAATTCATACGGCAAATGCAGCTGCTCTACAGTTTGAATAATATGTGCAATGCATTTGTAGAGGAAATCAACCATTTCTATAAGAAAAACGGTGACAATTTCCGACAGCCCAGCATAAGAACACTTTTTTTAAGGGTTTGAACCTTGGACAAAACTGTAGAGATCGAAGGCAGTTCCACTCAACCAATTTCTGGTATAACAACACAAAATTAACAAAAAAAGATTAAGTTTTGATCTTAAATCCATGCTGAAGTTTCTAACAGAAACCATGTGCTTCAGTCTTCTATCAAAGCGTAAATTTTTTTATAAGATTAAAACATTACAATCTTTGACAATAGACTGGAAAAATAAAAAATAAAAATAAAAATAGATAAGGCATGACTAGATTTGATATGAAGAAGAGGTGTGATACAGGGGTCTAAAAACAGAAACATGATCATATTAACCAGTTGTCTTTATCCAAACAATTTAGTGTTAGATATGGAGCCTAATTTTTTCACCATATTCTTGAAATCTCTACTGACCTCTACAAGTATGTTTTCTATCTCCAAAAGCAATCTATTCTATATCTATAAGCATGTTTCCTATCTCCTAAAGCCATCAATCTAATCTCTATAACATTGTTACCATATTTAAGGATTATATAACGATATGATTGCATGGCGCTGAACAGCATCTCTCAATCTTATCCTTCATTTAGTGAGATAAAAAAGCGGAGGGTGGAGAGGTGGCCAGTAGAGTGATTGGAGTTTGATAGTCATCTTGATTGCCTGATTAGTGTCTTATAGAGAAATTTCTTTATTAGGTAATTGGCAATGAGTACTAAAATGATGGAGTTTACAATTGCAAGTCAGAGGCTTTCACAAGAGTAATCTAACTATCATAAGGGCTGCCGATTGACAAGGCTGTATGGCTTTAGAGGCATCAAGCTTCTTCAATCACAGGTGAGCATGGATGGTAAAGAAATCATGCTCAAATTTAACGGGAGAATATAAGAGAGGGAAAAATACTAGTTAGGCAAAAAAAAAAAAAAAACATTCAATAAAGTGAATAATTTGTATATTATAATTTTATTTATTCTAGTTGAATGAACATCTCTCCACGTGATTATGGATGTAGCTGACTTTGTCGAATCATGAAATTAAATCATAATTTTCTTGTGTATATCCTTGTATTAAATTTTCTATTCCTGTCGTTTGTTGTTACTCTTAAGCACTTACTTTTTCACAATAAATGGTATCAAAGCTAGGCTAGCTTTGGGTCAACAGGAAAAACAAGAGTAATAGCATCTAGTGATGAAAAGGTGAAGACCGATTGGTTTCAAGGGCTAAAGATGCAGATCAATAATTACTTACACCAAAGAGTTACATTTAACATGAGCCAAAAAAAATTGTGATCTTTTGGATAGATAGATGTCAGGAATAACGTGTTAATCATTAACAAAAACAAAAAAAATTAACATATTACAAGAGAAGACGATTATTGGTATGATGAAAATTTTGTTAGATAGGTTAGGATGGATGTGGGCAAAGAAGTTAGTCCATGAAACTATAATTAGGTTAGGAATTTGGAATATAGGTACTCTTACAGATAAATTAATGGAATTAATAGATATTATAGTTTATAGGAAGATAAATATTTTATATGTTCAAGAAACTAAATGGATTGGGAAGAAGACCAAGGAGATTGATAGTTTAGGTTTAAGCTTAGGTATTCAGGTAGAAGTCGAATTAGAATTGACATAACTGTGATTATAGATAAAAATTTGAAGAATAATGTTATAAATATTAATAGATGTGGAGGTAGAATTATAGCTTTAAAATTATTGTTGATACTAAGATTATCAATGTTATAAGTGTTTATGCTCCTCAAGTAGGTTTGAATGTAGGCTTAAAAGAAAAATTTTGAATTGAATTAGAGGGATTAGTACAAAAGATACCTATTGAAGAACAAGTATTTATTGGAAGAGATTTAAATGGCGTTTAGGTAGAGTAGAAGATTTTAAAAATATTCACGATCATATTTATGAAAATAATGAAGAAAGTATACTATATTAGATTTTGCTTTAGCCTATGATTTTGTAGTTGCTAATATTTTATTTAATAAAAAAAATGAACATATTATTACTTATAAAAATGGATATAGTAAAATACAGATTGATTATTTTCAAATACGAAAAATAGATCATTTAGATTGTAAAGATTGCAAGATCATTCTAAGTGAAAGTTAAGTACTTAACATCGATTATTAGTTTTAGATTTTAAGATGAAATATTGAAAGATAAAAAATAAATCAAATTATTGTCATAGGATTAGATTGTGACACTTCAAGAACACTAATAAAAATATTTTTAAGAGCAAACTACAAGAGCTTAGAATTTGGGATGTTTATAAGTTTAATGTTATGAAAAAAATAACAAAATGAAATTAAACAAATAAAAAATATGGTTGAAGAATCAAGGAAAAAAAGTTTATTTTAATAAAAATAATGAAATGAGTCGAATGCAAAGAAAAGATAAGAAATAATAAGCAACGTTATAAAATTTGGTTTAAATGTAAAAACACGGAGAATCAAAAAAGATATAAAGTGACCTATATAGATAAGAAGAATATATGAAAAAAAAATTTAATTTTAGATTTATACTGATTATATACCAAAAAAGGTGAAAGATGTATGTATAAGTTAGTCAACCAAAAGAGATAAGAGAACTAAAGATATAGTTCAAGTAAGGTGTATTAAAGATGAAAATCATAAAGTGATTTTTTTAGAAAAGGATATTGAAAATAGCAGATAGAGTATTTTTGATAAACTTTTCAATGAATGATCTAAAAATACGATTGATTTTATCAATCTTAATACCCTAAACAAAAATAGAGAATTTTATTTTTATCATCGTATTAGTAAATCAGAAGTTACAAAAGTTTTAAAAAAAATAAAATGTGGAAAAACAGTAGGACCTGATGATATTTCAATAGAAGTGTGAACATGTTTAGAAGATCAAAGAATTTTTTGACTTACAAATCTTTTTAATATTATTTTAAAGACTAAAAAGATGTCAGATGAGTGGAGAAAGAATTTGTTGGTTCCTATATTTAAGAATAAAGGTGATGCATAAAAGTGTAAAATTATAGAGGAATTAAGTTAATGTGTCATACATTAAAAGTTTGGGAGAGAGTAATTGAGCATAGGTTACGATGTGATACAAAAGTTTCTCATAATCAGTTTGGTTTCATGTCAGGTAGATCTACTATGGATGTTATACATTTGGTAAGAGATTTGATAGATAAGTATAAAGAAAGTAAGGAGGATCTACATATGATATTTATTGATTTAGAGAAAGCTTATGATAAAGTCTCAAGAGATGTTCTTTGGAGAATTCTAGAAAAGAAAGAAGTTAATATTAGTTATATTCAAGTCATTAAGGATATGTATACTGTGGGATTCGAAAATTCGCCACCAACCTCTCAATGAAGAGAGTATAATTTATGTCGGTGAAATCTTCAAAAGGCAGATGGAATAGTAGATGAAACACTACCCAGAGATTCCACACTCATTTTGTGAGGACTTGGGATCTCGTTCATAAATCTGAGAGAACTTTCGATAAAATTTGTCGCTAAACGAGAAAGGTATAAGAATGTGATGAGTTTAAAATTTAAGATTTAGAATTTATGAAATTCATCATCCTTTACTTGAAGTGGATGGTTGGAGGAACGATGATGCGCCCGATCAAGATCTCATGGTTCCGTCATCCCAGGCTGTCGTGATCCCTACCGCTAATGAGGAGGAGGTAATGACCTAACCGATCGAAAGATCCGTCGCCATATAGGTCGCCCAAGAAATCCAGACTGGGATAGTTTATCAAGGAGACAAGTTTAAGTCCACCTGACAGCCTATCAAGTGTCTTATATGATTCACACCTCAAAGGACGAGCCATCGGAGAGCATACTGCCAATCATGAACATAATATAATGGTGTCATTTGGCGCAACCACCGAGGACTCTAAGAATCGATCATATGTGTAGAGCCTATTACCTACGCAAATGAGGACACGTCACCCCACTCGTAAGATTGACAAGAAATAAATATAATCAGATACTGATTTGACACGGGCTCCTTTGTGGTAAGATTTTTTAATTTGTCACCTTCAACAAACAATTGTGGAGGTGAGTTGAATTTTGGCATCAAGTTTTTAGAGATTGAATTTCATTTGAGCATTTATAGTTTAATGACATATTAGATTTCACATTTGGATTGATACTTAAGTTAATTTGATATAAAATTACAATTATATTTTGATGAAAGTATCCCCTTCGGTTGAAATCTACATTCAACATAGCCATCATCGGGGTATATGAATTTGCTTGATCATTTAGTTTATTATTTCAGATCCTGTCGACTCTATTAATTTAATAATATAGGATAAGATCTACTATCATATGACAGAAATAGCTTCTCAGATATTTTAATAAGTTGAGATTCTTATAATATTATTATTTGATTTTTAGGTTTTGTTAAACCGAACACGATCCTAGGACCCAACCAGGAATCAACCCACGCAGCATCTTCAGACACCAAGTTTAAGCATTCAGTGTAGTGCCGGAGCCCATGCGGGTTATTTAATTCAATATTGATTTAACTTTAGGGGATTTGAATAATGTTGCCCATTTTGACTGAGTTTTTGACAGCATTTTAGCAACCTTCCGGCGTCGTCCTCACATAGGGGACTACAATAGGGGCTGGACCCGCCTACCATGCCTAGAAATGCATGTATGGATGGTGTAAACACACCACAGCCGAATGCATCATCATACAACGCCAAGAAAGGCATGTATGTGTCTCTGAAGCACCTACATGTAACACCGATTTCTCCGTTGTGCCAAAAAAGGCGTGTACAGGTACTTATATACTTGCAATGTCAAGTTAAAATATTAATTTTAATTTTATAGTTTGATTTTTATTAAGCTATTTATGCCTCTATCGCAGTTCAAAGATTACATCATTCCGATCGTTCTTGTGGGTTACTTCTGATTGCGCCACCACGCCAAGAAGGGCGTGTATGGGTGGTATAAACCACGACTTGAATGCGACATCTCACCATACCAAGAAAGACATGTATGGGGATCTGAGGTACCTGTGTGAAACACATATTTCCCTGCCACACCAAGAAAGGCGTGTACAGGTACTTATACACCTATAATGTCAGTTTAAACAGCAATTTTATAATTATGCTTGAATTTTTCTTAAGTCTGAAGCCCTCGAGGTGAAGTTTAAGAACATTTCGACAAGATCCCTGTCGCCTCACGTAGTGGTCGCTGTATAGTCGGCCCGCCCACCACGCTTATAAAAGGTATGTGGGTGATATAAATCACAAATAACGCTGCTCTTCCTACAATGCTAAGAAAAGGAAACACAGATTTCTCCACCATGCTAAGTGCCAGACGGCACTTATACACCCACAAGCAAGCATGCCTTTCCCTCACCAAGGCCAAGAAAGATGTGTACTTTGAGCGGCAGGGCCGCAGAGCTCAGATGCGGAGGCCAAGCGAGCGCGTGGCAGTCCAAGACGCCGGCAGCGGCGCTGCTGCGGCGCGGGCGAATGCGCCACGAGAAGGAGAACGAACTCACGCTCACCGCGATGGATGGACAGACCGCAGACAGGGCTTCGCCCGCAAGGAGCTGAGGACGGAGAATGGGATGGTAGGTTTGGCGATGGAAATTAGGGTTTTGGGATAAAAAGGGGTTTTTATAAGGGGGTTTTTTATTTAATTACTTAATTAGCTCTAATTTTGATTTTCGTGCTGATATTATAATATAAATAATCTATATGTCGATCTTAGGTTATTCTGATATTTCAGACGCAACAGTGCAGTCCGTTTCATGATCGGAAGCCGTTTGGTTCAAGTCGACGCCGATTCGAACCAATTTTAGTTCCAATTTGCCGCCGCTCACTCGATATTCGAGTATACCGTTTCAATTGAGCAAGCCTCATTTAATAGGTTTCGACTTTTTTCACGATCAATTTCAACGGAGATCGCCGACATATCGCTTCCAATCTCGAGCAACGATAGCGCTGGACGACCCTCCTTGATCGGCCACCGACCGAATTGTGCAATATGTATACCGATTAATGACGCTCAAGGCGATAAGGTTCGCTTGGATCGAGATCTTTTCGATCGCTGATGCCGAGTGTACTTCGGCTCCGATTTAAGCGTTAAAACTCATCACCACCCCTGAGCTCGACTGACTTATTATGCATGGAGGTCAACAAATATCCTCCAACAAATGTGATTCGCGTATGTAGTGAGTCATGTTTATTGAAAACTGATTGACCCTTTGGGCTGGTCATGGATCTTGAATCACTTGAGTTTCAATTTCAATAGCTTCGCTAAAGAACTTCTTCCACCATCTACTCTTTGCTTCAATGAGTTTGCTGAAGATCTCTTTCTTTTGTATCATATTAGATTTGGGTTTCCTCCTACCCTAGCTTCGCGCTTGATCGAGTTTGATGGAGGAATTGATTTATTTATTTTGAGATTTGAAATTCCTTCTCATCCAGCTTTAAGCGCATAATGAAGAATTAACGATTTGTCCATATTGATTTGTTAGGAAGTGCGTATATCTTCAATCCTATGCTTCGCTTTGAGGAACTCGGAGGGTGCATGATTGCCCTTCCTAATATTATATGTTAATGTTGAGTTATCGCCTAACAACGCTTTTAAATGATTGAATAACCAAATTTAAATTTCCCGACCATCGACTTTATATGAATTATGAAATTGCTTCCTCCCCGTGTGTTTTCGCTTTATTTTGATAAAGAAATTGGCTTTGATCTGCTTTGTGCTGATCGATCATTTGAAAAAGGATTGAAATATCACCTGCACAACATATAGATTGATTTGAGGCATAAATTGAGAGTTTTCTCGATTGTCTTGGTCCATCGATCGAGTGAAAAGATCTCTTGGATTCTTGTAGCTACCGCTGGGATGTTGAGATCAACAACTATCATTTGATGGCGATAGGGGCTCTTTCACCGCAAAGATTTTTTTGTTGATGAGTGAGTCGAACTCGACCATTTGGCTTGTTGAACCGACCTTTATAACCAACTCAGTCTTTCACTTAAGGATGGCTTGGCAGTTTGGTCATCAGACTAATGAACGAAGGCTCTTTCACTACGGTCTTTTCTTGCAGCTTGTTGAGTGAGGAGAACGTCATCAACTCGGCCACTTGTGGTCTTATTGAGTTCGACCTTTAGAACCCATCTGTGTTCTAGACTTGAAGATGTAGAGATTGATGTTTTTCGAACTTAGTTGATTGAAGCTTCCGAAATTGGGAGTTCTTCTGACTTGATCTTCAAAATATGACGAATCTTGGAGAGAAACTTTGATATTTAAGGCTATATTTTCACGCATGAAAGTGGAATCTTCTTTTTATTGCAAGAATCTGCAACTTTAATGATAATAATTATAGATATATTCAAGAATCTCGGCATAAAGCTCGATGTCAACCTGAATATATATGTAAGAAGGCTTCCTGTTTCACAGGAAATGATTGAACAGCTTTGATTATAAAAACTAAAAAAATGCCCCCTATCTAACAGGGGGATTGCAGTCTAGTTCAAAAATGTATTACAGAGTTTGAACTTCTTTAATATAAATAAGTGTAGCTCATTCTGAGTATTATAATTATTTATCTGAGGATCGCGGCTTGAAGCACGATGTCAACTTAGCTAAATATATAAAAATGCCCCCCGTCTAACAGGGGGAGCCTTTCACAGTAATTTGAAAATGCGTTCTCATATGAGAGAATCTTTAAGTGACATTGCATGTATTTGGCATGAAAACCTTACTAGTGTAATTCATTTAAGTATTTATATACTTATCTACGTCCAGATATTTTTTTGAGATATCGTGATTGGTGTCATCCGTCGTTGACCATTCTTATCAATAAGGCGATAAGCTCCTCCTTCATACACATTCTCTATAATGTAAGGACCTTCCCAATTAGCTTCAAATTTACCACCAATCTTGCGATGAAGGATGATTGACATTCTCAGCACTATAACCAATTCACATTTCTGAAATGTCCGAGGACGTACTGAACTATTGAATGCTTTGGACATCCTCGCTTAGTAGATTTCAAAATTTTGTTGAGCGTGGAGTCTGACTCCGTCAAGCGCATCCAACTCTTCCATTCGCAGGTGAGCGTTCTCATCTTGAATAAGATTGAATTGGACAACTACTTAAAGTGATGGTCAACTTAGCGGTAGAACTTCAACTCCAAATGTTAGCATAAGGAGTTAGTCGGCATTTTGTAAGTGTTCTATATACCCAAAGTGCTTCCATCATTTTAAGATGCAACTCTCTTTTATTCTTCGTGAGAATAATTTCACAAAAATTTTATTGAAAGCCTCTACTAAACCAAAGGACCCTTGATTGTAGATTGATGAATATCGCCAATCAATTTTATGTCGATCAACAAACCGAATCTATAGACAACATTATTGATAAAGAAGTCAACAACTCGATCAACAGTGACTTCCTTTAGCAGCGACTTTGACTTGGAAGTAATGTGCTAAAACGAATCAATGTCCAGTTGATGATGGAGGATCAATCAGCCCAATTATATCTGTGCCCCAACTTTCGAATGACTAGGTCGTTATTGTTGGGTGCAGAGGATTCGAAGGTTAATAAATGAGATCCCCGTAAACTTGGCATTCATGACATTTCCTGGCATGATCTATGCAGTCTTTTTACCATTGAAGGCTAATAGTATCTCATCCTCTTAATTTTTGTTGTCATTTTAGGACCTAACTGATGCACCCCACAAAGTCCTTCATAAATTTTAGACATAATTTTGTTGGCTTCCTCCGTCCCTAAACATCGCAGTCATATTTGTTCAAAGGATCTACGATACAATGTGTCATTAACATAGACATATCGTAAGATCCTTTTTATAATATGTATGACTAATGATTTATTGCTAGTTAATTTACTTTCATTGAAATAATCGATGAAGGATTATCTTCAATCATCGCTCTTCCATGAAAGCTTCACATGATTTTTTATAATACTTTTGAGTTTTTCTCTCTCTTATACTTACCATTCTTTGAGAGAGTGAGAAGCAATTTGAATTGCTTCCTATTGGCTTGAGTTTGATATCCCCTCTACCTGCGGAGAATATGAATTTACTGGTTGCAGAACTCGACGAGTGGACACTTCAATCAACACATCATCATCGTCCATATTCATCATTTCTTTTGCTAGCTTAGCAAGATAATCTGCTTTATTATTCTTCGATCGAGAAACTCGAGCTAGTTTAATGTTTGGAATTTGTTTCATGAGCTCAAACACTCACCTATGATAGTACATAAATTCAAGCTTATAATCTTATAGAGACCCAACACTTGGTTGATAATTAATTGAGAGTCTCCAAAAATTCTTAAATTTTGGATGCTGATAACAACGGCTTCTTCGAGGCCTGCCACCAACGCCTCGTATTCAACTTCATTGTTAGTTCTTGGCTCAGTCAACCTGTATAAACGTCTCATTATGCCACCTTCCGGTGCTATGAAGACAAGGCCAACGCCAGCTCTTGCTTTTGGTAGATTTGAGGGCTGAGCAGGCTTAATAGGTGATGCACCGTCGAAATACATTTCCTAGATCTGCAGCTTTTCTCTTTCATTGATAAGCATAATATGTTCATCAGGTAAATCATCCTTGACTGCTGAATCTGTTGGGATAGGATGCGCAACGAGAAAATATGCTAGTATCTGCCCCTTCACAGCTTTTTGAGATACATATGTAATATCGAGTATGTAACGCTTGTCCATCGCGAAAGCAACGCATCGCTAGTCTTGTCATCAAGAACTTCAGCGGATCAATCTTTGAGATGAGTGTTATCTTATATAACAACATATAATGTCGAAGCATATGGGCAACAAAGATCAGTGCAAGACAGTGCTTCTCAATCGAAGAGTACTTTACCTCAGCTCCTATCAATCTCCGGCTAATATAGTACAACACATTTTCTTTGTCTTCTTCATTATGCTGTGTAAACAATGCTCCAAGGGATTCTTCAGTGCACTATATACAAAATGAAAGGCTTTCCCGAGATTGGCGCTGCCAGAATTGGTGGATTTAACATATATCTTTTGATGCTATCAAATACATCTTGACATTCGTCATCCCATTTAAATGACGCATTCTTCTTCATCAATTTAGCAAATGATTGACACTTGCCCGACATATTTGATATGAAGCACCGGATGAATGCCAAATGTCCGCAGCAACGGCGAAGATTCTTCGGTGGCATAACCACTATCGCTTTGATTTTGTTAGGGATCTCAATACCTCATTATGGCCGTGCGTAGGAACTTTCGGCGAAACCCCAAATGCTCAATTAAAAGGGTTCATCTTGAGATCGTACTGCCCAATTCTTTCAAAGACCATCCTTAGGTCATCAACATGATTTTCGCGGTCTATGCTCTTAACGACAAGGTCATCCACATATCATTCTACTTTCTAATGAATCAACTCGTCGAAGATGCGTGTCATGGCCCTTTGATATGTAGCTCCAGCATTCTTCAAACCGATAGGCATGACTGTATAACAATATATATCAATTGACGTCCTAAATGATGTGTGCTTCTCATCTTCATGAGTCATCTTAATTTGATTATACCCCGATGATCCGTCCATGAATGAGAATATGTCGTAGTTGAAAAACTATCTTAATAGTTATGATATTAGAAGTGAAAAATCATCTTTTGGGCATGCTTTGTTTAGTCTCAGTCAATGCGGTCTGATTTTGACCATTCTTCTTCTGGCGGGGCGATGTTGACTATCCAATTTGCATATTTCTCCTCCGAATGAAGCCTACTTGATCGGCCGTAGTTTACAATTACTTCTTGATCTCCAATCTCACTCCGAGTTTGTTTTAGGCGTCACATCTAGTTTAATGACAAATTTATGAACTACCACCTCGGGGATAAGCGGCATTTGATGCGTCCAAGCGGCCTGAATTCACATAGCAAAGCTTTCATTTCTTCAGCCTTTTTATCAGGCAGAAGGGCACTGACGAAAGTTGGGTGGGGATCCTCATCTGTTCCAAAGTTGATTTCCTTCAACTCATCCATGGTAGTTATTTGTCCACCATCTTCAAGCTCTTGGTCTTGGCCGGGCTTATTTCTTCATCATTTGATAGGTTGGCATCATTAGGATCATCTTCATGTTCGCCGGTCTCAATCTCTTCTTCTTATCACATAACAAGTTTTTCTTCGTGTTTTTCGGATGTATCCAAGACCTTTAGATGTATGATTATCACACTTTCTTCAAAAGATTCTTCTTCGTCATCATCTCCTTCATCATTTGTTTCAATGATTTGGAATCGACATGAAATCGTAAGCTTAATTGGTTGTCTTCGATTGTTGATATTTTCAAGATTATTGATAATATTTTGGGTAGTGGATCTTTTCTTTGTCTTCTTTTGTTTGGTCTTTTTGAATTTTGATGGATTCGAATAGTCGCTTCTTAGTGTGACACCAACCACCTTGACTTCTAAAGAGCATGGCCTTTTGATGTGGACCTACCTTTGGTTCCGATCCAAGATTGGTCAAACGGTGATTTCCACCCACGAATGCCTTCTATACTTGACATCTTCACGCTTTCTTTGAGATCACGCCTCCCATTTATCATCCTCAATTGCCTTTTCTTTTGCTTTGTTTTCTGCGGGGAAGACATAACCCATAACCATTATGGATTCTTTTTTGGGAGAATAAGAATACTATTGGATAGCGTGAATTCACCTCTTTTGTACTTCCTTTCCAGCCAGTCTTTGAATACATAGCAATCTTATGGGTGACTAACTACAGATGATATGGGTAATTTGGTGATTCGTCATCTTGACTCTTTTATATTTTGACAACTCAACACCCTTGAGTGCTTGTCGGAATAGTTTAGCTACTTCTCTTTTGAAAGAATATTCTTTATTCATTTTCTTCTTAAGAGATGGAAGCATTCGATCATCATCTTCTAATGATTGTCTTGGGCGCTCACCATTACCTGAAAAAGTTCTGAGTTTGTCTTGCCTCCAAGAACTAACTTTGGTTGAGAATTGAAGAGTTGTTTGACATTTTCTTCAAAATAAATAGGTTGTTTCCCCTTATCTGCATGATAGGTTGCTCGCATTCCTCTATTTGAATCGTATGAAGTAGTGTGAGATTCACTTCTCCTTGATTCTGAGAACTTCTTTTTCTTTGTTATGTCTGGATGACTTTTAAGCTTAGAAAGATTTAGCTTTTCAAATTTCTCCACCCGATTAAATAGTTCTTGGAAGGTGGTGATGGAAGTCATGCATAAATAGGGCGTCATTTTATCATCAATGTTGTCCATTGGTAGCTGAATTGCATGTTCCTCTTCCAGCTAGTGCTCGCACTTCATGCTCATATTGCGCCAGCGAGTTATGTATTTAGTGACTGACTCATCCTTCTTTCTCTTCTCTAGGGCGAGGTCAGGTATTGTAATCTTTCTAACTGCATTGACAAATTTTTTGATAAACATTGCCTCCAGCTCGGAGAATGTCTTAACTGAGTCATTTAACAACTCTACGTACCATTTGAAAGCAGTTGAAGTTAAGTTGCTAACAAACTGGCGAAACAACAGTGCGTTATTGCCCCCAGTATTACCATAAGTTGCTTTAAATTGTGCTAGGTGTTGCCTGAGGTTACCATTGTCATCAAATGAGTAGAATTTCGGCACTGAGTAACCTTTAGGATATGACACCTTGTCATATTCTGTAGGATATGGATGCCTCCTTCAGTTTCTCCACTATTTTTGCGAAACTTTGATTTTTCACTTATGATGGTTTCAAGTATGGTTGTCAAGCTCATATGTTGATATATGTTGAGGAGTATGATGAGCGTCAATTGAATGACTTCATTTCTATTGCACTTTGTGCTCGAGGTCTGCGCTTGCTTTGAGGTGGATTAGTGTTGGTTGTTTGATGATTTCGGAGGAAGGCTGTTGGCATTGCGGCGGCATTCCTCTA
This sequence comes from Cymbidium sinense, assembly GCA_021442155.1. Classification (NCBI taxonomy): domain Eukaryota; kingdom Viridiplantae; phylum Streptophyta; class Magnoliopsida; order Asparagales; family Orchidaceae; genus Cymbidium; species Cymbidium sinense. The sequence goes on along the minus strand of CM038226.1, from coordinate 99,679,258 downwards.
CTTCATTTGCATCATGAGATTCATCTGCGTCATCATCGATTCAACTTGAATTCAATTGAGATTTCTTTATCTTTAACCTTCATCTGCTGTGCATTTGTCTTTTAAGCAGTGTAGCGGTGTCGCGAATATGTTATCTTCTTCTTGTTGTCCCTCTTCTTGCTCATCACTTGAGGAGGAACTAAAGAGTTTTTCTTCTGTTTGACCTTGCGCTGGTTCTTCAATATGGATAGGAGGTGCGGCTCCATGATGCCTAAATCGGTACTGTCATACACCAGATGGTTCTCCGACATGTTGTACCATATACACCACATCTACTCCCATGATATCTTCTTCATCTTCTTCTTCTTCTTGAGCTTATCTCCGGGCGTCTCCATCTAACTTCAGGCTTAGAGTGTGGGACGAACGTCTCCTCAATTGGAGGGCTACGATCAAAATCAAGGGAAGATCGTTTAGGTTGATGATGGGATTCCCTGAAGGATTCTCCAGGGTGTCGACCACCATGAGCCTCATTGATTATAACATTCTTTTTAGGAACCCATTCCTGTTGGGCCCTGTCATCGGCGGATCTCCGATATGCAAACCGAATGTCATGCCTTTCTGTCTTTCTGTGGCCACTTCTTCTCGAGGCTTCGACCTGCAGACTTATTTTCCCTTACGGGACCTTTTCGATGGGATTCCCAAATGTGTTGAGTGTGCCATGTTCACAGAGGCTTATTTGTAGCGATCCAGTTCTTCTTACCATCGATGGTAGCTTCTACAGTGGAGCATTATTGGTTTCTCTAATAATTGGCCCTTTGATATCTCTTTTTCATAAAGCTTTGTTCTTTTACAACTTTACATGCACTCCCAGAGGATAGAGTCTCAGGATGCCTCCTTTGTGGGGTTGGAGCTTGGTACCATTGCTTCCAAAATGATTGTTTAATATCACCAATAGAGCTGTTCCTTTTCACCTACTTGAGATTTTTAGACTTGTTGTGAGTGAAAACACTCGCTTTTGGTTGTAAGGCATTTGTATAACAAAGGGGTGAGGCGATGGGCTGTGACTTTCTTCTCTCCCTCTTCTAGTTAGCTTTCCTCCAGATGAGGAAGCTTCAGCATCATGTCGGCCTTGCACAAAAGATAAAGTCGGTAAAGAGGTAGCGTTCGGATAAACTTCGAAATTGTCACGGTTATAACTCTTTTCATGGTAGAGCTTTAACATGTCTAATATTTCAAATCTGAGGCTCTCTTTAAGGAACCTCCAGAATGTGAGAGCTTTTTGGGATTTATGCTGGTTGATATGCAAATTGAGCATGATTATCTCCAGTGGTAGCGGCCATTATTTGGGAAATGGTACCAAATTGTATAGTAACCGACATCTCAGTGTTGATGGCGGCGATTAGGCGAATGTTCTTGGCTCCGCGACCTATTTTACGATTAAAGGTGTGTTACGAAGATCCATGCGAAATGAAAGATGATTAGTAATCAATAATTGATATATCATCCCACACTTTTATGATGCGAGATATAACAAAACAAACATGATAGAATATTAAAACAAATTATACATAAATAAAATTTTAAAAATTTCAATTATGTTCATTATAAAATAATTTTAAATTTCAACTAATTTTATTTTATAAATAATTTTGAGTTTTGATTTTATTATACTCATGTTATCATAACTTTGATTAAAAGATGAAAGAGAAACTACCTCAGAGTCGCCAGAACTGCAAAAATCGCCACAACTCTCGATGAAAAGAGTATGATTTATGTTTGTGAAATCTTCACAAGGCATAGGAATAGTAGATAAGACACTACACAGAGATTTCGCCCATATTTTGTGAGAACTTTAGATCTGGTTCCAAGTTTCCTATAGTAACTTATAGAATTACCCCTCTCAATGCCGAGAAGACTTTCGAAGGCTACTGTTAGTCGCTAAATGGATAAATGATAAGTAATAAAGCTGGAGTTTAAAATTTGAGATTTAGAATTTATGAAATTTATCATCCTTTACTCAAGGATGGTTGGGAGAACGACACGCTAAATCAAGATCTCATGGTTCACATATCCCGGGCACTACTTAGTCAAAGGAGGTAATGACTAACCTCGACCGAAAGATCCTCACGTCATGCCATGAGTTGGCCCAAGAAATCCTTGTAGACCTAGGATAGAGTTTATCTAAGGAGACAAGTTTAAGTCCACCTTTGCTGACAGAAGGCTTTTCGCCCTATCAAGTGTACTATATGATTCACACCTCAAAGGACAGAGCCATTGGAGAGCATACTGCTACGCCCGATCGTAATATAATGTTGTCATTGATGAACCACCCGATGACTCTTATCATAACTACACCATACGGAACCTATTACCAAGCCACGCAATGAGAGAACACGTCACGCCCCACTGAGATTGATTAAGAATAAACATAGTAGATACTTGATTTGACATTGACTTTTCGTGAGTTTTTAATTTATCACCTTCAACAATCATTGAAAGTTGAATTTGGCTTTAAGTTTTGTAGATTGAATTTCATTTGAGCATTTAATGACATATTAGATTTCACATTTAGATTGATATTTAATTTAAGTTAATTTGATCTAAAATTACAATTATATTTTCATGAAAGTATTCCCTCGGTTAAAATCTTCATTTAACACAACCATCATCGGAGTATATGAGTTTACTTGATCATTTAGTTTATTATTTCAGATCCTGTCGACTCTATTCATTTAATAATAAGATCGATCTATCACAAATGACACGTAAATAAATGTGATATTTTAATAAGTTGAGATTTTATAATATTATTATTTAATTTTAGTTCTATTAAACCGGACGGCCCCTAAGATCCAACCGGAATCAACCCGCCAAAGATCCTCGACACCAAGTTTAAGCATTTAGCGTAGTTGCTGGTTATTTAATTCAATATTGATTTAACTTTAGGGATTTGAATAATCTTTATTTTGACCAATTTTCATTACAAATATAAGATTTTAGATAAAATTTTGACGATATTTGGTAGCCTCCGTTATCCTCACATATTACAACGAGGCTGCCATGCCAAAGAAAAGATTTCAACAAAGATTTCATTCTCAATGTGGGTGCTACTGGATATCTTTGCCCACTACGCCAAGAAAGGCGTATGGGTATAAATCACTACCAGATGCATCTCACCATGCCAAGAAAGCATATGAGGCTCGAGTCCATGTGAAACACATATTTCCCAATGTCATTTTAAATAACAATTTTATAATTATGCTTGAATTTATCATAAGCCGCTTTAAGCCCCTTATCGAAGTGGACAAAGATCCTAACGCCGTCTCTGGGAGGTCGCTGCATGTTTGGGTCTGCCCACCACGCTAAGAAAGACGTGTATAGGTGGCGTAAATCACGGGCGAATGCTCCTTTCCACCATACCAAGAAAAGCATGATGGCTCAGTACTGAAAACACAGATTTTCCGCCCACAATAAAGGCGCACGGCACTTATATACCAACAAAGCAACACTTTCTTCACGATCAAGAAAGACGCGAAGTACTTATATTCAATTACTGAGCACAAGTGGCGAGAGGCACGCAGAGGCACGCTGGAGTTTCAGGCTGGCAGGGCCGGCTGCGCCTCTGAAGGTCAGGCGTCGCTGTGGGCTTCGCGGATGCCTAAGAGGATCTAACTTTACTACCACCTACGGGAGGTGACGGAGCAATAAGACGGACAGGGCTTCGGCCTCGGTCCGAGGGAGCTCGGGATGGACGCGGGGGAACGGGATTAGGGCCGGCTAAGTTTTGGGATAAAAAGGGGTATTTATAGAGGTTTTTTTATTTAATTGCTTAATTAGCTATAATTTTGATTTTCATGCCGATATTATTATATAGGCAATATATATGTCGATCTTAAGTTATTCTGATGTTTCGGACGCAACAACAGAACCGCTTCGTGATCGAAGGCCGTTGATTAAGTCGTCCAACGCCAATTTTAGTTCAAATTTACGATCATCGCCGATCACCGATATTCAAGAACTCTCAATTAAGCGAGCGCTAATTTGATAGGTTTCACGTTGACGCTAACGACAATCAATTTCACAACGGATGTCGTTGCATCGCCGCGAATTCGATATGCTGGCATTTCAACCACTCCTTGATCACAATTCATCAATTGTACAATATGTATATTCCGATTAATTTCAATATTTTGAATGCGATGGTGAAGTCCGCTTCTTCGACGGAGATCGCTTCAACTAATTTTCTCCGAGTGTATTTCGGCTCCACCAGACGCCGAACCGTTCAATCTCGTGAGCTCGACTTGACTTATGGCGCATGCATGGAGGTCAACATATACTAGAGTTGTTACTTTTGTCCAAACATAAGGAGGATTGACAAAATATTTTCCTATTTCAGTTAGATTGCATCAAGGATCATCTTTAAGCCCTTATCTTTTGCTTTAGTTATGGAGATTCTTATTAGGCATTAACAGGAAGATGTACCTTGGTGTATGCTTTTTGTTGATGACATTCCTCTTGTTGATAAGACTAGGGAGGGAGTTCAAGAGAAACTTGAATTATGGAGGTCAACCTTAGAGTCTAAATATTTTCGCTTTAAGTAGATCTAAAATTGAATATATGGAGTGTAATTTTAGTAAGAAAAGTTCTAGTGGTAGACATTACGTGAATAAGTCATTAAAAGAGTGATGATTTAGATATTTAGGCTATACTGTTCAAAATGATGGTGAAATAGATGGAGATGTTATTAGTAGAATTCAAGTTGGATGGTTGAAGTGGAGGAATGCATCTGGCCTGTTATGTGATAGAAAAGTACTGCTTAAATTTAAGGGAAAATTTTATAAGATGGTGGTAAGACCTGCAATGATTTATGGTGCAGAATGTTGGCCAATAAAAGAGAATCATAAGGCTAAGTTAAGTGTTGCAGAGATGAGGATGCTCTAGTGGATAAGTGGCTTTACTCTTAGAGATCAAATGCAAAATGAGTATGTTCGGGAAAAAGTTGAAGTAGCTCCACTGGCAGATAAGATTAGAGAGAGTCGCCTTATATAGTTTAGCCACATAAAGCATCAACAGTCCGATGACCTAGTTAGGAGATTAGATGCATTAGATTTACCTTATGTTAAGAAAGGTAGAGGTAGACCTAAAAAGACTTGGTTAAGATGTATAAAAAATGACCTTAGTATACTTGAATTAAATGAGAATTTGACACATAATAGGACACAATTGAGACGAAGGATTCATGTAGCCGACCCCATTTAGTGGGATAAAGGATTGTTGTTGTTGTTGTTGAAAATTTTGTTAGATATGTACAAGAAGTTATTCACAATAAACAAAGTATATCAATGTTAAATTAATCTCTAGTAGGGATATCAACTTTAATGATGATAGTTACTTTGAGTTATGATGAACTTGGAAAATCACAGTATTGTTTAATTAAAGTTCAATAATGTTTAAATAACAAGAGATAGAATCAGATAAAAATCCTTTAGAAAATATTGAGAAAGAACTATACAAAGAGGCAATAATGAAAGTAGGACTAAATCTTACTAGTGGATCAAATAAAAGTTTGTAGTGATGTGAAAAAAGTTGGCTATTTTAAAATGGAATATCCATGGAGGATTTAAAATGGAATATCCATGGAGGAATGGTGAACAAAGTTCAAATTAAATAAACAAACTTATCAATGTTACAAGTGAAGAGATTTATGATGCATTGGTCCTTAGTGTACAAAGATTTATGAAGTTCTAGATCCTGGACTCAATTAAGTTTTTCATTAAACTCACATAAAACATTTATGACTAATTACTATGGAGACGACTACAGGAAGGTTCATCTTGTTGATGATGAACCCTGAACTTTGAGGTAGTTCATGATGTGCAAGTCACAATAATAATGATAACATATAGAAGTTTCACAATGTGATGCCCATAAAATAGTCTTGTATTGATATTTGAAAAGTGTCCAAAGGTATTATGGTAATAGCACATTGAAATAAAATTGATTATCTTGTGCATGATGCTAAACACCATACTAGATGGAACACCAATTAATTCTATTATTTGTGATTTAGGAAATGCGATACAAATAAAATTTTTATTAAGTAGCAACTTCCAAAAAAAGAGATAAGCACTATAGGGGAATTTTAGGATTAGTGTAGCAACACAAGGATGGTGACATGTTTAATATTGATGGACTTAGGTATTGCAAAATTTCATTCAAGCCCTATTGATCATCAAACATAGAGATGACTCTCTTAAAAGAGTACATCAAAAATTTAATCTCCGAGTGGGAGATTCTTAATTGTGAATTTCATTTTCCCGCAATATTTGATTATCAAGTTAAAGCCCATTATATTTAAAAAAAAAAAAATCTCTACCTAATCTCTATAATTGTGTTATCTACCTCCTGATAATATGTATCCAACATCTATAAATTTCTTATCTACTTTTAAATAGTACAAAAGGAGATGGATGAATGATGTTGAAGGGCATCTCTCAATCTTCTCTTTTATTTATCCATGTATCGATATGGAGGCAATAGATATTTTTAGTGGCGCGATTGAAGGTTTAAAGTTACCTTAATTGGTATCATACAAAAGGATGTTTTTGTCGATTATGGACAATGAGCAATTTAGGGTCAAATATGACAATTGAAAGCTACAGGTCTTCAAAAGAAGAAATTGATGACTGCCATAGGAGTTGGATACTTAAATTTGATATTACTCCTGAGAAAGTAACTCAACAAAATATTATGTTCAAGACAAAAAAGCATATTTGTTGGTGATTAGCTCATTTGATCAAATAACTTATTGGAACATAACGCCATGAATCATGTGCTTCAAACAAAAGCTAAGTGCAAGGCTAGAATTTTACTTAATTGGCAACTACACTTGTCCAAGTGCTTTAGGCAACATGTAGCAAGGATTCATTTGTCAATAATTGGCAATGGCAAACCATAATTTTACCCAAAACTACTCATATAGCCATCTATGAAGTAGTTACACCATATGATTCTTGTAGTTTAGCCATCATATGTTCCATAGTTAAACATTTGCTCAAATTTTCTAATTTTTTTCAAACCATCTGCTATTTGTCACCTCATTTAAATGCTCGTTGCCTTTTATAGTTAAATAAATGACCAAATTGCAGTAAGCTTCTTGAGTAGCAGTTATTTCTCGCTGAGAATACAGAGACACTGTTTACTCAAATAGGGAAGATTTTCTAATCAAATTCAAAACTCTAAATATAACTTACTAAAATCATCACTTCCTTTCCAATAAATCATTAGAATGGACAGAATACATAAAATTTAAATTTAAATATTAGAAAAAAATAAAAACAAACTAAAGCAAAGCAACATGACGAACTCAACAACTGACCATGCCAAAATATATAAGTAGCAAGGTACCTTAGCCTAGTAGTTGAGAGCTTTGATTTCAGCCAAAAGGTCTAGGGTTCAAGCCTTCCGTATATGTTATTTGTGTGAGTTTGTCATTAAATTGTTTTAAATGTACCAAAAAAATATATTTAAGTATGCACTGTGAGCCAAATTCTTATTTCCATACCCACAACTTGTATTTAATAGATTCCATCTCAAAAGCCTATAAAACAAGAGTTCGAATCCTGTCAAGCTGTAGTTTCTAGTTTACAAATCACTAAATCGAAGGCAATCTCCATATTTCATATTGAAGTTAGCATGTCTAATTTGAAGGAAAAATTTTGTCCAGCTAACAAGGAACCATGTATTACTTAGACAATTTCTAAACGATACCAAAGAAGTATTCAATCATGGAAAACAACAATGTAGGGTATAACCAAAATAAAAAAGAGAGATGTTAAATTTATGCGTGCATCTAAAATTATTAATTCCAATATAGCCAATTCAGTGCAATTGCGAAAAGAAACTATCAAAAAACAGTAAGTTTCAAATAAAACATAGGGTTCCACGCACCAATTTTCCCTGATGTTCGACGCACGTCGCTTGCATCCCTCCTAACTCTCTTCGAAACGCTCTCCTCTTCCTCTTCATCCCGCTCGTCCTCATCATCAGCATCTCCACGATGATAGATCCGTTCCTCTCCCCCACAAACCAACCCCGCCGACCGAGGCATAGGCCTTGGAACTGCTATCTGGTGGCGAGGCACAACGTCTGATGCGAACAAAGACCGACTAGGAAGCAAAAAATAGAACTTCTTTTCCCCGATCTGAAGAAGATCCTGCGAATCAAGCTTAACAGGTGTGCCGGGCACGTGGAGGACGCCTTCGACCAAACATCCGTTCTTGCCAAGAACCTCGAGGGCGAATCTCCGGCGAGCAAAATCGTAGAAGATGCGGGCGTGCTTGCGAGAGATGCTCATCCCGCCGCCCAGGGTTGTTAGGTCTACATCCACCTCCGTGCGCTTGCTGTTCCGCCCCAGAACGATCGAATAGGTCTGCATGTAGTATTCGAAGTCCTCTCCCTGTAGCTTCGCGAAGCCGACCTCGGGGTCTTCGCCGCCGGCGCTGGAGCCGGAGTAAGAAGCCATGGCGGTGGAGGCAGATAGAGAGAGAACGAGGATGCGAGGGGTTCTTTATAACCGCGCGCCGTTTTCTTCCGGAGGACGGGTGATTTGTAAAACAACCGGAGATAACGGCGTTAGCATATGGAAACGGCAATAGACAGTTATAACTGTCTATCAGATGCTTGGAAAAGTAATTTTATATTTGTTATATTTTAGTTCGAAATAGAAAGTTATTTTAAAATAAACAATTAATATTTAAATTATATTTTCTTAAAACAAATCTGATAATTAAATATTATATTACTCAAATTTAAGTCATAAGACCATTATTAATTTTTTAATCTAATTTGGATGTGAACTAATTTATTTTTGTGATTTCTTATAAAATTATAACATTATTATTACAATTTTTTATCTCATAAAATTAGAGTTATTAATTAAAAAAAAAGATAAATTATTATTTTTACTTATAATTGCATGACTAATATAATTTTTTACCAAACATTAATTACATAATGTTTATACAAGCATGTTTTATTTTGAGATTTTTAATTTGCCACCGATACCACATGAACTAAATTGTATTATGCAATTGAGTAAATTTAATATTAAAACTTAATGCACATGAAGCCTTTTTGACATAATTTAGAAATAATTAAAATTATGAATAATTAGTTAATTATAGAATGATATGTGAATGATTTTAAGCTAAAACAAGCAATAAAAATGAAGAATAGAACTTTGAATATTATTAGCAACGACAGCAGCCGCAATAAAATTATTAATACTATTCAAAATATTTATAATTAATAAAGTGATTTATATATATATCATATAATTTATATATATATATCGCATCAAATTTTAACATCTCATCACAAATATTTTTAATTTTAATTTTTTAAAAAAATAAAATCTATCTTTTCATGTAAATCCACTAAATAATAAATATTGATTGAAAGTAAAATTTAAAATATCTCAACGTAATCCAAACATAATAAATATTTTTAGATAACAGATTTTTCTATAACAATTCTATTATAATTTTTTTAGATAACTGCAACTCACCCAAACAAATTCTTATTATCATATGTTATTATTTAGAAGATTTCAAAGATTTCAAAACCGAGAAGATTTCATTGTTTTGTATTCAGCCAAAGCTATTTTTATGTTGAGGAATGTGGACCAAAAATGATCTTAAGTGATTTAATTCACTTTCAAGCCACACTAATGACCTAGCTTTTGTGCTTTTGATTTCATCATTTATTTATAACAAGTATTAGTAGTAAATGATTTAAATGCGATTAAGTAATTTATATAATTTATAAGTTTTATAGGTTTTAATCATCTTTCCAAATAATTCTAAATTCAAGAGCTGATGACTCATATAATGACCACAAATGCTTGAATGATTTTCGATACATTATATTTGATAATGTTGAAAAACTTATTTTAATATTTATTCATATTTTGATTTGAAAAAAAAATATTTAAAATCTTAAGAATACATTTTTATTTTTATTATATATTAATTTATATAATCTATGTAGTGATGATGGTTGGTGGAACAATGATAACTATAATAACAGTTAACAACAATGATATTTATTTTAAAACTATTCTATATATCTAAAAATATTTTAAATATTTTAAATAAATAAATAAATATATATATATATATATTTAAAAATAAAATAAAATATATAATCTATAAAGTAATGCTTTTAAAAATAATAGTAAAACATAAAAATGACCGAAATAACAAGTAACAATCGACTGATTTTTATAATTGCAACATCTAAGAAAGAAATATAGTTATGCCAGGCATCACAATTAGGAAAAAAAAATCTAATAATTAAGAAAAAGTTTTATTTCTTAATTACTCTTTTAAAAAATTCATTCATAAGAATGAAATACTTTTAAAATATTTATGATGCAAATACATATAATTTATCCACACCAAATTGATTTCATGTTATGAAACAGACAATGAATCTTGTGAAAACTCATCAAATGAGAGACCATTCTCACTGAAATAAAATGCAGGGTAATAATCTGACAGGCCACAGATGAACTCCAAACCTTTCTAAATTATACATAAATATAAAAGGCCATAACAACTAAAACATTTCAAAACTTGCCGGGAGGTAACGGCTCTTTTCAATACTTCTCAGCTAATCTTGCAGTAACAGCCCTGAGTTTGGAATAGACTTTGCCAGCAGGAGATCCCAAAATAAGGCTGCACAGAGAATCTCTAGCAACCTTAATATTCATGAAAGAACCTAGGATGTGTATCTTGGTATCAGCAATTACTATTCTGGTTCTGGTAGAGTTTTCGATGGCAAACTTTGTTTTACCACCTTTGCCAGAGAGCCTACCGATGGCTCGGGAGAGATGTTCCCCTCGAAGAGTCTTCACGTCCTTGATCTCGAAGGAGTCGACGTAGAGATCATCCAGACGCAAGAGAGCGAGCGCATCGGCAATGTCGAATCCGAGCATGAAGGCGTGAATGAAATCGGCGCATTTCTGGAGGTTGCTGATGTCTGGTGTGTCGATTCGAGTCTTCAATTCGACTCTCCGAAACTGCGAGGTAGAATAACAAAATTCATGAGGTTTAGACATCTAGATGAATCTGGAAGTACAACCTGCACAGTAAGATCTCATCTTTTGGCCTTTTCATGTTAAGTTGTGGTTCTTAAGAGCTCAAGAAATCCATTTCATCAGAAGCTCTGAAAGTGTTGGAGAGAAATTGAACATGAACAAAGCAGAAAACCAAAAAAAAAAACAAGAAAACCCGGCTAAGAAGGAACACCACGTTGACAATATCAATGTTTAGTATTGCTGATGAACTTATTTTGGCACGTAGCAAAGCTAATTTGTTCGGCCTTTTAAAGACATCAATGCAGCTGCATCTAATTGCAGCATTGTTTATCAAGACGGCTTCAGCGATCTAGTCTATAACAACTTGTTTCTAGTAAGGCATCAGTGAGGGAGTTGCACCTATTGTGATTTGAAGTATTTCTAGCAGTATCTATTATTTTGATATTTGTTTTGTACCATGAAATGCAAAGAGACTTTGTGATTATAAAAGGGGGTGTAAGACATGTAAAAAAAAGTTGTTATTTTCCAAATAAAATCTTAATTGAATGTGCTAATCCTTAATCTACCCCTTGAACAAGCAGAAAACATTAAGATTTCTGAAATAGATAAAGTCATTGTATAAATGTGAGTAATCCTACTGCTTGAATGACCTCTTTTCTACCTAATTTTAAGTAAAACTTGTTACTGGTTTGTATCAAGTTTAACATAATTTTAATACAATCTAGATTTCTATAAGTGAATGATATTTTAATTAAAGTGCATGATTTTTCATGTTTTCAAATATCATATGGGTGTTGAAGGTCGTGCGATAAGTTTATATTTTGATGTTGCTTCTTCTGATGACAACAACCATGTTTGAAAAGTGGATTATTCTCATTTAGTTTTTTTTTTTTTCATTGTACACTTGATTACTTTATGATTTTTAATTTGATGTTTGTGGGGAATCTTCTTGATTGTTGGTCAATTTGTTTGATACTCACTTTTATTGTACTTTGCAGATGTTACTATTAAGATCTAAATTACATTGCAGTTCATTAAATTCATTTCACAAAAGCTTGTAGGAATAGAACAGAAACGTATAAATCAAAACAATGGGAATTTCTCATATCATAATCAATGTAAGTATCTTTTAGATTCCACATATTTGTAAGAGTTGTTAAAGGAGTTCAGACTGGTACTAGACCCTCCCAAAAAGAATCATGGCAAAGGCGTCAGTAACTTAACTTTTTTTTGTTTTGTTTTTGTGAATATAGAGCATATTTCCACAGATATTTAGAAAAATTCTGGCTAACATCAGGAGATACATAAAAATCATTATCAATATATCTCCACTTCTTAAGGATTGTTAAAGCTTTTCTTTTTTTTTTTTGAATGGTGAGCAACAAATCACAAGAATGTGGCTCAAAATCATGAACTTGAAGAAATGATCTTTTCACAACACCTCCAATATTGTTGTAATATTTTAAGTTAGCCATTAAGATATTTACATGAAAGGCCTATAGAGCACTGAAAATGATTAAATAAATTCATCAAATAGTTGAGTAAAACTTGAATGGGTATTGCTTCCACTGAACCAAATCATGTTTTAAGATCATCAAACAATTCCACTATATTGATGCTAACAAAAGACTAATAAGATTACAGCAAAAAAAAAAAAAAAAACAAACAAACAAACAAAGTTAAAACAGTTCAAAATTATAATATAAAGAAACAAAAAGTTATGCTGAAATAAAAATAGAGACTAAAGGGGTAATAATCTTAGTATAGATTCGAGGAATTTGAAATAACTAACAATTTACCTAATTCTGGCAAATTTTGAAACAATAAAAATAAATCAAACATGCAACATTAAACTAATAAAACTGCTATTTCTCACTAGCTCAGACATCTAATAAAAACAAACAGCACTTAGCAGAAAATCGGAGTTTCACATGTCGCAGGGTAAAACGTCAATCTTTGAGAAAATTTATTAATCTTAATCTCGCTCAATCATCCAAACAAAAATAAAAGGTTATGCGTGGTGGCCGGACTAGACCGAATTCCAGAGGCCACATAAAAAGCCAGCCAACAACGAGAACCTTTTCCAAGGCAAACCTCCCACCCATACCATACCAAATTCCATATAAGAAGGTTAATGGAACAGTAGCAAACCTTAAGATTCATCCGTATATCGATCTTCATCTGCTCGTAGACGGGTGTGTAGATATCCATCCAGCATTTTTTCAAGGGCGAGAAGCGATGGGCTGGCACTGGCACTTTCCTGAACTGAATCTCACCGTTGGTCATTTCATGCGGCTTCATAGCCTCGAACCGAGGCCGCGAAGGTACCGCCAACTCCAAAGCCGGGACGCTAGCTTCCAACTCCATAGCTGCCGACGGAAGCGGTGGATCAGACGATGCCATAGAATAATTGTAATGAGATACCGGAAACTCTAGAGATCCAGTGGCCGACGTAGTAAACGATAGCAACCGGAGGAGCTCGTCGCTTGCCGCCGCCCCCTTCCAGCAGGAATTTTGGAAGCTGTTGGGGCGGGCTAGGGTTTTTATTAGCCTCCAATGATATTTTATTTATTTCAAGTAGCCGGGCTCTCGATTGGGCTGCATCGCCCAGCGTAAGCTTTGAACCTAGCCCATAGTGAGACTCGGGAATTTATATATATATATATATATATATATATATATATATATATATATATAAAGAAATTTTAAAATAAGTATTAAATAATTAGTAATTATAATTTTAAGTACATTTAAAAAAAATCAGTTTAGACAGTCATAAGTGACGGCCACACCTCATCATGAGATGCGAGCGTGACGCCACTTATCATGATCGACTATCACAGTCCGATAATCGATCGACTGACTATGCCCTAAATAATCTGTGTGCAACTGTGGTAGACCCCACGCATTCATTTTTCTTTCCCGACCACGCAGCGGCCCCGCGACGACAGAGCTCTTTCACGCGAATCGGTTGGTGTCGGCTCCACCTTCAAATTCCAGCTCCACCACCAAGTCCCGACTCCACCGCACACTAAAAGTTTTCGTCGACTTTCGGCTCTAGCTCCTTAAGCTCGGCACTAGCTCGCACGACCCTTCCCGCAAGGTTTTTTTGTCGGTTTCTGTAGTGTTCGGTTGCTCAAGATCACGATCTTTCATGATGATTTACTTAATTCTATTTTAAAATGATTCTATCTAATCTTGTTCAGACGCATCATCCTGTTCTTGCTTTGTTTTTTATTTTCTTTTATGAGGTTTAGTCATCATTGTTCACTTCATTTACTATTGGGATGAAGCATGACTTTGTAAAAATTGAAATCTAAGAACCATATTAGTCACTTCATTTACTCACTTCTATTTTAAGCAAGGTTCATGAATTGTAGATGCTAGTACCTCCGAGTACATGAAAGGCGATATCTCAAATTTAAAAAATTATAAATCATACAATAAGAGACTTATTATTAGAATTGCTGATGGTTCATTATCCTTACTAGAATTAAATTTGTTATAACTCAATTTGATCTTTCTAATCCCAAACTTTGATTGTAACTAACCTATTTTCTGTGAATAAACTCTTCCCTAGCCTAAATTTATTCATTACCATTGCAAATTTTAGAACTTTGAATCATGGAAGATGTATTAAAAACTCATGAAATTAGTTACTTTCTTTGCACAACAATCATATTATTTCATAACTGATATTCATGGTGATTTAGTGAAATATCAGTTTTGCCTTTTTTTCATTCAAAACTATATGTTGGTTGCTGAATATATATTAGGATGAGTCAGGAGCTCATTTCGTTGATCATCTTCTATGACGGACAACTGATCGTTGATGATCAGTTTATTCCAAGTTATCTCAGTAGCAAAAATCGTTTAATGTGAGTTTCGAGTCATGCAAACTTAGAAGATTTAAAACAGAAAGTGTTTAGATATCTACGTTATGACGTTGATGACTTCATAGAGAAGCTAACGTGTCGTTTCCCTATCAGCGCGGGATACATAGCTTCTACGATTTTTGACGATGAAGTCTGCTGCATCAGATGAAGATTCCGCCGACATTAGTTCTTTAGTGGAAGTTAAGTCACAATGTACCGATGCGCATAATCGATATCGATCATGCGATAATGTATTCCATCCGACACGCACATGATTTCACTTTGTCAATAGCTACTATATCACAACACTACTACGAAGACTCAGAAGTAAGGTTAGCAATTACCTCAACAACTGTGTCAGTGTCTTCATTTTATGATTCATCCTATCTTTTGTTTTTTTAAAGAATAATAACTTTGTTGACACAAAACTCAGTTTCATGTTGAAGCACGATTGCATGAGCAACCTAGTGCATCTAGAGTACTATTTGATGACGAGTATGACACAATGAATAGCGAATCAAGCAATACATCTGATGATATCGATACTGAAGAGGATTCTTTCCTTAGTAATACCAATTTATGTGACACCAATGTTGTTCATGAGCTTATTCAGAATCATTCAATCCGAAATTCTTCAAATGACGATACTATGATCTACAATAACGACTATGTCCGCACATGTCAAATCACAAAAGATTGAGATGCAGATATTGTGTTTGATGTCCATCCTAGTTCAAGTTTTTCGATGACATCAAAGTTCTTGAGCTATATGGTATGTGTTTCAAATAAGAAGGAGCTTCAATTTGCAGTAATTGATTGGCTCATACTCAGTAATGTTCAGTTTCTTACCATCACTTCGAATCAAAATAATTTTACTGTTATATGTGCACAACATTGTAATCCTAGCAGATCTTGCCAGTGTCGCATGCAATGTAACAGGAGAAAAAGGTTGGGAGGTGCTTGGAGGATATCAACGTTAGGTGCACCGCACATAAGTATAAGCACTATCAGTGGTTCTGGACATCGTCAATGCACTTCTAAGTTTATTAGTTATTTCATAATATCAGTTATGTGATCTTAGATAGACTTGAAACCAAGGGAGATCGTTGGAAGGATGGAATCAAAATTGAATATAAAAGTGTCTTACATGAAGGCTTGGGATGCACGACATAAGAGTATCAGAGCAATATTTGGCAGTTGGAAGGACTCGTACCTCTCTCTTGGCCTATTCATGGATTCATTATGTTCTATTTTTTCAGGAACTGTTTACAAAATTTTATCATCAAATACATGCAAGTTTAAAAGATTATTTTGGGCATTTGGATCATCAATATCAGGTTGGGAATTTTATCATCCTGTTCTGAGCATGGACGGAACATTCCTACTATGAAAGCATCGCGCTATGTTAATCACAGCTATTGGTATTGATGGCAACAATGGATTATTTTCGCTTGTTGTAGTTGAATCAAAAATAATGAGTCGCTTTCATTATGTGCATACAGTTGTTGTCTATTATTTCAAAGAATGATTTATGTATTATCTCAGATAAGCATCTAGGTTTGGTATGCGGTTGCTAAGATGTATTCCCATGGGCTGCATATCGTCATTGCTTAAGACATTTGTGGAAAACTTCAAAAAAATAGTGCGGAGAATGGGTATTGCGGATGTTGATTTTCTATATAAGAAAATGTACATGTCTGACAGCACATATGACATCAACATATTCAACCGTCATATGACAGACATAAAGAGCTACTGGGTGGACACCCCATTACAGGCACTATATCTCATGACCCGGTTGACCCAACAGCCCATTCTATATTCGGATGGGGCAGGCACACGCTCAGACATGTATGCCGCTTAGGTGGCTACGCTGGATATTTTTCAGGGAGTCCTACACAGACCTCGCAGATATGGATTTCAGCAGACATTTATGAGCGTATGTGTTATTCCTTCTAGGGAGTTTCTTGCTTCCAGATAGTTCAAGGTCAAAGGTGCACCTGCAATACCTGCCTTTGTTAGAAAATCTAGATACATTCAGCACATTCTCGGTAGGCGGCGCAATGTTGGCATACATATGTGGCTGCATAGATACTGCAGGAGGGCCAACATGGTCGGTTGTCTGTTGCTCCTGATTGGCCTTGGGACTTCATGTAGGAGACCAAATTACATGTCCCTACCCTAAGGATCTTGATGGTGAGCATCGATCAGTAAAACTAAACTATTTTTCAAAAGTTTTAATATACTGAGTTGCAAGTAACTAATTTGCATATAAAAACTGGTTTACTCAGGTGGAACGAACGGTATGTGCAACAGATGTCATTTAGAAATATCAGAATTTTTCGGGATGAGCTCAATGGACTACTATTGAGCCAGATACAACTTTAAGTGTTGAAACATATTTTATTTGAATTTTACCATACGATATTCTATGTAACAACCACTCAAACATGCAGGTGACTTGGGAGCCATATGATATTATGATTAGGGCTCGTCTGTCTGATATTTTCCTTGCTGGCGAGGCTGTATGACTAGCACGTGTTCCCCTGATCAGCTAGAAGAGGGTGGAGTGGCACCTTCCTGACAGAGTTCTTCGTTAGTTTGGTCACTTACCACGCATTGATGTCGCTCCGATGGATCTCAGCTTCAAAAGAGTTGATGGCAGAGGGAAAGCTAATACCGATTGGGTTCAGTACCATCACCAGAACATTGCTACCTGGGAGGCTAGTAGAGATCACATTGTCGTGGTATATGACACTTATGTTGACGTACAATAAGCCCTCTAGCGCATACATGATTCATGAGCTTGTACTTGCTTAAGACGCATATTGATCCACGATGAGATACTACCCTGTGGCACCCCAAGCGAGCATATGTTAAGATAATACTACAATCTACAAATTTTTTTAGCTACTCTGTCTACAAATTTTTATAGTAATATTTTAAACTTGTTTCATATAGGCGGAGCATATCTTAGCCAAGGAGGACATTTTTCAACCTTTCTTTGGACTTTCAGGTGACTCGGACTTCCAGTTGGCTATAAATAAGTTTGAGAATATATGTCACGATCTGATATTGAGAATCCACGTCAACGATTACAGGCTCCAGCACGTCACAACAGAGCATGTCACATGGCTACGATTCAGCTCTAACTACACAGGCGGCAGACATGGGTGCGGGCCCATCTACTTATGCTGATCCAGGGCCTTCCTCTTTTCAGGAGAGCTTTCAATCTCAGCACCATATGGACGTTGCACCTTCACAAGATTGGGTGCCTTTAAGAGACTCGCAGTGAGATATCGGTTGCGGCCGGATCGAGACCACGATGTCTCCCATCACCGTGATCGCCCTTTTGCATCCACCCACGACTACACTCCAAGTAGTCGCGATAGCATATATAAACGCCGTCGTAGTATAGATCTGAGATGTATTTGTATTATATATTTGTGACTCGTTGTTTCTATAGTTTTGTATTTTCTGCATTTGAAACTAGGTTTACTTAAGATATGAATGAAATTTTTTTTGTATAATTTATTTAGTAGTACAACAACTTCATGTAAAGTAGTTTAAATTTGATGCTAGCAGATATCTCGTTGAGTTTATATGCAAACTGTAGGCAAATACAACTCTTGTAAAAAAAACATTTCCTTTCTCAAAAAAAGAAAGTCGCCTCCTTATTGGCAATGCTTGCTATTAAAGAACCGATTATCAGGACCGACTTAGAATAATCGCCCATATGGGGAGATCGGCTCTAAGCCATCTCAAATGATGAGGTATGCCAATAATAATGCACTATACCTAAACTGATTTTTTTTTAAATATACTTAAAATAATAATTACTAATTATTTAATAATTATTTTAAAAATTTCTTCTAAAAAGAATTGGATTGAACAATTTTAATTGAAAATAACAAAATAAGTTAAAAAATTTGAGAAGCTAACAATAATATAATTTAATATATACTTTATAATCTTAAATATTTATATATCCAATATCTAATATATATATATATATATATATATATATATATATATATACTATTAAAATGTGATTTATGTTTATTCCAATAGAAAATTTTGATCATTCATTTTTTATGTGAGTGATGTGAGATGACAATTTTACAATTAGTTGTAGTTAAAAAGTGGAAATAGTGCATCTTATATATGAAAAGGCAATTTATGACAAAGCATATATTTCTTATATATTTACATATCTATCATCTAAACTTTTAATTTTTTTACTTAAATAGCACTCAAATTTCTATTATTACATTAAAGTTTATATCATCATTAATTTTCAAAATCAAATGCACATTTCTATGCATAGAAAAAGAGTAATTTTTTCTAACTATTAAATTTTATGGGTTAGGATGTAAATGCGTAAGAATTGTGTTCTATGTATGCAAAATTTCCTGTTTTTGAAAGCCAAATTTGCCTTATTTTTATATAAATCATATGCTTCCTATATATTTATATATTTACTGCATAAATTTTTATTTTTAACTTAAATAGCACTCAAATCTCTATTATTACATAAAAATAACACCATAATTATTTTTTAAAGTCAAAGGCACTTTTTATGCATAGAAAAGAATAGTTCTTTTAAATCTCAAATTTATGAGTTAGATATGTAAATGTATAAGAATTGTGCACTATGTATGTAAAATTCTCTATTATGGCTTTGAAAGGTTGCACCGTGTTCAACCAACAACTTCTATCTATTTAGTTATTTGAGTTCATATTTTAAAGTTTTTTTATATTCTTATCTAAGGTCTACATCTTACAATTCTTTCTTTTTTTTTGAATCTATTTTATTGTGTGGTCCTCCATAGGGATAAATCTTTCATGCACGTGAGTTTTAAACATATGTAATTCATATCTACACTTTTTATTAAATTAATTTGGTATTGAATATAATAAAAATAATAACAATTCTATTTAATTTTGATAATTTCTACATTATTTATTTTGCATGCTAAAACCAAGTTTTAAAGTATATGAAATTATTCTTATAATTTAACACTTTAACTAGTTAAATAGAATTCATGTATTGTATATCTTTCTTTATATCTCTTTAATGTACTTATCTTTATATCTTTTTCCAATAAAATTTTTGTTCTTGTCAAATTGTTGGTTTTACATAATTTAGTTTTGCACTTAGCAAATTAATTTTTTAATTTTATTATAATATTATTAATTTTTTATTCTTTTATATTTGTATATGCATGATTAAAATAAGTCACACATAATTTCATGATATTATTTTTTCACAATTCATAAAATTCTATTTTGATTCATATGAATGTTGATTATATTAAATATTTTTGGATAATATATATATATATATATATATATATATATATATATATATATATATATATATATAGATATAGATATATATATAGATATAGATATTAAATTTTAGGAATAAACTTTATATATAATTAAAGTAAACTTAGATTGTAAAAAAATAAAAATTTATCAATACTTTAACATGATTAACAACGAAGGAAATTGTTCAATCAAAAATTTTGAAATTGAAACACAGATAGAATTCTAACTTTAAATGTACTCATGAATATTTAAACTACACAAGATTCTGAGATAACAAAATGAGATCCTAATATTTGTGATTATACAATCTGTATATTAATTAATTCAACCCTATGACATATATAAAGTATATTTTTTTTATCTTAGAAATTGAGAACACCATAGATGACTATTAATTTAATATTTTGATTTAATAATCAATAACTTAATATGATCAACTAAATGGATAATTATTCATAATAACTCATTAGCATTTGGACCGCACAATGTTATTAACTTAATAGATAATTCTTTAATTTTAAATTTAGAAGTTGAAAGATATATAGAATTCAAACTTTATATATACTCATTAATATTTAAACTATATAAAATCATGAGATAATAAAATGATATCCTAATATTTATGAGATATATAAAATTATTTATGTATGAAATCCTAATAAAAAATTTAAATTTATTTTGGCTTATAAATTTAGACCAATATAGATGATTATTAATTTAATATATGCTTAACTTATTATCTTAAAAGATCTTTCATTTTACCAATTTTCATCTTGTCATGCAAATATATTTTCAATCAAGCATTCAAAATAATAAGGTCAAATTTCTCTTTATATAAAATTTATATATAGTTAAATATTATATTGAATTATAAATTTGGATATTATTATGAATTTAAAAGATGTTTACTTATCATCCTAATATAAAAATATTGTAAAATATTTTGTTATCCAAACTAATCATGTAATATGATATATACCTTTGCAATTATCTCAAAAAAAAAAAATCAATTTTTCATTGAAAATAAAAATTTATTTTAAAGAACATTTTTTTAGAGAAATTAATTCTTAAAGTATTTTTATTTTTAAAATATTATTCACGTGCACTTTGTGCATGTGTAATATTACTAGTATATATATAACACTTAAATCTTTAATGTCATATAAAAAATATTGATATATATATATATTTTTTAGAATATTTGAGTCAATTTAATGTCAAATTCACACACATAATATACGTACAAGAGTTGATCTTTGGACATCTAATTTGAAAATAAGAGTGCATTTGGTGTGGCGTTTCACTTTGCAGTGCAATTTGACCCGCAGTGGTCCAGGTGTTTGGCAAATTACAGCAGAGTTACGTTTTAAAGAATTTGTGACGAGAAAGTTGTGTTTTCTAGTATGATTATGCTAAGGGCGTTGGACGATTTTGCTTTTTATTTTTTAGAGCCAAAGTTGCTTTGACTCAGAACGCATTCATCAATATTTTATTATGTATTTTCTAAATCAAATTAAATTCCTATATAATACTAATATTTTTATAACATTTAATTCATTTAATATAATGATATTCATATATGTCTAATTTGTCATATAACACTGTCTAAATCTTATTATTTTCTTAATATAAAATATAAGTGTTAAAGTGACTTAATATAGATAAAATTTATTTTCATTTAATATTTATCATTTCTCTTAAAATGATTCTTAATTAATTAACTATAACTTAGTATAGGTTTAAGATTTTATTTAATTTTACAATTATATTTCATATGTAAAGATTTAATACTTATAATTTGATTTATGCTACATTCTAAATTAAATTCCTTGCTGAACTTTTATCTTTCATTTCAATCAATTTAATAATAATTATTTCAAACTTGACTTAGGGTTTCTTATATTACATAGAGCATGATTTAAGTCAAAAGTAAAATTTTAATTTATAACAAATAAATTAAACTTTACCTCACCTTCCTTATATATTCCTTCGGTTAGCCCTAGACCTCACCTTCCTTATATATTCCTTCGGTTAGCCCTAGACCTCGCTCGATCCATCCCTCTCCCGTTCACGCGCCTAGTCTCGCACGCGTACCCGACTCCCTTTCCCTCGTCGTTCGCAAGGGTCTCTTCCTCCTGTCATTCGTAAGAGCTTTCTCCTCCCTCCCCTTCCTCGATCACTTATGCACGAGAAATCGAAGAGGGGGTCGATGGTGGTTCGGTGGTTCGGTGGCTCGATGATGAAGCCAGTCGATGCGGCTGCCGCGAGGTTTCCCCTCCTCTTTCTCCTTCTCTGCTCTCACGTATTTTGGGAGTTCGATTTGACACCGGTGGCCCCGCCGATTCTTATTTATGGCTAATCGTCACGAGGTTGGATTTTTTTATATTAATTTTCTTTTTTTTTTCGGTGCTGATTTTTTTATTATTATAATTTCTCTCTCTTATAAAAAATTTCATTCACCAAATTTAATGACAATAATATAAATAAACATACCTTTGATCAAATAGGTGAGGGTAAAGTCCTCGCATTTGATTCTTTTCTCCCAGCTTCTCATTCGATCCATGTTTCATAGACAAAAGGAATCTCATATTCTAGATGCTTAACATCATAATCTATAATTCTTTCGCTCCTCCAATGTGAGATCATGTTGAATATCAATAGGATCAGCAATAATCTTGTTGACTTCATTAGTAACATATTTTCGCTGAAGAAAAATATGAAACACATTGTGCACTCCTTGCATGTGTGAAGGTAAAGCTAGTCTATAAGCCATTTTCAATTCTTTCCAAGATTTCATATGGACCAATATAGCATAGGCTCAAGTTTCCAACCTTACCAAATCATTTTATTCCTCTCATGAGGCTAACTTTAAGAAATACAAATTCTCCTACTTCAAGCTCTACTGGCCGATATTTACAATCATAATATTTTCTCTGCCTATCTTGAACATCTTTCAATCTATCACGAATTAATCGAATCTTTTCGGTGGTTTCACATCTACCTACACAATGATTCCTCTTTCACCAGTTTTCATCCAATAAAGTGGTGTTCTGTACTTTCTTCCATACAATACTTCATAGGAAGCTATATCAATACTTGTTTGAAAGCTATTATTGTAGGCAAACTCAATCAAAGACAAGTGAATTTTTCAATTTCCCTTAAAATCAAGGGTACAAAGTCTAAGCAAATCTTCAAGT
This sequence comes from Cymbidium sinense, assembly GCA_021442155.1. Lineage (NCBI taxonomy): Eukaryota > Viridiplantae > Streptophyta > Magnoliopsida > Asparagales > Orchidaceae > Cymbidium > Cymbidium sinense. The sequence continues at coordinate 99,655,772 of CM038226.1, read as the reverse complement.
GTCTGAATTGTTCTTTCTGACTGGCCATTAGTTTGAGGATGAAATGTAATACTGAAAGTAAGCTTGATACCTAAAGCTTTTTGAATTTTTCTCCATAATCTGAATGTAAATCGGCAATCCTGATCAGACACTATAGATTTTGACGCACTATATAACTTCATAATTTTATCAACATACTTCCTTGCTAGCTTTTCAACAGCATTAGATTGTTTGATAGGTATGAAGTTTATAGATTTAGTCAACATATCAATAATAACTCAAATAGCATCGCAACCACTTCTAGATCTAGGTAAGCCAACCATAAAACCCATAGTAATATCATCACATTTTCACTTTCGGTGTATACAAGTAAAGTCCACTGCTTCTTATATTCACAATCATTTGACATGATGGACACTTATAAACAAATTTAGCTACACTTCATTTTATCCCTGGCCATCAAAATGTAGGGTTGAGAACGATCGATTTTGAGCCGATCCTGGCTTGAAATTGGCTCGAATGTATTTTATGATGGCTCAATTGATTGATCGTATCGTGACATTGCTTTGAGCCCTTCGAATGTGAATTCACTCGATCGAAAGCAATTTGAAATCGGATGGATGGAATTCGAAGCTCGATCCGGCAATTAGCGGCTTTTTGATGGTTTAGCTCGATTTTGGACTTTTTTTTGGCTCAAAATTAAAATGAGCTCGATTTAAAGCTCAAACTTAATTCCAAGAAAAAAATTCACATAAATTAAAATTTGCTTGAATTTCTTGTATAAAAAAATTTAAATCAATATAGACATTGTACATATTTAATTGTGTTTAGCCAATACAAAAAAAATCAAATTTATAAAAATATAAATAAAAGACAATATCAAGAGCACATATTTAAATTGATTATCGAGACTAAGAGAGAGTTATAATCATCTTTAAGTATTTGCAATCTATACAAATTTCTATGTTCCACTTGTAGACTCCAAGTTGCCCAGGCCATCCAATAGCGCCATTAAAATAAAGAAAGCTCCAAAATAGATTAACAAGGTTGCCTGACCATCCAATGAGAGCCACCAATGATGGATCATAATTTTTTATTGGAAGAAATATTAGAGAAGTAGCACCAAATCTGCAAGCATCTAGGTAAAAGAGTTAGCACAAACCAAGCAATACAGATCAAATTAAAGGTGAAAATAAAATAAAATTAGTGAATTATAGAAGATCTAATGAGAGCAGGCTCAGGCTCAGTCACACAAATTTGGGACAGCCACAAACATAAGCATCCAAACTTCCAATGAAGGGTTACATCACGAGTCTACTACCAAAAGATGAGTGAAATCATCCCAGCCTTCATAGCCTACATACTTGAGGTGGAACAACTTCCATTTGGAGGAGTTGATATGGTCTTTAATACCTTCATACACAATAGAAAAGAAGACAACATAGATCAGAATGGTAAAGGGATGCCACCCACCCCATACAAGATATGTATCACCAAATAATGCCCACAAGTCATGAGAATGCACAACCAACAAAATCCCAAACCAGCTGAAAATTCTGGGCACATCCACCATATTGATAATAAGACTACAACAATAAATATACATATCAAAGAGAGTCAAAAAAAATTAACCGTAGTAAAAAATCAAGGCCACAACTAAATGGGTGAAATACACTACAATCATCGTAAAGACGAGCAGCTTGAATCCAAAATAGAAGCAATCGATCAACAATAGATTTACTAGTCCCTTGATAATAGCATGATCACAACAATAATTGCACAAGTTTAAGATCCAAAGGTACTCGATGATTATCCAATCGATTAAGAGAACAAGGAACCATCCACAAAACTAGCTTGCGCATAATATCTAGAAATAACATCTTTGGAAAAACCAAAACAAAAAATGATCACCCGATGATGATGAAAATAGCCCAACTGATTACAAGAAAAATAGCAAGAGAGAATTATCTGGATATTTATAAGAGAGGACTTATACTGATATTTTATGCAATGTGAGACAACATAATATATCTTATTTGCAAACAACTTGTTGTCTGCCAAGTGCCAACGAGATTATCCACTAAAATAGAATAAGAAGATCATTATTGTCCAACTCCTTGGAGCCTTCAAGTAGCCTCCCATACCCATACTAAGGTTCAACACCACAAAGCCAAAGCTAACCATACGACCATACATCAAACTAAGCATCCATCTCAGATGTAATAATTTCAGGGAGCTCATATAATCTTGTATTCAGGTCTTCCAGTAAAACATTAAGTAAGAGGACTAATACAGAAATGCAAATGAAAGAATAGTTCAGCCCCTATATCTACTCATAGTATTGACCCCATGTTGTATTTTTTATTTTATTTTTTTGCCCTCAAAATACTTAGATGATTGATATTTTTAGGGTGACATAAGACGTTGAAAAGCATCAACTTTAATTATATGAAAATGCAAAATGATTTCAAAAGCTCAAGAAAGTTCTTCAACTATTAAAATGTGCAAATAATACTACAACGTAATTGAAACAAGTCTTCCAACATTCTATTTTCATGATTGAAAAAAACTACAACTGAAATGTAGAAATAACATTGTAACAAGTACAAAAATTGAGAGAGTAAGCCACAATTTTTAAAAAGTCAAACTTTAAACATTGCAATTTTTCGTAAGCCACAATTTCAAAGCAGAAAACTGTAAAAGTATTTTGTCATTCTAAGTAGTCTCAAATTTTTTCATTAACCAAACCAATATATTAAAAAAATCAAAATTGACCATATTGTAAGCCTAAAAATAGTAATTTTCTCAAAAGTCATCTCAGTATAATTTTATCATTGGGCATCAAAATTAAAACAACGTTAATTGTTAAAGTCTACAATACATAAACATAATTACAACTTACAACTTACAAAAGCATATTGGAAAGCCCATAAAATAATGTTACCCTCATTAAATTCAAATTTGTGAATCCACACTCTAGCTTCCAGGCACAAATATAGCTAAGTTTTCTTCAGCTAAAATGTCAAACTGAAAATGCAAAAAAGGCATTATTTTTATTAAAAAAAATTAAATAGAATGTAATTTCACTATTTAAAAAAAATAAAATGATGAAAACATTACCATAGGCTCTTTCAAATTTTTGTACACTGCACGAATCCAATTTCCACTGCATATTAAGGTATCCAATATTTTAGGTGAAATAGAACTTCTATAATCACTAAGCACATGACCACCTGCACTAAAGGCTGACTCTAAAGCAACTATAGTTATTAGAATTGTAAAAATATCTTTTGTCATCTTTGATAGTATCTTGTACTTCATGGCAAACATTTTCCACCAATCTAAAATATCAAATTCTGAATCAGGATATTTAACACAAGCTTTATCTAAGTATATCTCTAAGTCTGATTTTTGTGGAACTAAAAGGCCCGGTGTCTATAAAATCATACTCACCCAAATCATCGGACAAAATGTGACTTCCTTCTATTGTAGATGTTGATTCACTTGTATAGTAGGTGCTCTGTATTTTCTTTAGTTGTATGTTATTTAAACATAGAAAGAGTAGAGCTCAAATAATTTTTATTTCACTGTGTCCTTTTTCTCATCAATAATATCATTACCATAAATCTGTGGGTAGTAATAATTAATAATAAATAATTTTATTTTGGGATCTAGAATACATGCAATTGAGAATAACAATAAACAATCTGCCCAGTACTTATCAAATTTTACCTTCATAGTGCTTGTCATATTAGAAATGAAAAGACTATCAGATAAATATTCTCTATCTAAGGTCTTCTTAATTAATATTAGATTTGAAAGAAGCCTATTTACAGTAGGATAGTTAGATCCAGAAAAAATTTCAGTTATTCGATGAAAAACGTGAAGTAACTCTCTAATCTTATCAAACTGATTAAAATCTTTCTCAGAAGGTAACCATATGTAATTAAGATCTCACAAAGTATATTTTGGAAAAAAGCTCTTGTAGTAAAATGCACTCAACATTTTGTATGTTGAGTTCCAACATGTAGGAACATGCATAGTGACTTTATTGTTGATAAGCCAATTTGTCTAGCAATCTCACCAAATTTGTGTAGGAGATCGCTTTACAAATAAGATTGATTCTCTTACCTTTTCAATTATATTACCAATTTCTTTTAAGTCATCTTGCACCATTAGATTTAAAATATGAGCAGCACAATGAATATGAAAGAAATCTTCCATTACCATAAATCTAGACCTTCTAGTAAATAATGCTTTCAGGTTTCTAGCTGCCACATCATTTGATGATGCATTATCCAAAGTTATAGTGCTGATTTTATTTTGGATACCCCATTATGTAATTTGAAATGGTTCATATCACTCCATAGGAGGATCTAAATCACCAAACCGATTATCACTACAATTTCCAACCGAACTAATATAATGCATGAGACACATATAACCAATTGTTTGGCTTGATGTCCAAAATCACTAATAAAGATCTCGTTAATTTGAACTTTTAAGTTTTTCTTTTTCCACTTTATACACTTTCATGCACTCTTTTTTGACACCATATCTATAAATTTTATGATAGTTTGGATTCATAGATTTCATCAAAATATTAAACCATAAATGTTCAACTATTATAAAGGGATATTCATGAACAATGATCATCTTAGCAACAATATTTTTAATTTTGTTATGATCATAAGCAGTTGAAACACAAAAACTATAATTTGAATCAGTTTCTTCAAGGTCCTCAGTTATAGGATCAAAACTTTTGTCTCTTTCTCTAACACTATTTTTTTCTTTGTAGTGATTCATTTTGTAATGTTTGCTGTGATGTAGTACCAATTTTTGTTTAACATAAGACTTAACACAATAATTACATTTGTATTTTTGTATGATTTTTTCTTTTTCTGAGACTGATATTTCAGTAAAATGTTGCCAAACTTCGTAATGTTGCCTTTTACCCTTTCTATCATCTATACAAGTAATTTCATTAACACTATCAATATCATTTTTGGCAGTTTCAGCATAAGGTTGAGTTAAGGAACTATTTGATTTGCTTTGAGAGTGACTTTCCATTATATCTATACATATATAATATGATTTAATTATAAATTCGCATGTAATTCAGCAAATAATTATAATTTGTATGTGAATAACTGATTTAAAGAGTTTACAAGAAAGCATAATATAACATCAACCATATGTAATTTAAGATGTTATTTAAATAAATCGCTTGATTCGATATCTTATAATTGTAACTTAGAATTTTTTCATCTTCATCAATAAATACCATGTTGAAAATAAGGTCAATGAGTAAATGATTTTCATTAAACTTTAAAAAAAATTTTTTTTTACAAAATTAATAAGTCACTTATTTGATAATAACATGCAATAAAAAGGTGATAAATTAAATAAAATTTCAAATTTGATTTTAGCCTCATCGAAGTCTCCAACACAATGATTTTTTCACCATCCTAAATAAGACCATAGAATAAATATCTAATTGTTGGCTAAAAGGACAATTCGCACGATTAATTTTAAGATGAAATATATATAATCTTTCTTTCATAAGATGTACATGAGAAATGGTACCACAAAGAGACAAGCAAGTATTAATCCAATATAGCAAGATGCATGAACCACATATATTCCTGAAGAAGCCAAAATGCATGTAATTTATCAAAAAATATCTTGATTTTGGAGAAAAAGGGAAAAAAAGAAGTTCATGCATCATCACTCTATAGAAGGATTCATAACCTAGAACATTCAACTATTCAAGCCTAAATCAACCAATGAAAATATTTAGGCATTAAAATTTATCCACATATTTATGCATGGACCACACCAACTACATGTTTTCAAACTAACTTTTAACTTCTTGAAGAGCACTTGCAATGTAAAAACCCACAATAATCCCTTTTTTTAGGTAAAGAAACAAAAAAGCTCTTCATTAACACCATTCCAAGTCTCACACTCTCATACAGCCATACAGGTTTATGCTAGAAAATAAGCCAATCTTCTTTACAAAAATAAAAAGCCATCAATATCATCTTACAAGTTATACAGATCAATAGGATTGGAAATTTTATGAAGACAATAAAGTTTTCTTTGAAAAAATGAGAAAGAAATAAATGTTGAGGGATAAATTCTACAAAGTTTTAAACTTGAATTGTAGCTTAAATATATCAGCCGACAATCATATACAACTATACAAGTACAAAAAATTTGCAGCTTCAATACTTTATATTATACAAAATTTTCAGCATACCATATTGAATAACATGTCAATACTCAAGAGGTGTATTTATCACTTATCGTTGGGTGAATCTGATACACAAGAAATCAAGAATCATCTCTTCATAATAAATTTTTGCCTTATTATTGATGTTCATCCATAAATGTGAGAATGGACATGAATTATGATATTATTTTTTTTCCAGAAAGTTGAGTCAAAGAATAAACATACTTCACTTACAATAGAGGATAATACATTGATTATGTTGATTGGCTTTGAGCCTTTGAGAGTGTCGTCAATACTCAAGAGTAATTAAGAAATGATCAAATGAATTATGAAACTATAATATATAAAAAACAAATAACTAATGAACATCATCTATAAAATAAATTAATTACTCTTTGTGTTGTAGAAATGAGACTTGACAAAGAAAGGGTTGGTTGAGCCAAGTAACCTAAGTTGCAAAGTTAAGAAATAAGAATGACTCTATCACAGAGAAAAATGGAGACCGGCACGAGTGTAGACAATGACAAGTCTGCGTAGAGAAGGACTAAGAAATAAAAGCCATTCACTAATCACGGAGATTGTGAGAAAACCTGAGGAGATCAGTGAGGACCGAAGAGTCACTGCAACCGCAAAGATAAGAAATCGAGAATGAGAGAAAGAACTCAAAGAAGTCACGGTCCTCAAATTCAGTTCTGAAATAAGGCTGGAATTTGAAAGGGTAAAACTGAAACCGTATATCAAGTGTTCACTTTTAATCTCACGGTGGACTCGAAGAGGTAGAGAAGGAGAATCGTCATTCGCTCATGATTCCGATTCTACGGAACGCATAGATTCGGCGCTTTGAAAAAACGAAAATTTATGGATCAAAATCGAATTTATTAGCCAACAATTGACTTCTGGCGGCTCATTTAGCTCGATTTGAACTTGAGCTAAAATACGACTTTCGAAAATGCGATCTTCGAAAGCAAATTTCTCATTACCAAAATGTTTCCTTGAGATCTTGATACATTTTGCTATAGCCTAGATGAATTGTATAATTAGAATGATGTGCTTCATGTAAGATGTCTTTCTTCAAATATCCAACATCTGGAATGCAAACTCTGCCCTGATACTTTAGTAATCCCTCTCCATCAATTTCAAAACCTTTTATATAGCCTACTTTTACCAAATTTAAATTTTTTTGAAAGTCATCATCTTGAGATAAAGCATCTCATATTCTATCTTTCAAATTTGATTTAATAATAAAGCATGATCATCTGTAGATTTAATAATTAAAATTTCTAATTTTTCTAAATCTTTAATCAACACCTACTATTTAGAGATCAACCAATTAGCACTACCAGATTTTTTTTTACTTAAAATATCAGCAATTACATTTTCATTCCCCAAATGATATTGAATATCCAAATCATAATCCTTTATGAGTTACAATCATATCATTTGCCTTAAATTTAGCTCATTCTGACTAAAGATGTATTTTAAGCTTTGATGATTAGAAAGCTTCACACCTTACTCCATATAAATAACGTCTCCAAATTTTCAAAGAAAATATCACTACTGTTAGCTCTTGATCATAGGTTAGATAATTCTTTTCATGATTTTTCAATTGCCTTGAAGCATAAGCAATCACTCTTCCATTCTGTATAAGTATACATCTCAAACCTCTTAATGATGCATCACTATAAATTTGAAATCTTCTCATTCCTAATGGAATAGTTAATATTGCGGTCATTAAATAATTTTAATTTTGAAAAGCCTCTTCAATCGACCAATTCAAACTTGACTACTTTCTGAGTTAGTCTAGATAGTGACATGACAATCTGTGAAAATCCTTCAATAAATCTTTTGTATCCCGTGAATCCTAAGAAACTTCTAACTTCTGTGATAGTGGTTGGTCTGTGTCATTCAGTTATCGCTCTAACTTTACTCTGATCCGATGAAACACTCTCAGTACTAATCATATGCCCCAATAATATGATGTTATTTAACCAAAATTCATACTTTAAAAATTTTACATATAATTCATTTTCTTTTAGAGTTTGCAAAATAATGTGAAGATGGTTTGCATGAGTTGCTTCATCTCTGAAATAAATTAAAATATTATCTATGAATATAATCACAAATAAATCTAAAAAAGGTTTAAAGATTCTATTCATGAGATCTATAAATACAGCTGGAGTATTTGTTAAGCCAAAAGACATCACCACAAACTCATAATGCATATATCTTGTACTGAATACAATCTTTGGTATATCTTTTTCTTTGATCCTAAGTTGATGATAACTCGATATTAAATCAATCTTTGAAAATAGTGAAGCTCCTACTAGTTGATCAAAAAGGTCATCAATCATTGGAAGAGATATTTATTCTTCAATGTGAGTTTGTTAAGCTCTCTATAATCTATGCATAGCCTTAAGCTCACATTTTTCTTCTTCACAAACAATACAGGAGCTCCCTAAAGAGATGTGTTAGGCCTGATAAATTTTTTCTCCAATAATTCTTGTACCTGATTCTTCAACTCTTATAATTCTTTGATCGTCATTCTATATGGTACTTTCTTTACTGTGTTTTGTACTTTGAATTAAATCATTAGAGAAATTTATCTCTCTGACTGGAAGTAGACCTGGTAAATCATCCAGAAAAATTTCTGGATACTCCTTTACTATCGGTATATCTTCTAACTTTTTTACCTCTTTAGTAACATCAGTAACTTGAGCAAGAAAACCTTCATAGCCTTTTGCTAGCATCTTTTGGACTTTCAAGCAAGACACCATCATAGCTAATACTCCTTCATGTCGTACAAATTTGAATTCTTCTTTTCCATGAATATTAAATTTGACTATCTTTTTGCAATAATCTATAGTAGCATAATGTTTAGATAGCCAATCCATTCCTAAAATCACATCAAATTCAAATATCAACAGTGCTATTAAATCTGCATCCAAGCTTCTTTCACAGATATTCAGGTTCACACTACAAAAATTTATAGCATTCATATCAGACCGCATCCAAGTACTACATGCATTTCCATAACTTTCAATCCTAAAATTCTCACACATTCCTCAATTATAAAAGAATGTGATACTCCATTATCAAATAAAACTCTAACTGATTTAATTTGAATAAAGATGATACCTATAAATGAGTAGATATATAAAATAAATATATCTAGCACAATATAAAATTTTAACAATACTAATTTAAATAAAGACATACATGTAATGACATTAGGTGAGTATTTTGCTTCTTGCTGCGTGAGTGCATAAACTCAAGGCTGTGTATTCTGTTAGTTTTGAGTTTGAGATGGAACTGATGTTATTGATTCAGTCACCCTTTGTCTACCAACAGTCCTCTAAAGAGATTAAACACTTCTCTTAGTATCCAAGATTTCTGACCCAAGATAAGATAAGATTTTGTCATGTGTTCTGGCTGATGGCACCAATAGCAAGTGTTTGTGCTTGAGAGGTACTCTCTTTATGTGCCCTTCCACATTTTGGGCATGCATTAATACTACTACTGCTAACATTAATATATAACTTAGGCTTATTCTAGTTTAATTTTTCAGCTTGAATATTCTACTCAAATTTTAACTTATCATCTTTCCTTCTCTTCTGAATATCTCTCCTCCTCTGAGTAGCTTACAAATCTAATTCTATCATTCTAGTCATCTCTACCAATACATCATAGTCATCAATACCCAGAGGAATCAAGGGCTGTCTGACTACATCCATCAGTCCAGATAGAAACCTATGATATTTCTCTTCTGCATTTAGTATCAACTGAGATGCATACCTTGAAAGCATTGTAAACTCAGCTTCATACTGCATGACATAACAATCTCCATATACCAATCTGATGAACTTGTCTTGCATTTGTCTCCTAGCTAAGAGGGATACAAACTAATCTCTAAAAGTCTTCACAAAATCCTCCCATGAAACAAGATTGCAAGATCTTTCTTCAAACTTCTCTTGCAATTGTATTTGCCACCATCTCTCAACTTCGCCCTCAAAAGCAAAAGAAGCCAAAGTAACTCTTCTTTAAGGAGGGCATGACATATTTTCTAAAATTTTCTCTATCCGCATCAACCAGTTTTCTACTTCAACAGGTCCTCTTGTTCTTGAGAAAAGAGGTGGTCTCATATCCTGAAATAATTTCAAGTTTTTGTCCATAAGAACTTCGCCACTTTCACTTTGTCGATTTCTTATCATTTGAGTTATTACTTCCATCATTTGGTAAATGCATCTATAGCTAGTGAAGGTAATTGCACCAAATTATGGTGCTCGGTGATTTGTACCTCTTTATTTTCACCCATAGCATCTTCTGGAATTGATTCCATAGGCTTGAGAAGTACAAATTAATTATAACCTATGCATCAATCAATATAATCATATGCTTTCATAAAACTTATCATCTTCCTAATGACTCTTTGATTATGATCATACTTATATCCCAAATATAAAATCTCACTCGATACCATTCTTGTCACAGATGCCCTGGAGTTTGGAATACCAAGGCGGGAATAGATGGTCGGACGGATAAAAGAAAATCTTACCTAACATTTTTAATTTTAAATAAAATTTCACAATATATTTCTCCAACTCATATAAGAGTCACTACAAATCCACAACACAATTAACAATTTGTCTACACATATAACATATCTACTAACATAAGTCATATAAAATACAATTTAAAACATAAACCAACATAATACCTATCTCTTGAAGTCTCTATACAGTAATAAACATAATCATTCCTTCTACCTCCATCTAGTTAGGAAGGTTACCTAAAAAATATAAACAACTTATAATTGAATAAAATTCAGTAGGTGAATTATGCTTTTACCTATAGTAAAACAAGAAAGCAAAAATAGTATGCATGTACATAAAAGAAATTTTTCAAACAATCAAACATTTTATCAACCATTTTAGGAGTCACCGTCTAAACCTTTACTAAAAAAATAATTATCAAAACTCATTCAAAGGATAAATAATCATTACCATTTATTTATTATTTTGCTTTTTCGTGTACATTAGTCCCAGCGACTATAAAGGGGTGAACTCTACTTTCAAACATACACATTCATAGCATACAATTTATACAGTTATGCATATTAATTCATAATAGTAAATCAGTTAATTCTGTGAAATGACGTAAGTAATAATATGATCAAAGATTGTTCATTCAATATGAAAAAAAAAGAAAAATTAATCACATTTTGTAGTATAAAAAAAGTTATAATCATGTACAAATGTATTTCATCATAAGAGAATAAATAAATTGTTATCATAAATATAAAAATATAATTATCTACCTTAGTTTAAAGCTTTCTCTTAAATCTCATTTCCTTTAACACTTCTTTCTAAGTTGATTTAGAATAAAATATTGATTGATCATTTGGAAAAATAATTTATTTTATTTTATTCATTTCTTGTCATGATACTTGCATATATCTTTTATTATTTAACGCCACATTCATCAATATTTTATTGTGTGTTTTCTAAACCAAGTTAAATTCTATATAATTATTATTTATAACCTTTAATTTATTTAATATAATGATATTCATACATGTCTAATTTGTCATATAATACTCTCTAAATCTTATTATTTTTCTTAATATAAAAGTATTAAGTGTTAAAGTGACTTAATATAGATATAATTTATTTTCATTTAATGTTTATCATTTCTCTTAAATGATTCTTAATTAATTAACAATATTATAACTTAGCATAGGTTTAAGATTTCATTTAATTTGCAATTATATTTCATATGCAAAGATTTAATACTTATTTAATGGAATTTGATTTATGCTACACATTCCCAAATTAAATTCTTTGCTAAACTTTTATCTTTCATTTCAATCCCTTATCAATTTAATAATAATTATTTCAAACTTGACTTAGGATTTCTTATATTACATAGAGCATGATTAAGTCAAAAGTAAAATTTCAATTTATAACAAATAAATTAAACTTCACCTCACCTTCTTATATATTCCTTATAGCCTAAACCTCACCTTCCTTATATATTCCTTTGGTTAGCCCTAGACCTCACTCGAGCCCCCTCCCTCCTCTCATGAGGTCATGCAGGTCTGACTCCTTCCAGGGTCCCTTCCCTCTTCTCCTCCCTCCCTTCATACGAGAGATCCAAGAGGGTCGGTGGTGGTGGCTCGAATGAAGTATTGCTAGAGTACAAGGTTTCCTCCTCTCTCCTCTCTCCCTCTCGACATATTTGGGAATTGATTTGTAAAACAAAGAGCACCCCTTCGATTCTTCTATTTATGGCTAATCATCATTTTATTGATTTTTTATATTAATTTTTCAGTTGATTTTTCATTTTACTCCTAAATATACCCTAAAGCTTTTAACCACTAGATTAACATTATTAATGTACAACAACAAATACATAAAATAAACACAAGCCTAATCTAACATGAATCCTCCGCTCTCCATTGGTCCTATTATGTGTCAAATTCTCATTTAATTCAAGTATACTAAGATCATTTTTATACATCTTAACCAAGTCTTTTAGGTCTACCTCTTTCTTAACATAAGGCAAATCTAATGCATTTATGGAACTTTTCTACATAAATAAAATGCCTCCACTCCATAACCATCCAACTTGAATTCTACTAATAACATCTCCATCTATTTCACCATCATTTTGAATAATAGAGCCTAAATATCTGAATCGCCACTCTTATTAATGACTTGATCACCAAAGTCACAACACTAACACTAAAACTTCTACAACTAAAATTACACTCCATATATTCAATTTACTTTAAATGAAAACCTTTAGACTCTAAAGTTGACCTCCATAATTCAAGTTTCTTGGACTCCCTCTAATCTTATCAAAAAAAGAATGTCAAAGAAAAAGCATACACTAAGGTACATTTGCTTGTAAATGCCTGTAAGAACATCCATAACTAAAGTAAAAGATAAGGGCTTAATGTTGATCCTTGATGTAATCCAAATGAAATAGGAAAACATTTTGTCAATCCTCCTTGTGTTTGGACACAAGTAAGACTCTATATACATATCCTTAATGACTTGAATATAACCAATATTATGTTCTAGAACTCTCAAAGAACATCTCTTGAGACTTTATCATAATCTTTCTTTAAATCAATAAATATCATATGTAGATCCTTCTTACTTTCTATGCTTCTCCATCAAATCTAACAAATGTATAACATCTATAAGATCATTGGAGAAACTTGATCACATCATAACTTATGCTCAATTACTCTCTCCATAATTTTAATGTACACATCAACTTAATTCCTCTATAATTTGCACTCTTGTGCATCACCTTTATTCTTAAATATAGGAACCAAAGAAACTCTTTCTCCACTCATCTCACATCTTTTAGACTTTAAAATAGCATTAAAATGATTTGTAAGCCAAGAAATTCCTTGATCTCCTAAACATTTCCACACTTCTGGAATATTATCCACCATGCTTTTCCACATTTCATTTTCTTTAAAGCTTCACTAACTTGATTTAATCTGACGATAAAATGAAATTCTCTATTTTGTTTTTAGGTATTAAGGTTAAAATCAATCATACTTTCAGATCCTTCATTAAAAGTTTATCAAATTATCTCATCCACCTATTTTCAATATCTTTTCTAAGAAAAGTATTTATTATTTTCATGCTTAATACCCTCACTTGAACTATGTCTTTACTTCCTATCTCTGGTTGGCTAACTTATACATACATGTTTTCACCTTCTTTGGTATCTAATCTATTATATAAATCACTAAAAGCTAAATTTTTTGCATTATATATTCTTAGAATCTCTACAGCCACTTTATATCTTTCCCAATTCTCAGTTTTACATTTAAACCAAGTTTTATAACAATACTTTTATTTTTTATCTTTTCTTGCCTCGACTCCACCACCAACTATTCTTATTAAAGAAGCTCCTTTTTGATTCTCCAAGCACATCTTTAGCAACTTGCTTAATTTCACTTGTTATTTTTTCCACATAATATTAGCTTCCTCATGAACATATCCCAAATTCTAATCTCTTGTAGCTTACTTTAAAATATTTTTATTTGTATTCTTTAAGTGTGTCCCCAATTCAAGACAATAATTTAGTTTATTTTTCTCTTACAATATTTTATCTTAAAATCTAAAACTAACAATCGATCGATTTGGGATTTTCGCGAAAATACCTTACAATCTTTGCAATCTAAATGATCTATTTTTTATCAAAAATAATCAATTTGTGTTTTACTAAATCCATTTTATAAGTAATAATATTCATCTCTTTTCTTAAATTAAGTGTTAGCAACTACAAAATCATAAGCTAAAGCAAAATCTAATATAGTCCTACATTCTTCATTAGTCACTCCAAATCCATAACTACCATAAATACTTTTAAAATCTTCTACCACTCAACCAACATGTCCATTTAAATCTCCTCCAATAAATACTTTTTCTTCAAGAAATATCTTTTGTATTAATCCCTCTAATTCATTCTAAAAATTTTCTTTTGCGCTTACCTCCAAACCTACTTGAGGTGCATAGACGCTTATAACATTAATAATCTTAGTATCAACAATAATCTTTAAAGCTATAATTATATCTCTACATCTATTAACATTTATAACATTATCCTTCAAACTTTTATCTATAATCACACCTACACCATTTCTAGTTTGACTTTTCTTGAATACCAAAGTTTAAAACCTAAACTATCAATCTCCTTGGCCTTCTCCCCAACCCATTTAGTTTCTTGAACACATAAAATATTTATCTTTCTATGAACCATAATATCTATTTAATCCATTAATTTGTAAGAGTAATTTATATTCCAAGATCCTAACCTAATTTTAATTTCATGGATTAACTTCTTGATCCGTCCATAATGTGGGAACCCTTGCTTATTTAACACCGCACTCGCCGATGCACACTCTAGCATATTTTTATTGTATTCAAGCCATACGGTGCTTTAGGGACGTAGCATTAACATAATGATTTAAATGATTCATGTCATGATTATTTCGACAAGTTTGGTTTGTCGACTAAACATTGCTAATATATAGAAATTTGATAAATTAGTAAATATGAAAGTTTGAATATTAAATATGTAAATAAATAAGAATTATGTGATATGTCTAAATTTTTTAAAATTAAAGAGATGTTTTCATCACTTTTATTTTAGTTTATGTTTCTTAATTTAATATTATTTTATCTACATTTTATTTTAAAATAAAAATATTTGAAAAGAATAGTTATTTTAAAAATACTTAAAAGATTTTAAAACTATTTTATATATTTTTAAAAATAATATAATTTTAAATAACTAAGGATTTGTTTGAGATCAATTTTGTTTTGTAGTTTTTTAAAATTTTTATGTTATTTTAAAATCATATTTTTGCATTTTAATGTGAAGAAATTATGAGAGGCGTGTATCAAACATATGAAGATAAAAATAAATTTATTGTATCTGAATCATATGTCAAATCATCGAGGAGATTTAATCGGAAGCATACCTGAATCCATGGAAGAGCTAATTTGAGATTTCTAGCCTTCCACTTCTAAAGCGGTGTTCTTAAGAGAGAGAGAGAGAGAGAGAGAGAGAGAGAGAGAGAGAGAGTGGAGAGAGAGACTTCTTTCACTCAAGAGGAGATATGAGAAAAAATAAGAATCAATCTCTTTAGAATGTGGACTACGACCCTATTTATACTTGAGTTTATTCCATTTTATTTCATCTCATCACAAAAATAAAATAAAATATATGATCTCTCTATACATAATCATTTCATACAAAATTAATAAGATGTCTCAAAAGCTTAAAAAAATATTTATTTTATTTGAAAAATTAGACTTAAAATTAAAATAACATCTAATATATAATTAAATCTATATATGAGCTTACATTCCAAATTCTCAACTAGGAGACTGTCATCATAAAAATAGTTATGGATAATAATCAAAAGGTTATTTCTTTCAACAGTCTAATAATTTCTCCTAGTTATGTTATCTCACTTCAGTACATTCCAACCAAATTTCATTATATATATCAACTTTTCTGGATCTTTTTTCACCACTAATATTAATATATGAGACATTCCTTATAGTCCTATAATCATCATTAAAATTAATAAAAATTGTTTTAGGTTAGGGGCATGTATTAATTAGTTTAAATAAAAAATTAAATTAAATTGAATATATTAGTTTGATTTGATTAGATTTATTAAAAGATGGTTTCTTTTTTCAGTTTTACATCGAAGCTTATTTGGATTGCAGTTTTCAGTTGGATTATAAAAAAAAAATTCAATTGAACTGAAAATCAATAATAAATAATTTTAAATAATTGAAATATCATTATCTTATATATATATATATATATATATATATAATATATATATATATATATATATATATATATATATATATAATGATTTGTTTCTCATTTTCTTCTCATATAATAATTTTAAAAGTTAAATTTTTATTTTTAAAATTTGTTACGTCGAAATCAAATCGAATAGAACTACATTTTAGATATAATTTTATGTGTAACATAAATCTGGATATATACATATTAAATATATTTTAAAAAAATAAAAAATTTATTATATAGATTTATAAATATAAATATAATTTATAATAATAATATAAAGTTTATAATTAAAAATTATTTTAAGACTTGTATAAATATAGATAATAATAAAAATATAATATGTAAAAATATTTATAAAAATACTATCATAAATCCTATACTATTAAAATAAATTTATATTATAAAATATAATTTATAATAATAATATAAAATTAAAACTTATAATATTATTTTTATATTCTTATATCTCAAATCTCATTTAATATTCCCAAAGCCCAAACAAATCACATAATTTGATTTTCTTAATTTTGCAATCCAATTCAAATTTCATAACATTTGTAGCTTTTTAGTTCTAAGTCATAAAAGAGACTAAGAGTACATTTGGGATAGTAGCGCGGCAGTGATGCAGTATGAAAATACACCACCGTACATTTCAGTTTGATTAGTCTTAGATATGAAAGTTATATTTTCTAATTATCTACATTACCCTTAAAAGTTATGATTTGACTTTCGTAAAATAAAAAAAATTCATTCACATCATAATTTCTTTATACAACTTTTCTTCCGTAGATTTATCACGTATTATCATACAACTATAATTATCCCAAACAAATCTTATAGTGTTTTACTCTTTATATAAAAAAAGTGATATAAAGTGTGAGAATATATCTAGGAATGTTATATTCTCACTTATTTATTCGATGATTATCTGAACGAGAGTATCATTTAGTTTTATTCAATCAATGAAAAAGTAGGTTTGTATTTTCTTATGAGATGAAAATATGTGAATTTTAATGATGATTTATAATCTTTCTTCATATTTATCATTAGAATTGTATCCATAATTATCAATGAAAATATTTATTTATAAATTTTAAATAAAATTAATAACCATTTAACTTTATTAAAATTAAAACATTAAAATTAATATTTTAAAATAAAATAAATTTGAATTCTCAATTTTCTTAAAGTGAAAAATAAATAAATAAATCAATTTCTCGGAGGTTGAAAGAAAAAAAATTGTGATATGTATATTGCAATTTAACGAATTTATAGGGACAAATTCGAAGTTTCAAATTAAAGCTACAAAAGAAAATCAAATCAAAACTAAACGAAAACGGTGCAAATAGAAAGAAAAGAAAAGAAAAGACGACGGCAAGAAGAGAGAAAAAGCTCATATTCTCTTCACATGTTTGGCCTTCATGCTGGAGAGAAATGTTTCTCTCCCCCATTCTCTCTCTTTCTTCATTGCTGCTAAGGATGGATCGGCAGTCATCTATGCAGTCGGCGGAAGCCATAGCGGCGGCTGCGGCGGTGATCTTATTCTTGTCGGCGGCAGCGATGGCGGGCCGCGGTGATGCGGCGCAGTGGTGCATAGCTCGGAGTGAGGCGAGTTCGACGGCGCTTCAAACGGCTTTGGATTACGCTTGCGGCCCCGGCATGGCGGATTGTCTTCCCATACAGCGAAATGGGCTATCTCCCAACTCTCTGCCGGCCTCCTACGCCTTCAACAGCTTCTATCAACGATCCGGCGGGATCCTGCGATTTCGCCGGCACCGCCACGATCAGCATCACCGACCCCAGTCTGTACTCTTCTCCATTCTCGGCTTTTTAATTATTTTAATATTTTTTTATAACTTTTTAGTTGGCTATCTGCTTTAATTATGAGTTGTTTTAAGGGTACTTTTGTTTAGCACTTAAAATTAATTATTTACGCAATTAATAGCAAAATGTTTTCATTTATAATACTATTCTTTAATTCTAAAAGTGCAAAAAAAAAACAGCAACTAATATTTTTTAAATAAATACCCAAATTTAATAATTTATTTTGTTTAGTTGAATGTAATTTAATAAACAATTAAATTTGAGATGATAAAAAAAATTGATTGTATTAATAGCAGCTATTGTAAATATTCACATTTATGCTGATTTTATTATTGTGTTAAGGTTAGTGAAATCCTCATAACATCGACTTGCAATAGTGACACAGTCCAATTAAATGTTAGTATAAAATTTGATATAGTATTTTATCATAATTTTATAGTAAGGTTTGATAATAAGATTTAATCTCGCACTACATTTTAATAGTTCTACTATAATTTTAAGAGTCCTGGTGTTTAGATATGTTCGGTTCGATTGTCTTGTTTGTATAATAAACTAAATTTGTTTTGTCATTTTTAAAAATTAAAAAAAAAAATTCTTTCCCAGACGTTATAAAATCATTATAATTTATCTTATATAATTTTTTTTCTTTAAAAGATTTACAAACATGCCAATGAATTCATATGCATTTACATATTAAACACCTAAAACTTAAAATTTGTATATATCTCCGCAGGGGTCAAACCAACCTTTATTTTGAGAGTGGACAAAAATTAATTTTTAAAAAGTGAATTTAACAACGAATAACTCAAAAGGAAGATTTGTATTATATTATCATCAATACATTGAAAAATATTTATAAGTTTTTTAATTTATTTTGCATTATCCGATAATATAAAACGTTCATCGAGAATTCAAAACTTCTTTCAATATAGATAAGACAATCATTGAGTCAATCATCCCTTATTCGACTGCGTAATCGATATTTGACAATCTTCATTACAAAAAATACTTTCTTTACTGTAACTGTAGCAACTAGTAAAGTTAGTGTCAAAATAATAAACCTATAAATTAAAGGATACATAATATCCTTCTTTGTCTTAACAAGCTGTTTAGCAAGATCAACATACCATTTAAAGATGAGAAATCATCACTACTATGCACATCAATAATATAAGTGGAAAGCTGATGTTTAAGGGCCACCAACTCAATTATAAAAAAATCTCTAAGATATAACTCTGCAAGTCAAATAAATTTTTCTTTATCAAAAACAAAGAATGAATCACTTGAGTTTAAACATCATACAAAAAGAAGTATGCTTCGGGAGAAACAATTATTCATCTCTCTTCAAGTCGATATCAATTATAACTGAACTGATATGCAAATTTGTCATTTCTTCATTTTCTCAGATAAATTATCGAAGTTTTAAAGGTAAATTCATATATGGAATATCAATCTCAAAAACATTACAAAAAGGAGATGTTTCATGTAATAAAAAATCTCGTCCATTATTTCTCATTATTTGTAATCGTTGCTTAGATATCTGCACTAATTTCATTACATTTTTAATATCTTGGTAGTTTCTTTGCAAAGATTGTGATAATTTATTTGTGATACCTAAGATATCAATCATGTAGTGAATACAAAATCAAAAGACTCAATTGTACTAATTAAAACACAAGCTTCAATTGACTGATGATCATGTACCTCATCCTCCTTTATTATCTCAAGCACATACATTTTCATTAAACTAATTAAAGTATGAAAATGTGAACTCCAATGAGTATTACCAGCTTGTTGTAAGTTAGTTTCTTGATTCATAGCACATTTACTAATTAAATATCTTGTTTTGAGATATAAAATAATCTCTTTATGCTGAATGACTTTTAGAGCGTCACTTCTCTTACAAGAACTTTCAATTATGTTTAGAATTCTTCAAGTGAACTTAAAAAAGAGGCTTCACTTGCCAATGATTTTTGCTACCTTGATATGTAAGTTGATGGACAAAACAACAATATAAAATGCCGGCGATTATCATTAAGAATGAGTGCCTTCAAACCATCAATTAACCTCGCATATTGGATGCCCCATTATAGCCTTGATCTCGTATTCTATGCAAGCTTAATGAATGTTTAGGAAGTATAGCTTCAAGAGCTATCTTAAGTGCAATTGCACTTATTGAAGAAACATGTTTAATGCCAACAAATCTTTCAATGACTTGACCCTTTTTATCAATATATCTCACAGTGACATCTAATTATTTCTTTGTTGATATATCACGAGATTCATCCACAATAATAGAAGCGTAAAAATCGCTGATATATTTGATGATAGAAACTAAAGTCTCAGATGATGTAACTTGACAAAGTTATTTTTGTACATTTGGTGAAGTCAATTGTAGCTTTGTACTAACATTTTCAAATATAATTTTTTTAATTTCTTCATTATGATTTACAAGAAAATGAAATAATTTTAAATAATTTCTTTGGTTAACTGAATTAGAAGATTCATCATGACCACAAAATGATAATCCTTATCGCAAAAGAAATCTAACACAATCAACTGTTGCTGCCAACATTAACCTATACTCCTTTTTTTTTCTCGTCTTTAGTTAACCACATAGTAGAGACACTTTGTGTTTGAGGCTTTATTAGATCTTCATATTTTTATCTTACTTTATTATAAACACTATTGTGTTCACCAACGTGAGCTAAAAACTTTTCTTTTCTTTTACAATTTTTAAATCTTTTTCTAACAAATGAATCTCCACTTCCTTGACTTGTAGTAACTTGTTCTTGAAGTTTAAATAGGTAGCAATATAAACAATATGCAACGTCTTTCTGTATATTATATTTTAACTAATTTGGATATTCCTTAAACCATTTTGAATTAAATCTTCGTGCAACATTGCCTATTTTTGTTTGAGGAAAATTATAACTTTTGGACTGATGCGGTCATTTCATCAAATATGCTCAGATTCTATCTCTACAGATTAAACTCCAAATCAACTATGATCAGAAAGATTATTGATATTAAGATCAACTTGTTCTTTTCTCTTTAAATAACGATCCATTTAGGAAATTCTAAATATGACAGTAGGTATAATGCAAATAAAATAAATCAATAAATAATGACACACCTTCAGCCATTTTCAAAAAAAATGAAAAAAATAAATTCATAATATTTCAAGAATAACGGCGCACCTTCGGCCTTTTTAAAATAAAACCAAACCAATAATATTTTAAAAAAAAAGGCACACCTTCGGCCTTTTTAAAAATAAAAATATTATTAACATACCTTAATTGATTGTGAAGAATGTTGCATTGAAAATTTTTTTTGAATACCCTAATCCTTTAAGATCACATGCATAAAGTATATAACTAACGATTAATACATGTGATAGTTGATTGTGCATATAGTGAATGATAGATAATAAAAAACAAAAGTATAGTGAAGCTATCTATATGTATTGTAAATTCTTTAAAAAAGTACCAAGTCATGAAGGCATTAAAATGAACTCAAACAAAAATCAGCTTTCTTCAGAACTTCTTTGGTGGTGGTTTCAAATTCTATTTTCTTAAAACTCCTCGGTATTCCAGGTTTTGTGAGATCAAGATCCTGCAGCCAACCATTGCATGTAAGCATTGCGTGCAATTATCAAATTAAATAGAACTTGATTTTGAGATGGATGTGAAGTAATTCGGTGAAGTCCTTTACATAGCCAAGAGGAAATTATTCTTAGGAGTCCAAGCCTCTTAGTTTGGCTCATATAAACTTATTCACTTATTAATCAAAATGAATTTAAAATGAGTGAAAGGGCTAGGTTGGAAATAGTTACAGCCAAAATAACAAAATAAAAAAAGATAAGAGAGGCAAAGGAGAAGAAGAAAATAGATGAAATAAAAAGAAGCTAGGTAAGAGCCTTAGAGGGTCATCTATTTTGGCTCAAATTTGAGCATGTTTCTCCTCTCATCACTAGATACAAAATGTATCTTGATTGATTGGGTTAACCATCTCATTTTTCCCGATCTACAAAACACTTCTTTAGTTAGTTTTATTCTCATTCAATTCTCTCTAGTGGATCCACTATATGGT
The DNA here is from genome assembly GCA_021442155.1 of Cymbidium sinense. Lineage (NCBI taxonomy): Eukaryota > Viridiplantae > Streptophyta > Magnoliopsida > Asparagales > Orchidaceae > Cymbidium > Cymbidium sinense. The sequence goes on along the minus strand of CM038226.1, from coordinate 99,633,283 downwards.
GAGCGCCAACTCTTGTTGATGTTGTTGGATGTGTGAACCTCTATATCTCATATATAGAAGAGTCTGTGACAACTATTATGCATAATTGAAGTAATCCTTTAAAACTATTATAGATAGAACCATGTAAACCTACTAGCTGCAGCGGAAGGTTATAGATGAGCTAAAGCACCATGATTTTCCCCTTCAATTTAGGTTTTTCAGAGTAAATTTAGTGCTCTAATTTGTGTGTGATCATACATCGTATTTAATTGTGTGAGTTATCTCTGTAAGTGTCATAACATAGTTTAGATTCTATAAAAAGGGGCGGATCTTTCATAGGTATTCACTTCTACATCATATTTTTGTAGGTTACAACTTTTGAAGATTTCTCGAAAAAAACATCCATCATGTTCTACATAATGTGTGATCTTTAAAGGGGTGATATGTGTAGTTTTATGCCAACATATGGAGAGATTAATATTGGTAATTGACATTTCGGTCAAAATGGTGATAATCTAATGCTTGTCGTGGGCTTATCCATTAACTTGAAGATCCTCTAAACCTTAAATCTTTGGAAGAAGAAAAATTTGAAAAGAACAACGTTGAGTCTTGAACACAAAATGTATATAACAAAGAATAGAAAAGAAAAAAAGTAAAAAAGTTGACAATTGTTAGAGGGTTAATAGATGAACTCCTCAAGATTGCTTCATTCAAATTAACATATGGTTGATTTAGTTATTTGATCCATAAGATTTAAAGTAAAACCAAACCACATCCAAATGTAGATGAACTTAGCATATCAAATTTCTTCACTTTGATTCAATTATTGATATAAAAAAGGGTAGAAAATCGTAAAATCTAGAGTTCACTAATGCATACCTAGAATGAGATGTGCAAATAAATAAATAAATATATTAATTCTCAGGTATTCAACTTTTAATTTAGAAAAAAATAGCCTCTTTCGATGCAAAAAAAAAGGAAAATAGCTCATGCATTCCAAATGATAATATAAAAGTCGCCAAATTATAAAATTTCGTAAAAAATCTAAAATAAATATTAAATTTAGATTAGCATTAACACCACAAAATAAAAAAAATGGTATGTAAAATATCAATTAGATATTATCCTGCAGCCAACACAGAAAAATAATTTAATAATAATAACATTGATATCTAATTACTTGACCAAATATAAACTAAAAAATTGAGAAGAGATAAATAATAATAATAAAAAAGAAAAAAAGGAAGAACATGGAGGAGGTATTTCATTCACCTATAAGCTCCATGACGGAGCTGTTATTGAAGATGAGATCGAATATGGAGTCATCGATCACGGACTACGGTCCTTGTGGAAGGCCGAAGGTACAAGACTCGAGTGAGAACTCATATCGGTGGAAAGTGGAGAGAAGTGGAGAGAACTCGTGGAGATGCTATCGAGAGAGGCCAAGAAAGTAAAGGGAGAGAGAAAAGAGCGTCAAGTGAGCTTTTGGGAGTGTTAGGACAGCTGGTGGGGCAATAATATAGAGGGAAAAAATTACCTCTTTGCCCACTCATATAATAAAATTAAGGGTGGGCAACCATACGTGGGTTCGCCCATGTATCTATATATAATGCTTTTTATATATTAAAAGATATATTTTATTTATCTAACATCTAAATCTTTAATATCATACTAAAAATATCAATATCATTAATCTATTAAAGTGAATTTTTTTTAATGCATCGAAAAAATATTATATTTATAAATATCAAAATTAGATGTTAAATATGTAAATGCATAAGAATTATATGATATAGATGTAATATTTTTCTTAAAAATATAAGTTGTAGTGACATTTTGTATATACATATTAAAATTTAGGTATTAGATAATATATAAGAATTATGTGTTATGTAAATGCTCAACTCCCTGCTCCAGTATGCGGGCATCTTAGCACAGTTGAGCCTCGAGGAAGCTTAATTGTAGGTTGCAACATCTCTTTTGCTGAAATTATTAGGGTTTTTCTATTTGGAGAAATTCGACACAATCAAGAATATCAGAGCAAATTTAGAATGAGACAAATAAAATCAAAAGACCAAAAAGAACACCAGAATTTACGTAGAAAACTCAAAAATGAGAAAAGCCATGGAGCCAAATCACATCGGGAAATATACTATGAAGAAAAATTAAGAAGAATTATACAAATCACTTTTCATTCAAACTTCTTTAGCAATTTCCACACTTCTCTCAGTCTAGGACACACTCACTTCACTAAGACACATAAAAGAATGAAATTAACATCACTTAAAATTATAGAAAAGCTGCTTTAAGACAAACCCTACTGCTTTATAGCACCGTGATGCTGTGAAACTAGTTCCTAGGCACTGGCAACTATGTCATTCTGGCTCTTCTGCACTAGTTATAACGCTGCGATATTGTTGTTGTATCGTCAACGCACTGGTTCTTCTATATTTTTGGTGAAATCTCACAAATCTTAGGGACTAGACACTGACCTCCTAACATCGAGGTGTTGTATTCTCTATCTCTGAAGTCGAAACCTTTATTTTACTATGCAGTGGTTCTACAACTGCACAACTGCAATGTTTTGGCGTTATACATCAAAAAAAATTTTTATTTCAGGGGCAAAACAAGTGGCGTGCTGCCCCCTTTCGAACCCCCAACGGCCTCACTGCTGAGCTCAACCAACAAAATTGAACTTTGAATCGACAATACTTCCCTAATTAATCGACACAATCGGCCTCCACCAAGTAACATTTTCTTCACCTTCAATAATTTCTCCTCTTTTGAGGGGTGCCACAGTATGGCTGTAATCGAGCCGAGCCAAGCCGAGTACTTATCAGATTTCACTTGGCCTAAATAAATTAAAAATTGTTCATATTCAGTTTGAGTTCGAGCCGAGCTTTTGTATGGATGTTCAAACTTAGCTTGCTTAATTTTATCTATGTTCAAGCTTGATTTATACTTGGCTTGTTTGAAATAATCAAACGAATATGTAATTGAGTTAATTAACGAGTACTTAAGTTTTCTCTAATTTTTTGTTACAATTATCCTCTTAAATCTCATGCAAGTTTTCTATACAATACAAAATCTAGATTCTAAAAGGAAATTAAATCATGAAAAATTTAATAAGGGGTAATTTGGCTAAAACATATATAAAAATTAAGAGCTAAATGTTGTGATAATATGATGCTTGAGTCAATGAAGACGAGAGAGAGTGGTTGGTGAAAGGCAATGTGAAGACGAGGGAATGAAGAGTGGAAGTCAATGCAGAAGAGGAGTTAGAACTTTGCTTCAAGGACTGCCTAGGTTTGAGCTGAGTCGAAATGCAAGAATAAAAAAATCACGAGATCTCGTACGCCTTCTAAGTAAGGGAGTCTGAGTCGTGACTTGAGTTTGTTGGATCACCAATTTAAAAGTAATTTTTTAGCCTTAGATAAACATTTTTATAATTCATATATGTGTTTTTAATTTTTTACTTTGAGCATTTATCCTATAATTTATAAAACTATAATCTCAATTATATTATATAAATATTTAATTAAATGTATAATATATTTTATAAATTATACTACTAAATTATAATATTTTTTATTAAATATATAATTAAAAAACTATAAGTTATATTTACTCATATTTTTAAGATAATAAATGAATTATCAACGAGCTTAATATAAAGTATTTAATAAGTTACTTGTCGAATAATAAACGAGTATGTTCATGAACATAAACAAACGAGTATGATCATGCTCAATTCATTTAACCTTCGAAGTTTTCAAAGAACGCTCAAGCTTGTTTGTTTATTAATTAACAAACAAACGAGCAGAATCGAGCGAAATTAGTAGTTTAATGAGTGCACAGCCCTAGGTGTCAGACTTTCTTCGCCATGTGTAATTAGGATTCCGGTACGGTTGTATCATGTTAGCTTGTACAGCTACTCTCCATTTGAATCTTTTTTTTTTCTTTGGAACTGAATTTGTCTTTTTATTACTATTCTAACAGCTGATAAGTTGCTACATTGATGGAACATATTCTAGTTTGATGGATGTTCTCGTTGTTTTAGACGTTAAAGAGCATTCCTCTTTTGCTTTTGTAAGGTGCCTGGTATTAAAATAATTGTTTGCTCCTTTATGGTGATTTTGCAGGCTACGGATCCTGTACATACCCTTCATCCACAAGGTATGTTTTTCATTTTAATTAAAATTTTCTTTACTCTATTTTACTCATTTTAATTTTATTTTGGGGCAAAGCAAATTAGCATCTCATATGAATTCATGTCTTCCACAATGTTGTCTATGTCTTAGAGAAGTTGAATAATTATTATTCTGCTAGATTCAGCAGTACATGTGCTCTTCGTGCTTGGAGCTCCACTTTCTAGTGTTACTGTTTAAATTATCTTCTATTTCTCATGCATAAGGCCCTTTCACTGGTTATATAAGCAATTTAGTTGTTCTATAGTCTTCCACTTGAACTTGTTGGCCTGACACTAATTACAAGAAAGTGTGTATGATAGCAAGTAAAACTTGATCTGTTCCAACTGATCTGATCTTGTAATATCTATTTACTTTAAATGGTGTTTGTTGCATCAAATACTATTTTGTGCTTGTGATACGAACGTGCATACTTGACTTTAAATTTTAAATTGCTTCCTATATACACTTAATTAAAGAAAGGCTTAACTTTGTCCCAATGGATCATCTTCAGGGAAGCCACTCCAATGCATAAGTCATAAATTGTTCTTGTAGAAAAAAGGAATTAATTTTTTTTTTTTAAAGATACCTCTTGTAGAGAGGGTAATCTTAGTAATTTGTTAGATCCAATGGTGTGCATTAAGCCATGCCATACTTGAAAATAATGCTAGCCCTTTAATCAGAGATAATTTGGTCATCAAATAAAACTGATGGCAACGATCATTTCCACATAATTATTGAGAGGCATGTTGTGCCTTTATGTTGATTTTATGTATTCATGAAAGGATTTAATTAAAATAATTATCCTTGATGGGATTGAAAATTTTCTTATCTTATTAAGTAAAACTTTTGGCATGATGCAAGTATTTTCAACTTAAAAGAATTTAGTTGACTACAAATTTTAGCTTCGAAGTTATTTTATGGAGCAAATAGCTCCACAAGATGCAAATTTATATTTAAATAATTTCAAAAATGCCAAATTATTCAAATTTGAGCACCTTTAAGGTCTAAAACTATCGAACGGATCAAAATTAGATTGTGCATCAGAGCACCCCCATCTAACTTCTTCCTCTTCACCTAAGTCATGCATGACCAGGGACAGACCTGCCTTAACACGAGGGTGGGCATTTCTTTTTTCTCTCAAGAAAAATATATTTTTTACATTTTGCCCACCCTCAATTTATATTTTATACAATCAAACACTCCCAAAAAAATAAATTTAACCTATTACTCTCAAATAATTGCTTAATTAATTAAAATAAAAGTTCATAAATTTAATAATCTTGCCCACTCATATTTTTTCTTATAAATTTGGTGATATTATTTTACTAATTATTTATATTTTTCTGAAATATTAATTTATATATTTTTATTTTTTAATTATTATATTATTTAGTAGAATTCAAGTTGGATGGTTGAAGTGGAGGAATGCATCTGGCCTATTTATTTGATAGAAAAGTTCCACTTAAACTTAAGGAAAAATTTTATAAGAAGGTAAGACGCAATGACTTATGAAAATGTTGGTCAATAAAAGAGAAACATAAGACTAAGTTAAGTTACGGAGATGAGGATGCTTAGGTGGATGAGTAGCTTTACCCTTAGAGATAGAATGCAAAATGAGTATGTTAAAAAAAGTTGGAGTAGCTTCAGGTAGATAAGATTAGGAGAGTCCTTAGATGGTTTGGCCACATAAAGTGTCCGTCCGTCCGATTACAGAGAGTAGATGCATTAGATTTGCCTTATGTTAAGAAAGGTAGTGGTAGACCTAAAAGACTTGGTTAAGATGTAAAAAAATGATCTTAGTATACTTGAATTAAATGAGAATTTGACACATAATAGGACACAATGGAGACGAAGGATTCATGTAACCAACCCCACCTAGTGGGATTAGGGCTTGTTGTTGTTGTTGTATATTATTTAATTATTTAAAAAAATTGGTCATCCTAAATTAAAGAGCTAGTTTTGCCCCTGTGTTTGACACTTAAATAGAGTCAATCGCCACTATGATGACTGGTTGGAGGGCCTTTAAGCTGCCCCCTAGAGTTCTAATAATCTCTGCTGACCTCTAATTTCTAAGTCGTCTGTGATGAATGATTGCTCTATTAAAGATAAATATTTTGATACAAACTCATGACATATGAATGCTATTTTTAGACTATTCTAAATTTGATTTACAAAACTTCATAGAGATGTTTTGGTCGATCAAGATGTTAGAAATTTGATCTACCAAATCCCATTAGATTTTTTGGTATTGAGTTCTATGAGTTGATATATGTTGTTCGTTGATCATGAACTTCATTAATAGCGATCATGTTTTGCTTCGAAATTTTTTTGTTGTTATTATTTTTATTTTAATTTGTTTTAGGGAGATTGTTGATTATAATTGCATTCATGGAAGGATTCAAATGAAAAACATACCTTAATTTTGGACTGGTCAAAACTCATCGTTAGGATTCCATCTAATTTTGCAGCTTTAAATGTGGGAACTTAAGATAGTGATTTTTTCTCAAAGTCTAAAACTGTGTATATAAGCAAGAAAGTTTTGCTTCTCTGGTTGGGTCAACAAAAAAAAACCCAATTACATTTAGCTCATCCTCTTAGTTTTATCAGTTCTTTTTTGTTTTCTTTATTTCCTTTTTGAAGTAGAGTGTGTTGATTCTACAAGGCAATTCTTCCTAATCATGATAAGGTGGAAGTGCGGAATGAGCCTTAGAAGTGACCTGCGAGCATTAACAATGATAATCCCGCATGAAGAGACTTACTCTACTACAAAGGCAAAGATTCAGCCCCGCTTTTTTTCTTCTTTTGTTCTTCGGAATTTTTCATTTCTATCTTGCTGCACTCTTATGATAATTAGGTGATTAAGTGATTAAAAAGAGTAAACGTTTTAGATATCTCAATTGAAGTTGGATGGTTGAAGTAGAGGAATACAACTGGCCTGTTGTGTGATAAAAAAAGTACCGCTTAGACTTGAGAGAAAATTTTATAAGATTGTGGTAAGACTTATAATGATTTATGGAGCAGAATGTTGATCAATAAAAGAGAAGCATAAAATTAAGTGTTGCAGAGATGAGGATGCTCATGAGGATGAGTGGTTTTATACTTAGGGAAAAAATGTGAAATGAATATATACATGAAAAGATTGGAGCAGCTCTAATAGCAGATAAGATTCGAGAGAATCATCTTAGATGATTTGATCACATAAAACGTCGACCATCTGATGACCCAGTTAGAAGAATAGATGTATTATATTTAATCTATGTTAAGAAAGTAGATTTAAGAAGATTTGGTTAGGTAGAATAAAAATGATATTTTTTTTAGAATTAATTGAAAATTTTACACTTAATAGGACACAATGGACAAAAAGTATTCATGTAGCCTACCCCATATAGTGAGATAAAGGCTTATTGTTGTTGTCGTTTGTATCTCGTTGCACTCTGTGATGATGAGCACTTCATTGAGATTTGTGCAACTGTTTCATAATGATGATGGCACAAATCTTGAAATATTGAGATCGATCGATGATGATGCCTCCAAGTTTCAATCTTTAACCTATTAATCGAACAGTTTATAAACATTCAGATCTTATTCTGGACTTGATGAATTCTAGATATTTATATATTGATCTCGAGAAATCAAATGGTTTTGATGCCAGGTCCTTCAATTTACTTGATCAATGCATGCAGGTGAATCAAACAGTTTTGTAGTTCTTTAGGGAATCTGTTTTATGGAGCTTATATCATTATATCTTGCAAGTAATTGTAACGTTTAAACGCACTTTAGTTTATATAGATTTAATCAATTCTGAGCAAAGTAATTAAATGTGAAACCAAGTATTAGAACACACGGCGTTTACATGCATGGCATCAGTGATGATCCATCAAACACAGACAAGTAGGCAACTTGTTAGTTTTCGTTTTGCTCGTATCGTTATTTAAATGGGACTTTTTAAGGTTACTATATTGTGAATGACTCAATATATTATTTTGTTAGCGTTGGTGGTTTTGAATAAGCTTCGATTGAAATCAATGCGTAATTCGCTGATATTTTTTTGTTTTTGAGAGTTTAGGCCATAACTAGAGAGTTTTGGTGAAGTATCTGATGAAAATCTAAAGGTTTAACGGAAATGTATAGATTTTGAATAAAATATTTTTGAAACTCTTAAGCAGTAATCAAAAGTTGTATTAGTGTTATATGACTAAAGCCCTACTAAATTTCATGTTTATTAGTTTTGTTCTATGAACGAGGTCGTTATACGTGAAAAAGTTGGAGCAGCTCCAAGACAAATAGATAAGATTAGAGAGTCATATTAGTTGATTTGGTCACAAGAGTTGTCTTAGATGGTTAAAAAAAAAATACGGTCATACAATGACTCAATCCAAAGATTTGGCATATGTTAAGAAAGGTGGAGATAGACCTAAAAAACGGTTAGAAAGTACAAATTTTTTCTTATTTTATTATAATTAAAAAAAATATGACACTTAATAGCATACAATAGAAAAAATGATTCATGTAATGACATAGTAAATAAAATAAAGACTTTTATTATAACAACACCATTATCATAATTACTAGTCTTATCTTAATTAAGGTTAGCATAACTATGAATCCTACTTTTTCATTTAATTTTATTGAGTTTTAATTGAGATGTTAAATTTATTTTTTCTATATCATTTTAAGCAATTACTAGCCATACAATCTTATATATTTATATTATACCCTTATTGAACATGTCTAAATCATGACTTAAATTTATTTTAATTCATTTTATCTTTACTATACATCACTGGAGCCTTTCCTCAAATCTAATCATCTCTTTATTTATCTTTCTTAATTTTTTTCATTTATGATCTTTATATTATTATTTATATCACACTCAATTTAGATATTAATGACATTTTAATGATCGAACATTCAAATCCATATCATTTGCAACAAATATACATCATGACACCTCAGTTTCAATATTCTTTATAAGTATCTTCACAACTAATATAAAATGATAAGCACTTAATGTTATTTTTTTATCGAATGTATGGTAATTGAAAACACTTATGGCACTCCAAAATAGTGCTCCACAATAGTATATTTAATAACATCAATATTTCTTTGGTACACACCTCTTAACCTTGAAGCACACAAAATTAAATCTTATGATTCTTGTATGCCTTCTCAAAATCAATAAAAATTATATGAAATTCTATTATTAGAGTTATTTATATTTTAAAATATTACTAAATCAATATTATCACATGTTTAATATTTAATATAAAAATCTATGGCATTTAATATTATAATGTATTTTAATTATTGAAGATATTCTACTTTATTGTATTTTCCTTATTGCTCACTTCTCTTCAAGATACACTTGTATGGTTATATCATCTTATTACTACAAATTCAATAAAAGGTCATTATAATGATAAATCATAGAACTTGACATAATCACAACAACACCTGACGATGTCTATAAATTTCTTTCTGCAGCACTGCTGGAGGCTCCACAACCCCTAATGGTAACACTCCGGCGACAAGCTCTCCCACAACTGGAGGATTTGGCGGCAATGGCGGCGGACTAAATCCAGGTCCGGTCACTCCACTTCCTGACACACTGATAACTCGGTGCTGAATTAACTTCGATTTATGAACCTGTATTTATTTGCTTATTGCTGCTTCTCCTTCTCTGATCTGCAAATATGAAGCCACTACAGTTTTGTTGGAGGATAAGTAAGCCTTTTTGTGGTGGTTCTACTGAGAGTTGTGCCATGATTATAAATATTGTTAGGTGAACTGTTTGCTGGGATTGGAAGTAGAGATGAATTTAAGGTTATTTCAGTTTATAAAATTCAAGTATATAGTCATATCTGGGCTGAAAAATACAGGTTGTGATGGAAAAAATGCATAGTGTTTTGTTCATTGATTTAAAGTCGTTGTTTGATCATTTTTTTTAAGAAAAATATTTGTAACACACATAGTAATTTTTTTAAAAAGGTATTTTCTTCACAACAGCTTTATAACTAATTTTTTGAAAAGCTATAACTATTCCAAACATACCTTTGTTTTGTCTAAGGAATACAACCGTAGTAACGGAATGAATAACGAAAAAAAAACGATATATCCTGATTACTTTACGGTTGCTCTGAAAATCTATAAATACGAGTTTTTTTTTTTTGATAAAATAAATGTAATGTAATGTTTTCTTGAGAGGGTGTGAGTGGATCTGCAGGTGGAAAGTGGATCGGTGATGGGGTGGCGGCGGCGGTGCGCGGGTGGGTGGGTGGGTGGGTAGGAGGTCGGCTGGCACTGGTGAGCGGTGATCAAATACGGTGGCGACGCGCTGCGGTGATAGCGCGGGCGGCATACAAGAACAACATGCGGGCCGCCATAACACTTTTGACATCGCGAATAATTCCAATGAGACTAAAATGACTTTGTAATGTATTATAAATATATTACATTATCTTGAAAATTTTATTTTGCATCATGTTAAATACTAAAAAAGTTAAAACCCTTGCATTCATGTTACTTTACACCCAAAATTCAGGCGACCAAACAGCCCCTTAATGTAGAGTTGAATAATGAAGAGGCTTCAATTTGAGCTCCAGAACATTATTTAGAACTTCTAGACTTGGTATAGTGTGGTTATGTCAATGTGGAAGTGTTTGGATCACCATTTTTTTTCTAAATTTTGAGTGACAAATTATAAATTTATTGTAGAAGAGATTTAATCTTAAGATCTTCATAATAATTTTAAAATCTTCATCAATTAAATTATCTGACACTCATCTTAGATCATCATTTTTGGTACATACAACCTACATCTCCAACCAACCATCAAAATATATAAATGACAATGGATATTTCACTTTAAAAAATTCATATTAATCATATTTTTATGTGATTTAAAGAAATGAATATTATATGAATATATATTAAAGTTTAGATATTAGATATATAAAGAAATAAAAATTATGTGATGTGTATATGTAAATCTCTCTAAATATTTAAATTGTTTTCAACAAATCGATTAAAGACTTTTAAGTTCTTCTATTTGTCTAATCATTGTGGAATAATTATTTATGAAATAATTCAGGGTCTAATGATTAAAAGAGATGATTATGTATTTATAATTATAAATTTGCGCTATGTATTTTATAAGTTATCATTTATTATTCTAAAAAAAAATTTTAAAATTGGAAATATAGCAAAGGGAATAATGCTCTTAACTCCTCTGAATATCACTTTTTTTTTCTTTAAAATATTTTAATAATTTTATTTTCTATCATTTCTATCAAAATTAATGTATAATCTTTTTTATTTTTCTTTATTTTACTACACAAATAAATACTTCTTACTTAAAATATTATTAATTTTAGATATTATATTTTTCTTAATATATATTTTTGCATAATATGATTGAAATATTATTCTAATTAAATTATTAGATTAATTTAAATAAATAAGTGAATGAGAATTAATTTGAATTTCATTTCCTTTTCATTTCCTCTCATTCAATTCCTTCAAATCAAACATAGCCTAATTGCCTTTGGCTGGTTTATTTATGAAGCATATAGAATGTAAGACTTCATATAATTTTCAGCTTCAATTACCTATTCTTGCATGTGATTTTTCACTTCTAGAAAACTTCACAAATGCATTACAACATGGTCTGAAACTATAGTAAGATATTTGTACGGAATGATTTGCGGTAATAAGCTATTTTATTATTTAAAATGATACACACATAGTATAGTTTTATAGGAAATTGGATCTTACGAACATATCGGTCATTATAAAAATATCATGCACATTTAACAAGTCACTAATGCATTTCTCTATTAAGATTTTCCTCTTACTCTCAAGAGTCAGGATTGCACTTAGTTCTGGTCTCTTCAAAGAGGAGTTATTCATACTTTTAACGAATTTATCAAATTATTTATGGAGTAGTTTAATGTGAACCGAATGATTGTCAATGATTTTTCTCATCGCTCAGAAATTGGTCAGAATGCCGGAGAGTTGTGCAAGACATACTTTCAAAGATTCTCCTCTAAGTCCACCAAATACTATGAGTAAATCTTAAATCACTAAGAGAGTCTTCCTCAAAGGGTTTTGCCTTAGGTCTTTCTGCTATTTTCTAATATGAGAAACATTCACTCTTATATTAATCATTTTTATTAAATAAAAGCACAAATTACTGCCGATGAAACAATCAGTGCAAATCAAATATAATTTCAATACATTTATAATAAATGCAAGTATACGCAAGGTATTGCAATAATATCTCAGCTAAAAAAGAATATGCATTTAAGAAATTAATGATGTCCTCCTCATAAAATTCAATATGAATTTTGTATTTATGCTCTATTAAATAAATCCAAAATTAACATTATAATGATGATCCAATATTTTGAATATCTTAATTGGTCAAAATCATTAAAGAATTCAAATAGGAGAAACCAATCTAAGTATTGTCAATTTTATCATTCAAGGGAGTATTCAACAAAAAATATGTACATATGAAAAAAATTGAATGATTGGTTTGTCAAGGACACTAGGCCGTTACTTACTAGAGCAACATACAAATCACCAGCTTTAAAATAGAGGAAATTAAAAGAATCATTAAAAAAAATTGTTGAGATTATCGAATAATGTTAGAATAACTTATACAGGTCTAATTTTATAATGGAAAATTTTCATCTTTAAAATTAAATAATAAATTTTCTTATTATAAATAATAACAAAATTCCTAAAAGGCGCGTCCATGAGGTATACTCATTGAAAAGCTAATAGTGAACAAGATCCTCAATAGAAAGATCTCATGAGGGCAGATGATAGATAAGATCGTCATTGATAACCTTTAGAAGATATGCTCTTAAGAAAGCCTCGATGGAAAGCTAGTCATAAAAAGAGTCCTCAATAGAAAACTCTAAGAGTGAAAATGGTTGACGAGATCCCAATTTATCAAAAAATAAAATTAGAGGGCAAAAACTTCAGATGATAGATGTGTATTAAAAATATTACAAGTTAAAAGTCTCAAAAGTATATATATATATATATATATATATATATATATATATATATATATATATATACAAATGTTAAATGAACTACGATCATTTAACCTACAAAATGTTTTAATATCTTGACTAGATTTATCAAATGTCATTATTAAAAAAATATTTTTTAAAAAATAATTATTATTTCAAGATTTCATCATTTGATTGATGAAATTACAAATCAATAGAGTTGTAAACTTCGTGAATTCTTCAAACGTCATAATTTTATTCTCCGGTTCAAAATGAACGACTGCAGAACTATGATAAAGTTGACCGACCGTTGGCCAACACTAGACTCAATGAGAAACGGATTGAAGAACCGGCACAAAAAAAAATCAAATAACGGAAATGCAATCACTTATAAGATTATTTCGGATCGAAGGGCTTCACTTAGTTGTGTTTAGGATAATTTTTTGATTATTTTATTTTTTAGAAAGCAGCTAGAATTAACGCAATTACGTTTGACTGATTTTCATTAACTTTTTTGATAAAAAATTACTTTTGAGAACTAAAATTATTAAAGTGTTATGATTATCGAAAATATTTGAAGTTTTCCAAAAAAAAGTAAAATTTTTAAGAGGGATTTACATACATATCACATAATTCTTATGCATTTACATATTTCACACCCAAATTGAATATTTACTTAAATAAGCTTAAATCTTTATTATTATATCAAAATACCACTCCTTACTTTTTTCAAGTGAAATGCACCTTTTTCTGCATGGAAATATGCTACTTTTATAAATATTCAAGCCAAATAAATACGAACGAAATTCATATGTATGTAAATTTCCCAATTTTAAAACTAAGTATCTTTTAAACTTTAATTACCAAAATAAGCTTAACAAAAAAAAAATTTAAAATAAGCATAATCGCATGTTTGACGGACGACTGACGGATGGTGAGTGTATGTGTGACTCTAAAATATATATTTTTTTTAAAAAGGAAATTTACATACATATCACACAATTCTTATCTATTTACATATCTAACATCACATTAATGTGTAAAATATTTTTTTTGGCCTAACATATTAAAAAAAAAGGAGAATTTACATACATATCACACAATTCTTATGTATTTACATCAGCGTAAAATATATTTTTTTATAAAAAAAAAGAGAATTTACATACATATCACACAATTATTATGTATTTACATAACTAATATCTAAAGTTAGATATTTATTTATCTAATACTTTTCTATGCTTAAAAATGTGCATTTCAGTGATTTTACTTTTAAAAAGTGAATAAAGTGATATTTTTGATGCGATATTGAATATTAAGGTATTATATATATAAAAATTGAAGTTTAGGTATTAGATATGTAAATATATAAGAATTGTGTAGTATGTATATAAATCCCTCCAAAAAATACTAATTTTCTAATTTTGCTTTGAGGCCTCAACTTTAATTTATCTTTTTTTAATAAATATTTAAAATTTATATTTAAAATATATTTATTTTTATATACATTAAAAGATAAATTTTATTAAAATTTAATAATCTTTTTTATATAAAATTAAAAAAATTATAATATTTATTTAAATATGAAATTTTAAATTTAAATATGTAAAAATATAAGAATGAAGTTTGCTGTTAGGCCAAGCTATATTTAAAAATGTCTAATAAATTTATAATAAAAAAAAGTTAATTTCATATTTACATAAAAAATTTATACATATATATAATACATTGAAGCTAAATTTATACACACACATATATATATATATATATATATATATATATATATATATATATATATATATATATATATATATATATATATATAATATTTATATATTTTTAAGTTAAATATTTTATATAATATAGAAGCTAAATTTTATTAAAAAAAAAAATTTATAACACACACAATAATTTTTTAAAAAACTAATTTCTCCACAATAATTTTATAACTAATTTTTCAAAAAATTATTGCTGCTCTAAAGAGACCATTATTCCTAAACTTAAATGCCACAAAAATTCTTTAACAATTTCTTAGCAGAAATTTTATAACAAATACTGAGCGCTGTAATCGAGCTGAGTCTAAGATTTTATCTGACTGACTGAATAAATTAAAATTATTCATATTCGGTCGAAGAATAGATGTTCAAACTCGACTTGCTTTAATTTTATCTATGCTGCTCGATTTGACTTGACTTGTTTGAAACAATCGAACGAATATGTAATTAAATTAATTAACAAGTTTTAAATGAGTACTTAAGTTTTCTCTAATTTTTTGTTATACTTATTCTCTTAAATCTCATACAAGTTTTTCACACAATACAAAATCTAAATTCTAAAATGAAATTGAATCATAAAAATTTCAATAAGAGATAATTTAGCTAAAGCATATATAAAAACCAACGTTCTAATAATACGACGCAAAATAATTAAAGCAACGCAAGACGATAAGCAATATGAAGACAAGGTAAAAATAAAACAAAGTCGACAAAAGAGTAGTTAAAGTTTCGCTCAAAAGAAGTCGCCTTGGGCAAACCGCAAATATGAGAATAAAAAAATCACCAGATCCGACTTAGCAAGTATTGAGCCGATGTGACTTGAGTTTATTGGATCATCAATTTAAAAGTAATTTTTTAGCCTTAATTAGATATTTCTATAATTTATATATGAGTTTTAAATTTTTTTACTTTGAACATTTATCCTATAATTTATAAAGCTACAATCTCAATTATATTATATAAAATTTTAATTAAATGTATAATATATTTTATAAACTATACTACTAAATTATAATATTATTTTATTAAATATATAATTAGGAAAATTATAAATTATATTTACTCATATTTTTAAAATAATAAATAAAATATCACCGAACTTAATATTAAATATTTAATAAATTATTTATCGAATAATAAAAGAATATATTCATACACATAAATAAACGTGTATGATCATATTCATATTCAATTTATTTAACTTTTGAGTTTTCAAAAAATATTTAAATTTATTTATTTATTAATTTGAATAAATATAAATAAGCATTAATGGAGCAAATTTGAATAATTCCATGAATGCACTCGTTAATTTACAACCCTACAAATAATTAAAATTGAGATGTACTTTAAATAAAATAAATTTAAAATAAATTCGTGAAACAAAGTGATCAGACCTGCAGAAATCAGCGAAAAAAGCGTGGTATTCCGGCTAATAAGATTACGAAGCAGGTAAAGACTTCCCATACAGAATGGAAGTGCGAGAAACAGCCAAACACAGAAATATATCGCAAACTTTAAGCCACCATCGTTAATGATGATATAATTGAACAGAGCCTTCCACAGGAGACACTGATATTAAAAATGGCCATCCAATGACAAAAGTCTATTCGAAATCAATTTTATTATATATTTTTTACTTCTGTTATTTTTAAAAATATATTTATTTAATATAATTTTAAATATATTTTTTTATTTTTAAAAATAAACCACATTATTTTTAAAAATACTCAAAACAACTTCAGAACATTTTAAGTATTTTAAAAATAATTATAATCATTAAATATATTTTATTTCAAATTAAAATATAAATAAAATAAAATAAAAATAGAGAATAAAAAATAAAAATGCTCTCAAACGGCCCTTAAATGATTCGGGAGTTTCAGCTGCGTTATTAATGTGTACGTATTTATTGCAATTAAATGTGGTCAGAATTTAGAAAAATGACCGTCGAAGGAGCACATGGGAGGTGGGTCTTTCACTGTTTACCATATAAAAATAACTCAGAATTGTAGCAGTGAAGAGAACGGTAACAAGTAACAACAGCAGTTTTGGGTACTAATATTAAAAATCAATGGAGCTTCATAATTATGTCATGAAAATCTGACAGCAACCACGAGTCAAATTGAACAAAGACGGAATCTTATAAGGGTTCGGAACTCATACTACACCCATTCTTTACCAACTGAATTTGGAACTTTAGAACCATAGCATAGTGATTTTGAAATACGACAAATTTAAAATACATGCAAATTAGTCTTTCTAGTATACTTGAAATTCGCTGAAATTTTACTTTACTTGCAACCAAATACTTGAAATATTCAAAAACGTATATTTAGAATGCACAACCAAATAACCCCTAAGATGAATTGCATATGATAATGTTACTAACATTTACACTCACAATTCCTAAATAAAAATAAACCCAATTTCAAAGCAACCCAGCACATGCAGGTTTCTCAACCTGCTCTCATTGGGATTAGTTTAAAAAAGGTAAATCTGAGTGTCAGATAAGCAAGCCCAGGCTGTCTTCTTCTACTTCCTGATTCAATTGTCCTAAAAGATCAACAAAAGACAAGCTTTTCAAAGGAATATAACTCATCCGCTCACAAAATGTCCATCACAAACCGTTGAGCTAACTCCACCTTTCTACCTGGCCACTACTATCGTTCAAAGAGATGGAAACATCAGTTGCAGATAACCCTTCACAGCAATGCTCATCACCCTCCTTCTCCAAGACTCAGATTTGAAAGAATGCATTTCTTCAGACTCGTCGTTGTAGCGTCTTTCATCCATTATTCAACATCTCAGCAGCAGCAATACGGCAGCACCATCACAGCAACTCATCAAGTGAGGGCCGGGTACTGGCTCTCAAGCTCCGGCCATTACTGTCCGCTCACTAGCATCGACGTTTCACTGTATACACACCTCTACTATTACTCAGTCTCGCTCGATCCAGCTAATGCAACCATAGCACTTCCACCGCCAGAGCAACTCCCCCTTTTCATCGCCTTCTCCACGACACTGAAACTTGGCAATTCCTCAGTGAAAACGCTCGTATCTGTTGCAACCGATGACCATCAAGTCAACGAGTCGAACGCAGCTTTCTCCACCATGGCAGGTGATCCGGCTCGTCGTGCAGCATTCATCAGTTCCACCGTAGAACTTGCAAGGGCACATTCTTTTGATGGTGTAGATCTAGCTTGGAAGTTCCCATCTTCATCATCCGATATGGCCAACCTCGGAGTTTTACTAGAGGAGTGGAGGGCTTTTGTGAGCAACGAAGCAGGTAACTCACAGTCACTTCTACTCACGGCAACTGTGTACTTCTCCGATCATCTTTTTGATGGCCCAGAAAACAATCTTGATTACCCAATTGAAGCCATTTCAAGAAATCTAGACTGGATTAATGTCCTCTGCTTTGGTTACCAGACCAGTAAGGTAGCTGCAGCTGATGCAGCACTCATAGATAAAACCTCACACTCCTCTACAAGCTACAGTATAGACTCCTGGCTTGACTCTGGGGTCTCTTCCGGTCAGCTGGTCATGGGGATCCCTTTGTATGGAAGATCCTGGTATCTAAAGAACAAAGAAAAAAATGGAGCTGGAGCACAAGTGGTAGCAGCAGGTCCAAGGCAGAAACTGAGCAACCAAAGTGGAATCATGGCCTACTTTGAGATAGAAAAGATGTTGATGGAGGCCAATTCAACCTTAGTTTATGATAACCAGACAGTATTTGCATACTCTCACAATGGAGGTCTGTGGGTTAGTTTCGATAATCCTCAAGTTATAGAAGAAAAGATCAAATTTGCTAGGCACAAAGGTTTGCTTGGTTATTTCCTCTATCCAGTCAGCTTTGACAACTCAAACCACACATTATCAAAACAAGGTGAGCCCCCCTTTAATAAATCTACGCTAAACTGGTCATTCTTCTCTCTCTCTCTCTCTCTCTCTCTCTCTAAATTTCAATGCATTCAATGATTTGGTATACAATGCAGCTTTGAATGCATGGGAAAGATATGGTCTTCTGAGTTCCAACGAAGACAATCGATATGGAGAAGCACCATCTCCAGAAGGTACATCCGCACTAGATCAAGCTTCTAACGGATCGGCAAATGTGTCTTTAATCATGTGTTTTTTTCTTCCCCTGTTTCTTCTACTCTATTTGGCATCTGAATAAGATGTAAAAATATAGCCCTCAACTTGGCATCATAGAGATCTTAACCTAAAATTTATTCTCGCTGAAATGTAACCTCCATTTTTCTGTGATATGGGGATAGTTCCGCTTGACCAAGTATTACAATTGAGAAACTATAGTAGCAGAGATGATTTGAGTAAAGCATAAGATTGCCTGCTTGATCATCTGATCATTAAGAAATAAAAGGCTGATTGAGATGTAGTTATGATAGATAAAAATGCGTGAATCAACTGGACCTTCTGCAGGAGATGTGTGAATCACCCACCTTACCATCAAAAGGTTGCCCTTTTACAATAGGAAGCTGCGCTACAACTAATCACGATAGAAGATTTGCTCCTGCAACGCCTCAAGGCCATTGACACAAAAATGCTCTCATCAATTTGGAAGGGTCCCTTTGTTGTCACCATCATGGTCAAGCCACAAGAAACTTCCTCTCTCTTTCTCTCCCTCTCTCCTCCCACCGCCCTTCTCGGGTGACATCATGGTGATGACCTTGGGAGAGTAGAAATAGCCTAAGATGAGCCTATTTTTACCCTTCATATGAGTTGTACACATGTTTATTGTCTCTCAAATAAAACTTAATCGATCATTAATGGATCTCATTCCACCTCTTTCATCATAGATTAAAGTTACCGATCCAATCTCTGGCTGATAACCCATGAAGCAAGTCAGAATTCTTGGTAAATTTCACTCAACCTTCTCTATTACAAATTGTAGTAATCTAATGGGGTTTTAGCTAATAATTCTAGAGTATGATGAGTCATAACAAAGGCCTTTGCATCCTAGGCAAGGTTTTGTAATATTCCTAAGGGCAAATCTCTTACAACCATGCATAAGTGACGAGTTCTAGATTATCACCCCCAATGTCACAATAAAATAGGCTTCCGGTGAAACTCTCCCCCCAACGAGCAAGTGGCATATCCTCATGATTAAAGGGCAACAAACTTCTATAGAGTTCGATGTAATTCAACCATGCATCAAAATTCAAGGACAAGTGTTCCATTAATTTCCTCACCAAAATTAACTTATCAATGGACTAAAAGTTTACTAGAGACAAATTTAGACTCTCTCTATTTCTTAAAAAAATAATAAAATAAAAAATATCCATTTCATTGAGTTCAACTATTAATATATCAAAATCAGAATCAACCAACTTTGATTCCTAGGTGAAGTCTATTATTACCTTAGCTTGCCAACACATATTAGATCACTAAAAAATTTCACTATTTGCCACTCAATGAGGCAATCTCATAACAAATAGAACAATTCTATAACCAATCCTCCACAAGTCAAAATATAAATAAAATTTGTATCTTAGAAAAATTTCTATTCTGAAACGAGCTGATATTTTTGCCATCTTACTAAAATCTTTTGTTCGATTGAGACTGTCGGAAAATTTCATAAAATTAACATAATAACAACTTCACTAAATAAGCAATGAGCATCATATATAAATGGTGGTAAAAACTAGATTTTATTTATTTATTAACAAAGTAAAAAAGAAATACAAGATTTATAATGCATATAAGAAGATCATTATTATATCAAGAAAGGTGACGCCACTCAAAGGAAGAAAAAAAAGAAGAACAAGTCTCCACTGATAATTAATACCATCTTCTTCATCCTAGAGATCACCTTCACTTGCTTGTTCTATGGTGAAGAATCTTTAGACACTTGGTTCATGGTTAGTCCATTAATACTAGCCTGATTCCTATGATGCACCAGGTGGAGTCCATCAAAAAAGCCCTGAATGAACCATTCCCAGAAGCAGCGCTCTTCCAGCTTTTATAATTCATCCTATAATATCCTATTTTGAGATTGCTTCATCTGAACAAGAATCTCACATTGACACTTTGATAAACCTTAAACCTCATTGTCATCAATAAGGTGTTAGGACAGTTCAAACTCTAAATTATCTATCTACTTTCAGTAGTTTACTACCCTTTTCTTCAAGGGAAAGATTACCCTGGCTGTCTTTGGTCGTCCATTGACACTTGGACACCTAGTCCACCGTTTTTCAACAACAGGGATTGATTGAGTAGACTAAGGTACTTTCTATAGTTCACAACTCATTCGTTGTGTTCTTTGGTTTCTATTGAATTCAAAAGTGCATATATTGAATTGACAATACTCTTCTATAATAATATCTCTTGAAATATATTTAATACCATTATAATTATACAATAGTATATAATTATTGTGATTAATTCATATGTATATGAATTAACGAATAGTATATAATTATTCTGAAGGAGCCTGTTTTTCACTTTACAGGTTTCTCTCTCTCTCTCTCTCTCTCTATTAATGCAACTTTCAGTACTCAACAACTATAATGAATCTATTAAACCTTCTTCTTCAATTTCTTGAAATATTACCATTAATCTAAATTATTCAAATCATTTGATTTCAGTACAGTGGGAAGTAATGATCCTCATCATCTATCTTCTCCAACTTCTTCTAGCATTTAGCTTTTCAACTCGCCATCACAACATGCTTAAATCAACTAAGATTCATTTCCCAGTATTTAACATGTCCCATTTTCTTTCTCATCGCCTCTTTAACAAAGGAATTGATGTGAATAATAATTACACTAAACGCTATGATCATAGAATAGCATTGTAGATCTGAAGCTTACCTAGTGGCTCTTTAATACAGTGGTGAGAGATCAATCGTTAATGCGCTGCACATCGCGTCAACGGAATTGCCCATAGCAAAGCGCTACATAACGTAAAGAGAGCGTCTATTTTCCAAGCTTGAACACCAGCCAGATGTCGCCGGTCGGCGATCTCCTGTCACCCCGCTGCCTCCGAATTTTAACTAGGAAACGGTGCGATGGTTCCGAGATTGAAAACCTCGGCCAGGGTTTCACAAAATGAATAAAGTTTGGCTAAATTTTTATATTAAGCCTGATTAAAACTTTAATTATCCAAATAAGAAAAAAAAAAGTTAAAAATAGGCATGGCGACTTGCACTGACGTGATCGTTGAACCGGGACTAGGTCAAACCTAAATTTTTTTTAAAAAAAAATTAGCATAGTCTTAGTATTTTACTCATATTGAACTCATCGTGTCGAATGAATGAGCTTGTATCGTTGGAACATGTGAAATTAACGACTTTCACGTTATAAAATTTGTGATTCCAGTAAAGCGTTTTTGTAAAGCGTTCTCAAAACTTTTATCCTGGCGTGCGTCTGGAGAGTATCGCCGATTTTGTCGTAGTCATGAAAATTTTTGTTATGTTTCCAATGATACCAAGTTCGTTTAATTCTAACATCGGATGAGTCCGATACGAGCAAAATTATGTGGCTATGCCAAAAATTTTAACTCAGATCGCTTTTTTGATACCATCACTGATTCGGCAATTTAGATGTGATATGGGTAAAATCGAGGGCTAATTTTTTTAAAAAAATTTAATTTCAAGTCGCGTTGAGCAGGCCGATGTGGATCCATCGACACAATTGAGACGTATCTTTAAAATTTTTATTTTTCATGCTTATTTAGTTAATTAACATTTTAATTAGGCTTAATATAAAAATTTAGCCATCAAATTTCACTTCCCGAAATAATTTGTGAGTTTTATATGCAATTATATATTTACTAATTAAATTTTAAAATTTTATATTGATTTATATGATATTTTAATATTACAACCTCTCAAATAAAAATAATTTTTAATAATTTTATCAATATAAAAGAATACTAAATACTGAACTTAACATGATTATAACCATATCAAATTTATGAAAAATAAAATTAGAATAAAAAGTATAATTGTTATATCTTAAATATATTAACAAATTATATAAAAGTGTTAAGATACTAATTACTAAAGAAACAATCTTTATATTAGTTTCTCAAATAATTTAATAATTATAATTGATAGGTTATAATACTATATACAAATATTTTGTTTTGATATACAATGCTAAGTTGTTTTTCTTTAATGAGGAACATAAATTTAATTAACCCAAATATTTGACATAATAATATGATTAAAATTGAATCGATTCATGTTAGCAAAATTTAATTTTAAAATTTGATGATAACCTTTTAAGATATTTATCAACTAATAAGTTACCTCCATTAACTTAATAGCTATTAATATTTTTTTTAGTTTTTTCATTATATTATCTAATGTTACAATTTAGAAGAGAATCCGTCAAATATATGAATTAATGATAGGTGTGACACCTCTCGATTCTCCTAATTATATTTCTTCTATTGAATCTCTTATCAATTTGGGAAATTCCCTTAAACGCAAGCTATATAATTTCAATGGACTAAAAGAAGATTTAGAGCCAAAATTGAGTTTTGGGGCTAGTTAAAATTATTTTGGTGTTGACTCACAAATAAATTTCAAAAATAATTACTTATTTTATCAAATATAATATCTATTAATAATTTTATATTATAGTTGCATTAGGTATTCAAACAAGTGACCATAGAATCACCCAAAATGATGAGAGAATATTGATGTAGGTTGTATGTTTCAATAAAATAAGATACATTGAATATAATTTACTTATCTCCTAATACATCTTTTTTGAGTTGGAACAATGGTACAATCTTTCTTCTGATCTTAATGACTTTTTTACTCTATATGTTACACCTTTTTTATCATGAGATTGGAGACTTGAAGTGATTATCCAACTGTTTATGACAAATGAAATATTCAATCTTTTTTTCTTTAAAAGAAAATATTTTTCATAAAATATTCCTTAAAATAAAACTAGACTTATGTAAAGTATTCTCCACCATTTTTACCATGGTTCATTGTTAACATATGTGTTCTTAGAGGAGAGAAAAAGGTGATTTTGTTCTTGCATCATTCATTAAGAAGGTTAGATGATCCCTTCCTAAACATTCTTGTGGTTATTTAAAGATTATTCAGGCTTCTTTTTTTTTATGTTGATAGGCTCATTAGTAGAAATATAGCAACCATATATAATGAATAAGAGTCAACATAGGATTGGATCATATCCCACATTAGACAAGTATAATAAATTAGAGCAGAAGGTCTCCAAGAAAGATTCTTTGTATTAGTTTGGAGTCAAACCTCAAGATTTGGCAGGCTTATAAATAAAATCTCTAGATATATTATTTAAGGGACTCCCTTTCTTTTTGAGATATCACATATAAGTTTGAAAAGTCAATAATGATTAAAGTGTTGTTTTGAAAAGAAAAAAAAAACTCTCACAAAGTTGGCAAAAATATTAATGGTCTCTAGTGGGAGGGGATTGAAGTTGGTTAGACCTTATCCTTCCAAGTAATAATACTTGAAAGAAAATCAAATCAAAGAAATGTTGGATGTGCATAAGTCATATTGTAATTCATATGTTTATAAGGGTTAAAGGCGGTGCAAGCTAGAAAGTTCTTCTTATAAGAAACTACTCTTATACTCTATGGTGAGCCTCAACATAAAAAAGCATTATGAGGGATGCTATTGGTAGAAGGAAGCATTGCAAGGGGATATCATTGATAAGAAGTGTAATTAGATTCTTTATGGAATCAATAAGTTGTAAGCATGGTGGGTTGTGCAAGTGGACATAATTATATAAATAGTAATTGACCAAGAATGGTGGAGCCTCATCCCAATGACATAAGACAAATATGTGGATATCCTTAAGTGGGTAGTCTTCAACCTACAGTAAAAGAAAGTGAGATTCAATAATATCTAGGAATAATATCCTTGGAAAGCAAAATTCATGCAAAAGATGGCGGATCTCAGCCTATGATTCTTCTTTGAACTGAATACAATCCTCCAAGGATACATTAGTGATACCTGTAGAATTATTATATTTCGGAGGTGTGAAGGTGGAGGTTTGACCTTACTAAATGGAGGGCTTCTTTGAATGGTGTGGTTGGCTCAAAACCCTTTGTCATTATGGATGCACACTTATTTGTTATTGAAGGCAATAAAACATAAGATATTTTTTCCATAAATTATACCAAAATATTGCATACTAGAAATATGTGATGAAAAAAAAAAACTAATGCTTACTTATTAACTTGCATAAATACCCTGCACATATAAAAAATTGAGAATTGCATAGATTGGATCCTTACAAATTCCATGCAAAAAAATTGAAAAGGGAAAAGTTATGAGGCATGACTTAGATGGGTGATGAGAGTCATTTGTGTAGTCAATGATAACGTTAGAAGATGGTCGATAGAGATCATCTTCACGTGTAAGCCAATTAGTGTGACCCCGTTCTTCTCTTACCATTAGAGAAGATCAAGCAACCGAAGAAATAGAATAAAAGTTCATGCCAACAAAACATCGTAGATATTGGAGGTTCTAAACTAAGGTCAAAGTTTTAAAATTCATTGAATTTGAGATTTATATTTGCTAAAATATATTTATAATATGTAGAAAAGTGGGGTTTATTTATGTATTTCAAGAGGAGAAATATTTTTCCTTTTTATCTAAATTTACTAAATTAACACCATGAATCAGATAACTTAAATCCTTTCCCATTATAGAAAGTGGTGGGATGATCTAATAGGCCCATATAAGCTAAAGTATATTTGAGTGGTCAATGTGGTGATTCAACGTTGATTTTATGATCATTGATAATGATGATGCCACGAA
The DNA here is from genome assembly GCA_021442155.1 of Cymbidium sinense. Lineage (NCBI taxonomy): Eukaryota > Viridiplantae > Streptophyta > Magnoliopsida > Asparagales > Orchidaceae > Cymbidium > Cymbidium sinense. Next base: position 99,607,530 of record CM038226.1, on the reverse strand, counting down.
TATAATAAAGTTAACAAACTAAAAATCTAAAGATTAAATTGTTTACAATAAAAGTTGGAGTGCATGCACTATATTTAATTATCACTAAATGGTGGTGATAATTGGACACAAGCTTAGTATGGATTTATTTTTTTCAATGAGAAGAATCCAATTCCATTGATCATAATCTATGTTCTCTTTTTTTTTTCATATTTAAAGTATTTTATCATGTTTTTAAAATCAAATGAGTTAAATATATGCCATACTACTATAAGAGAGGATGTGACAAAAAAATTGATACCATTAATTACATTTAACTTAACTTTTTGAGGTCAATTATTTATTTTTACAGTGATATATACTTCTTTTAATATTCAAACCCACACGCATTCTCGAATTATTAGTATTTTAATTATATTTATAATATTAGATTCAAATATGTTTGTGATGATATCAAAATCTTACTTATATGACCTATGAGATCTCGCAAAATTATGTGTAAAGAGAAAAGAAATTATGAAATCACCATTCTTGAATAGTTTGGTTTCTTTTATGCTCAAATAAGCGTATTTGGAACTAGAAAAATGTTCTTTAAGTTGGGCCATTGCTCTCTGAATGTGAGTGAATTCTCTTTAATCTTCTTAACTTTATCTTAAATTATATATTTGGGTATACAAATTATGCAAACTTGAAAGCCCTATATATGGTAATTGGCCTAATTCGTTTAAATCATATATTTTTTATATTATTTAATATAAATATAATGTTAAATATATTAACTTGAGTTGGCACAATCATACAAATAATGCTTCCCCTTCATGCAAGTTGCCCCATGGTATTAATGCTGAAGGGCACAAGAGAGCAAAGGAAAATAATAAGCAGCCAAAAAATAGGGCACCTCACATGAATGTCACAACACAACCCCACCTTATCATAGAAATTTAATGTTCCTCTCCAACAGCCAGCCACCCCATAGTCCTTAATGCCTTCATATCACAAATAACATGCAAACCCCTTTTTCAAGAGTAAGAGTAACTAAGGGATCATTTGAGATTTATTTATTTTTATTTTATTTTATATTTATTTGAAATAAAATATATTTGAGGATGATAATTCTTTTAAAAAAAATTCAAGATATTATAAAATTATTTTGAGTAATTTTTTTTTGAAATAATATGATTTATTTTTTAAATAAAAAATATAAATACATTAAAAACACAGCATTTAAAAAATACAAAAAATAAAAATAAAATTGATCTCAAACCAGCCTTAAATTTATTTTATTGCAAACTAAAATATTAAGAAATTGGCAAATATTAGCTTATTCAAATAATGAGAGTGAAAAAAAATAGAAAAAAAATTTGAAACACAAAAATACACCAAAAAATTTATGTATAAGTTTAGGGGCTGTTTGTGATCAATTTTGTTTTGTGTTTTTTATTTTTGTATTTATTTTATTTTTAAAAATATATTTATTTGATATATATTTTATTTTCAAAATAATAATAATATTTTTTAAAATACTTATAAAAAATTTTTTAGATATATTGAATGCTTTTAAAATAATAATAATTATCAGACATGTTTTACTTTCAAGCAAAATATAAAAAAAAACATACAAAAAAATAAAAGTGATCCAAGCACTATATATAAATATATATAGCACAATATCAACACAGTTTCAATCTATTTTGGGTATTTATAAATAAAAGAAATTCAAGCCAGTTCACAAACCCTCACAGAATGCAGCCAAACAACTCCAACAAAACGTACAGAAAATAGCAATTAGAAAACACAAATCAAGAGGGAAGGAGTGCATGAATCGAGTTGGAAACAGTTTCTCTTCTTTAAAGAAAAATAAAAGAGATCAGAGATGGCATCCGAAGCAATTACAAGTCTTGGGAATGAATGAGCAGAAGCCAAAGGGCCTGTTTGGTATGTTGCAGTTTATTGCATAGCAACAAGGAGAAGCAAAGCAGAAGCCTTTTGGGCCTCCGCAGCAAGTGCAAAGAGCGCATATCTGAAATCTCCCAAGCCGACGCCTTTCGTTGAACACCGACGGCTCCGGAACCGCCACCGTTGTCACCGGCCTCATCTCCGCCGCCGCTGGTCTTTCTGTTTCCTGCGGAAAAAAAATGCAGCTTTTCATTAGAACGACTGGAACTTGGGAAGGAAAGAAAAGAGTTTTAAAAGCTGATTAAGGGAAGGTATCAGAGAAAGTACATTATAAAAGAGTATCAGTGGAGATGGAGGAGATGAAGAAGAAAAGAGGAGGAGGAGACATGGAATGCAAGAGAGAAAAGGCATCTTTGGGGAGCCGTGGAGAAGAGAGAAAATGAGGGTTGGGGCTGGAATTGGTATTTGAGAGTGGAAGTTCACATGAGTGAAGAAGAGGTTTCTGTCAAGACTGAGAAGATGGGCTGGCGAGGTTAAAAGAGGAAAGATATAGGGTACAGGGTTAAATGAGAATAGTACACAGGGTTGCTTTAACATATTTTATGGCAAGCATGTTTTGTTAAGATATTTTTAAAAAAATAATAATCACATATACTATAACATCCAAAATATAAATAATTACAAAATTAATATCCACTTATTTTATTTTTCTAAAATTTTACTCAAATATTGAACTCAACATTAAAATCTCAACTGAAATTTTTTTATTTTTATTAAATTCTAAATATTTTGATAGTAGCACACATAAATACATGAGATTATTAGTTAAAAAAATAATAAAATGAGTGTTAATTTTGTAAATATATGAATTTTAGATGCAATGTATAAAATTATTCTAAAAAAATTTACATATATATCATAAATATTTTATATCTATTTCAATAATATTAAAATTTTAAATCATATAAAAATATGATTAATATTAATTTATCTAAAATATTTATATTTTTTATGTATTTTTTTATGTGAGATAGAGATTAGAATACTAAAGAACTATAAATATTTAACAATTAGATATATTAGTATATGAGAACTTTGTGATGTACATGTAAATTCTTTTTATTAAATTTATAAAATAATTAAATTTTATTTTAAAATAATAATATTTTAATGCATTTTATGATATAAAATTTATCTTTTGATTTATATATTTTTACTAAACCAGTTAGTTTTATTATTATTATTATTATTATTATTATTTTACTATTTTTACTTCTTATAAAGTGCCGAAATGATCAGATGAAAGCTAAATGACTGTGCTAAGGTCAAAAATATAGAAAAGATTCAAGCAAATTAGGGCCCATTATAGTCCTTGGGATTGAGCATTTTAGTGTACAAAGACCCAAACTTCAGACGTTTACAGCTATTTTTTTTACAACTTTTTCAGTTAATGTTGCTACAAGATGCCAAGAACAGATTAACACAGCATGCCATACATTGAGGACATTGTTGTTTAATTTATAGATTAAATAATATTTATCATTCATTCAATAATAACATTTAATTAAGGTTCATAGAGCCAAGTTCTACTGATTTTATTTGACTTCAAAATTATTGTTTTCTCCATGACTTTATATATATATATATATATATATATATATATATATATATATATATATATATATATATATATATATTAATTAGGGTATTCATTAGTCAATTCAAATCGAAAAATCGAATCGAGCTTACGTATTTGATCGGTTTGATTCGATTTTAAATCTCATAGTTCAGTTTTTGATTATAAATATCTAGTTATTCGATTTTCAATTTTGGTCTGAATTTTTTTTTAAGATTGGTTAAATCGAATAAATTAAAATTAGTTAAAAAATTAAATATAAATATATAATTTTGTTTATAAATACTTAATTATTTATATTGATTTATAAATTTTAAATTAACTAAGAAATTTTTAATTTATAAAATTTATTAGATTATTTTAATTAATTAGTTCATTAAAAATAAATTTATTTAATTTTTTATATATTTTTCGATTTAACCAAAAACTGAACTGAATAAATTGAATTATAGTTCAGTTTAATTAGTTCAGTTTTATATGTTATTTGGATGATTTGGTTTATTCAGTTTCACAAAATTCAATCGAATCAGATGAATGCTCACTATATTTAACATCAGGTATTTTGAGAGATTCATGCAGCACTTATATATGAAAAATCTATCAAAAATTAAGTCATGTCAAGTTTATAAAATCTAAAGTTATATTTATGCTTTGGCTTAGGACTAGTCTTAACTTATGCTATGTCATTAGACATTATTAACTATGATTAGATTTGTAAGGCTATCGATTTTTGCTTGTATAACTATATTTCAATGATCACGACGGATTTCAAATACATGAGAAAAGCTATAGCGTTTGGTTGCAAGTAAAGTAAAATTCTAGTATAATGTAATGCATTTGAAATACACCGTAAAAGCGTTTAGTGTATTTGGAATTCGGATTTGGGCCAATTCTAAATACATACCAATATAAGTGATACGCATGCCCAGCCGCCGCCTCGCCGATATCAAAACCTTCACTTTTACATTACATTTGTCCAAATAAAAAAAAAAAGTCGTGAATTTCTCAACCAAACAACTATAAAATAATCTTTTACGCTAAATTCCTTTACCCAGATTCCAAATCGAACCAAATAAAAGTCATTTGGTACATCAACATCTTGTGGGCTTTATGAGAGTTGAGGAAGAAGTTCTATAAGAATAAGAGTATGAAGATCTAATTTTTATTAAGAAGGCTGGGGAAGAAGTCAATTTGCCCTAAGGATCGAAGACAAAATTTTCTAGGAATATTAAATTGATCTATCTTCAAGTTAGTTATGACATGTAGCATAGTTAACTTGAGGTTCATTTAATAATTTGTAGTTAAAAGAATAATAATATTTAATATTTTATTATTTTGTTTGATGTTGTTAGAAGTTTAAATGGAAGTTCAACTTTAGACGCATAATAATATTCCAATTATTTGGTTTTTTTTTTATGGATTAAAGATTTATAAAATTGTGATATCTTATTGTATTAATTTAACATAACAAATCCAAATAAATTAATTGAAGTATAAAGATAACATATTGATTAGTTATTAATTAGTAATTTATTAAGTTATTTAACAATAAGTTTCATTTAGTCAAATTAATAAAAAACAATAGCAATTTAGTTAATCTATTATTTTTATTGGCTAATATAAATTATTATTATTATTATTAAATAATCTCTCAATTAATTATTAATTAACATCTTTAATTAATAAAAATAGTATTTTAATCAGATTGAAGCATAAATAATATTAATTTTTTATTAATTAAGATTAATTTTTGAAATTAATTTCTTAAGTTTTGATTATAAAATTACCCTCCCGTCCAAATGCACATTATTATCTTACCGCAGCTCGCCCATCATCGAAAGAAAATAAAAATTAATAAACCCTTCGTTTATCTTTCCCTTCAATCCTATTCGAAACCCTCGACGACAAAGAATCAAAGAAGTCTCGACGGGACCGCGTAAATCCTGCTACCAAATAGCCCCGTAGAAGGTTGGTCTCACAATCTGGAAAGGAGTACATCGTAGAACGTGACCTACTGGAGATGCCTAACGGCGGCGGCCAGATCCAGCGTCAATCGCTGATAACGAGAGCGGTCGATGCAGTCTTCTCGTTTTTCCGCTTGGCCGAGTTCGAGATCCTCTTCTTCGTTTTCTTCGTGATCGCCTTCCTCAAATTCAAGGATTTGGTGAGTTCCCAAGTGTTGCTACCTTCTCAACTTCTCTTGATGTCGGAAAACATATGAATTGAATTCATTCTACATTTTTTTGACCTTTTTTATGCAAAAGATGAGGTTTTGTCTGGAGTAGTTGAGTCGTCCTCGATGTATTTTGGCTATGCGTATAGTTTATTCATTCATGTCAATATGGCAAAACTTGTGAAAGATGTAGGGAAAAACTAAATTAAGAAAAAAAAAATATGTTGGTTGTATTTATAGAAAAGGATTTGGCGTAGCACTGATTGACAAAGAAGGATCAATTGGTGGAGCTTCAACATTCTTTTAAAAAATGGGAAGGCGTTAATATAAATTCTCAATGCAAAAGTCCTCAAATTATCAAATTGTTAATTTACTCGATGTAGACTCGTAGCATACCAAATTTCTGCTTATGTAAACTTTCAAATCTCCATTAATCATCCATTCTCTTCTGGATGCATTTCACTAATTTGTAGAAGGCTGAAATGCTCTGATAACCATGGCAAACTGATCTCTGTGGATGGATGGTTCCTCGGTTCAAAGTTCAGAACCAAGTTGTATTCATAAGATTAATGGTACATGCGTTAATGAACAATAATGATAATCTACTGTATGCTTTTTTATTGTGGTATTACTTGTAGTTTCTGAGTTGTTAATGAATGTGCTCATTTTAAGTTTCTAGTTAACTTTTGTTAACAACTTCCTCCAGCTTGCTAGCTGAAATATTGTTTAGGGGTTGTTTGATTTTATGTTATTTAGAAAACAAAGCTTTTCAGAGTATTAAGTTATCTATTGAATACATAGTGTGTGGTTTTATTTTGAACAATCAATGGTGTTTGTAACCTTGCTTTTTTTTTTTTACCATATATTTTGGCCTTTAAGATTGATTAATTTAAATAACTCCCAATTTTATCTTCATTTTACATTTTCTTAATCATGGGTACTACTTTCATCTAGATTACCTGAAATTTGAAGATCTCATCAAACTAAACAAACTCTAATTATCTAATGTTCTATTAATAGAATTTTATATATATATCATCAAACCAAATAGCCTATTGGCTAAGCATTGCAATCAAGTTGAAGCTTCTTGTAGATTGTCTTCGTAAGCCATATTCTTGTTGCATCTCCCATCTTTATTTTGTAATGCGTTCAGATTCAGTTCTTCTGTAACACATTTGATCAGATATTCTGAAGCCTGAACTTTTTCATGGGTATTCTTGCCTCATGTTCTGATGCAATTTACCTGAAAATTGCTTTAAAAAGATAGGAATGATTTAGCCTCTCTGACGTACTGATTTTCACGTACTTTTGTTTTGCATGGAATCACCCAACCTTCTTTCTCTTTGCACTCGTTAGTTGCAGGAACTGTTGTAGGAATCTCGATTCTTCAAGCTTTGCAATCAAATTGAAGCTTGTATTAGTCTATTTATATATATCTTTTTTAGTATTTGATCTTGAATAAATTTCAGTCTAATTGGTATTCTTTTTTTCTTTTTCTTTTTGAGAAATTATTGCATTTTGATACACAACATTGTAGTACATGCACAGCTGAATTCGCAGCTATGTATTCTTGTTTGAGTGAGCACACGACCATGCACTCAAGCCCTAAACATATGAAGAATTGAACGTTAATGCAATAATTTCTTATTTTTTATCCATTTAATTGTTATATTTCACAATTCTCATTTCTTTTCTGCTGTCCGAAGTCTTGTTAAAAGTGCTCAGTAAAAAACCTACCTCATCTTTATTTGAAAAAAATCGTAATGAGGCTTACACCTCATTGATATTATGTGAGGCCTGCCTTATGACATGTGTTGCATCAATTTTTGTGAGGTGTACACTTTTAGATTTTGGCTAATTAACTATATATTGTAATTACCCAAATAGCATGCATGCCCTAACACAATCAATCTAGAGATAGACATTACTCAAAGGTCTCTTCTCTCATGCCCTCCTCGCTCTACACGCACAGGGTTACTTATGATGTTCTTACTTTGATACTAGATAATTAAAATGGGAAAAAAAAACTTATTATTGTCAACCTATTTTGAATTGTTATGATATTAGATATTATTTTGATATATTATGCTACTTTGATATTTGTTTAATACTTCGTACTTCATGGTTTGATATCAAAATATTAATATATTACTTGAAATTTTGTATAATTTATTATTTTCTACTATATTAAGATGTTAATATGTTATATGCAAATATGTTAGGATATTAATATATTAATTTTTGCTTTATACTTTGAAAATGTAGAATATTTTTTTACTTTGTACAATTTATTGATTCTGATGCCCATACGTCAAAATTCCTTCATAATTGTACCTCATGTTATAAATGAAAAATGGCTCAATAACTGATTGTGTAATTTTAAACTTTGGTCCAAAGATTGCAATCAAACTTAGGCCTTAATTCTGTTGTACCAAATGGTTAAATCTGCATAAATCTCGACTATAGTTTCAATCAGACTGAAGCTCGCCTTAGTCAATTTATAACTTGGTAGAGTTTGTATAATCTTATTAACTATGAAATCTCCCAGATTCGCAATCAGACTGAAGCCCCTCTTTGTCCATTCAGAATTTGCTGGTTTTCCCAACTGTTATCTGGTATTAAGGTTTCAAGCATTTAAACCAAACTAATACCTCAGTTCATTTTAACCAAATGGTAGAATTTGTATAAATTTAGCTCATATATAACTTTCTTTCTTGATTCTTCTTCGTTTCGACTCTCTAAGCGTGCTTGAAACTGTATAAATTGTCATCAGCCAATTGGTACTTCGAAGACTTTATTTATGTTGTAGAAAAGCAATATTCTTCTTCTGCTAATCCATTTATCTGTTGCTGGTTCGCATTATTCTTATTCTGTTATGAATATCAAAGCACTTCAGATCTTGATTTCAAACTTTGACAGACTTGTAAATTTATAATAACGCAGGTATCACGGCCTGAGTACAATCAGATCTTTGTGAAGAAGCCTATCGATGATAACAACCCATGGCCTTACTGATTCTGCTCGGCTCTCTCAGTCGGTGCGGTTGCAATATATTGGCATCAGCCTTTATCCAACACTAGTTGAAGATTTTATATGTAAGATCTGTAAACAGCTATAATCCCACCTCCCCCCTTCTCTCTCTCTCTCTCTCTCCAATCAACTTGAACATAGTCAAGAAGGAATAATCAGTATGTGTGCTTTTGTAAAGAATTTTGATCCCTATTGTATTTTGCGGTGAAGGTTGTTTCATGATTATGAGTTTGTGCCATATATTTTACGATTTATTGCTCTATTTAAAAAATATTTCGTGTGAGAATTTATACACAAATTTATAAAGGGGGATTTACATATGTAGCACTCCAAACTTGTGTATTTCCATGTATTACACTCAAATTTTTATATATACAAAAATAGCATCTAAAACTGGTTAACAGCAACTAATATAGCACTGCGCCTCTCTTCCGCGCGTCTTATCTCTGCTCCGTCACTCCGTGCATCTCGTCTCTGCATGGATAAGCACCGGCGATGGCCACGTTTTTGAGACGGAGGTGAGAGAGAATCGGATGCGATGGGAAAGCGGCGTTCACCGTTCGGCAGCTGTCATGCCGACCAAAAAGTCTCAGAGGACGGCGCCATACCGGTCACCTACGTCATCGCCGGTGATTTCGACCTTGATGTTTCACCTACGTCCGTTGCAGTGTGGGCCAACCTGGCACATCTGCTTGATAGTTCCATCTTTAGCATTTGACTTGCATGGATCATGCTCCGCCTAATGACGAGTATTGACCTGAGATCATGAGGTCAAGCTCCCTAGTTCAGAACAAACAAAGGGATTAAAGAGGAAAGAGATGGAATGGGTATTTTCGAGAAAGAATGAGATTTAGCTGTTTGATTTCCGTCGCAAAGAAACGGCCACTGCTTCCTCTATATTTTAACATCGGCAAGGTGTGGTCTTGGCCGGGCTTGCCTGCAAGAGTTGGATTGGGGCACTGGCGGACAGGCCAAGCGGAGAAATAACGGAGAAGAAGGGAGAAGTAACGACTGTTTCTTTCGTTACTATTAATCAGCTTTAGGTGTTATTTTTGTAAATATGAAGATTTGAGTGTGATATATGTAAATACATAAATTTGAGATGTTACGTATGTAAATCTCCCATTTAAAAATTTATCTCCTCTCTCTCTTTGGAAAATATGAGGGGATGAACCCCAATTCATTCCAATAAGATAATCATACACAAAAACTAACCGTAATCAAAAGAGGATTGGAACGATCAAGAAGAACTAATATAACAGCTCTTCAAGAGAAAACCAGCAGAGATAAAAGATACACAGATATAGAAAAAGAAGGGAATTGAAGGACTCAGATCACAAAAATTATCCTAAATCAGGATCATGCCTGCTCAAAAATTAATATTCATCGGTTGCTGAAGTTGCCGTCCGTGAACCAATAATGTAACAGAATATTTTTCCAACTTGAAGTAAGAATCAGACAGAGTAAGAGGTCCAGGTTGCAAAAAAATCTTCCAGTGTGAATCTGGCAACCCAAGCTGCGAAAACAGGCACCACAATCATCATCATCCTTCCAAAAAAATGAGCATATAGGAAAAAAATCTCAGCCAATCAGAAATTACACATAGATATAGTCAACCGAAAAAATCTGGCAATCCAAAAATCGCAAAAAACAGGCACCACAATCATCTTCATCCTTCCAAAAATGAGCATATATGAGAAAAAAACATATCCAACCAAAAAAAATCAAGCTTAGATATACTCATTTTGTTTCCACTGTAGAAGGATCCGAGTAACATTTTCAGACCAATGATCCTTAAAAATCCACCTTCTTAGCTTGTGTGCAACAATATTTCTGATTTGGCACTCCATCCAAAAGGAAGATTTAGCCACCTGCTTGAAAACCGAGAATTCCTTTCCTGATAATATATAAACAAAAGCTATGATTAAATAACATAATCTAGCCAAAACTTTGTTTTCCATATTACTTGTTTCACTTAGTAGTTGTGGGAGAGAGGCATGCATAAGTAATTGATTTCCTTGAGGTAATAACTTTCTCATCAAAGTCATGGATTCATAACATTCAAAGAAAAGATGTGTGTGAGATTCCAGATTCACATTACAAAAATAGCAAATGTGGATAGGACCTAATCCCCTAGTGTGAAATATATCAGAAGTCTTTAGCCCTTTCAAAGTGTCATCCAACAAAAAATTGCATAATTAATGGCGTAACCCTTAAACCACACTTCTTTGTACCAATTCACCTTAGGGGTATCCTTGAGCAAAGCTTTAAGAATAATCTTAGAAGTAAGTTTCGAGTTTTATCCCAAAGAATCAACCTTTCAGACTGCATAAATGTAGTTTCAGAAAAAAATTCCAGCAAATTAGGATAACAGGCAAGCAGCTCAGTCGAGAGAGAAAATACCATTTAAGAAGATCGATTTTACTCTAGCATTAAGTGGTTTATCAAAAACAATAAAGGAATCATTCCCCATAATTTTGTGTAAGGATAACCCATTACACCAAGGATCAAAGTAGAGAGATAATAACGATTTATCATCAATGTTAAAAGATATCAACCGATGAAATCTAGAAGCATGAACTTTCAGATCTCTCCATAGAGGAGAAATACGATCTCCCTTTTTAAACCATAAAGAGATATATTTACTCTGACACCATTCAGCAAACTGAGAAGCATTGTTTAAGTATCTCCATAAATATTTTATTTTGCAGAGAATTAAGAATAGAAGAATAAAGCCTCCCTACCCGAGGGATAGTGTTTGCCCAAAAAATCGTATGAAGTTTACGCTCTTCACCATTATAATAAAAGAAATTAGCCATAATATAAGAAACCTTTTTTAAAATATACTTTGGTATAGAGATTGATCTAAACCAATATGACAAACATCCATTTACCGTAGCACGCAAAAGTTGGAATCTACCACCATAGGACAACATTTTACTTTTCCACCCCACCAACCAATTATATAGTTTGTCAAAAAGAGCTGAAAAATGATATGACTTTAATCTACCAGTATTAATAGGAATACCCAAATACTTAAAAGGAAAACTTCCAGCTTCAATGTTCAGAATTCTGCATAAGGGCTCCATTTGAGTGAAGTTTTTAGAGAAACAAATAGTAGACTTATCCATATTAATCTCCAGCCCAAGGTAATCAGCCATAATATTAAGAGATTATTTGAGAGAATTAATAGTTTGTCAACTAGTAGAACCAGAAATCAAAAGATCGTCAGCAAAAAGTAAATGAGAAATAGCACAGTTCCCACCCATTGCAGGAATAAAATTCCCAATAGAAACTTGTTCATCAAGTAAACAAAAGAAAGTATCCATTGCAATAGTAAACAAAAAAGGTGAAATGAGACAACCTTGTCTAAGACCATTTGATGAGCCTCCATTTAGAACCACTGAAAAAGGAATATCACAAATATAAGCTTCAATCCACTTTATAAACCGAGGAGGAAAACCTTTTTGGGCCATCCTATGAAGAAGAGCTTGCCGATTTATTATGTCAAAAGCTTTTCGAATATCAAGTTTTGCTATAAAATTAGTGCCATGACTTCTAGATAATAGATCAAAATTGATTTCATATGCTAGAGCAATGTTATCAGATATATCTCTCCCCTTAATAAAAGCAGACTAGGCCATATTAGTGATATATGAAAGGACCATTTTTAGTCTATTTGCAATTACCTTTGCCACCACTTTGTAGAAAGTATTACACAAAGATATAGGTCTGAAATTAGGTAAAACATTAGAATATTTAGTTTTTGGGATCAAAGTTATGAGAGTATATTTAAATGGAGAAGGTAGCTTTTTTTAAAGAAGTGATGTGCGACTAAAGGAACCGCTTGCGTAATATTCCAAGAATCCTTGAAGAATTTTGCATTGAACCCATCAGGACCAGGAGATTTATTATCTTCAAAACTATACAAAGCCTCAATAATTTCTTTATCACCACATTGAAATCATGCCGATGCATAGAAGTCACTCTTTCACCTGTAGGAAGATTTGAAAAAGAAATAACACTTGACCCCCTATAATTGAAAAGAGAAGAGAAATAATTGCAAATCTCATTTTCAATAGAGGCAGGCTCAGATATAGCTCCATTGTCAGTCTCAAGACTTTGAATTTTGTTAGAGTTATGCCGGTCCTTTATAGAGCAATATAAGAATTTAATATCATCATCAGAAGAGGTTAACCAATGTGCCTTAGCTCGTTGGGCAACCCAATTGTATTCATCCTTAATCAGATTAGATTATTTATTTCTAATATCCATTGATTCCTTTATTAAAGCATCATTTGAAGGGTCCAATTCAAGCCTATGGAGAATATCTTCTTGATCCAATTTTGTAGATAGAATGAGATTGAGAAGAATTTTTGTTTTTGAGTAGGACTTTAGTTACCTGGGTCTTCTTTAAAAGTACAAAAAGAGGATTACCATAGAAGAAAATTTTCCAAGCAGAACCCACCACCCCTAGGAAGTCCATATGAGAGCTCAATAGTTCCTAAAACAAAACCTTGTCGAGGCTTAAAGGTTGTTTAGAAATAAGATTAAAGGAGAGTGGTCAGAAGAAAGAGGTGGAGAGGATTTATAATAAGAGGAAGGGAAAGAGTTAATCCACATGGTATTACATAAAACTCTATCTATCTTAGTAAAGATAGGGTTATCAATTTGAAGATTAGACCAAGTATAAAACAAACCAGTGCTAGGAAGGTCCACCAACCCACAGTCCTGTATGCAATCTCTGAAATCAGTCATTTTACTAGTTGGAGTAGGATTGCCCCCTAATTTTTCTTTATAAGAGATTATACAATTGAAATCCCCATGTATTATCCAAGGGCCATTAATTGAAATAGCAATATTATGCAAAGCATCCCATGGGCCCTTCTATCAATCGATTGTTATGACCATAGACAAAAGTAATGAAAAATTCTGGTATGCCATTACTCACAATAGAACCATGAATGTATTGAGCATCCTTGAAAATTGTCTTGAAAGATAAATTTGCTGAATTTCACTTAATCCAAATTCTACCACCTGGACAATTATCAAAATTATCAGAGCAATCCTCTTGAGAAAACAGATTGAGTTTCCTAGAAAAGAAATCATTATTCAATGATGAGGGAGTTAGCTTAGTTTCGAGGAGACAAAGAAGATCAAGGTTAAATTCCTTAACAATTCTTTTGCAATCAAGAAATCTGCCTTCAGCAAGGAGTCCATGAACGTTCCAGCACCCAATCTATGGATTCATGGACATCGATAAAGTAATCTTTACTTTCCCTTTCTTTTGGACATAGCTTTGTGGCTATGCCCATTGTGACTCGATGTGACCTTGAGATGATCATTATTCTGCTCAGATTTGCTTGGAGATTTAGATAACTGTTCCGATGATTTATGAATTGAGCAAAAGCTAGAGAAGCTGCAGAGGATCGAGTAATTACCCCAGTGGAACCTGCTATAGGAAGTTCAGATTGTAGAGGCAAATTAGATTGAGGTTGCTCTTCTGTTACGACAATAGAAGAGTTATAATCAGGAATATCTTCTTGCGAAGGAGAGTGAAGCGATTGAGGTCATTAATAGTAGAAGTTTTTGAGATGTTTAGATTTGAAGGAATGGGGTAGTATGAGTTAAGGGGTTTGGAGAGGACTGAGTCACAGGAAGGCCAAAAACTTGGGTTTTTAGCAACAGAAGGTTTGAGGGGAGCTCGAGGGATACGACTTCGACTACGACCCCTTGATACAGGTCTTTTCTCAGGGTTAAGCGGACAAGCCTCATTTTCATGAGAAAAGGAGGAACATCTAGAACAAGCTTTAGGTTTCCAGTCATACAGAATCTCTTGATGAAATTCCATTTAAATTCAGGGAAACGGAATCTGGCAAGGAAGATGAGGGGTTTACCTGGACACAAACTCTAGCGAATGTGATCCTTGATTTAGACGCTGTAAGATTGTCAACAGTGAGGGAATCAGAGCTTGCAACTTTAGAGAAACCGGCTTCATTCCAACAACAGAGGGGGAGATTCGACAATTTAATCCAAATAGGAATTTCAGAGATATGCTCTTTAGACGGTCGGAAATCCCACAACCACTTTTGGAATATAAATGGCCTTCCATTGAAGAAGCACAATCCATGATCCCAAACCATTTCAAATCTTGAGCATGTAAATTTAAAGAGAAAGAAATCCTTTCGAGTGATAGTAGTTCTAGGCCCCTTTGAAAGCCCATTTCCTTTTGATTGCGGCAAGTAGTGAACCATAAAAGGGGTGTTTTCCAATCGCATGACCAACTAGAGAAAGAGACCAATCCCTCTGGCCTTCTATCAGTTCCGATTCAGAGAAGCAGATTTCATTTGACGGAGGAGGAATATATGATAAAGCCACAGACTTACTTTTCTCATTTTGGGACATTAGCAATTCTTTCCAATTGCATGAAATAGGGGCTGTTGATTTCTGTGTACCCATGGACATAGAGGTTGAGGATTGAGGATGAGCACCCAGTATAGAGTGAGAAATAGTTGAAGAAAGGGAAGGAAAATTAGCAGACAAGCCCCTAACATGATCCATGACGGATGGGGAAAAAGAGGAGGGGACCTCCGGCCCCCCGGCCAGAGGTCAAAAATAAAATAGAGAGAATCCTACGCAAAACAGCCACGCTCTATGATCAAGGGAAGAAATCGAACCTGGAGATGCCGTCTCTCTCTCTCTCTCTCTCTCTAAAGTGGAAAAAAGAAGGAATGATCGTAATGCATGTGCTTATGTGGGTTCATCTGATTGCTTGTAGGTAGGAAATGCATTTAAAAAATGATGATTTATTGTTTATTTATTTTGTATAAAAATTATTATTTTATAGGGATTTTGAAGATGCAGAATATAAAATTCACATTGATTTGTAATTATATGATAAATTAAGTAATTTAGAAAATAAATTATTTTTTATAATATGCTTTTAATTAGGGGGTGTAATCAACCTTAGTTTTTAGGATGATTAAATTCATATGTTAAGATAAAAATAAAAGATAAAAATAATTTTTAAAAAGATAAATGATTAATTTGATTATTTTATATAAATAAAATTATAAAATTTAAGGGAGTTAATTGTCCCTTGTTTTTAACTTCAGAACCATTGAACATGCATAGTTTGATATAGATAAAAGAAATCAGCCCATATGAAAGTTTAAAATTCGTTGAGTAATTTTAGTTTAAAGTTGATTTTGTCATCTGTAAATCAAAAACGTTTTTTAAAAATTTGTTATTTTATTCAACTCTATTTTTAGTGTGATATTTAAAAAAAAAAAAGTTTTGAGGAGGTTAATGGCGCTTGAAATTAATGTTGGTGTTTGATTACATTCTATTAAATAATAAATTTATTATTTTTGAAAATGATTTTTAACTTCAACCAACTGATTTGAGAATAGAGAAAGAAGAAAACTCCAAGATTTCTATTGGATGCCTTTTTCAATTCCTCCCTTAAAAGATAATAACCCTTAAATAGGACCCAAGTAGGCAAATAAAGGCTTACATGAAAACAAATCAAAAGCAAATTAAATAAAAATATTTGATATATCACATTAAAAAATTATAAAATCAAACACTAATCTTGAAATAATATGTTCATTTAATTTTATAAATTAAAATACAAATAATTTTAATTTTAATTTAACAAATTTATAGCAAATTGAACTTCTTGATAAGATGAGTTCACTTGCATTATGAATGAGTCAATCCGAGTCTAAAAGAGCTCAAATCAAGGGAGTATAGTTGTAAACTTCGAACATTAATTGAATGGTCAAATAATATCTAAATATGATATGATTATTGTCAAATTGATGGTTCAACGAGAGAAATCTAACGAGCCCAAGAACACTCAAATTAGAGGTTGTTAAGACATTTAAACTCTTAAGAAATTATCTTTCAACAAGGGGATCAATATGAATTGTCGGATATTGTACTTTAAGATTTTGGCTAAAGTTCTCAAAATGCCCTTCTCAAAACTCTTTAATTAGAACTTCATTCTCACCAAAGGAGAAGGAGGAGGAAGCTTAGAAGAAAGGTGAAGAGCTAAGCTTGAAGTCATCCACCACCAACAATTATCTTCGACCACCATTGGTGGTCGTTATAGCCTAACCACCAAGATATTATGCTCTTATTTTAAGGTTGTTGTTGCTTGATTTTTATGCATAATTTTATAATCTCATCTTCTCTATTCTTGGAGAAAATTGAAATTTTATAAATAGATAATAGACAAAACTGGGCAAAGCCCTATGATTTTTTCCCCTTTTTTGAATTTCTCTACATAAAAATCTTGATGTTCTTATTCTCTCTCTATTTATCTATGTGTATACTAAATCAAACAAGCTAAATTAAAGTTTACACCCAACACACAATACTAATAGGATTAGTTCAATCAAAAATAAATCTAAATACAAATTCATTTAAAATGTCAAATAATTCAATATGACATTTAGAGCTAAAAATATTAAAGAAAATTGAATCTCATAAGTGATATGACACTTAAAATACTACTTGTCGAAGCACGAATCTTGATGCTAAAACAAGTCGATCAAAAACTAGAGATAAAGAACTTAAAATATCTTTGAAAACTCTAGGATGTCAGTTAAATCCTTAAATAGCTCTCAAACATAGAGTGTTTATAGTCAAATCGATCGTCTCGACGAGCCGGATCTAACGAGCCCAAGATCTCATAATTCTGACTTCATTTGAGCATTCAAATACACAAAATACATCATATTATCAAGGGAATCATCATGAGCCATCTCGATGGAGGAGTGGATTTTGCATGTATTTAGAGACCTCACTACTTCAATCATAAATACTCTCATTCCTCATGGGGAGGCCAAGAGAGGGAGAGAGCTTAAAATCCTCCGCATAATCGTTGCCACCACCTGGCCGACCACCCCATTGTTATTTAACCATCTGCCAGCCACGCCATCATTGATGCTCCCAATCTTCGTTTGCTCCATCATGACAACCTTCATCGTCGCGTTGCTATTGCTCACCATCATTTACTACCACTAAGAATCATATAACCTGAACGCGACTATATGACTGTTGTCTATTTTGGGATTCATCGTCTTCTCATATACACATGTAATCCATCTAAAAACATTACAAAACAAATATATAGTTGAAGTTTTCTGTATGATTTTTCTCTTTTCGAGATTTTCACGTAAAATTCAAGTTTTCTTTGTTTCACTCTTAAATATCGTCTTTGGATTTCACACAATAAAGATAAACTTTCACTCTACCGCAACTGATTTTCTAGCACGCAATAATAAGTTAGATTGCTCATGATATATCTTGAGTTATTTTGATTAAAACTAAAAAGATAATCAACATTTGCAATCTTTTCATTCTTGTCTTTTTTTTATTAGATATAATAATAATAATAATAATAATAATAAATAAAAACATATTTATTTAATTCCAACTTTGAGTGGAAAGTCAGCATAAATTTAACAGAGCAAAATAATTCAATTTCAATTTTTATCTCTTTATCGCCATTTTAATTAGGTAATAGTATAGGGCCAAAAATTACTTGCCAAAATAAGTTATTCATTAGCTATCATTAATTGATTAAGAAGCACTTTAAATAGATGATGCCTGTGATTATAAAATGCCTCTTCATTAGTTGCTCTTGAATGCAAATTATGATAATGATGATAGCTTGGAATAGTTCTCAGGATGTAGCATTAGAGCGAATTTTAGGGTTATGGGTTAAAAATAGAAATTTTAAGAATGTTAGGACTAGAGAGCCTTAACGGATTATTTCTATGGAGAGGGGGTGTTTGGCAATTTTTAAAGTTGGGAAGTTCTGATTAGATTGTATTTATAAAGTAATTTGCACTACAGGAGTATGGGTTTTCTATGATCAGGATTTCCGTAATAAATATTATCACTTAAAAGGAATATTTAAGCCTCATCACAAAAATGATGATTATTAATCAATAAGTCAACAAATATTGTGACAAATGTACACTGCAACCACTTTTTAGTTGTGAACCTTTGATTGCAAAGATCTCTATTAATATGTTAAGAGTGTATTTGGAGCAGCTTTCTGGTTATTTTATTTTTCAAAAATCAATCACAGTTGAGTTTATTATAAGCTTTCTATCTAATTTTCAGAAAATTTTATAGTAAAAAAATTATTTTTGAGAACCACCATTATTAAAAGTGCGATAGTGTTAGAAAGTTAGTATCTGATTTTTTTTATAAAAGAATATATTTATAACACTCAAAATAGCTTTTTAAAAAATTATTGTTTCCTCAACATCTTTACAATGATCTTTACAAAAGCCTATATTTGTCCCAAAAAGACTTATCATATAAATTTTGTCATTACATATGCAAAATATTTAAAATAACCAATGTTTAGAAGGCCTCATATAAAATAAGGTGTATTTCATTTAAAATTAAATATTTATTTATCTAATACTTTCTTAAGGCCTCATATAACATCTAAAATTAAATATTTATTTATTTAACATTTTCTTAAGGTATATTTCACTTTTAAAAAGTGAGTGATGATAATATTTTTTTGAAATTTAAGTGTTAAATATATAAATATATAAAAATTTTATGATATGTATATAAATCTCCCATCATTAAAATATAATAAATTTATACTTATATAAATTGCGAACAATGATCCAAACATCACATTCCAAAATGAACATTAGAAGTCACTTATATTCAACACCAAAGCAATAGAAATTCATAACACACTTCATCCAAACTCCAAAGTAAATCAAAATCTACTTGATATAGTATGGGAGGTTAACAATATAAAGGAGAAAGTAGGCCCAAAGTACACCGGAGATGCCTCCAAAGAAGAAACCGCCTGAAAATTGCGCCCAACCCTCCGCAGTCTGCAGCTTATCAGCCACTTTTTTCCGACCAGTGAGCGTCAAAGCCGGAGCTGTAGATGGACTACCTTCATCGAAGGAGGCTATACCGTACATGCTTAGGCAGACTGTTAAGATGATGACGAGGCTGCGGCAGAGTGAGCCGGCGGTGCCCGCGTACTCAGTGTTGCGGAGAGGGCCGGTTTTACGAAGGGGCCAACGAGGGAGGAACCCATGAGCAAGGCCCACTTCAATCCCACGGACTAGTGGGCTTACTGCTGTCTGATAGGCCGGTAGGTTGAGAGGTACCATGAGATAAGGTAATGGATGTGATAGGGGTTTCCAAGCTACCGATGAATGGGTCGCCGTTTAACGGTTGGATCACTGGTATGTGGGCCAAGAACCAATCAAACAAAAATGAAAAAAAAAAAAAATTAAATGTGTTTTGAGGGAAATAATTTTAAGTTTTGTTGTGTCATTTGAATCATTTTTAAATGAAAATACAAAGATAAATTATTATACATTAATATATAGTAATTGGGATGATACAGATTTCGCAGGTAATAATTTTTTAAATAAAAATGAGCAAAAATATCTTAGAGAGTGTCTTTATTCTTTTTCCTTCTATTTTCTCTTTCTATCATTTTATTTTTTTCTTATGTGCAACATTTACTATATTTCACAAACAATGATAATTAATTACATTTTTTTAGTTATTTGAATCAATTTAATGATAAATTTACACATAAAATACATACAAGATTGAACTCGTGACGTTTTGATTGAAGCAAAGTTATTAATCACTAGACTAAGGATGTATTTGAGACAATTTTTTGATTACTTTATTTTTTAGCAAAATAGTTCTGTTTGGCTACTAATTTTTTTACTATTTTTCAAAAAGTTTTGTGGTGAAAAAATTATTTTGAGAACTAAAGCTGTTAGAGTGTTGTGGTTGTCAGAAAGCTGTCTTTTGAATTTTTTTTTAAAAAAAATATTTATAATATACATAACAACTTTTTCAAAAAATTATTTTCTCAATAATAGCTTTACAATAAAATTTTTAAAAAACTACAGTTGCTCTCATACCCTAAATTGCCTTATTCTTTAGTATTGATTTTAAAGTTTTAGAAATCTTGCTGGTACCATCAAGATTACTTACAAAAGACACTATCATTTTTAAAAATTGTTATATAATTCTATTTAATATTATATTAAATTTATGATAAATAATTTAAAATATTTTAAGTTTAAAAAGAAAATTAGGATTAGTGATCCAAATTTGAAAATAGGATAAATTCTTATTCTTATCTGTAAAATTTTTAAACTATTAAAAAAAAACAAGCCAAATTATTAGTAGGTGTAATACACTCTACCTTATTTCGCAAGTAAATCAAATGTTCAGTAAATCAAACAGTTTCTTAAGCAGAAAATGCGATCTAATTAGTAACTAATAACAATTACAGGTTACTAATTCTACTAGGCTTCTAATTAAAACCAAATTAATTAGCATCTAACCTTCTCAGCCTGAATGGCCCGAACGGTGAGGAAGGGCCTTCTCCTGGAGCAGAAGTCCCTCAGCGGACTTCCTGAAATGCCCCTGGGCCGAAGCGTGCCGGCCCGAGCACCATGGCCATGAAGAAGAGACCTCTTGAACTGGCTGGCCATCGGCGGTGCGGCAGCTGTAGCCATTTCCTTTCTCCCTAAACCTTTTTTCTACCCAAAATACCCCTGCCGTTCTCTCTCTCTCTCTCTCTCTCTCTGTGTGTGTGTGTGTGTGTGTGTGCTTATTACAGTCTACAAAGAAGGAGAAGGAATTTTAAGATGGCATAATTAAAATTTTTTTTATTGGAGGAGAAAATGAGAATGGGATGAGGTGGTGATAATCCTTCGCTTGTGATTGGAAGATGGATATAAGCCAACCAATTCTTATCCACTCTTCTCATGATCTGCTGCCACATGGACGAAATTTTTTCTTTTTTAGTTTTTTTAATAATTTTTCCAATTATTTATCAAGGAAGATTTAATCTTTTGCGAGATTGAAATAGAACCAAATTTATATGTTTTTTTAATATTGATAAGAATGTATATTTAAATATTAAAAAAAAAACTACAGGACAAGCATAAACACTAGCTCAAGAAAATTAAATATAAAAGATTTAAATGAATTATGATGGCTCATTTATGTTGAAATAATTAAAATCGAGATATCGGAGGAAAAGATATTCAAATTCAGTAACTCAATCTGAATTAAATCACAAGTTGAATAAAATATGTAATAAATATTATAATTATTTTAATTTAATTTAAATGATAATAAAAATATTTTAATCTGTTCAATATTCAATATTATAATTTAAAATAATTTATTTTATATATTTTGAATATAATTTTAAATTAAAATTTTCAGATATCACAAGGAAAAATTACATTATCATATATTTGAGATTCAAATTCAAATTTTGATAATTTTGAAATCGTTATTAATTAAATTAATTAGCAGCACTCATAAAATGATTGAATATATTTATTTAATATATCATTTTATTGAAAAAAAATTATCATAATTTACAATTTATTAAATTATTACAATTTCTAATACTTTTAGGAAACTATTATTTGCAACAGTACTATTTGGATGGACATGATTGAAATTTTAAAATAAAATTTTAAACCATTTTAAAATTTAGTTTTTAAATGAATTAAAAAGATTTTAAGTGTAGTGTAAATCACTATACTTTAAACGCATCTTTATTAAAATATTGCTAATTAAAGATTAATAATTTTATTAATATTAATATTATTTTGAAAATATGATAAAACAACATAACAATAAAAAGGAAATCAAAATTATTTTTTTCTTTTTTATGAGACAATATAAAGTAATTTAAAATATAAAATATAAATTTCACTTGAGAGCAAATTTAGTAGAATTTGATCATGTGAGTACATTTACGTCTCTCTCAAATCTTATATAGGTATTGATACATCCTCAGAAAATTAATCTGATCAAGTACGAATCTCAAGGCATTTTCAGAAATATTTCGATCTAATCAGATTTACTTACAGTCAAGCGTCACCGATGAGGGCGAACATAACATCAGCATAGTCATCCAGAGCTCGAATCATTCGGATCGTTATCAGCATGAAAATAGATCACGATCAAATGGTCACCAAAATTGACATATTTATAGTGATCGGCGGCTCGTCAAGGCGAATCCAACGAATCCAAGATCACCCAATTAGACATCATTAAGGCACCGGATCATCAAAATACACATCGATCGGGGATCGCCTTGGGCCGTCAGATGGGAGTGGTTGGAGTTTTCCCAATTCTACAAGGCCCTCCAAAATCTATAAATAGAGCTTCATTCTCACCTTAGGGGCCATCGATTTGAAGAGACGAGAGCAGGTCGACCGATCTTGACGATCTATCACCATCTGTGCAGGTGGTGCACGAAGATCGAGTTCATCAGGAGATCGCCAGAGGACTAGAAAAGACCGTTTGCTCCTTTCTCCACGAAGATCAAGAGGTTGCTCCCGAAGATCGGTTCTGCTTTTGGGAAACTTCTCCTTGGGTTGGAGTTGGCCGATATTGTATTTTACACTCGGAATATTGTTTATCAGAAACACCTTCTTCTCAGAACTAACGAGAAGCGGACCGTATCTTTTGAATACATGGTGAAAGTTCTGGGCGGGCAAGGCCCCATGGTTTTCCCAACGGGTTTTCCATTATAACCCTGTTCATATCCCTGCTTGTGTGTTGGATAATTTTTGGGCTACGGCGAAGATCTCGCATCTCTGGAATAAAATTCTCAAGCGCATGATTAGCGCCGTCTGGGAAAAGCAGTTCCCCATTGCTATATCTCCAATATGGTTGGTAAGCGGGGTTTGCTCAACGCTCCTCATTCTGGGATCAAGGGCCTTGAGTCTCCAACACTTCTCTACATAGACTTACGTCCCGGGTGAGGTCCGTGGGCCCCTCTTTGGAAGATCGCGTTCAAGGATGGAGGATTCCCGAGCGAAATTTTCGACTCTGCGAGAGGCCGGCAAAGCGTTAACACGCTGGAAGAGCCACGGTTCCCGCGCCTCGGCATAATCTAGATTTTTTTCACGAGAATGATTGCAGGAATCGGATCAACAAGTAGAGAACCGGCACCACATCGGATCGAACTTACGGATCGCCGGTTCTACTCACCCACACGAATGGCTCGACCTGTATCGGTGAAACTCCACGTCACCTTATGCGATGAACTACGACGGCAGTGCGGGGAAGAGTTCCCGTGAACAATCATGATCCATTCTCCGCCGCCTCTTCCAAAACTTGTCCCCTTCGGCGAGATCATCTCGCATACCTTCGGCGAGATTCAAGCTTCCGGCATGGACCACTACGATGGCTAGCCGATACGAGCATATCGATCACTTTGAGCGATCATGCACATTCGGTGCAAATGACTCTGTGTGTCGTATTCCGCGACTCTCAAAGGGCTGCGGTTTATTAAACTTCTTAAGGGTCCGTCAGATCATTTGGAGAGCTTCGATTTTTTGTAGAGCGGTTCACGAACAAGAGAATCATCGAGGATTCATCACATCTCTCAGGAATCCGAGCGATGGAGAGTCCCTCAAGAATACTTCCAAAGGTTCTCCTCACGGCCCGACGGGAGTAGATCCGAACTTTTGAGGCGTGCTTCGGAGGACTCGGCCGGGATACTTATTCATCATTAATGCGGGAGCAGTTCATTCCTATCTTGACTGGTCCATAGAATAGAGGCACAAATCTCCACGAGCTATCGGTGCTCATCGCAATAGTTTGAAGTTTGAACCAAGCGCGGAAGAAAGAAAAGAGGTGATGTTCAAACATCTCAAAAAAAAGAGAAGCGACAACCTCCCCAAAACCTCCTCGTGAGACCTCGGATGAATCAGAGAGGAAATATCGACTCTCAACCGTCATGCCGAACATCTTTCTTTAGGATAGCGTCAAGTGGCAAAAAGCACGAAATTGGAAATCAAGAGAATTACGCCACTTTCCGTAGGGGCACACCGAAGAGTGCCACCAAGGAAGAAATCGAAAGACCCATTCAATAAGGATATCCATGTCAATTGAAAAGAATCAATCGACTCATCTGAACATACCCCCGGGGGCAACTCTTAATCTCAAAAGATAAGCAAGTCGGCAACACCAGCGAAAGGAAAAGATCGATGGTCAACTCGGCTGGCTCATACAAATATTGACCTCTTCCATGCGGGTTAGCGTCATTAAGTAAACACTCGACAAACAACCGGGATAGGTCAAAGCGTCCTTGGTGGACTTCGCGACCTCTTCCATGCGGGTTAGCGTCATCGGTAAACACTTTCGACAAACAACCCGGGATAGGTCAAAGCGTCCTTGGTGGACTTCGCGATCTCTTCCATGCGGGTTAACGTCATCGTAAACACTCGACAAACAACCCGGGATAGGTCAAAGCGTCCTTGGTGGACTTCGCGACCTCTTCCATGCGGGTTAACATCGTGAGTAAACACTCGACAAACAACCGGATAGGTCAAAAGCGTCCTTGGTGGACTTCGCGACCTCTTCCATGCGGGTTAACATCATCGGTAAACACTTTCGACAAACAACCGGGATAGGTCAAAGCGTCCTTGGTGGACTTCCGCGACCTCTTCCATGCGGGTTAACGTCGCCAGTAAACACTCGACAAACAACCCGGGATAGGTCAAAGCGTCCTTGGTGGACTTCCGCGACCTCCATGCGGGTTAACTCCATCGAGCAAAAGCTTCGACAAACAACTGGGAAAGGTCAAAAGTCCTTGGTGGACTTCAGCGGCCTCTTCAGGTTAAGCGTCGACGAATAATATTCCGACCAATAACCTAGGAAAAGTCAAAACTTTGTACCCACTCCACACAGGTTAATGTCATCGGATAACACTCTGACAAACAACCTTGGATGGGTCAAAAATCCTCAGTGGATTCAATTATATCTCTAACATGCAAGTTAACGACATCAATTTCAACTGTTGAACCATCCATTGAAGTTTCAAGAAATCTTATTTCAAGAAGGAGAGGGACTAGACATCTCCGTGCCGCCACCATGACCGACCATCTTCGCGGTCACCACTCCACGGTCACCACCATCTTCGCCGCCATCCCCATCTGCGCCGCCAGCTGACTACTGCCGCCGTTGTTATTGCCGACCATCCGCCGGCCGCCAACCACCATTTCCCTCCGCCGAGCGACCTGCTTTTCATCGCTGCCATCCTCCGGCCATCACGTGCCGCCGGCTTCCGGTCACCGACGGGCCGCACGGCCGACTTTGGTGGACTTCCATGACCTCTTCCATAGTTAACGCCATCGTTAACGCTATCGTAACACTCGACAAACAACCTCGGATGGGTCAAAGATCTCGCCGATTCAATTCAACCTCTTCCATTGCGTTAACGCGGGTAATACCTTGACAAACAACCTCGGATAGGTCAAAAATCCTCAACGGATTCAATTGACCTCTTATATAGCGCGCCATCGAGTAACACTCGACACCTCGACAGGTCAAAATCTCACATTCAATTGACCTCTATACAAGTAACGCCATCAAGTTACACTCGACAAACAACCTCGGATAGGTCAAAATCCTCAACGGATTCAATTCGACCTCTATAGTGTTAACGCCATCGGTAACACTCGACAAACAACCGATAGGTCAAAATCCTCAAGATTCACCTACCTCTATACGTTAACGCCATCGGGTAAAACTTCGACAAACAACCTCGGATGGGTCAAAATCCTCATGATTCAATCAATCCTTCCACAGGTTAACATCATCGAGTCACACTCTGACAAACAACCTTGGATAGGTCAAAACTTTGTACCTACTCCACACAGGTTAACGTCATCGAGCAAACACTCTGATAAACAACCTTGGATGGGCCAAAATCCTCAGCGGATTCAATTCAACCTCTTCCACACAGGTTAACGTCATCGAGTCACACTCTGACAAACAACCTTGGATAGGTCAAAACTTTGTACCTACTCCACACAGGTTAGCATCATCGAGCAAACACTCTGATAAACAACCTTGGATGGGCCAAAATCCTCAGCGGATTCAATTCAACCTCTTCCATACAGGTTAACGTCATCGGGTAACACCCTGACAAACAACCTCGGATAGGTCAAAATCCTTAGCGGATTCAATTCAACCTCTTCCATACGTTAACGCCATCGGGTAATACAAACAACCTCGGATGGGTCAAAAATCTTCAGCGGATTCAATTCAACCTCTTCCACACAGGTTAACGTCATCAAGTCACACTCTGATAAACAACCTCGGATAGGTCAAAGATCTCCGTGCCGTTTACCGACGACTACTGCCGCAGCTGCCGCCGCTGACCATCGCCGGCCGCCAACCATTAGAAGCCGACACCGCCGCTGACTACTGCATCGCCATCGCCAACCATCGCCGATAATCTGGCTGGTCACTACCATCGCCGCGGCCATCCGCTGACATCGATTTCGCCGCATCGTTGACCAGCGCGGTTGACCACCGCTGGCCGCTAACCATCGTTGCCGGTCACCGCTGGCTGATTCATTGCGCCCATCGCATCAATGACCATCGCCGGTTATCTCGCTGATTACCGATTTCGGCCTATTGCCGACCACCGGGCCGCTAACCATCGCCGCGCCGGTACGGCTGACTATGCTTGCCATCGCCATCAATTATGCGGTTATCCGCTGATTACTAATCGGTCATTACCGACGCCATTGCTGGCGACCACCTCGTTGCCGAACCATCAGTGGGTCCGCTGCTGACTACTGCTGCCGGTACTACCGCTGACCTTCGGTTACCACCGACCTTCGCCGTCACTTCATAAATAACCATTGCCGGCGGCCTCTGGCCGGTCATCCTCGCTAATTCACTGACGCAGCTCGATTTTGCCGCCGCATTGGCCACCCCATGTGCCGACTACCATCGTCGGTCTATACCCCCGACCATCACCGGCAACTCGTACGATCGAGATGAAAATTATTCCACGAAGAGTGCCCAAACTCACTGGGGAGGGCTACACTCATTGGTGGAGATGAGGTGGTAGAAGTTGATCCAAGAAGAGTGCCCAAATTCCCACCAGGGGGAGGGCTATGCACTCTAAGAGGAGAAGAGGAGATGAGAAAAGTGTGCCTTTCTCTCTTACCTTAGGGGGGTTTTTATAGACCCTTTCTAGGGGCAAAAGGGTAACAAACCGCCTAAAAGCTGAAACCGCCTAAACCAAAATCATTTTTTAGTCTGTAGCATGGCCCGCTTCATGCCGCGGTGGCCAAGCATATATGCATGCAAGGCCGGCACTTGGTCAGAAGCCGCCAGGTCGCACTGGCTGGTCATGGCGCCGGTCCTGGCTGCCGCGGCCGAACTGCTGCCATGGGTTGAATCGCGAACCGCCGGGCCATACAAGACGCTCGACGGTTGCAGCCGCACGGTCGCAATCGCCCGCCCGGCCTTCGCTTGCGCTGACCAGATTCGCCGCAACGCTGATCATACGCTCGACCAAACGGCCGATCCGCGATCGACCCGACGGCCATAATCCTGGCGACAGCTATCCAGATCGCTGATCCGCGCCAGTCTGCTCCGCCGCATCGGCGACCCGCCGGGCCAATCGCGCGCCATTAGCCATACAGGTTCACAGCGCCATGGCCTGGCCCATAGGCTGGCGCCCGCTAGACGCCACAGCCATGCGGCGCTCATGGCTCTGCTCGACCGGATGGATCAGAATCAAATCGCACTCGCGATACCTTCACGATTTATGCTCGAATGCCTTCCGTAGTCATAATCTTGTGCTATGAAGATGTTCTCAAAATGCTCTTTGATGGACTCTCAAATTTCATTGAAGAATTTGCTATTTTCAGTATTTGACATATATTTTGGATCGAGCGCCACCCAAAATAATCGATACATCCTCGAAAATTAATGATCACGCGAATCTCAAGGCATTTTGAAATATTTCGATCTAATCACCGATTTCAAACTTACTGATCAAGCCTCGGCGCGAGACGAACATAGAACATCAAGCATACGATCCGAAGCTCGAATCGACTCGATCAAGCTATCATGAAAATAGATCCCGATCCAAATGGTCACCAAACGACATATTTATAGTCGATCGGCTCGTCAAGACGAATCCAACGAATCCAAGATCACCCAATTCACATCATTAAGGCACGGATCATCAAAATACGCCGTCGACGAGGATCGCGTCCGTCCATGGGAGTGGTTGGAGTTTTCCACCAGGCCGCCACTCCCAAAATCTATAAATAGAGCTTCATTCTCACCTTGGGGACCAAATCGATTTGAAGACCGAGAGCTAAAACCACCACTCGACGCCGACGATCTATCACCACTAGCCACCACCAGAAGTGCTCGAAGATCGAGCTTGGGAGATCGCCCAGGACTAGAAAAGACTGCCACTCCTTTCTCAAGATCAAGAGGTTGCTCCCGGAAGATCGTCGCCGCTTTTGGGAAACTTCTCCCTTGGGTTGGAGTCAATCAGATTGTATTTTTTCTACACTCTAATATTGTTTCCTCAGAACACCTTCTTCTCCAACTAACGAGAAGCGATCTTTTGAATACATAGTGAAAGTTCTGACGGGCAAGGCCGTGGTTTTCCCTTAACGGGTTTTCCACGATAACCCGTGTTCATATCCCCCGCTGTTGGATAATTTTTGACATTAAGATCTCGCATCTACCTAATAAAATTCTCTAAAGACAAATATAAAATTACTAAAGAAGAAACTACTATCTATATAACGAGAATTATAAA
This sequence comes from Cymbidium sinense, assembly GCA_021442155.1. NCBI lineage: Eukaryota > Viridiplantae > Streptophyta > Magnoliopsida > Asparagales > Orchidaceae > Cymbidium > Cymbidium sinense. Next base: position 99,578,163 of record CM038226.1, on the reverse strand, counting down.
TTTTTTATAATTTTTTTTAAAATTATATCATAATTTTTTAACAATCATCACATTTTATCAGATAAAATTAAAAAATATAACTTTTTCATCGAAGATTCTTCAAAACTAGGGGTGTAAACGAGCCGAGCTTGAGAGAGCTGAGACTCTCTCTGGTTTTATTTCAGAAAATTAGCTCGTTAACTCACTATTCAATTCGAAAATAAATTTGTGTTTGTTAAGAGCTCATGTTCTTCGAACATATATGTGTTTGTTAAGAGCTTGTTGCTCGAAAATATATTACGAGTGTTCTTCGAATAAATCGTTTATATATTTTAAAATAATATATTTTAATAATTTTAAATTAAATATTAAAAAAATTATAAACAAAATTTTATTTCATAAGCTCTAAAGTCTAAACTAATAAAAAATAAAATCACAAATTCATAGAATCACAACTAATAATAATAATAATAAATTTAGATTAATTTTTTTAATGCTTTAATCAATTTCATGATTTCATCAATCAAATAATAATTTTCATATAATTACAAACCAAATACTAAAATTTGAATTCTCAATACTTTAAACATTTACATAATAAAAAATAAAAAAAATATTAAATACAATAATTTGCAAACATTTACTCTATACACTTATGCTTCTACAAATATTACAAGATATAATTTTTAAACAATTTGATAAATGATAATTACAATACATTTTACACATACACAATTAAAAATGAACATTTCATATGTTTGAAGTTTATAATTAGGATTGTCTTCAATCTTTAGAATCTTCAATTCATAATGACACTTCATTCACGCAATATTCAATCCTACAAAACTTTAGATATCTTTATCGTGCAATCTGTATAATATATTAGTAACTAACAAAAAAATGATATATTAAAATTAATCAAGTGGGCTCAGCTGCCTAAGCAGATTAAATCAAACAATCATTGATGCCATCATAACTTTTTTGCTACTTATATTAAATACTTAAAAAAAGAAAAATCAAAAAAGTGGAGTTTCAAGCAAGCAGACGTAACGCGAACCAATCGGCGGAAGAACTAAAAAAGCGAATCGCAAAGACAAATGAAGAACAATTAAGCAACAAACCAAATCAAAATAGACAAGCAACCGGTCAAGCAAATAAAACCAATCGGCAACACAAGCAAAATAAACCGAAAGAAGAGAACCGAATTAAACAACCAACCAGAAGAAGCAGTAGAATCAAATTAGACAGCGAACCAGAAAAACAAAAAATAAGAAAAACTCTTAATCACAGCCGAATAACAAAAACCAAGTATATTATCTCTTATATAAGTAGCTGAATAACAAAACTAAGTTGCATCTCTTGTAGAAATGTTATTACCATCATAGCCCATTAATTCACAACATTTAGCATAACACCAGTGCAATATTTATAACCTTAAAAACTGTTGAATAGATAACATGAAAGGGCAAAAATGCATAATCGAATTAGACAGCCAACCGAAAGAGCAGAAACATGAAAGGCTCAAAATCTTAAGATTAACCCAACTGTTAAAAGAATAATCATTTATTGCCTATCACAACAATGCAGAAGTAACATGTAAAACTGAATTAGACAGCCAACCAGAAGAGCAAAAAACAAAGAAGGTCTTAATCAGAAACAAACCTTAAGAATGTCTTAATCTGAACTGTTATATAAGCGATTGAAAAACAAACCTAAGTTGCATCTCTTGTAGTAAATGTTATTACCATCATAGCCCATCAATTCACAATATTTAGCATAACACTAAGTGCAATATCTCAGCCTTAAAAAGCTTCAATAGATAAGTATCGAAGCTATTAATTATACAAAAGATTTAAATAAAGATGTTATATAAGTACTATCTGTAACACAAGATTTAAATATTAGTGTTAGGTGGCTAAGATGATTATGAAATTTAAAGCACAAGATTTAAAAAAGTTTTGATAAATCGTAAATTAGAATATTAAACCAAAATCATCCAATGTTCAATTGTTCATATGACTCTGAAGATGTGACCAACTAATCCTTCATTTTGAGCTTTCAAAATATTAAAAAGGCACTACTAAGTTTTCTTCTTCCATCAACTCTTGCTGAAATAAATAAATGATTAATTAGCAAAATAAATAAGGTGAGTCGGTGACTAATATGAATATTAAACCTTCAATTTTAGAGAACACGTAATATAAAACTTGAATTTATGTTTTACCAGTGGATTCTTAATATAGTTTTGATAACCTCTAATCCAACTAAATGTACAAACAAGTGCATTAACCGTCTTTGAGGATAAAGAGCTCCTATAATCATCAAAAACTCTCCCACCGACACTAAATGCTGATTCAGATGCAACTGTTATTATGAGAATTATCAAAATATCCTTAGCCATCTTGGATAGGCATGAATACTTCAGAGTATTCATCTTCCACCAATCAAGCACTTCAAATTGATCATTCATGCACATGTACAACCCTTCTTCTAGATAGATTTGCAAGTCAGATTTTGAGGGTTGAATAGAACCGGAAGCTACAATAAAATCAGCAAACCCAAGCATGCAATTAAAACCTAATGCATCATTTGGTGTATGTGAAGAGCATGAAGCACTTGATGAACTACTAGGAATATCAACTGTATATTGATTATATATTTCCCATGTAACACCCTCAACAATCTTAATCTTAGATTCTAATTCGAGGAGTATTTTGGAAAAGTGAAGTTGATAAACTTCATCTTCAAACGGATCTTGCATAATGCAATGTAATGACATAGTAAATTGCATTCATCCACTTATCAAATTTGGCTTTCATGACATTTGTCATTTGATTTATGTATGCATCAGAGGAGTTACATTTATCCAATAGCAACTTCTTCACATGTATGTTGGAAGAAAAATATTTATGGTGGATAAGAAGAACCGTAAATTATTTTAGTTACATTATGAAAAACAACAAGAAATTCTCTAATGTGCTCATACTTAATCCATTCGGAATCTTGAGGCAACCACCTATAATTATTATCTCTAGCAGCATATTGCATAAAAAAATTACGATAAAGAAAAACAGATTCAAGCATCAAGTAAGTGGAGTTCCAACGTGTTGGAACATCAATAGATAGACCTTTTGAGGTGGAAATTTCTAATTGCTTGGTCACTTATACAAATTTATGTAATCTTGTTGGAGACCTTTTGATATACTTTACTGACTCCTTGATTTTATGAATTATATCATGAACCTCCTTCAATCCATCTTGAACCATGATATTCAAGATGTGAGCACAGCATCTAATATGAAAAAAATGACCCAAAAAATGTAACTTGCCTCTAGATTGAAAATTAACTTTAAGAGTATTAACAGCAACGTCATTATTGCTAGCATTGTCCAATGTGATAGTAGACACTTTATCCTACAGATTTCAATCTAACAAGCAATCACATATAGCATCACAAATAAAAGTACCAGTATCTGGTGGCTCAAGCTCAATAAAACTAATGATTCGCTTATGCAGCTTCTAGATTCATCAATGTAATGAATTGTCAAGCACATGTATCCAATTGTTTGATTGGAAGTCCAACAATCAGAAGTTAGAGAGACTCTATTTATGTCCTTAAAATATATTCTCAACTTATCTTTCTCAGTTTCATAAACTTTCATGCAGTCACTCTTTATGGTGTTTCTAGAGACCCTCTCATAATTTGGTTTCAAGACCTTCAACAAAATGTTGAATCACATATGCTCAACAATCATAAAGGGGTACTCATGCACAATGATTATTTTTGCAATAATTTCTTTCTGATTTGAAGATTATCATAATTTTTTGGATCATAAAATATAGGTAAGTCAATCTCTATAGTGGCATCAGAAGACAAGAAATTTAACAGTTTTTGTCTTTTATCAAGAAAATCAATAACTTCTTTATTCCTTCTTTTAATTTTCTCACATTCTTTGACATGCCTCAACAGTTGTGAAGTAGTGCATGTTTTAGATTTATAAAATTTTTGTGACAGACATTATAAAGAAGGTGTGGAAACTCCTTTGAATATTGATGTACTTTCAATGAAATATTCCCAAACTGTAGATGTTTTCTTCCTACCCTTCTTCTATGGGAATTTTATGTTTGCACTCAAAACTAAAAGTGCTTCCAGTTGGTTCTACTGAAACATTCAGATTTTCACTACTATTTTCAACTTCTGCAAGTATATCATTAGCAGATGATGCACTTTGAGAAAGGTTCAAGGTTGACATGATAACAAACTAAATAAAAGGATAAAAATATGAATCAAAATCAACTAAAATAATATAATTTCAGCAGAGGTGTTCAACAAATCATAGATATTACATTTCCTATAGATGAATTGATGAAATGCATAGTTGTGGATGGTTACTATAGTAAAATAGTAAAATAGTAAATATTAAAATAGTAACATGATATCTTAGAAAAATACCCAAACAAAAAGGCAAAAAATGACAATTAAATTTAGCATATCTAAAATATTAGAGGCCCATTTTGTTAAGGTTGAATAAAACCCTTCAATTCAAAGGGTAGCATAACAAAATTCAGTCTAAGTTATATAGTTAGTACGATAACTTGCAAGCTAATATGCGTAGGTATTGCTATATAGATACTTGTGCATATGTGATATAATAATTCAAAGATTGTAATAATTTTTTTGTTCCTTATTAAGCAAAATAGTTTAGCAATAACAACATTAGAATTATATAAGTAAAATGAATAAGAAGAATAGTACCACATTAGTCTATACTTTCTAAATGTTTAAAGTGATGCAAAGATTTAATGCATAACTTAGATCATATATGTAAGCATACAGAACTTTACTCTGACAAACGAGAAGAGTAAAAGAAAATAACATTGCATCTCAAACTTCTAAGCTGTCACAACTAGCATGGGCACCATCCACAAAATTATCATTACTAATTTTAATAATGTCATGCATAACTAGCAGGGGCACCATCCACAACTAGCATATCTACATAAGGTGAAGAATATCCTACAGGGAATAATCGAATAAGCACTTCAAGCATTTCAAAACCAGAGACAGCAATATATAGCACAGGCATCAAGTGACTCAAGTCTTCAAGCTATGCTTACCCATATGTTGGATCTACAAATCAAACAGCAAAACCCTCAAACCGAAAAAGTGAGGTGTTTTCGAGAAGAAATCAGAACCCTAAATCAGAGATTTCAAAAAGCCCGGACACAGTAAATAAATCAACATCTGGATACACACTTGATACTCCCAACTACAAATGAAAAACTAGAGCCACAAATCTTAAAAGCTTAAGAGCATTTCTCCTTTCAACATGAAACCGAAGTAAGAGGATTAGAGGAATTTCTAATTGTATAGATTATAGCATTGCAACTCGGAGCAACAGTAATTACTTCACATATCAACAAGAAAAACTACACATCAAATAGAAACATATAGATTGTGAGGGAGAGGAGTTAAGAGAATGATACTACATGCAAAGTTGACCGAGTCCCAAGTAGAAGCTTGATAAAAAGAAAAAATAATGGCCGATACCAAATCTTAGAAAACCAGAAATCGTGTTCAGAGGTTTAGCTCTTGCTACAGATAGTTACGTTGCAACTTACAAGACTCACAACTCCCAGTCCCAGGATGCCAGAAGACTAAGAAGAGTAGAAATCCCTGAACGCCAGAAGACTGAGGAGAGAAGAAAGTGTCGAAGGGACTTACATGATTAGGGCAAAATCGCAAATGAAGCTTAATCGACAGAGAGTCGAGAGAGACGACGTGTTAGGGCTGTTGGGTCACGAGGAAGGCTTATATATCTGCATAGTTTCGAATTGTTTAAATCTCAACCGTAAAGCAAAAATTCTGTGGCTATAATATTACCTTACTAATTATCATAATAAAAAAATTCCTAAAAATATAATTATAATATATTTTAACTTATTTGATTTAAAATTTTATCAACTAATTTAATTATTTAAATAAATATAATTTTTAAAAATATTTAATGACAAATTATATTTTAAATAAATTTTTATATAATTAATTATAATTATTTATTTATTTCGAGCTAAATCAAGCCGAATACGATTGAACAAAAGATTGTATGTTATTTCGTTTATAAATTGAAAAAATATTTATATTTCGTTAGTTACTAGCGGTAGAATCTATTGTTCGACAACGAGCTTTTTTAAGAGCCCTATTCAAAACATACTTAGAATATAATTTTTCAAAAAATAACAGCACAAAGAGTTTTTTAATAAAATTTTGCATTCAAATGAAGCCTTTTTTTAGTCCCATTTCAAAAATAAATAAATAAATATCAGAAACATAAACAGTAAAAATCTGGAAGTGAAAATTACATTATTTGTCTCATAAAAAAAAGAATTATGACATACAAAACCAATGGATAATTTCTGCAATGAAATGCGAAGCTCAAAAGATGGGCAAACCTCTGAAATTATTAAGATAAAATCTGTCCAAACTTTATTTATTCAAAAGGGAAATTCCAACAATAACATAACATTAAAAATCCGCTTAAAATTCGTTCCACATTCTCTAATACAAAGAACTTCAATAAGAAAAAGGCATTGTTTTATAATTTATTGAAATAATAGGAATCAGTGTCGCCTTCTGCCTTCAAACGAGATAAATTCATCCCAGCATCTGCAAGACCAAGTAGAAAATTATAGAGAGTAAATATTAGAAAATTACAGAGGTTTATATAAAATGTAGGCTGTGAACACTTTGTTTAGTTGCTAACAAGGTTACTTAAATAGGATCAATACAGAATGAAGCACACACAAACTAATAGAATTGTTTGTGATGCCTATGATATGTTGGAAGATTAAAGAGTACATGCAGAAAGTTAATTCGAGTGTTTTAGAGCATACACAAAACCAAATGACACCAAAGTAAAAGCAATCACATAAAAGGCACCATATTTAACGTGGAAAAACTCAAAAAATGAGTAAAAATCACGGAGTTACACCACCAAGAAATTCACTATGAAAAAAAAAAAATAGAAGAGAATAGTACGGATTACACTTATCTGAAGCCTCTCCACATTTTAGTTACTCTAGGGCACTCCCTTCACTCTTACATACAAAAGAATTTGGAAAAAAAAAATAAAATTGTAGAAAAACTACCTAAAATATGAAATCTCCAGACTCGTAGCATCACAACACTGCGACCTGACGCCTAGACGTTGGCACCACTATTCTCCAGACTTTTCTTTAGGGTTCAAGCGCCTGGCCTTTGTCTTGAGTCTCTAATGCCTTGGTTGTAATGCCACAACGCTACCTCCTTCAGCACTGAAATGCTGGCTTCTCTGTCTTCCTAGAGTAAATCCACGGATCCCAGTATCGTGGCGCCGTCCTCCTGAAGCCAAGGCACTGCCTTTTTGTCCCTGATTCAATGGTCTCCTATTCTAGCGCCTAGGCATTGCATCTGCAGTGTTTCGACACTACACATCAGAAAAAAAAATTTCACTTGAATCTTTCAAAAATCAAAGTTCATCCCATTAAATTTCTCAGTTTTGAATTTTGAATCATCGGTTATTACTCTCACTCGAACTAAACCTTCAAAACTTCAGGCTCTGATACTAGTTGAATTAGTTTTTCCTATTTTCCACTTAATCTTCCAAAAATCAAAGTTTGTCCCATTAAACTTCTCAATCTTGAATTTTAAATCACCGGTCATTGCTCTCACTCGAATTAAACCTTCAGAACTTCAAGCTCTGATACTAATTAAATTAGTTTTTCACACTTACTCTTTGATCTCCCAATATGATATTGATGTCAAATATTGATCCTTTGAATTGATATAAAAAATACAAAGAGATGATGATTTAATCCTACTTTACATATTTCTCTTAGGTTATTTGCAGATGTGAGATGCTATAAAAAAATATTCAAATTGAGATGTTTCCATAAATGTAATTTATCTATAATATATTTATAATAAATGATGCATATCATCTATTAAATTAAGTGAAACTTAGAACAAGAGATAAAATATAATGATAATTTATAAGTTTATAACAGTTGGAAATATAAGATGCGAGCGTTGGGTTAAGTATAATGCATTCTGAGTTTAAAAATTAAGTGTTAGAAGTGGGGAGATTCAAAAATAATGCTTTTAAGTTTAGGTTTGAAACTAAAATCTTAAAAGACAAATGACACTACATGTTACTAATTCCTGAGCTTTTTTAATTTGCCTCAGATTTTCAACAACTACGAAAAAGATTTCTACATCTATGAAAATTTCTTCAGAAATACCTATGAGTGAATCTTTTGGTACAAATCTAGATATTAATGTTGAAGATGAATATAACGATATGAATTTGATGAAAATTTAGTGATTTTGTAATTGCTTCAGTTAACAGCTTTTTAAATATTTTTGTGATGTATCACCGTCACAAAAAGTTAAAATTAATTTGAAAGATCTTCTATCTTCCAAACATATTTTAAAATAACGAAAAAATATGTAAACTCATAGATGATGGTGGCAAATGCATGAATGTTGTTGCTATGTCTGTAACTGGGTGCTTGAATTTAAAAACAAAGCTACACCCACAACCTTACAAAAGATCTTATGTAGATAAAATTGCAATTTCTGTAAATCAAAATATTTGGTACTTACTCTACTTACACACATAGATAAAAATATATTATGATGTTTTACCTATGATTTCACACATCATTTCTCATATATCCTGACTGTGTTATTTAGATGAGATGCATATTGGGAAGTTCAATACTTCTGTATTTAAGATAAATGGGAGCATGATATTTTTGAAACCTACCAAACCTAAGGGTCCTTCTATGTCAAACGGATCTACGCTCATAATAAACTAAATAAAACCTTTGCATCTCTTGAATCAACATGCTTTAAAAGAAGAAGAGCTGAGCCAGTAAATTATGTCTTCTTGATGGTTGTTGCATTGAACAAAAAAAATGGATGAGAGCATCTTTGTGAGCTTCCTAATAAATTATGTACTTATAAAAAATAATTTCACCCCAGCACCTACATAAATGTTGTAGCCAATTATTTTCAAAATTTAAATAATTGTATTTAATGAGCTTCCAAATAAATTAACTTACACTTAAGATTTATTTGAAACAACTATAGTTATCTGAAAAAAAGTGGTAGAGTTACTGCAGAAGAAGCTGCTATTTAAAAAGGGGTGATTAATATTATAAATTTTTTTTATTTCATAAAAGTTAGACCGTAATTTTCTGACAGTCACTGTACTCAGTCAAGTTAGGTTGACATATTCTCCAAAATGTAGCCAAAATATAATTTTTAAAAAGCAATGCGGTGCGTTTTTGCGGCGCACCGTTGTCCCAAAAGCAGCCTTAGAGATATGCAATATGCAATTAATTTGATTTCTAGATCATGATTAACTAAATTGCCACAATAGAAGATGAATCTTACTAAATATGTTAAACTTTATAAGATAAGTTGATAAACTGCTTATAAAAGAAATTATTACAGAGAATATGAATTCTAATGATGTTTTTGACTTAACACCAATAGAAGACTGCTGTTGGAGAATGTCTTTAGATAGTCAAGAAATTAATAAGATTACCATCAAATATCAATTTTATATGCATCCATTAGATGATGCATAAAATATGATGAAAAACTGTTATTTATTCCAAGATTGATCTAAAAAATGATCACTGCTAATTTATAATGAAAGAGGGGAGGACAGCAAGATTACTCTTAAGATTAAAGACAACTAGTATGAATTATGTATGAGAACAAAAAAATATATTATTTAACATTTTATTGGAAATTTATATTTGTGTACTTTTATGATATTTTGATTTATAATAAGATTAGGAATGAACATTTAGTGCATCTTAATAAAGTCTATAGAAAGTTGCAAACAGAACTTGTATATGGAAAAACAAGCTGTTGCTTTTCATACTATATATCATATTCTTAGAATTTGTTGTGTCTACTTATGGATCTTCTATTAATCTTAAGAAACATTAAAGCAATTAAAAATTGGCTAACAACTAGTAACCTTTATTATATTCAGAGTTTCAAGGTTGGGCTATTTTCTACAGACAATCTATTTAGGAGCTTGTTGACCTCATTTTTAGGATGAGCTCTCAACCCTTCCATCTTAAACATGAGACTCCTCTTAGACTTTAAGAGTTCCTTAGTCTTAAGATACATCTAGTGATTAGGTGGATACTCAAACCTAACCCAAGAGACTTAGAAGAATTAGCCATAGGAATAAGTCATGCCTTAGGAGTGTTAGAAAAATTTTCTACCCTTAGCTTAAATCATTCATCACTTTCCTTCTTTCAAGTCAAACTCCAAATCAATTCTATTTGATTTTCTCCAAACTTAAATCAATTTCATGATTCAATTCCATGATTGAAATCTATGATTGAAACCTATGACCAAAATCCATCAAAAATTCCTAAGTCCAAATTTTATAAGTCCTTAATCTTCCCTTAAGGACTTAATCAAAATTATGATAAAAACTTATTCAAATCTTTGAGATTTTCTCTTAATTCATTTACATTCTCATTTATATTCACATATATAAATGGAATATAAATTCAAATCAATCAAACTAAACTCAAAATCTCAAATCAATTCATGAAATTTTTTTAAGCCCCTTAATTTTTCATTAATGTACTTAGCCTAAACTTTGATCAAACCATTTCAAACTCATGGGATTTTTTCAAAACTCATTTATATTCTCATTTATATTCACATATATAAATGCAATATAAATATAAATCAATCAAATCAAACCCTCAAATTAAATCTCCAATTTAAAATCCTTCTTAAGTCTCTTAATTTTCCATTAATAGACTTAGCCTAAATCTTGATCAAACCATATCAAAGTCATGGGATTTTCTAATAATTCTTTTATATTCTCATTTATATTCACATATATAAATGAAATATAAATATAAATCAATCAAATCAAATTCAAAAATTCAAACTCTAAACTCCAAAATTTTCCTAAGTCCCTTAAATCCTTCTTAATGGATATAGCCTAAATTATGATTAAACCACTTCAAATCTTTGAAATTTTCTCATAATCCATTTATATTCTCATTTATATTCACATATATAAATGAGGTATAAATTCAAACAATCAAAACCTATTCCAAAAATCAAACTCAAATCAACTCAAAATCCAATCTAAGTCTTTCAAGTCAAAACCTTGAACTTAGCCAAATCATTTTCAAATCAAGCCAAACTCCTGACTTTCTCTCATGGTTCAATCAAACCTACAATCATGAGCTCATATATAAATCCAAACTTCAATCACTCAATCAAAAATTAGTTCCAAAATCAAACCCAAAACCCTTTCATATTCTTCTTTTGAATATGAAATTGTCAAATAGATCTAAACCCATTTGACTTCAATCCACTTGTGAATGGATTTATATTTCAATCATAAGTTCATATACAAGATCAACCAACTTCAAATCAAGCTTTGACCACTCACTTGACCCAAAGTGACCTAAGAATCTTATGAGCCAAATTTTGATCCTAACCAAATTGGATTGAACCAAACTCATATATCTCTCTCATCATGATCAACAATCATCGTGAGATGATCAATCAATCAAATTGGGTTAAAGTCAAACTAGAGTTGACCAAGTCAACACTTAACCCAAAATGAAACTAACATAGCCAACCATGTAGGTCAAATTGATTGAAACTATTGATCTAAGTTCACTCATGAATTATGTTTGAACTTGACCAAGCCAACATTTGAGCCTAACCTAGCCATTATTGGCTTGAAGTTGACCCATTTTGACCCAAAGGGTCAAAATATATGTCAAAACGATCTAAGCCAAATTGATTGAAACTAATGGGTCAAGTCCATTCCAAATCACTTGTGGAACAAAGCCTCAATTGACTAACTCTTGATTGACCACCCACATGACTGAAAGGGGTCATATTGAGCCAAAATTGCACTTAACCCAAATTGATTGGAAACAAAGATATCAATCCACTCCATATGACTAACCTAACATAAACTTACCCTTGACCTATCTCAAATAGGTCAAATGGGTCAAATAGGTCAACTTGACCCATTTGACCTAAATGAAGTTATATGAGTCAAATTCAAAATCATATCAAATTGAACAAAATCAAAGTCACCAAAATATTTCAAATGGTCATATGAACTTGACCCAACCCTTAGTTTGACTCAATTTGACCTATTGATCAACTTGACCCAAGTTGACCTATTTTGACCTAAATGGGTCAACATGAGTCAAACCCTATCAAATGAATTCCAAATCTAATGAAACTTGGCCAAACCTAGTTTCTCCATATACCCAACATATCCAAAGTGAAAAATCAGTAAAATGACCAGCCTACCCTTAGGTCATAGAACAAATTTTAGCTTAACCCAAGAGTAATTTGGTCATACCCTCTTCACATTCACTTGAGGCTTTCCTAAAATCTCAAGGGGACCTAGGGGAGAGTGGTGCACCCAACCCAATGGGTTTGGGTCAGCCCAATTGGTCCCTAGACTAAACCCGACCCTATGGGTTAAAATGCAAAATTCAAACTCCCTCTCAAACTCAAATTCAAGCACATGGGAGGTTGGCAATCAACTCCTTGGATCAAACCGCTGATCAAACAACCCACTGCCTATGCTCAATTGGATCAAAATGACAAGTGCATTGCCGACCGTCTAATCCTTCAAGGGGGAGATATATTCTCCCTAAACAAACTCAAATGCATGATTCTTGAATTCGATTGAGTGCTAGTGAGACTTAGGAGCCATCAGAGAGTGATAGCAAGCCTCCTAGAGATCTTGCCATTTCCTCATTTCTCGATTTTTGAACAGTGAAAACAGGGGAGCTAAATCCATTCTCCAACTTCTTCCACACTACAATCCACTGCAATTCTTTTTGCAAGCACACTTAGGTGACCAAGTCAAGCTCACCTAAGTTCATTCCCAAGCTCTAAAGGCAAGGGAGGATTGAATTGGATCAAAGCCGAGCTCAAGCTAAGGAGGAGGTGACCCATAGGAAGATCCAATCAACCTTAAGTGCTCAAAACTTCAGCAAGGCTTCGTCTCAACAGAAGCTTTTCCAAGAGAATTGAGTGCCGGTGATCACCTCCGGCTAGGTATGTGATTTTTCGATCATTAAACACAATGTGGTGTGGAGCTTTGTGAAAGAAATTTTCACCCCATGGATTTTTGATCGTTGGATTTGCCGCTCTCTTGCTTTAGATGGTGTGGGTTGAGTTTCATTTGATTCCATGCTCGATCGAGGTTGGATCTTACCCTTGATCATGAACGATCTCTATTGATCAAGGGGAAGAACTTGGGAGATGTCAGCTGTCCATCCGCGCGTTTAGATGGACGGCTGAGATAATCTCGCACATTTAGAAAATCTTTACTCGTTTTAAAACCACGAGGAGATCCCTGGCCATCCGATCTTTGATGGGACGGCATGGATCAAAGCAGGTGTCGCCGCCTTAGGATTTGACAACTTAAGTGACCTCCGCAGTGCGGCGTGTAAAGCGCTGTCGCCATGCAGCGTGTGCGTGAGCATTAGTTAGGGTTATTTAAAATGCTTAATTAATTCCTAATTAACCTGGAGATCTTCTAAAATTCATAACTCCTTTTAGAAAATTCAGAAAAATGTGAAATAAAATTCTATGGAAATATAATTAAACCTAGAACATTTTAAAATTAATTTTGATGAGTTTTGAATTATGCTTTTCTTTGAATTTAGGTTTTATTGGAAAGTTTATTTTGCTAATTACTTTTTAATTAAGCCTCTGATTAATCCCAAATTTCTTGGATAAATTTTAGGGGATGACTTCTGGCTCTCCTAATTTTCTTGGGATTTGTTGAAGGCTTGATTAGAAGAATTGCATATGATTTCCCTAATTACCCTCTTTATGTAATTAAGCATAATTAGGATATGATTAGTGATTTTAACTTATGATTAGGGTTGATTAAGATCAAATCCAGTAAGTAGGAGATTTATGAAATAATTTTGGGGGTATTTCCCCTAAACTATTCCCTAAATCCCATTTTTTCTCCTTAATCTCCTCTTAATTAAGGGTTAATTCATTAATTATTTTCTTAATTAATTTCTAAAAATTCTAAAAAGTTTCAGAACTTAAATCTGTTTTGAGTAGATGCTTATGTATTTAATAGCCTGAGTTTAATTAAGAAAATCAAAACCTAATTTACATGTGTGAAAAGGTGTTTTGAAATTACTTAAAAACCCCAGCAATTAACTTTAATTGTCAGTCAAATTGCATTAAGCTTCTTTCTTATTAGATGCATTTTAAATTTAAATTCCTTGTGGATTTTATGTCATCTCATTGGCTCATAATTATTTAGTTAATTCTTCTAAGGTAGTATAGGTAAGAATTAATTAAGTCACTTAATTCATACCTTAACCTAATTAATGCATAAAAATGGATCTAATTATCTAAAAATTAAACAAAAATATCGAACACATGTGGGAATGGGTTAGGAACAACAAACTCATCTTATCCCTTCAAAATTAAATCAAACTTCAAACTAAACAAAAATTATAATGAATTCACTTTGATTTATTTTAAACTTTCTTATTCTATAAGAATGTCTTTAGGATTTAAGTGAAGTGAACTTGTTTATATGTTTTCATTATTTTGAATCTTTCCTAAACATGTTAAGTTGTATGTCATGTGATTTCATGCATTCATAATTTTAAAATGAAATTATTTACTTTATATCAAATTTATATATATTAGTTAAAGTAGAAATATGAGTGGCTATTATCACTACTAAATCCAAATTATTTTCAAAACTTATAAAACAAATACCAAATCTGAAAGTATGCTACTTATATTCTAATTATGAGTTTGCATGTGATAGATTATAAATGTATACTTAGCATAGGTTTCCTTTCTTTCTTATGTTGGTATAATTTTGAATAGGAGTTAATAAAATGTAAGGTTTATCTGAAAAGAACCTAACACTTAATTTTATACCCTATTCATCCATATGCTATCACTTAAGAAGGGTTATCTATACTAACATATATAAATTGCATAAACAAAATGAATTAATTAATGCAACTTTTGCATTCTCCTTTTCTATTTTATTTTTTTTTATACACATGTTTGTATTTAAGGAAAGTGGTATATTAGTGCAGACAACCCAGTTTGAGACTTTAAGTAATAAGTAGGTCTATGCATTCCTGCTCAGTTAACAATGGCGATATACTCACTTATGTCTTTCTTACTTTCATATGTGTATGTAAAAATTTGTATAAGAAAAACCCTTTCTACTTAAGAAAAATCATGCATATTCAACTTCTAAATTTTCTTAAATGGATTACTTAGCATACTTCATAAAGTATGTTAAATACTCTCATTTGCATGTATAGAGATGCTTAGGGTCTATCCATATGCATGTTATATATGCTGGAAAAGAAATGAAGTAATGTGTGTTATGTGAATTTTGGTTCATTTTATTTAATCTTGAAATGCTCTTCTTTTTGAATAGGTTTGTTTAGAGTTTATCTAAACTTAGGATTGATTAAAAAATTTAATCAAAACATTCACTAAAATGAAACAAAAATGTGAATCTACTCTTCATAACTTAGTAATTAATTGTAGGATCCACTTAAACCAAATCAAAACATGAAATAAAATCAACCCAAAATAAATAAACAACTTAAATGAAACTCTCCTTTAAGTTGAATATGTTCTTCACACTTAAAAATTTGAAAAAAAGTCATAACAAGCATAAGCTTCAAACACACACATTAGCTTAAGTCACCACTTCTAGCTTTAAGTTAGGTCGGTGCATGGTTTGGTTTGATGTTTGTTTTGTTTTGTGATATATGTTTTAGACTAGATATTAGGGTGTATGCTCGTAGAATGAATGGTAGGACGTTCTTAGTTTAACTATTCTTTTCTGTAGGGGATTGTGCTTAAGGGGTGCTATCATAAATAAAAATATAAATGCTTTTGCTTACATGTGTTTTATACCCCTTAATTCGGACGAGTCTATGCAAATGTCGAATAATCAGAAGTGGCAG
Source organism: Cymbidium sinense (assembly GCA_021442155.1). Classification (NCBI taxonomy): domain Eukaryota; kingdom Viridiplantae; phylum Streptophyta; class Magnoliopsida; order Asparagales; family Orchidaceae; genus Cymbidium; species Cymbidium sinense. The sequence continues at coordinate 99,562,128 of CM038226.1, read as the reverse complement.
TGCGCAAATCGAGGCTGGAATATACAGGACGTCGCCAAAATCAACTCAAATGACCTCCAATCGACGAACGGATTTCTCCATCGTGTTCAGAATGTCGAAACTGGTTAGAATATAAATATTTCACAACTTATTGATCAACCGATCAAGCGTTCGAGTCGTCAACGCGTCTGCATGCATATCGAGGTCAAGAAGCGCCGACGCGAACCAAACAACCTCCGTTCACAAAATTAATTACGTGGTTAGCAAACGCGAATCTATCAAATAAGGCCATTTACTCAATTGGACAAGTCGCGAAAATCGGCGGTCAGCGGCGATCGCATTTAGTTGAAATTTACTTGGCCGAATTAAATCAAGCTCCGTTGCAGCGGATTGCGTCGTTGTTGACATCGGAATAATCTTGAATATATATATATATATATATTAATTATCTAATCGCGTCGGCATAAAATTCAATTTAAAGTCGATTACTCGATTTAAAAATCAATTAAAAACCCAAATCAAGCCCTAAATCCTTATTTTTGCTCCCCTAAACCGATCGGTTCAAGATCTTCCACGCACGGCCCGCCCCAGTTCACGTGAGCCGCACCTCCTACCTTATTCCTTAAGCACACGGGATCGTCCCTCCCTCCAGAAGCGCACTTGAACCCCGGTCCTTCCGCGCGATCCGAGCAGCGAAGCCTCCTCTCTTGGTTCGAATCATGCCGTTCCCTCAAGGCTCCCTCCCTTCAGAATGGTGCCCTCTTCCTTCCCCATTCGGCTTCCTCTCCAAAGATCCGAAAAAAAATCTCCTCCCTCGAGCAAACCGAAAAAAGGAAAGGCAAGGTTTCTTCCTCTTCCCCTTTCCCTTCTTCTTTCTTTTTCTTCTTCTTGTTTTTCCTCTTCCTCCTTCTCTTCTTCATTCTCTCCATTTTCCCTTCAAAAGTCAAAATCGAAAAGCCCCCCATTTCCTTCAATTTTCTTTAGCCGAAAATTACTTTTCATTTTCTCCTCCTTCCCTCATTCTTCTTTTTCCCAAACCGAAATCCACCAACCATTCCTCATTTTTCCTAATTCAAATTCACTATTGAATCCATTAAACCGGAAGAAGACAACAGGATTCGGTTTCCCAGATCGACTATTATCCACCTTCGCCACAAGAACTGAAACACCAAGAGGGAGTTCTTCTTTCGGTTCGTCGCCTCTCCTTGCATCACCCTTCCACCCGCCACGAATCAAGATAAGCAACACCGTCAAAAGGAGGGTTCTACTTTCGGTTTTCGACATCGCATTCCTTGCATTACCTCTTCTTCAACCGCTGTGAGAAGCACCTCAATAAGAGGGTTCTACTTTCGCTTCGACACATTCCTGATTACCTCTTCAAATTCACCTCCAGCTGTAAAAGCAACACCGTCAATAGGTTCTTCGTTTGTTTCAGATATTCACCCCCATCTCTTTCATCTTCAGCTAAAAAATGAAATGAATACGTGGGATCTATGAATGTGGATATATATACATGCTTGTGTTTCTTTGTAGTTCGGTCTTATCGTCTACGAGAACGCCGACGAGATGAAAAATCGCGTGTCGCGAAGATACCGCTTCACTACTACGAGGCATCGAGTAAGCAACATCCATCGATGTCGCCCCTGGGACGAAATCGTTGAAATTTTGTCTAATTTCTAGACTTAAAAAAAAAGGGGGAATGAATATACATTGCATTATATGTCTCTTTGAAAGCCTCGCGTGCCGAGGGCTGACGAGATGAAGAATGGCGGTCAAGAAGACACCACTGCCATTCACGTATGCCGAAGTAGCAACATCCATCAGATGTCGCTCCCCTAGACGAAATGCTGTTGAAATTTTGTTTAATTTCTAGACTTAAAAAAAAGGGGGAATGAATATACATTGCATTATATGTCTTCTTTCAGGTTTGAAAGCCTCATGCTCACGAGGACGAGATGAAGAACTCATGTCGCGAAGACACCACTGCTTCACGCATCGAGAAAGCCAAAATACTCCAGATGCAGCCCCCTATATGGGGATGATGCCGGGAGGCTGCCGAAATTTAGACTAAAATTCAAGACTTAAATAAATTCAAATGAAAATCACCTAAACTTAAGCCAAATATAAAGATAAATGTTAAATCAAAGAGAAATAGGAGAAGAGCAGTTAAAGATAATTTTGGAAGGAATAAAACACTCATTTAAAATACAAGTAAAATTTGGGGAGACTAATATTAAACTCATAAACTCTAATTGCAATTTTCTATGGCTTAAATTGCAGCGGTAAAGTGAGTTCTCTTTTATTCAAATTCCTCAAAATTAAACAAGCCTTAATTGAAATTTTGGGAGACAAATGTCAAACTCATGAGAGACTTACAATAAACTTAAAGTCTAATTTTTAAATAAATATAGAGCTTGATGTAGAGTTAAGGATGAATTTAAATTGAGTTTAATAATTTTTATATGAATATGAAGATGATTACTATGCTAGCTAATAAGCACGAGTAGGGCTAAAGCAATAAATACTAAAATTAGCATAACTTATCAAAAGTGATTTAAATTGAATATAATCAAGTTGGGAGATGTCACGACTCGACCCGAGAGCTTGGAATACTAAGGCGGGAACAAACGGTCGGGCGGATAAAAGAAAAACTTACATAACACTTCCATCTTAAATAAAATCTCCAATCATATAAGAGTCACTACAATCCACAAATAATTTAACAATTTGTCCACACATATATATACTAACAAAGTTCATATAACATACAATTTAAACATATTTCAATATAACTGACATAATTATCTATCTCCTGAAGTCTCTCTATGACGATAAACATAACCCTCCCTTCTATTAATCATTTAGTTAGAATGGTTACCTGAAAAAAAATTAAACAACAAACAATCAATAAAATTCGGGCCAATTGATACACTATAAGAACAAAAGAAGATAACTAATATGATGCCGCTTTTATTATCACACGTATAAAGAAATTGTCAAACAATCAAACATATAGAAGGTAGATAAACATTTCGTGTGAACTTTTACTTTTATATTTATCATCCATTTTAGGAGTCACCGTCTAAACCTTTACCAAAAAAAAACATTTATCAATACTCATCCCAAAGACAAGTAGTCATTGCCATTTACCAATTTCATTAGCCCTTTTTCATGCACGAGTACATTGTGTCCCCAACCAGTACCATAAAGGTGAACTTCACTTTCAACATACACATTCATAGCATACAATTATACAACTATGCATATTAATTCATAACTAACAGTAAATCAGTTAACTTTATAAAATAATAAAGTGACAATATGATCTAGCATTCAGGTTGTCATCCAACAATGAAGATACAGGGAAACTACATCACAATTTATGAAGAAACGTGAAAATAAATCACAACTTGCAGTACAAGAAAAAGTCATAATCATATAAACATGCATTTCATCACAAGAAATTAAATACATTTTTGCCATAAATGTAACATAATTATTCACTTTAATTCTCTTTTCTCTCAATCTCCTTTCCTTTAACGCTTCTTTTCCTTAATTGAAATTCTATAAAATAAAATATTGACGGATCAATAAAAGAATGTATTTTATTTTATTCATTTCTTATCTATGATACTTATATATAGCTTTTATTAATTGACGCTCAGATTCATCAATATTCATTGTCTATTTTCTAAATTAAGTTAAATTAACAATTAATAATAATAATAATAATCATATTTAGTTAATTCATTTATTAAATTATGTACATACACAATATTTTCTATTTTCTCTATTCAAAGATTTATTCTCTTAATTTACTTTGATTTAAAAATTTCTATATTTTTCTCTAATGATTTCATTTAAGAATCATAATATATATTTTTCTTACTTTCCTGTATCAATTATTTAAATGACTTAAATATTCTTTTATTCGATTCATCAGAAAGACTAATTTTATATTATTATAAACTATACTAAATGTTATATTTATATACATTTATTAAGTTAAATATCAAGTTAATATTTAAGTTATAGTTTGCATGTAGCATGTAAAGTTTAAATAATTAAGTTTAATTTATATTATACTTAAGGAAAGATAAAAAATTAAACTCTCAATCTAAAGCTCTCAATCTACTAATACAATTAATCATACTTTTACTACATCCTTTTCAATCATAAGTTTCAAATGTTTGCATTTTATTTATAGGTCTTCATAAATTTAACATTTCAATTTATTATTTTATATAACTTTTAATAAAATTAAAAGACATTGTGAAATTGAATATAATTATATAAAAGTTTGTAAAGTAAGGACTTAGGGTTTTCAATTCTATTTGAAATTGCAACTTATATATATATATATATATATATATATATATATATATATATATATATATATATGCATTTCTTTAATAAATAAAAAATAAAAAACTAACCTATAATACCTCTCGGTTTGTCTATCCTACCCCGCCGCCTCTCCTTGCCGACGCCAGACGCCTTCCTCCCGTGCACGAGATCCATCCTCTCTGTCAAGACGAGTATGGACCATGTCTGGGTGGAGACGCCTAGGCACACACTCCTTCTTCCCGACACACACTAAGACTAATTAGACGCATGCAAGGTCACAAAAAAGCTTTCCTTCTCTTCTCCCTCTCTCGCTTTCCTCTCTCGTTGGGAGTTCGTTTGCAAAAATGAAACCGAACTCCCACCTTTGACTTTTCCACTCCCAACCGTATTGGATTATTATTATTATTATTATTATTTTCTAATCTATAATCTTCCTCTTATAAAATTTCGTCTCAAATTAAATAATAATAAATAAACATACCTTTAATTAAACAATTGAGGATAAAGTTCTCGATTCCTTCTTCTCACGTAGCAATCTGATCCATGTTTCCACAAGATATCTGACAAATAAAATTTCCTATTCAGATGCTTAACATCATAATCTATAATTTCTCTCCTCCATAAATGTGAGATCTTGAATATCAATAATCCAATAATTTTGTTTATTTCATCGAATATATTTTCGAAATAGAAACACATGCACTCAGATGAGAAGGTAAAGCCGCTATAAGCCACTTTCCCAATTTTTTTCAAGATTTCATATGGACCAATATAGCGTGGGCTCAACTTTCCAACTTTGTCAAATCGTTTTATACCTTTCATGAGACTGACTTTAAGAAATACAAATTCTCTCACATTAAACTCTACTGGCCGATATTTAGCATCATAGTATTTCCTCTGCCTATCTTGAACAGCTTTTAATCTATCACAAATCAATCGGATCTTTTCAATGGCTTCATCTACTACATCTGCACCAATGATTCTTCTTTCACCTGTCTCCACCCAACAAAGTGTCTGATTTCCTTCCATACAACGCTCATGACATAATACCAATACTTGAAAATTATTACGTAGTAAACTCAAATAAGGCAAATGAATTTCCCAATTTTTTCCAAAATCAAGGATACAAAATCTAAGTAAATCGACAAGTGTTTGAATTATTCTTTCTAACTCAATTATCAATTGAGGAAATGGCGATCGCTTCTTCGTATCTAAAACTTCTTGAATTTTTCTCCATACTAGATAAAAATCGACCATCCCGACGGACACTATAGATTTTGACACCATATAACTTCAATGATTTCATCAACATACTTCGGCTTTTCAAGATCGATTGTTTGATGGTATAAAGTGCAGATTTAGTCAACCTATCAATAATGACTCAAATAAGATCGCATCCTCGATCTGCAGTAGAACCACAAAATCCATAAGAATATCATCCCATTTTCACCAATGGGTATCGTAAAAGTCCAGGATGCTCGCCTTAACTATCATATATGACATTATATTAAATTCATCTCTTTTTTCATTCCTACCACCAAAATATTTCAAGATCTGTTACACTTTGCTAGATAATGAATTGTATAATTAATGGCTTCATGTAAGATGTCTTTCCTCAAATCTCCAACATTTGGAATGCAAACTGTTACGATACTTGAATCCTCTTCATCGATTTCAAAATCTTCAGATGACCTACTTTACCAAATCTAAAATTTTCAAAAAATCATCATCTTGAGATAAAGCATCTGATTGGTTTTAAATTTGACAGATACCATTTGATTTAACAACAAGATGATCATCTCAGATTTAATAATAAATTTTCAATTTTTCTAAATCTTTAATCAACTCCTATCTAAAGATCAACCATAAAGACTATGATATTTTTCTACTTAAACTATCGAATTATATTTGCCTTCCTGATATCAATATCCAAATCATAATCCTTAATGAGTTTCAACCATCTCCTTTGCTTTAAATTTAACTCCTTCAATAAAGATATATTTCAAACTTTGATCGAAAACTTCACACCTTACTCCATATGATAATGCCTCTAAATTTTAATGTAAATACCACTCGCTTTACATGGATAATTCTTTTCATGACTTTTCTATTGCTTTTAAAGATAAGAATCACTCTTCCATTCTCGCAAGACACATCTCAAGCCTCTTAATAATACATCACTATAAATTTGAAATCATTCGTCCCGATAATAGTTAATATGTACTATTAAACAATTCTTTAATTTTAAAGCCTCACATCGACTGAATTCAAATTTGACCGCTCGAAGTCCGGATATGGCATGACAATTTGTGAAAATCCTTCAACGAATCTCCGGTAATATCCTCACAACCCTAAGAAACTTCGACTGGTGGTCTCAGCCATTTATCGCTTAACACTTTACTCATCAATCAAACCCTTCACTATTAATCATGCCCCAAGAATATGATATTATTTAACCAAAATTCACACTTTGAAAATTTTGCATATAATTCATTTCCGAGATTGCAAAATAATGTGAAGAGAAATTCATCTCAAATAAATTAAATATCATCTATGAATACAATCATAAATGAATCTAAAAGGGTTTAAAGATTCTATTCATGATCCATAAATATAAAAAGATTTGTTAAAAGATCACCACAAACTCATAATGCCTATTCATTAATGCGCCTTGATATCTTCTTCTTCATTCTCAACCGATGATAACTCGATCTTAAATCAATTCAAAATCAAGCTCCTTCTTGATCAAAAGATCATTAATTCTTGTAAGGATTTATTCTTATGAAAGTTTCTCTATAATCTACATGTTTTAAGCCTCATCTTTCTTCTTCACAAATAATACGAGCTCCCAAAGGAGATGTGAGCTTGATAAATCTCTTCTAACAATTCTTGTAATGATTTTTCAACTCTGCATTTGATCGTCATTCTATATTTTGCTACGATTTTGCACATCAATTAAATCAGAGTCATCTCTGACCTGAGGTAAACCCTAAATCATCCAAAGATTTATGATACTCCTTTACTACCTGGTATATCCTCTAACTTTTACCTAAGAATATTACTTGAAAGCAAGAAAGCCTTCATAAGCTTTTACAAGATCTTTGAACTTTAAGCAAGACACCATCATAGCTAATACTCCCTTATACCCCACAAATTTAAATTCTTCTTTTCCATGAAGATTGAATTTTGCTATCTTTTTACAACAATCTATAGTAGTATAATGTTTAGATAGCCAATCTATTCCTAAAATCACATCAAATTCATATTAGAAGCTATTAAATCGATCCAAACTTCTTTCACGATATTCACTCGCAAACATTTCTAAGATTCATTTGAGACATTCTTCTCGAAAGTCGTATATTTTCATAACTTACAATTAAAATTCTTACACATTCCTCGATATAAATGAATGTGACGCTAAGATCAAATAAAACTCTAATTGATTTACTTTCAATAAGAATACACCGTAAATGAGTAGACATAAAGCAAATATATTCAATATAATATTATATAACGCTAATTTAAATAAAGACATACCTGTAATAACATCAAGTCTTTTCACGTGAGCAAAAAAAACTCGCGTCAGGTTTGCTCGAGTTTGAGATAACCGCAAATGATCACCTTTTACCAACAAACCCTCTGGGGAGGTTGAATACTTGTCAAGATCCATCAAGATTTCACCCAAGATATTTTGTCATATGTCCCAACGATGGCACCAATAGAAGTGTTTGTGCAAGACTCTCCTTTATGTGTTCTTCCACATTTGTAATGTGGTAATATCACGAGATTGTATATCTTAGCTTCTAGTGATTTTTCGCTTTAAACATTCTTGATTTTGGCCTATCATCATTCCTCTTCTGAATATCTCTTCTCTAAGTAGCTTGCAAATCCAATTCTATCATTCTAGCCCGCTCCATACATACATAAATATCAATACCCAGAGGAATCGCGTCGCCCTGACTACATCCTTCACCCGATAAAACCCATGATATTTTCTTCTTGATTTGATATCAATTGGGTGCATACCTTGAAAGAATGTAAACTCAACTTCATATCATATTATAATCCATCTCCTATACCAACTGATGAACTTGTCTGCATTTGTCTCCTAGAGTACAAACCAATCTTGAAAGTCTTCACAAAGTCCTCCCATGAAATAATATTGCACCTTCCTTCAAACTTCGAACTTCTCACCATCATCTCTCTTCGCTTAAAAGCAAAAGAAGCCAAAGCAACTCTTTTTTAGGTATGACATACTTTCTAAAATTTTCTTTATCTCAGATCAACTCGATTCTATGTCTTGTCCGAGAAAGAGGTGGCCTCATATCCTAAAATAATTTGCATTTGTCAATAGAACCCCACCACTTCCACTAATTTGGTATGCGATTTCTTATCATTTGATTACATTCCATTATTTGTGTAAATGCATCTATAAAGCGGTTGCACCATCGGCCACGGTTTATACCTCTATTTTACCCATAAGATCTTCTGAATTGACATATAGTCTAGAAGATAAATTAATTATAAGCACGCATCAATCAATATAATCATATGCAAATCTCTTCATAAAATTTATCATCTTCCTAATGGCTCTTTGATTATGATCATACTTATGTCCCTAAATATAAAATTTTGCTTTGATACCACTCTTATCAACTCCCGTGAGCTAATACCAAGAACGCATGGATAAAAGAAAAACTTACATAACACTTCCAATCTTAAATAAAATCTCCAATCATACAAGAGCCACTACAATCCACAAATGATTTAACAATTTGTCCACACATATATATATATATATACTAACAAAGTTCATATGACATATAATTTAAACATAATTCAACACAACTGACATAATTACCTATCTCCTAAAGTCTCTCTACGGCGATAAACATAATCCTCCATTTATCACCATATTTACCAAAAAATTAAACAACTAACAATTGAATAAAATTCAAATAATCAATTATGATGTTACACTATAAGAAACAGCATGTAACACATGTGACAGCTATCACGTATAGAAATCGCCAAATAATCAAATATATAAAGAGGTAGTATATAAATATTTCGTGAACTTTTACTTTACATTTATCATCCATTTGTGAGTCACCGTCTAAACCTTTACCAAAAGAAAACATTTACCAATACTCATCCCAAGGACAAGTAGTCATTACTATTTGTCAATTTCATCGTTTTCGCAGGACATATCATCCCCACCCAATATTATAATGAACTCTACTTTCAACATACACATTCATAAGATATAATTATACGCTATTAATTCATAACTAATAGTAAATCAGTTAACTTTATAAAATGATGAAGTGACAATATAATCTAGCATTTATGTTATCATCCAACATGAAGATACAGGAAAACTACATCACAATTTATGAAAAAATATGAAAATAAATCACAACTTGCAGTACAAGAAAAAGTTATAATCATATAAACATGCATTTCATCACAAGAAATTAAATACATTTTTACCATAAATATAAGAACATAATTACCCACTTTAATTTGCAATTTCTCTTGAATCTCCTTTTCTTTAATGCTTCTTTCCTTAATTGAAATTCCATAATAAAATATCGATCAATCAATATTAAAAGTAATGTATTTTATTTTATTCATTTCTCATGATACTTATATATACTTTTATTAATCGACGCTCACATTCATCAATACGCATTGTCATTTTATAAATGAAGTTAAATTAACAATTAATAATAATAATAATCATACTTAGTTAATTATTTATTAAATTACGTATAACAATATCTTCTATTTTCTATTCAAGGATTTATTCTTTATTTTACGTTGATTTAAAACTTTATATCTTTTTCTAATGATTTCAATTTAAGAATCATAATATATATTTTTCTTACTCTCAGTATCAATTATTTAAATGACTTAAATATTCTTTTATTCATCTAAGAAAGATTCATTTTGTATTATTATAAATTATACTAAATGTTATATTTATATACATTTATGCTACATAAGTTAATACTTAAGTTATAATTTGTAAAGATGTAAAGTTTAAATACAACAATAACAACAACAACAACAACAACAACAAGCCTTAATCCCACTAGTGGGTCTACATGAATCCTTCGCCTATCAGGTCCCATTATGTGTCAAATTCTCATTTAATTCAAGTATACTAAGATCATTTTTATACATCTTAACCAAGTCCTTTTAGTCACTCCTACCTTTCTTAACATAAGGCAAATCTAATGCATCTACTCTCCTCGTCATCTGACTACCGACGCTTTATATGACCAAACCATCTAAGCGACCTCCCTAATCTTATCTACCACCTGAGCTACTCCAACTTTTTTCCAACATACTCATTTTGCATTCTATCTCTAAGAGTAAAGACACTCATCCACCTGAGCATCCTCATCTCTGTAACACTTAACTTAGTCTTATATTTCTCTCTTTATTGCCAACATTCTCGCACCATAAGTCATTGCAGTCTTACCACCATCTTATAAAATTTTCCCTTAAGTTTAAGTGAAACTTTTCTATCACATAATAAACCAGATGCATTCCTCCACTTCAACCATCCAACTTGAATTCTACTAATAACATCTCCATCTATTTCACCATCATTTTGAACAAGAGCCTAAATATCTCAATCGCCCACTCTTATTAATAACTTGATCACCTAAAAGTCACAACACACCACTAAAACTTCTACAACTAAAATTACACTCCATATATTCGCTTTAGATCTACTTAAATGAAAACCTTTAGACTCTAAAGTTGACCTCCATAATTCAAGTTTGGACTCTCTCTAGCCTTATCAACAAGAAGAATATCATCAAGAAAAAGCATACACCAAGGTACATCATCTTGTAAATGCCTCGTAAGAACATCCATAACTAAAGTAAAAGATAAGGGCTTAATGTTGATCCTTGATGTAATCCAACTAAATAGAAAATATTTTGTCAATCCTTCTTGTTTGGACACAAGTAACACTCTAGTATACATATCCTTAATCTTGAATATAACCAATATTAACTTCTTCGCTCTAGAACTCTCCAAAGAACATCTCTTGAGACTTTATCATAAGCTTTCTCTAAATCAATAAATATCATATGTAGATCCTTCTTATTTTCTCTATGCTTCTCCATCAAACCTCTTAACAAATGAGATCCATAAGTAGATCTATGAAATCAAACCGATTGTGAAAACTTATCACATCGTAACCTATGCTCATGCTCAATTACTCTCCCATAATTTTAATGTATGCCACATTAACTTAATTCCTCTATAATTTGCACACTCTTGTGCATCACCTTTATTCTTAAATATGAACCAACAAACTCTTTCTCCACTCATCTGATCTTTTAGTCTAAAATAACTTTAAAAGATTTATAAGCCAAGAAATTTCATGATCTCCTAAACATTTCCACACTTCTATTGGAATATTATCCGGTTCTACTGCTTTTCCACAATTCATTTTCTTTAAAGATTCACTAACTTCATATTTACTAATACGACGATAAAAATGAAATTCTCTATTTTTGTTTAGGATATTAAGGTTGCTAAAATCAATCGTACTTTCAGATCCTTCATTGAAAAGTTTATTAAAATACCTCATCCACCTATTTTCAATATCTTTTTTTAAGAAAAGACTTTATTATTTTCATCCTTAATACCCTCACTCAAACTATGTCTTTACTTCTCCTATCTCTTTACTAACTTATACATACATCTTTCACCTTCTTTGGTATCTAATCTATTATATAAATCACTAAAAGCTAAATTTTTTCAGATCATATATCGCTTTCTTAGATTCTCTACGCGCCATTTTATATCTTTCCCAATTCTCCGAAGTTTTACATCTAAACCAAGTTTTATAACAATGCTTCTTATTTAATATCTTTTCGCACTCGACTCCACCACCAACTATTCTTATTAAAAGAAGTTTTCCTTTTGATTCTGCATATCTTTAAGAACTTGCTTAATTTCAATTGATATTTTTTCCCACATAACGTTTCTTTCCATGAACATCCCAAACTCTAATTTCTAGAATTGCTCTTAAAAAATATTTTTATTTCATGTTCTTAAATGTCCCCATCTAATCCAGTAAACAATTTAGTTTATTTTTCTCTTACAACCTTTCATCTTAAAATCTAAAACTAATACCGAATTTTTTGGAATGACCTTACAATCTTTACAATCTAAACGATCTATTTTTCTTATCAAAAAATAATCAATTGTGTTTTACTAGATCCATTTTATAAATAATATGTTCATCTCTTTTCTTAAATAAAGTATAAGAACTACAAAATCATAAGCAAGAAAATCTAATATACCCTACTTCTTCTTCATACTCAAATCCATAACCACCATGAATACTTTTAAAATCTTCTACCACTCTACCAACATGTCCATTTAAATCTCCCCAATAAATACTTTTTCTTCAAGAGATCTTTGTATTAATCCCTCTAATTCATTCCAAAATTTTCTTTTACCTCCAAACCTACTGAGATATATACACTTATAACATTGATAATCTTAAGATCAACAATAATCTTTAAAACTATAATTCTATCTCCACATCTATTAATACTTATAATATTATCCTTCAAACTTTATCTATAATCACACCTACACTATTTCTAGTTCGACTTTTACTAATACCAAAGTTTAAAACCTAAACTATCAATCTCCTTGGCCTTCTCACCAACCCATTTAGTTTTTTGAACACATAAAATATTTATGTTTCTATGAACCATAATATCTATTAATTCCATTAATTTACTCGTAAGAGTACCTATATTCCAAGATCCTAACCTAATTCTAGTTTCATGGACTAACTTTTGCTCAGATCCGCCCATAATGGGAACCCTTATTTATGACGCATGATGCGTAAGACATTTTTATTATATTCTCATACGCCATCCGTGGGACCAAGATTAACACAAATGATTTAAAGGATTCATGTCATGATTATTTCGACAAATTTTATACTACCGTCGACTACATAACGCAACCCTCCACTTTTTGCATCCGGACTTGGGACCGGCAATGGTAGTGTTCATGTAAAGTTTAAATGATTAAGTTTAATTTATATTATACTTAAGGAAAGGTAAAAATTAAGCTCTCAATCTAAGGCTCTCAATCTATTAATACAATTAATCATATTTTTACTATATCATTTTCAATCATAAGTTTCAAATGTTTGCATTTCATTTATAAGTTTTCATAAATTTAACATTTTTATTTATTATTTTATATAACTTTTAATAAAATTAAAACACATACGGTGAAATGAAATATAATTATGTAAAAGTTTGTAAAGTAAGAAGACTTGGTTTTCAAATTTGAAATTGCAACTATATATATATATATATATATATATATATATATATATATATATATATATATATATATATATATATATATATATATATATATATATATATATGCATTTCCTTAATAAATAAATAAAATGTAGAACTAGCAATACGTAACCGTGCTTTCCCCTACTCCCGTCTTTCCATACACGACGCAGACGTCTTCCTCCCGACACGCCAGGTCTACGACGAGAGCCCATGACTGACATGTTCTGTGGAGAGACGCCTCACTCCTAGCGACTCCTTCTTCCTCGACGACACGAAGACTTCTATAGCACGCACACAAGGTCACACAAAAGCTTTCCTCCTCTTTCTCCCTCTCTTTCTCTCTCTCTTGGGAGTTCGTTTTAAAAAACTAAGCCAAACTCCCCCCCCCACTTTTGACTTTTCCACTCCGCCAACTATCGCGGTTGATTTTATTATTATTTTTCCGATTGGTTATTACAGGAGAATTGCAAAAAATCAACAAGTAAACTAAGTGCAAGTAATGTTTTAAACTACAATCTAAATCAAAATGTCTTCATCGCCATCGGATTCGCAACATTTTATACAAGCGAACAGAAGAAGTTAATTAAGACATTCTTAAATACACTCGCATGGGCCCCGATACTATGTTGAATGCTTAAATTCGTGTCGACGCCTCGGCCTTTCCCGATTTTTGATCCCCGAGTTAACAAAACCTAAAATCTATAATAAGAGTTTCAAATCAAGAAATGTTTGAAACCGATTATATCGTGTGACAGATGATCTAATCTTCATGTAAACATAGTTGACAAGATCTAAAGCTCTTAAACATATTCAAATTAATCAATTTTTCAAATCAAATTAAGTAGCACCTAAAGCTGCTTAAATGGAATCTAATCATTAAAGACTTAAATTAAACTCAATCTATCCACCTTTCGCAACTATTTGTTGGGGGTGAAAAATTAAGAAAACTCCAACTCACAAAAGAGCATGCCAAATCAAAGATTCTCATGTCACTCTCAATTAAAGGGTGATTCTGACCAGGTCCTCTAACTGGCCAGCTACAGCGCTCCATGGGATGAAGAGCAATTCTTCAGTCCTCCGATCTCGATGGTTTCTCTCGGCCGTGCCCATTATATTATTTATGATAATCGGGATACTCAGATGTTCTTAAATGTGCGCCTTCTAATTGAATCATTAAGGTCAGATGGAAACAACCCTCTGTCATTAAGATTCTACAAACGCCACCCAAGTCTTAAAGGATTTGGATGATGAACTCGCGTTGTTGACAAGGATCCTTCTATCGTCAAACTACCTCCTCACTACTGTGGACCGCGATGGACTAAACATGGATCTACGGCACGCCATCATTCCCCAACCATCATTTATCGAAATGATAAATTTCATAATCTAAATTAAACTTCAGATGTCTATTATACGCCACGCATTAAGCGATCTAACGCCAAATTTTAATCAGTTCTCTCACTTATGAGGTAATTAACTATGTGGGCATGCAATAGAAACCCAATAGATCCTCACCAAATGAGGACAAAATCTCTGGGTAGTGTCTTATCTACTATTCAATCTGCCTTCTGAAAATTACACCGACACTTTAAATCACTCTCTTCAATTCATATTGTCGAGAGGTCGGTGGCGAATTTTCGGAGCCCACATAGGTGTTAGTTAGATTTCTACTTTTCTTTTCTTTTTCATGTAAATTTATGCAATTAGGATTTTGGAATAATTGTTATGAATTATGATGAACATTGATCATAAGATCCTATTTTATGCACGATATGAAGCCTTGGAGTATCCATCTTGCAACCATCCAAAGGAGGAACCAAAAGAAGAAAAGAAGAAGAAAGAAGAAAGAAGAAATAAGAAAGCAAGGCCCCATAACAATGACTTCTCTAATTGTAATTTAATTCATCAGTATAAGGGTAGAGCCACCCACATTTGATATTTTCTTGTACAGACCACAACAACCTTTATTCTTCGATAAATTTTATAAATGGTTGATAATTTGTTTAGCTGCATTAAGTGACATGATTTTTCTAATTTTTTCTCTATGTATAACTGATGGATTAGACTTTAAAAAAAATAAATCTTTTACCCAACCTAACTCAAAATAAAATTAAACAACTCATAACCTCACCTAAAGCTTAGGTTTAAAACCAATATAAAAGAATTAGCAACTCTTTAGCTGGATGAGCATTTCTTTTGTAATATCATACACAACATCTTATTTTACTCTTGATTGGAGGGCTTTCACCTTTGCCAGAGAAACTTGGCTTGATCTAGAGCATCTAAAACTTACCTCCCCTTTCTTGATTTTGGCTAATAATTTTATTTCTCATGCATTACTATATGAATCCCATACTGAAATAAAAATAATCCAAAAATAAAAATAAAATGAAATTTGAATTGCATTAGATTTAAGTCATTCAAGACGCCTTTACACGATCTATCTTGAGAGTGAGTTTAAGGCTTTCTAAATAAATAACTGTAAATTTATCTAGATAATGCCTACATGTATTTAAAATCAGGAGGAGTTAGGCCACCCCTCGGGAGGTTGTAAGTCCAAGTTTGTGATTTGTACTCTCTGGGAAACCAAATACCCATTTTTCACCTTAAATTTAGATTGTCTTTTGTCACTCATCAAAGCTCCCAGATTTGGTTAGTTCCCTCAGATCATAAGCATAAATTCTCACATCTTAGGCATTTCCTTAATCTTGTATTAAGGAATCATAAGTCCTAAATTTCTAATGAAAAATGCAACTCAAAACAAACTAAATCAATTTTAAAAATGTAAATCCCAATTTTAGGATAGTTTGAGATGCTCGTTAAGTTTCTTAGCATTGTGAGCATCTCCTACTTATCTTCTATTTTGGCTTCGATAATACCTCCCTCATTTGATCTTTCAAAAATAAACCAATCGATTGATACTCCTTTCCTATTAAAATCTTTAAAGACAATGATCATTTACCTTAATCGAGAGTTTTCTGGATCACCCTGTGATGTAATTAACTATGGCTTGCCCTGTAGTTAAACCCGATTTAAAATAAACCTCGCTTTACTTTTCCAATGTAGGGGAAGAATCTCTAATATACGCACTCATCGTCAGAGTCTTAGAGGTGACAGTCCATTGGGTAGTGACTTGCCTTCGAGATAAGACACTATTTCCTCACGACGCATCACCAATAAGTATCTGATTTATGCATGCCCTAAAAGGCAATTTCTATAAGGTCTTGCTTTTCTGTCTCTCCACAAATTTGAAGGCGACCCCTAATAGGAATTTTTCACCACAGGGGTCTAATATTGTCAATGATAATAATTACAAATTATCCTAAGATAAAAGAATTTAAATGGACAAAATGTATTGAGCCTACTTGCAATGATTTTAAATGAGGGGTATCAATGCACATGTGGTTAATCTATTAGATTTTAATTTTAAATTCTCTTGTGAAGTATTAAATATAGGGATTGAAAGAATTTTGAGTCAAATTAGACACCCGATTGTTTATTTTAATGAGAAGTTAAATGAAATAAAACAAAAATATTTAAATTATGATAAAAAAATTTAACTTTTTATGTAAGTACTTGCATGTTGGAGGTATTACTTGTTGCCTTAGAAAATGGTTCTATAATGTAATCATCCGATCTTAAAATATCTAAACTCTCAAAAGAAATTAGGGCATATATATGCTAAATGGGTTAAATATCTACAAGAATATTTGTGTTAAAATATTGTGTCAAAATTAAAAATAAACCTACTGATATTCTGAGTTAGTCATTTTACAGGTCATACAAGTTAATTTGACTAGTTATAATGACTTTAAGAGGAAGACCCTGCAAATTATAATAATTTCAATCAGATATATTTTGATTTAACTCATGACAAACCTATATTTAATAAGGATTTCATGATTAAGGATGGCCTTCTTTTAGGGGGAACTCAACTTTGCATTTTTTTTTTATATATCTTTAAGAGAATTTCTTACTACGAAGTTACATGAAAGTCTCATAGAACATTTAGGCCATAATAAAACAACAATAATAACCACGAATGGATGGTACTGGCCATGATAGAAAAGAGTTATAGCACACATAATTTTATAATACAGAGCGGGTCAAATAATTAGAAGAAATAAAGATAATATTAGGCTTTGCACACTATAACTATTCCATAAAATCTTTATAAAGATGTTAGTATGAACTTTGTTTTACAATTAACATGAAATTTAAAGCACCGTGATACCATTTTTTTAATGATAACTCATTTTTTTAAAATGGCCCATTTTATCCCATGTTTTAAAAGCGTTAATGCATCTCATATGACAATTTTATTTTAGTGAAGTAGTTAAAGTGCATGAATGACAAAAAATCATTATATCTAACAAGGATGTAAAATTCATGTGTTACTTTCAGAAAACTTTGCAACAGCAAAATGAGGAGCCAACTAAAAATTTCAATTATTTACCATTAACAAATTGATGAAAAAATTAGATAGTTAATAAGAGTACAATAACAACAACAAGCCTTTATCCCATTATATAAGGTTGGCAATATAAATCCTTCTTCTCCATTATGTCTTATTAAGTGTCATATTCTCATTTAATTTTAAAAAACTAAGGGTATTTTTACACATCCTAACCAAGTCTTTTAGATCTACCTCTATCTTTCTTAACATAAGGCAAATCGAATACATCCGCTCTTCTAACTAGCTCATCGGACGGCCAATGTTTTATGTGACCAAACCATCTAAAACGACTCTCTCTAATCTAATCTACCACTAGAGCTACTCCAACCTTTTCACGAAGATATTCATTTCGCATTTTATCTCTAAGAGTAAAGCCATTCATCCACCTAAGGATCCTCATCTCTGCAACACTTAGCTATATACTTCTCTTTTACTATGTTAAGAGAGTATGGGATATCAATATTTTGTTTGCTTAAAAATCATGCATCTGGTTTAAATTTGATATTGTAATGTATATGACTAAATTTGAATACAATTAATCTCTAAATGGGTCATCAAGCATGAGTCCATAAAAAATTTTTATATGTTATCAACCTAGAAAATCTAAAGATTTTGTATACTATTGATTCAAAATTAAGTGAATTTGCATAATTACTTGCACAATACATACATGACTTGCATGATGAATTTGAATAAAATTAACTATTTATTATGATAATTGATATGGCTCTCAAAATACCACTAGTCAAAGCACAAATCTTGATGTCGAAACCGATATGATTTTGAGTCAATACCGATCGAGAGACTTGAAATATCATTGGAATCTTTGGGACATCAATTAAATCTCAAAACAAATTCTCAAATATGGAGTGTTTATAAAATCGAAGGCGTCTCGACGAGGATCTAACGAGCCTAAGATCTCATAATTGACTTCATTTGAGCATCCAAATGCTCAAAATACATCAAATGATCAAGGAATCATCCCCGTCCGAGGGGAGTGGTACGGGCCTTACATGAATTTACTAGAATACCCCTCCTCCCATCTATAAATAGGCCTTCACTCCTCACATGGGGAGGCCAAGTGAAGAACAAATAGAGCCAAGTGGAGAGGAGCTGAAACAAGTGAAGAAGAGGAGCCACCGACGGTCAAACCACCACCGCCACCACCGCCGTCACGATCCTGCATCAATGCAAGCAAGAAGAAGAGTCCAAGCAAGGAAGAAGAGGAAGAGCGAAGGAAGAAGAGGAAGAGTCCAAGAAAAGGAAGAGTCGGAGGCGAAGAAAAAGCCCAAGTGAGGAGGAAGAGAGAGCTGCTTGAAGATCCTCCAAGCAAGATCGCACTCCAAGATTGCACTCCGCCGGCTGGCCATCAACCATCGCCACCGGACACCGTGCCACTAATTGTACTGTATTCTCACGGAAGTTACCCCAGATCTCCACCATCGAATAATTACAACCCGATCATGTTTACTGTTATTCCTCTCTCATATGTAATCAGAATCGTTATCGGGAAGATTTTGTACTCAAAAGCATACATAGTGGAAGCTTTTCTGGCTAGCCATTTTTTCCCCTTTCGAGGTTTTCACGTTAAAATGGAGGTCTCTTGTTCGCTTTAATTACGCGTGGACTTCACAACAAGGCTGAACTTTCACTCTACCGCTGTTTTTTTCAAGACGCAACAATAATTATAAGTTTACTATTGTTGTGAATATAAGATATATAAAATTCAAACCAGGTGATCGCATAATAATATATTTAAATCTAGCAATGTTACAATGCATTGGGGCAATTGTTTATAAACTATAAATCTCAAAAAAGCATTGGTATCGGGCTACTCTTCAAACTATTTGATTTGAATTTATTTCATAAACCTAATACAAATATCACTGATTATTGTTTTCGTCTCCTCGTGTATTCACATCCATCACTTTACCAAATAGATCTACTCATTATTTTTTTTCGTAAAAAATATTACAAATGATAAGAATGTGTCCATTATTGATGATAGATGTTAAAGGTATCTTATACATTAATGTGACAGACCCACCTATAATGATTTATGGATTACCCTATAAGAACTCGACAGTTATGTCATGGCCTATTTAACATATATCAAATGCTCAATTCCTAGGTAGGCATATTTCATACAACAACAACAACAATAACAAGCCTTTATCCCACCAAGTGGGGTCGGCTACATGAATCCTTCGTCTCCATTGTATCCTATTATATGCCAAATTCTCAATTAATTCAAGTATACTAAGATCATTTTTTATACATCTTAAAAATTAAAAATATTATACTCATCAAAAATGCAAAATATGAACATTGAGATAAGTGGCATTATGAGTTTTGACACCGAACTTCTGAAGTTGTATTTTTTTTTCTAGTATACTTTATTGCAAAATATGCCTATGATGACGTTCTTCTTGAGAAAAGGGTTTCTCCAACATATTGATTACCTTATGGTTTACTGTTGAAAGGGTTTCTATTCAGCCAATTCAATTCACTAATCCCACACTTCCTTTTATATGTTTCAAAATACCTGCAATATTTGAATTTGGCTAAAACAGCTTTGTCGCTACTTTGATGTGTTGGAGTGTCAATGAATATTTTTTTTATATCCTTTTCTTCTAAGAGTGAATTCGAATATAGCAGAATATAGACTTTCCTTTTTTTGAGTCTAGCCTTTGGCATTGTTACCGGCACCGAAATTGGCTATGTTTTGGATTCACAAAGTCAAGATTTTAGGTATTTATTGAAACCAGGAATTGTTTAGCTTGGCATAACAAAAAAAAATATGAAAATTAGAAATTTGCCATCTACTGAACTAAAAGTATGAACTTGTTGCTCTTATTAGAATCCAAGTATCTAAGTCGAAACATACAATTTTAGAGGCCAACTTTGGGAAACTCTTAGTCCTAATTTATTTAAGTCTTTTGGGATATAAATAGACGACTAGAAGTATAATTTTCATTAAATGATTGAAAAAAAAAATTGTTTTCCTCTAAATTTTTACGTGAGCTATTGAATATGGATTCTTCGAGTACTTCGCAACTTTTAACAAAAATTTATAAGGGATATTTGTTGTCTTAACATGAAGCTTGGATCTTCTTTTTAAGAATTGTTATCATTATCCTCTCTTCAAACCTAATAAAAATACTTCTAAGAGTATACTACAATATCTTAGAATTTGAGATATTTATGAAAAAACTAATATTATGTGAGAAAAAATAACAAGTGAGAATAAGTAAATTGCTAAAAAAAAGTGCTCGTAGAAAAAAAAACCTCCTATTAGCAAAACTAATTGATGTTGAAGACAAAGTGTACAAGAAAAAATAAAAAATATTAAACTTTGTTATAAAAATTGATTTAAATATAAAAGCTAAAAAAATTGAGAAAGATATATAGTATCTTGTAGATAGGGGTGTAAACGAGCCGAGTGAGTTGAACCTTGTTAGGCCGTGTTGAAATGACTCAAATTTCACCGCTGTTCGTAAATTGTTGAAATACCACGTACCAAAATGTAATAATCAAAAATTTGTAAGAGAGGATTCAACGCCAATCTTTTGATAACAAAAGTTTTAACCACTAAATACGCCAGAATATATATATATATATATATATATATAATTTTTTTATTTCGAAGCTAATCAACACACCAACCAACTGATTGTTCATGTCGAATTCGCTTATAAATTGATAAATGTTTATTCGCTTCTCGCTAGTTAACGAACGAGTCAAACACGAGCTATTCGCGAATAACGAGCTTTTTTGACAACCCTATCTATAGAGAATCTAAGAAAATAATATGTAATGCAAAAAATTCAACATTTAATGATCTATATAATATATTGAATACTAAAGAGAATGAAAGATCTATGTATAAATTGGCTAAACAAAGAGATGAGAAAAATAAGATTTAGTTAAAGTGAAACATATTGAAGATGAAGAACATAAAGTGTTTATTTTAGAAAAGAATATTCAACCTAGATGGATGAGATATTTTGATATACTTTTCAATGAAGATTATGAGAATATGATTAACTTTAACGACCGTAGTATCCTAATTGTAAATAGAGATTTTTGTTTTTATAATATATTACTAAAACAGAAGTTAAAAAAGTTTCAAAGAAAATGAAGTGTGACAAGCAATAGAACCTTGGCGTATGCTTTTGCTGATGATATTCTTCTTGTTGATAAGATTAGAGAGAGTTTAAAAGAAACTTGAATTATGGATACCAACCTTAGAGTTTAAAGGTTTTCGTTTGAGTAGATCTAAAACTGAATACATGGAACATAATTTTAGTTGTAGAAGATCTAGTGGTAGGGTTGTGACAGTGGGTAATCAAGTCATTAAAAAGAGTGAACATTTTAGATATCTCGAGTCTATTGTTCAAAGTGATGGTGAAATAAATGAGGATGTTATTAGTAGAATTCAACTTGGATGGTTGAAGTGGAGAAATGCATCGGCTTGTTATGTGATAGAAAAAAAAAAATTATAAGATGGTGTTGAGAAAATGCAATGCTTTATCGTGCAGAATGTTGGTCAATAAAAGAGAAGCATAAAATTAAGTGTTGCGAAAATGAGAATGCTCAAGTGGATGAGTATCTATACACTTAGAGATAAAACACAAAATGAATATATACGTGAAAAGGCTGGAGTAGCTTTAGTGGAAGATAAGCTTAGCAAGAGTTGCCTTTGATGGCTTAATCACATAAAATGTCAACGTTCTGATGACCAAGTTAGGATAACTGATTTATTAAATTCAGCCTATGTTAAAACAGATAGAGGTAGACTTAAAAATATTTGGTTAAGAAGTATAAAAAATGACCTTACTCTGATGACCTAGTTAGGATAACAGATTTATCAAATTCAGCCTATGTTAAAAAAGATAGAGGTAGACCTAAAAAGATTTAGTTAAGAAGTATAAAAAATGAGCTCACTCTATTAGAATTAAATGAGAATCTAACAAATAATATGACACGATAGAGAAGAAAGATTCATGTAGCCAACCCCACATAAGCAGATAAAGACTTATCGTTGTTGTGTTCTTTCTTCAAAACTAATTTGTGATTGGTGTGGGCTCCAAAAATTCACCACCGACCTCTCGCAATGAAGAGAGTGTTTAAAGTATCGGTAAAATTTTCAAGAAGGCAGATGGAATAGTAGAAAAGACACTACCTAGAGATTTCGCTCTCATTTTGTGAGGACTTTAAATCTGGTTCCAAGTTTCCTATAGGCGCAAGCACCTATAGTTAATTACCCCTCCCAATGCTGAGAGAGCACTTTCGATAAAGGTTGGTCGATGAATCGTTAAATAACGAGTGTATAATAGCAGTGAGTGGAGTTTGAATATTATGAGGTTTATTATTTTAATTTAAAACTTTTGTTTGGGGAAACGGTGACGCACCCGATCAAGATCTCAAGGATTCTAGCGATCCCTACTTAGTCGAAGAGGTAATAACCCAACTAGACCGAAGATCCTCGCAACAGGTTACGTCATCCAAGGTGTCCTTGTACACCTGGGGTGGAGTTTGTCTCAGGGGACAAATGTAAGCCAACATTAGCTAATAGAAGATTTTTTGTCCAACCAAATACATTCTATAATTCATAGCTCAAATAGCAAAGTCATCGAACATGTGCATGGCCAAGTGATTTAGTGGTATATCGCAAAGAAACCACACGGTTTGAGGGCTCTGGTCATAACCGCAATTATGTGGTGCCACTTAAGGCAAAATCACGCGGACAGAAGACACGGGCCACGTCTTTACTAACTCAAGATTATTTAGGTGTGAAAATAGCTATACATTTGATTTGATATTGACTCTTTGTGAGCAAAAGTCTTCTTAATTTATCACCCTCGATAAACAATTACGGATGGATATGTGATTTTAACTTTAAATTTAAATAATTAATTTTATTTAATTTATATTTGTTTTCTTCTTCTTTTTTTATTTGAACAACATGATTATCTTGTAATTGATTTAAACCTTAATGACAGCCTTTTGATCATATGGTTGTTGTTGACTGGTAGACCTTGTCAACTCTGTCATTTTCTTTGCAGAGGATTGTGTATAAATTTATTGCTCTCATATTTATAGTCCTTCAAACTTTGTCAACTCTAGCTTAAGCATAGAGGATCGGGTTTGAGACTTTCCTCTTGGGAGTTTAAACTTGAGAAGTGTCAATATATTTATCTTTTGTAATTATATTATAAAATTAACTTCTCAGATTTTTATTAAATATAAATTTTTATAATATCATCATCGAAATTTTAAGTTTTGTTAACCCGGACCCGATCTTAAAACCCAACTGGGATGTAGATATCTGTTAATTCATTTTGCACATAGCTTGCACATTTTCCTAGATGTTTGATCTAGTGGACACTTTAATATACATAGAAGTATCTGTTCTTTAAAATATTATATGAACATTAAGATGTCTAAGCTAAAGTAATTATGTTTGACACGACAAATGTGTCAAACTCCAAGCATAAGTTCTGTTAACAAACATAAATTTTGATACCTAAAATCATAAATCAAGTGTAGCTCTGTTTTGTAAAATATGAGAATTTTATCTCATTCAAACACTTGTTATCAACCAAGTAAAGATCTATTCTTTTAAAATGTGTTTTAATTTTCGCAAATATTTGTTGAAAAATAAGTGAGTATCTGTTCTTAATGATCAAGCATGTATCTGCGTTAGAGGATCCAAAATATTTGTTTACAAATCAAGTTTAGATATGTTCTGAAAGATGCAAGTTTAACCATTTCTAAGCTTATCATAAATCAAGTATATCTGTCTTAGAATATGTATATTTAATTCTTCCAAATACTTACTAATTATCAAGTGTAGTATCTATCTTATTAGAATTTCAAAAAAGATTTAGAGGCATGTCATAGATCAAGTGTGAATCTATTTTATAGGATACTATGTCATAAGATATATGCAAACTCAGTTTATTTAAATATTCACTTATGAAATCAAGTGAATGATTTTTCCCATAACACATCAAAATCAAAAGAGAGAAATGAGATATTATAAGGTATTCATGAGAGCTAACCACATTTAAATCCTTCCATGCATATTAGAATTTGAAAGTATGAAAATTAATTCAATTGAAGCAAACATATGGACTTGAGCCCAATGGGCTTTTAAATTTAAAAGAAAATTATGGATTTAAAGATTTCAAGAGAATGATTTTCTTTTTTATAAGCTCATTTATAAATTTGGGCCTAATAGGCCTCTTTATAAGAGTTGGGTTTTTTTTTTTTTTATAAGCTCATTTATAGATTTGGGCTTAATAGGCCTCTTAAAATTAGAGAAAATTATGAGCTTAGAAGTTTTATTAGATGAGTCCTCTCTTTTTACAAACCCATTTATAGACTTGAGTCCAATGGACTTTTAAATTTAAAAGAAAATTACGGGTCCTCTTTTTATAAGCCCATTTATAGATTTGGATCTAATGGGCCTCTTGAATTAAAAAAATATGGGCTTCATAATTTCAAGTAGGCTAAATTATTTTTATAAGCCCACTTAAGGAAACCAAGATGGGCTATGAATGAAGAAAAGAGATTTCAAGCTTTTATGTCATCATCATCATTTTTTATCATTCTCTTTATATATATATATAATTTTTTTATGGGTAATTTATGGAAAGGGAAAAGGATCCACATTCATTTGCATGACATAATCCTATTGAGAAAGAGAACTTCCCCTCTTTATATTTTGTTTTGCTTTTTTTTTCCCCTTAAATTCATGTCCACTTTATGGGTAATTTAAAAAGGAATGACAAAAGAAATAAAGGGGGATGATGAATTTTCTCTCACACATTTCTCATTTTTCATTTGCATGACATAATCCCATTGAGAAAGAGAACTTCCCCTCTTTACATTTTGTTTTGCTTTTCTTACTTTCTCCTTAAATTCATATCCATTTCATGGGTAATTTAAAAAGGAATGACAAAAGAAATAAAGGTGGATGATGGATTTCTCTCCCTCTCTTTATCATGCATTTAGATTTTTCCTTTCCCTTTTTATTATTATTATTTTTTATTATTTTTGTATGACATAGTGATGTGAAGAGAAAGGAGAGGAGGAGAAATTCTCCTCCTTAAAACCATGCCAAAAACCCATAGGAATTAATGGGTAATATAAATCTCATATATTTATTTTTATCCTCCATGATTTAAACATTTTTGACTTCATGCAAAAAGGCCTAGATGATATTTTACTTAGGAAGAGAGCTTAAGAATAAGCTAATATGCATTATAAGTATGAGAGAAATCTTCCCTCATGAAAATTTACTCTCATTTCCCTCATATTTATCTCATAAGGAATATTGCAAGTCTAAAATTTATAAAAGAACTTATCAACAATTGAATTGATTTCAAACCGCATCACATCAACCCGTTTATCAATTTTCAACTTAGGATCATGTTTTTTACGTAGAGATTTCATTTGAACATCTCTTCCTTCTCTTTTTATTTACTCCTTCAACAAAGCATATATGATATTTTAAAAGTTATGAGAGAGGTAAGGATTTCTCATATTCAACATTAAGGGGTAAAGTCAAACTAATATCTGGAATTGTTGTTTAAAATATCACTAAGTATTCTATGAAGATTCAAATACTTAAAACAAATTATGTTAAATTGGAGGTTTTAAATACTGCAATTTATAAAAATTTCAACAGCTTCCCATCACCATCCCAGCATAGGGGCTTCCTCAGGGAACTGGACCTTCCCACCACACCAAGAAATGTGTACATGGTAGGTGTCGTTAGATACTGCGACCGAAAATTTTATTTACCCACCACACCAAGAAAAACGCGCATGAGTGTGCATAACATAGCATTTCCTTGCAGCATTGGAACAATGCGTGCAAGTACTTATTTTAAAGCATATTTCCTTGCCACGTTGGAACAACGTGAGCAAGTACTTATAGCATAAGTTTTCTCGCTGCATTGGAACAATGTGAACGAGTATTTATCACAAAGCAGATTTTCTTGTCACATTGGAACAACATGAGCAAAGTACTTATAGCACAAGTTTCCCCACCACATTGGAATAATGTGAACGAGTACTTATCACAAAGCATATTTCTAAACTTGCATTTGTGCATGATATATTCAATATTCATCAATTTTTAGCATTGCATTTGAAACATCACACATAATAAGCCACCACGTAAGCTTTTAATCGCATGTGGATGTAAAGAATTCCTTCTTTTTTTACTTTGAACATAAGAAATAAAACACCTCTCTCAAATTTGGCAAATAAGGTGACAATTATATGTCAAAACATAAGCATGTATTCCTTGTCACGTTGGAACAACGTGAGCAAGTACTTATAGCACAAGTTTCTCCGCCACATTGGAATAATGTGAACGAGTACTTATCACAAAGCATATTTCTAAACTTGCATTTGCATGTGCATGACATATAATATTCATCATTTCAATTTAGCATTGCATTTAAAACATCACACATAATAAGCCACTCCGTAAGTTTTTAATCGCATGTGGATGTAAAGAATTTCTTCTTTCTTTACTTTGAACGTAAGAAATAAAACACCTCTCTCAAATTTAACAAGTAAGGTGGCAATTATATGTCAAAACATAAGCATGTATTTCTTTCTTTGCTATCAAATGAATAAAGAAGACATTCAACTTTACATCTATCCTTCAATTATCATTAACAATTGCGTTTAGATAAAATTTGATTGAATAGAGCATCTGATAGCAATTTTGTATAGCATATGGTAACAACTTCTCAAAAATCAGCAAATGAAATGAAAGTTTAAGGCCAAACATAGCTAAATTTCAGTTTTCAATGATAAGAAAGATGTAAAGCTCAAACCTTCTTCAAGGGTTAAGAACATATCACCTTGCTTACTTGAAGAAAAGAAATGGTAAAGAAATCTGAAAGTATATTCAAATATTTGTCCCACATTAAGATGTCATTGTCCTTATCAATTTTCAAACTTAATACTTTAAGCAAGACTTGATTCCTTAAATATTGGAGCATTATTACTTTATTTATCATGAGAAAGAAGACACAATTTAACATAAAAATCTGGATGAAATTCAACTCATGACATGTAGAGCAACCAAGTCATCTATATTGAACCATAGAGAGCTCTCAAGTCTTAACCCCTCTCTTTTTTTTACATGTAAATGAAATTTCACCTAACACTTCAGAATTTTATTGATTTGATGGTGGCCATAGTGGAGAGAAATAGAAAATGAAGTTAGAGAATCCATTCACCCCCTCTCATCCCCTCTCATCTGCTCATCTTCAATATGATGACCAAAGAAGTTTAAGTTACTTAAAATAGATAGCCAAATTAAGCTTGATTTTACATAAACCCAAACGAGAATTCCATATTTAGTAAAGCATCTTCAAAACCACAAGATTTGAATGAAAATTAGATTGAATTTTGCTAAATGATAGGAGGAGACAAGAGATAGGACAAGGGTAGCCAAATTTCAGCAAGATATTTAAATGAAACAACAAGTGACAATTGAAAATCTTATCATATTACTCATTTAAAAAGCCAAAGAATAACAACTTATGTTGCATGCAAATGGGGTTTCATTTCATATTTCATAATAAAGATAATTAAGAGAAAATGCATGAAGTCAAAAAAAACCCAATTCAAAACATCTCCAAATCCAAGTAAATGGGATGATAAATCAAAAACCAAATCAAATTCAGAAAATGACCATATGAAGGTCTCCAAAAATCTGAAAATTTTAACAAGTCCCACTTTGTATTTACTTGGAGGTTAGAAAATGTAATGAATACATGAATTCCAACGACTTTAGACATGTATTACATTGTGGATAGCAAAAGAACAATTGGATAGAGAGAGATAAAAAAAATTCTACTCAACCAAATCTCCAAAAGGAACAAAATAGATTCCAATCAGCAAAAACAAGATTTAAAGTTGATGGTAAGCCACATGCACTCATTTTTCTTACTTGATTTCAGGACAATAGAAAGATCCAAGCAAAGTTTAATCAAGC
Source organism: Cymbidium sinense (assembly GCA_021442155.1). Lineage (NCBI taxonomy): Eukaryota > Viridiplantae > Streptophyta > Magnoliopsida > Asparagales > Orchidaceae > Cymbidium > Cymbidium sinense. Next base: position 99,532,950 of record CM038226.1, on the reverse strand, counting down.
AAGACAACAAATAGTCATTCTAGATTTTACCAAGTCATTTATTTAAGTAACAAAGAATGAAACTTTAAATTCTATGCACATGAAACCTCACTTCACATTCCACCTTAAAAGCTCACCAATTTGATGATAACAATGATGAGGAAGAAATAAGCACAAGATTAATAAACCAAGATTATGCTTTCAACCTTCTTTCCTTAGCAAGATACTTAATGAAACAAGTAAAATAGGATAGACCTCATGAGATGAAGTAAGCAAATCCAGAAAATCTGAAACCAAATTTTGTCTAAATCATTATCTTCATGATAACAAATAACGAAACAAAGAAAGCAAAGTAGGATAGACCTTATGAGATGAAGTAAACAAATCCAGAAAATCTCATGGGATGAAATAAGAATTTGTATATATACTTGACAAATCCAGAAAACCAGCATGTAGTACCATTTGCATTTGGATTTGACCAATCCATAAAATCTCCATGTAGTAAACATTGCATTTGGATTTGACCAATCCAGAAAATCAACATGTAGTAAACAATTGCATTTGGATTTGACAATTCTAGAAAATCTGAAACCAAACTTTGTCTAAATCATTATTTTCATGATAATAACCAACCAAACAATGGAAGCAAAGTAGGATAGACCTCATGAGATGAAGCAAACAAATCTAGAAAATTTCATGGGATGAAATAAACATTTGTATATAGACTTGACAAATCCAGAAAACCAGCATGTAATAATATTTGCATTTAGATTTGACCAATCTAGAAAATCTGCATGTAGTAAACATTATATTTGGATTTGATCAATCCAGAAAGTCAACATGTAGTAAACAATTACATTTGGATTTGACAATCCAGAAAATTTGAAACCAAACTTTGCCCAAATCATTATTTTCATAATAACAACCAACCATGCGATGAAAGTAAAGCAAGATAGACATCATGAGAAGCTCACCAACATAAAGTAAATATTGACATTTAGATTTGACAAATTTAAAAAATCTGAAACCAAACTTTGCCTACATCATGATAATAACCAACAAAACAATGGAAGCAAAGCAAGATAGACATCACGAGGAGCTCACCAACCTACTGATTTCCCCTTTTTTTGCATGCGTTCCAATAGCTTAAGTAAATACCTTATAGAAAAATATAATTGAGCATTTGAAAGTGAAGAAGCCAAATCACTTAAGCTATGTCATATTGAACATCACATCTCTCTTTTTTTTGTTACACTTGCTTGAGGGAATAATCAAAACATAGCACACAAAAAAAGGAGATTTCCATCAAATCCATCTCATTCAAAAAGAGAGCAAAGGCACATAAAGAATTATAAACAATATAAAGCATTGGGCCATACATCATCCCAAACTTTCGATTTAAGCCTTTAACCTTATCTTAAGCATGTAGAAGAGGATCTATCAAGTTATATCACCCAAAGAGAACCAATAAGCTTGAAAATATGCAAATACTTGTAAACAACATGAAGCTTGGGCAATACTGTGGGCTCCGAAAATTCACCACCAACCTCTCGATGAAGAGAGTATGAATTAAATGTCGGTTAAATTTTTAAAAGGCAAATGGAATAGTAGATAAGACACTACCAAGAGATTTCGCCCTTATTTTGTAAGAACTTTAGATCTGGTTTCAGGCTTCCTATAGGCGTAAGCACCTATAGTTAATTACCTATCCCAAAGTTGAGAGAAAACTTTCGATTAAGGCTAGTCGTTAGATCGTTGAATATGTAGCATATTATAGCAGTATGTGGAGTTTTGAAATTTAGGTTTATGAAATTCATCATTATTTACTTAAAGCGGATGGTTGAGGGAACGATGACGTTCCCGATCAAGATCTCATGGTCATCCCATCGTGTCCCTTATATTAGAAGAGATATGACCTAACTGACAAGGATCCTTGTCGCCAGATGAGTCAAGGCCGCCCAAGAAAACCTTATAAACCTGGGGTGATATTTATCTAAGGAAAAAAGTTTAAATTCACCTTCAGCTAACAGAGGACTTTTTATCCTATCAGGTGCATCCTATGGTTCATATCTCAAGTGGCAGAGCCATTGGGGAGTATACTGACTATAATCGTGACCGTAATATAATGGTGTTTCGACCGAACCACGATCGAGGACGGTGTAGATCTTATTTGGAGCCTACTGGCCAAACCATGCGATCAGAGGACATGGCCACATCCTTACTAACATGAGATTGAATGAGAGGAAATATAGTTGTGTACTTGACTTGACATTAGCTCATTTGTGCGCTAGAATTTTTTTAATTTGTCACCTTCAACAAACAATTGCAGAATGTAGATAAATTGAATTTTATTTTATGGTTTTAGGTTGATAATTTTAATTTAGTCATTTTGAGCTTAATAATTCATCAGATTTTTCATTTGGATTGATATTTAATTCATATTAATTTGATTTGAAATTGCAATCACATTTTGATTAAAGTATCCCCTCCGGTTGAAATCTCCATTCAACAAAGTGATCATCGAGGTGGATGTATTATTTTGCTATTCTAGATCCTATCGACTTTATTAATTTAATAATAGAGTATCAGATCTACTCTCAAATGATAAAATTAACTTCTTAGATATTTTACTGAGTTGAAATTCTTATAATATTATTATTGAATTTTTAGTTTGTTAACCTGGACCCGGTCCTAAGACCCAACCAGAAATCAACATCCTCGCATTAATTAAATTTAAGCACATTCTTGTCGAGCCTATGTTATTTAATTCAATATTGATTTAAGCTTAAGGGATTTGAATAGTATTATTTATTTTAATTGAGTTTCATTACAAGTATAAATCTTTTAGATAAAATTTCGAAGATTTTGATAGATCCGCCGTTGCTCATATAAGAATTTACTTGATATCTTGCACCATGCCAAGAAAGGCATATACACAAATAAACACCACGTCCGTCGCCATCTCATCATCAAGAAAGACATGTATCTGATCGATGTAATACAGATTTTCTCACAATGCCAAGAAAAGCGTGTACGGGTACATATATACTTGCAATGCCAGTTTAAATAGCAATTTTATATTTATGACTGACTTCACTTTGAGCTAAGCCCGGTGTGAAAATTCGAAGATTGTTAGATCCCGACATCGCCCTATATGGGGTGTCTGGTTTCGTGCATTATGTTGCCAATAAAGACATGTATGGATGGTGTGCGTCATCCCACCATGCCAAGAAAGACATGTATGAGCTCTGAAACATCTGCATATAACACAAATTTCCTCGTCATACTAAGAAAAGTGTATACGAGTACTTATATACACGATAACTGGTGTCTTCAGCACCACCGCTACCACAGAGATTTACTCATGCGAGCATCACCCACTAATTTCCGGCTACAAAGCGTGTCTGTTCCACTTGTCATGCCAAACATGTCGCATGATGGGTTTCTGGGACAACCACGCTCGAGCATTTTATACATGTAGGAAAGGAGCAAATGGACGTAAGACTGCCGTATGCCGGCGGAGGAGAAGGAGGCTGCCGAGGCACGCGGCATGGCGTACCGCCTCAGTTGAAACGACGGCCTACCGGCCACGCGTCGCTACGGGAGGCGGAGGCGTGCCGCACAAATGTGGTTCACCGGACAGGTGAGTGGGTGGCAGTGAGGGACAGTGGAGGCCACCGAGAGGGAACTCGAACGGTGGCTGACCGGGATTTTGGGGTAGGGGGGTGGGGATTAGAGTTAGATGTAAGAGAGTATTTATAGGATTTTCTTTATTTAATTAACCCTAATTCGGATTTTGGCGACGACATTATTACATGGGCAATATATATATCGATCTTAGGTTATTCTGATGTTCCGGACGAAACAACGCAATCTGTTTCGCGATTGGGGGCCGTTTGGTTCAAGTCGGCGTCGAATCGGGTCAATTTTAGTGCAAAATTGCGCAGTGTCATTTTCGATCGCTCGATATTCGCGCAGACTCGTCCGAATTGAGTGCGGATAATCTCATTTGATAGGTTTTGACGTTTCGACGCTAATAACGCGATCAATTTTATGAACGAAGATCGTTTGGGCATCGTCGCAGCCTCCCAACTCCGATATGCGCGTAGGCGCTTCGACGACCCTCATTGATTGTTCGACCGTCGAATTGTGCGATATGTATATTCATCGCCGATTCAACGCGATGGAAAAGTTCGTCACGATCGGAGGTCATTTCAACCGATTTTATGCCTGGTGTATTTCAATTTGCGCGATTATATTTCGGTTCGTCAATTCAATTCGACTGACGACCGATGGAGCATGCATGGAGGTCAATATATACATCATCTCAAGCTTTTGATTTATATCTCAACATCACTTTAAGCATGTAAAAGAAGAATCTAGCAAACTATATCGTCCAAAGGAAGCACAAAATACGTAAAAATATGTTTAAGGTTGGATAAAGACAAGTTGGAGATCTCGGTTGCTAGAAAGAAAGGAAGAAGAGGGTTGAGTCTGGGCCAGTTCGACAATGGAACTTCGAGCTCGGTTTGAGTTCAGAAGAAATAGACGGCCAAAGAGGGGACCTACGTTGTCGACCAAGACGAGGAGATTCATCGGCAAGCTACCCGCACAAAACCAAAGAGACAGACAGAGGCGAAGAGGAGGAATCACACGAGAATGAGAGAGGATCAGGAATATCGAAAGCAAACTGCTTCGTGGTGTATACCGGGGTCCAATTGCCGCTTAAACGCATCCAATAGATTAAGGCGACCGATTCAATTGGTAGGCTAAAAATTTGATTGATTACTTTGGCGGCCGATTAGGATTGGTCAGCTTAGTGGCTAATTTGGCAGATATTAGGGGTTCTAAGCAGCCATTAGTCACTTAATTGCAATTTAACGTATTATTAAGAATTTTCGTGTGAAAATTCTTATGAAATTATTTCGTGCGACAAACTCTAACAATATATGTGTTAATTTGAAGTATTTTTGTTGTGTCGAACACAACGACAATGTCCGTTTGGCGATCGGAAGTCGTTTGAGCAACTTCGACGATAATCAGAGCGAAATTGGGCTTAAATTGCTTAACGTCACGTTCGAATCACTCGACGTTTGCATGGACTTTGTTGAATCGATAGCGGTGTCGATAGATGATGTTTCGTGACAATACACGCCATCGAACGGCGATTCTGGACGTCCGGATTTCCTGACCTCGATATGCATGTAATTTCATTAAAAATTAATTTAATTAATTGAACTGTTATTAATTGATCTAATATTTTTTCATTTAAGTAATTTTGACACTCGACGTTTGCGTGGACTTTGTTGAATCGATCGTAGAATGTGTCATTTGATAGATTTCGATGTTTTGATGACAATAACACAGTCAATTTCGTGAACGGCTGTCGTTCGGACGTCGTCGGGGTTTCCTGACCTCGATATGCATGTAATTTTATTAAAAATTAATTTTAATTAATTGAACTGTTATTAATTGATCTAATATTTTTTTCATTTAAGTAATTTTGATATTTTGAACTCAAGTATGCAATCAAGATTTTCGAATTGGAAAGATTTTAGTTAAATTTGGTCACGATTAGGAAGTTTTAACCTCCGATCATGCGAAGTTGTCATTAATTTTTCATAGATTTTGTTATGTATGCTTAATTTAAATTATGACACACGTGTAGGTCAATAATTGGTTTATGTTCATAATTAAGATTTTGTCAAGTTCAATACAAACTAGTTTTTGTTTTTATAATAAGCCTTTATCGTTTTGGAATTTTACGTTCATTTTCAAGTTTCTTTTGAAATTTTACATTTTGTAAACTTTTATATTATTTTTAGAAAATAATGAAGTGTGTTTTTTATTTACATCAAAACTAACCATTATTTGTTTAAATTAAAACTTGGGAACTACGAATTATAATCTTTTATGTGTTTCTAATTTGTACACCTCAGCCTAGGTTTACATTAGTAAACCGTAAGACATCCTACCCAAAATTTTTAAAAGATAGTGACTTAGAATCAATAAAATAAAGATAAAATATACAATATGCAAATTTAGTGATGTCACATTAACAATTATCAATCAATATTATTAAGGTGATACTAAGATAGATCTAAATACCTTGGACCTACTATACAAAAGTAGAGATATAAATAAGGGCATTTAAGAGTTAAAATTGAATGATTAAAATGGTGAGAGTGTCTTATGATTGTGAGATAAAAGGATATCATGTAGGCTTTAAAATAAATTTTATAAAATAGTAATTAGGTCAATGATATTATATGAATCTGAATATTGGGAAATAAAAAAGTAATTGATACTCTTGAGTCAAGAATGACAAAGATGAGAATATAAAATAGATTAGTGGCAAGACTATAAAGAATAAATGAAGAAATGGTTATATTAGAGTAACAATTGAAGTGACAACCATTAAAGATAAGGAAAATGAAAATAGACTTAGTTGGATTAGACATAGAACAAAGAGAAAGAAATGTAATCATAAAATAAGTAGATAAAATCATAAAATTAGTATTAGAGGACTAGGAACGAGAAGGGATAAACCCAATTAAATGAATAGATATTTGATGTAGGATAAGGGTGCTTTTTATGATATTATATTTATTACACCGATAATTCTTAAATCCTCACAAAAGAGTAATGATAAATGCACACTACTATTGAGCATATTCACAATATTATGAATTTAGTGAAGTTGAAAATTTTTTGATTAAAGTTATGTTAACCACACTGTAGATGAATCTTATAAGTGCAAACAAATAACCTAAAAAATTATGAACCATCTAACGTATTTAAAATAAAAGTGCGGATAAGTTGAAGTCGACCTCTACAAAGGTGGAGATCACGTTCCTTAAGTCCTTCGCTAAGAGTTAAGCTCACACACTCAGTCATCAAGAGAGAAAGTACAGAGGAATAGTAAACGAAATTTAAGAAGATAACTTTTATTCCAAATCCAAATACCAAGCATTACAAGAGCCTCCCTATTTATAGGATTGAAAGAGAGAGTTAAGAATATTCAAACCTAACTCCAAACTCAAACCTAACACCATCATAATTACACCTACCACCACCTACTACCAAATCTACCACAATTATCAAACCTACCACTCATTCCATACCTACCCAAAATGTCATACCTACTACTCACTGCCATGACATAAGATACCAATATATATAAGCTCAAAACATATACAAAATATAAAAGAATAATACATAACTTAAATTATAACAAAAGGCCCAAATCATGGATTTAAGTTTTATAATGATAACGTCGACGGATGACGATGCCCTCGACGACTCCCGCTTTAAAGGATTCTCCTGGAGAATGAAAATTCATTCTTGTAATAATTGTGAGTCAGTTGATGTAACTCATCAAATGTAAGCCATAAATCTTCAAGTGGAGAAAGACCTTTCCAACTAACGAGAAACCTTTGAGTGCTCCATCGATGGATGTGATGATAATCTGGTCTTCTAAAATTTGATCTGACGATGTGATCTTAAGCGGTGAGATGGTATAGGAGTCGGTGATGAAGTATGAACTTGCATGTCAATACTATTTGCAGAGGGAATAGTGTTATCCGTGGCTTGCCCATGGTACAACGTTAAATCTGATACATTGAATATTGGAGAAATCCCAGCATTCATTGGAAGATATATTTCATAAGCATTATCATTTATCTTCCTTACAACTTTATAAGGACCAAATCTCTTGAGAGTTAATTTCTTAAGAGTTAGGTAAATCTCTCGTCTAACTTTACAAGAACCAAATCTCTCTCATTAAATTTTACATATCACATGTACATCAACATTTTTATATTTATCATAACTCGAGTAAGTTTTTGTTGAATTTCACGATGTAAATCATGTTTTGTGCAAATGAAGATGCAAATGCACTGAACCTATATGTTCAGGCAATTCAACAAGATCAATTGGTTTTCTTGGATCATAATCAGTTACAATATGAAAAGGACTCATATCGGTTGACCTATTAATTGAACTGTTACAAGCAAATTTTGTAGTAGGAAGAACTAGATCCCAACTAATAGTATGATCGATCACCAGACACCTAAGTAATTTCCTAAGCTTCTATTAACAACTTCAGTTTGTCCATCTATTTGAGGGTGGTAAGCTGTAGAAAATAAGAGTTTTGTGCTTTTTTTTTTCCATAAAATTTTTCAAAAATAACTCATAAATCTTACACCATGATCAAACACAATTATCTTAGGAAGTCCATGTAAGTGAATTATCTCACAAAAGAAAATTATCGTTATATGTGATGCATTCAATGTCTTATAACATGGAATGAAGTGTGTCATTTTAGAAAATCGATCAACAACTACTAGGATAGAGTCAAAACATTGTACAGTGCGAGGTAATCCTCAGATAAAGTCCATACTGAGATCTTCCCATGGTTTATGGAGAATTGGGAGTGGTGTGGATAGACCATAATTTGTTTTCCACTTTTTGCTACTTGGTAAGTACGACATTGGGTAAGGAAAAATTTTTAAAATAGGCATATTCTTAACTTTAATTAGCAATTTAGGCATCAAAAAATTCTTTTTATGAAAATATACCGTCCGCATCTGACGACTAACATGACTAATGGCATAGATTTTTTTTTTTTTTTTTTGGAGAGAGAGAGATTTTTTTTTTTTTTTTTTTTTGCTTTTGGTAGGGAGAGAGAGAGAGAGAGAGAGAGAGGGGGGTTTTATTAATTTTTTAATTAATATATTTATTTAAAATATTTAAAATATATAATTTAAAAATATTTTTTATAAAATATTTAATAACTGAATATTTATATATTTAGTTATTAATTTATTTATTTATATATTTAGTTATTTATATATTTTTTATAAAATATTTAATAACTAAATATTTATATATTTAGTTATTTATATATTTATTTATATAATTTATTGGCTTTATATAATAAATAAATAAATATATAAATAACTAAATATTTATATAATTTAAATTTATTTATTTATTTATTTAACTAATTATATATTTTAAATAAATAAATATTTTTAAATAAATAAATAACTAATTAAATAAATAAATATATATATAAATAACTAATTATTTATTTATATATTTTAAATATTTTTAAATTATTTATATAACTTAAAAATATTTATATAATTTAAATATATAAATAACTAAAAAAATTTATAAATATATATATATATTTATATAATTTTTATTTATATAATTTATTTCTTTCTTTATTTATTTATTAAAAATTATTTATTTATATATTTTAAATATTTTTAAATTATATATTAACAAAAATTAATAAAAATTATATATTTTAAATAATTATATTAATTAATAAAAAATTATAAAATAAATTTCTAAATTTATATATATAATTAAAAATATTTTAAATTATATATTTAATTATATATATATAAATAAATAAATTAATAACTAAATATATAAATATTTAGTTATTAAATATTTTATAAAAAATATTTTTAAATTATATATTTTAAATATTTTAAATAATTATATTAATTAAAAAATTAATAAAACCCCTCTCTCTCTCCCCTACCGAAAGCAAAAAAACAAAAACAAAAAAAAAATCCTCTCTCTCTCTCTCCCCTACCGAAAGCAAAAAAACAAAAAACTAACGGACGATCGCCGACGCTTTCCACATCGACATCATCCGTCGTACGGACGACTAGGCCTATTTTCATAAAAAAAATTTTTGATGCCTAAATTGCTAATTAAGGTTAAGAATGTGCCTATTTTAAAATTTCCATCGCAATGATAACAAACATCTTTCTTAAGACTAGCCAAAAGAACATATCCTCCATCAAATATTATCTTATCACTAAAATGACCAGACACACACCTCTTGAATGAATTTCCTCAAAAAAAATTTCAAGCGATGAATCTGGGATACATAGTGCTGAAGAAATACCGCCTCAGATTTGATAATCTGACTATTAATTGAAACATCAAATTTCAAATATTCAAAAATTTGTTGAAAATCTTTACAATTAGGATAATCATTTTAACCTTTTTTGAATCCAAGAACCTTCACACTCATGGTATTTAATAATATACATATTCTACTACATCTCAACTTTGTTCTTGAACCAAATTTATGTTTAAGAACAAACGTATATTGAAGAAATTGAACCCATTTTGCATGACGAGAACTAAGTTTCTTTGGGTGTTTAGATATTTAAGCTTTGATCGAATAAAGTATAAATTCTCGTGAAAGAAGATAATGTCGCCAATAACGTAAAGTTTGGATGACGACGTGACTCACGAATATATGTTGACCCCAATTTAATTTTTTCATTTAAAGAAAACAATGTGATGACCTTCTGTTTAAGAACACCTCCAATACCAATTCTAGAAGCATCACACGATACCAAACTTTATTTATCAAATTTGATAATTTCAATATCGGTGGACTTGTTAAAGTTCTTTAATTTTAGAAAAGGCATCGAAATGTCTTTGTCCAAACAAAGTCTCCTTTTTAAGACATTGAGTTATCTCGTAATATGCTAAATCCACCTAATAAACCTTCGATAAAATGTGGCTAACCCATGAAAACTATGTACATCATGAATTTGGTCGTAAGCCACTATCAATAACCCTAATTTTTTTGAGATCAATGTAGAGATGCCATCACAAACAATGAATCCTAAGACATCAAGACATCATAAATGAGCATTTTTTAAGTGAACATATAGTCTTTATTTACAAAGCACTTCAAAACTTGTCAGAATGTTTCTCATGACTTTCTTGAATTAAAAATTAAAATATCATCAAAGTACACAACTAAAAATTTTCCAAATGACGTAGTAAGATATGAGTCATCACTGCATAAATGTAATTAACATTACCAATCCAAAAGGACTAGTAATCATACAAACCATCTTTTGTCTTGAATGTTGTTTTCCATTCATCATCTTCTCTCATACGAATGATGATATCCACTTCTAAGATCAATTTTAGAAAACTATTAATCCAAACCATCATCATGTGTGTAATGGAACCTATACTTAACAAAGAATTTTATTTATAAGACGACTATCTACACACATACGCCAAGTACCATCTTTCGGTAGAAAATCGCATGGAGATAAACTTTCCCTGATAAATCCTTTTGCTAATAAATCATCAACTTGTCGTTTTAGCTCGCATGTTCATTTGGGTTCATACATGATAATGTGCAAATTTGGGAGTGATAATCCGTGAATTAAATTTGGATACTTCTTAAAAGCTCACTAGAAGTTCTTCGGACAAATATCTTGATATTCCAATAAAAGTTCAATGCACTGAGATGAGAATGATTTAACACAAGGTTGATTGAGTGACAACTAATGCAAAAATGATATTCTTATTAATCTCTTGTTGAAATTGACATTTATTAATAATATGTAGAGATTTCTTTTCTATGGGAGGAGAAGAATTTTGGGGTTGAAGTGGAGTGATCTCTTTAGGCTTAACTGGATTTAAGACAATTCTCTTATCTTGAAAATTAAAAATATATGTATTGGGACGCATAATTTGTGACATTCATATCAAAAGCCAAGGTCTAAAAGTATATGAGCAACATCCATCGGAAGAACATCACACCAAATTTTATCACTATATTCTCCTAATTGAATGGGTCAAACGCGTTGAGATATAGATAGAGGTCTTATGTACTCCAAGCAACCTTATAAGCGTGGATGGGTCTCTGGGTGAGCTTCATCCTCAAAGTGAGGTAACAATAACATTCATGTGCCACTATCAATTATTAACTTACACGCCTTTTCACCACTCTTAAAATAAGTGTGAAAAATTGATGCGCTTCAATCAATATTACGTAGTGTAACACAAAATGCATAACATTTATGAGACTCATCTAATGCTTCTTCTCGCATCACTAGCTTCTTCAGGGTCAACTAGCTTGATTATTATTTTTCATTTTGTTGAGCCTCATTTTCATAATCGTAAGTTTCGACGAGGACAAGTACTGATAATGACCAATTTTACCACATGTAAAATAAGTAATGCAAGTTTTGAACCAAATGTTCCCACTAAAGCTTTTCTTTTGTTTCTAAGTCCTTAGAACTCGCTAAAGTAGAGGGGTAACACGCTATTAAGAGTTGTTTGATGAATTTGTGAATCGCATAAGATTGTGATCTAAGATATTGTTCAATTTGAATCGCCACCGAAATGCATCTTCAAGAGAATAAATTTCTCGAAGTTATCATTTCATTACTTAATATCGCTCATAACCCATCTAAATCTAGAGATCAAGATCCTCTTTAACATCACAACGAAATCAATTCATCAAATGTCATATACCAACAATAGTTAAAGATCCTTGTTTAAGCTGCATCTATTTTATCCATAAGTTGATCTGAAAATTTAATGGTATATATTTTGTTTTAAAATTTCTTTCATCTCATCCCAAGTAATAGGTGGTTGTCCTAATTGTTAATATTTTGTGAGATTAATCCAATAAGTCTTAGATGGCTATTAGTGTGAAACGAACTTGTCTTTCTTCCACATGGGCATCCAATCAAAATATTGGTCCATATCTACTAACCAAGAAAATTTAGGATCAAGTCGACCATCAAAAGTGTGGATCAATTTTAACTCTACTAACATCATCATCGTTCTCTGCTGCACACGCCGAGAAAAATTAGATAATGGCTCAGAATGTCGGGATAATGCTCATAAAGAGTTCGATGAGCATAACCTTCATCTCGCCTTAATTGCTCTCATGAGGTAGGAAGTACCTCATCAAACTGGATATCCATTAAAGTTGTTCTGGGCGATAACGGGTCTTAGAGAATGTGGATGACGAGAGGAAGAGGAACGGATCGGTGATGACCTCTCTTCAAGTTGGTGTTTTGAATGGGTTAGTTTCGGTGAATGTGTTGTAAGCCTACCAACTTTTGTTCTATGGCTTCAAATCTTTTTGGAATTCATTAAAGTTTTGCATAAAGCAGCTTTTCTATTTTTCTAATAAAAATTCATAGGAATCATGTTTTTCATCTAAGATTGATCTTGATATCTAAGACCACTACATTACGATGATATTCTTTTAAAAATTTTAATATAAGCAAATATTTAATTAATTAATTTTTTTTTAAAAAAATATGCAATGTAATGAAATCAAAGACATGATTAAAAAAGTAAGTAAATGCCCAAATTAGATAAAAATTTTGTATGTTTTTTTTTTAACAATGAATTACAAGATTACTCTAATGCAAAAATAAAACTCAATACTAAACAATATGTTCCCAAAGAAACATACCGATACCAAATATGATGTGGACAAGAGTGTTTTTATGATATGATGTTATTACATCGATAATTTTAAATCTTCACAAAAGAGTAATGATAAATGACACTATTATCGGACATTCACAATATTATGAATTTAGTGAAGTTGAAAAAATTTGATTAAAGTTATGTTAACCACACCAGATCTAATCTTATAAGTGCAAACAAATAACCGAAAAGTTATGAACGATCTAACCCGTAGCTATTTAAAATAACCAGAAATAAGTGATAAGTCAATTCCCTACAAACAATCCGTCAGGAGATCACGCTCCTTCCCAAGTCCTTCTCTAAAGGTTGTGAGCTCACACACTCAAGTATCACTCAAGAAAAAGCACGAGAATAGTAAAAAAGAAATTTAAGAAGATAATTTTATTCCAAATCTAAGTACCAAGCATTACAAGAGTCCCTATTTATGGATTAAAGAGAGAGTTAAGAATACTCAAACCTAACTCCAAACTCAAACCTAACACCATCATAACTACACCTACTACCAAACCTACCACCATTATCAAACCTACCACTCATTCTATACCTACCAAAAATGTCATACCTACTACAATGACTCATGACATGTATCAAATACAATACATATGCTCAAGACATATACAAAATATAAAGAATAATGATAACTTAAATTATAACAAAAGGCCCAATCATGGATTTAAGCTTTTATGATGATCGACGACGGCGGACGATTTACGCCTCGCATCAATATTTTCTAATGCTTTGTGCAGAATAGCTTAACATCGAAGATAATACTCAACAAGAAAGAACAAAAAACATGGATTTATAAAACCAATCCAAAATAGCTAGAATAAGGCTAACAATGAGGAGAAACTAGAAAGTTTGTCATTTTTAGAATAACAACATAGAAAAAAAATTATTCATATTCTATTTTGCTAACATCTAGATGTCAACATATCAACCAAATTTGTCAACATCTACATTTTAGACTATTTTAACAAATGACTAAAATAAAAGACTACAAAAATAAATATCAAAATCATTATTGACCGTTTTAGATAATACACAATATTTGATAGATAACATTATTATTTGAATAGCTTCATTATCTATATAGCATTATTATCTAAATAACAATGGACCATATGGCTCTATCATAATATATCAAGGTCAAAGTTTAAAAGCTTTTGGGAAATTTTGAATTTTGTTCTAGTTCATAGACCTAGATAAGTCCAGGGAGGTTGCAAGCATTGTCACTTGCTAATCAATTTAAAACCATTACTCCCTATATGAGAATTTAGCGGTCTATGCAACCTCATTCATACATTGTTGAGTTTTCTATAATAAAAAACATGTTTTGATAAAGCTTTGATTATTCCGACATGCATCAATAATGATTTCCAACATGCTGGAAATGAACTAAGACATGCTACTTGATCACTGATGTAGTTGAAGAAATGCGCTTTTTCTTTTACAGAAAATAAAATGTTATTAAGCTACATTTAGATCATAAAGGGCCACATTCAAGTTCACAAGTAGTGATGTTCTACTTGGAATCTTGGACATGAGAGATAGAACTTCCACTCATCCTTCACATTGTTCTATTCATTCTTAATAGGATACAACAGAGAAGAAAGATACATGTAGCCGACCCCGCATTGTGGGATAAAAGTTTGTTATTGTTGTTGTAGTAATTTCAATTCTCATGAGTTCTTGGCATCAGATACAAGAAAAATGAAAAATCCATCAACCTAGCAACAGCAGTGCAAACTGAAGCTACCACTTACCTTAATCAAACACGAACAGTAGTAGCATGCTTTAACAGCATGGAAACAACATCCGAGCCAATGATGGAGGATTTCTCATTCAAGCTATTGATCTTAGCATCTGTTTCCTCTTCCAGCTTCTTAACATTACAACCAGAGCTACCACTTGCCTACATTTGATCACAATAACTGCAGTTTAATTTTTTTGTGACATAAACTTTAAGCTGAACCATAAAAAAAAACTCCTACTTTCATGCTAAGATGGACGAATAAGAACGGCTCCAGAAATATGACCTCTGAAACTTTTCTTTGGTACTCCTTCTCCAAAGAAGCACGAAATGCAGCAGCTTCATCTTCTGCTTCATGCTTTGCCTGCTTCAGTCTTTCCAACTTCACTGCAAATAAAGCATTGTTCCTCTATTCAACAATCCATGTGAACTAAACACTTCTTGGTATTGATAAATTATAAATTTCCTAGTCTTCCCATAACATCACATAATTAATTGTATCCAATAACTTAGTTGAGCTCATACAAACTTCTCCTAGTTCCACTCTCAAAATTAAAAAATATTGCAGATAAAATTTTGTGAGACGCCATGCTAAATTTTTGCTCATGCTCTCACTATTAAATATCAGAGCTGGCATCTATGGGAATGCTGTAATGCTCCCAAATAAATATGGCATCTAGTTGTATTCACGCCAATCATAGAGAGAATCACTTTTTCATGGATGATTTGCTTTTATATGAGCTAATTAAAAAGAGAAACACGCAAGAAAAAAAAATATAACAATAAGGTGTTGTCAAAAAATTGAGAAACTTGATGACAAAGAAACCAAAGAAATTAACGCACTTGAAATTTTGAAACCGAATATGGAGAAAGACCTAATAACAGCATCAAATAGGGCAATGGTGATAGATATATTCAAACAAAATAAGCCATATTCATACAATCTGAATATCAAACTTTTTAATAAAAAAAAATCCAATCCAGAAAAACAAATATAAGTAATGAATCGCTAAAAACAACGAATATAATTGGGTTAAACAAAATCTCACTATTTCTGGCCTTGGATATAATTTGTTGAGCTTCCTGTTCGGCAGTCAGCAGCATCTTAATACCACCCTGCCCTCTCATCGTATCCATGGTAATCTCTAGATCGAAAATTCGAGCACACGTTCAGAACTTAAAAAAAGATATAAGTAATGAGAGTGAAATAAAATAAAGAAAATCTGAAAATTTTAAGCAATTTCAAGGATAAAAAAACGATTGTTATCAGTTAGTATTTCGATCCCAATCACTAGATCCATCATTGCTATGATTTTATCGGAATAAATTCGATAGGAAAAGACTTGGGATGTAAGAATAATCACAAAAGAAGATAAATATGTAAGAAATACCTTAAACGTTCGGAGGCAATGCAATGGGGAACGGAGGAAGAAATCTCTCTGATCTAGAGAAAAGTCTCCAAAAAAATTCACTCTTTTGTAGTCCCCCGGCAAGCTTCCTCAATGCGAGGACGTGCTTAAAAACATGGACTCTTGGGCAGTGCCTAAGTTACTAACCTCGAGCTGTGAGAAGTGTTTAGAACATGAATGAAAATTTTATCGAGCAATAGTGACCTCTTCCATGGCTTTTGCACATATTCATCTTTAGAGGTTTGGATTTCATGAATAAAAACTTGAGTTGGGATATTGACTAATTAGAAAAAGAAAAACGGTAAGATGTTCAAAGAAAAGTTGATGATATGATGGGATGTATATTTAAATGTTAAAAAAAAATTTCATCTAAGTCATTAAAGTAAGATTTTATTTTAATATAAACAGTATTAAAACTTAAAATCTTGATAATAATCTATAAATTTTTTATCAAATTGGCCTAATTGATACTAACAAATAATATATCATAAAAAGATAGGGAACTAAGTGGATAGAATCTAACTTAATTCATCTTTCTATAAAAGCAAAGATGCCCATATAATAACCTTGAATTGTCATTAGATTGTGGATTAAATGTCAAGCAATGAAGCTCTAATGTAGCAACCTAAGTGAGTATGATGAGAAGTGACAAATTCATCAGTATCCCTATAATTAATTTATTTGAATAATTTGATTGATGGATTTACTCAAATGATTAGTTTTTATCCTGCATCAAAAAATTTACTCAAAATCAATCAAACCAAAGCTTTATTCTATTTATTTTGTTTAATTTTGGTTAAACAAAAATTGATACATTAAACAATATAAAATATAATGAAAACATGAGGAGCAAGGAAAAGAATTTCATTTTAAATTTATAACTATAACTTTGACTCAAATGAGAAAAGACAAAAATAATATTTGATTATTTATGGACTAAATTTAAATTTTTATTTAAACCATTTTTTTTTTAAATTTTAAAGCTGAACAAATAACTATAATCCAAAAACTCTTATTCTCAAATCAAAAATCAATCAATCTCTTAATAAATTAACCCAAATCAACCAAATAGATTTAACTTATTTCAACTTTTTTAATTATATCTAACTAATATGCATCCATACTTATTACCATTGTTAAACTTATAGGAGCACTAAAAAACTAATACAAGGATGACTAGTTAGGCAATCTACTGCTACTCTTAAGTATTAATCCCAATTTCATAATATCATTGTTATTTTAGATATTTTAGATATTTTTATATCTCATGTCATATTTCTATTGCTTTAAAAAGTCCTTATTTTATTATAAAAAAATATGAGAAATTTACATACATAGCACACAATTCTTATGCATTTACATATCTAACACCTAAAGTTTGATATTTACAAATATAACACTTTCCTATGCTACAAAAGGTGAATTTTACTTCAAAAAATTAAGAAAAGTATTATTTTTGTTGTAATAATAAAGATTTAGATGCTATATATATGTAAATATTTATGTTTGGGTGTTAGATATATAAATATATAAGAATTATGTGTTATATATATAAATGCCCCAAAAAATATTTATGAAAGGACTTTAGTTATGTATATTTATATTAATGTGGTTAGTCATATATGTTAATTGAAGTTGTTTAAGGCCATATATTCAAATGTATGAATGCACCTTTTATAAATGGTCTTAAAATTTTCCTTTGCAATGTTTATAAATCCCTACATTTCTTCTTTAAAATGCATTTTCTAAGTTATTTTCAAAATCATAAATTTGAATCTTACCTACATCATAACAAAGTATCATTTTAACAATTGTGGCATAAATGAAAATCTAATGCAAATCTTGAAAGAAAAGATGGTTATACAAATGAAATCTTAATGGAGGTCCAAAAAATAAATAGCTATAAGATAAGTGATGTGTATTATAAGTTTTGAGGTGACGAAGACTATGATGAAAGTCAGTTACAAACATAGGCCTTAAAGAAGATGGTTATAACCTAAGGATCTTAAGGGAGATAATATAACATAAGTAATATTATGGCATAGTTCTTAAACTAGATAAGTGTAATATATATATATAATTACCACAAAGGTCTTAAAACAATGTTATTTTTAATGATAAAGCTAAGAGGGATGCAACACAATTAATATTACAACAATGTTTTAAAGGAGTTAGTTGTGATAGGCAAAAGAGAGAAAAATTAATAAAAGAGATTATGATAATAATATGATAATATATAATTTAACATATCATAATCCTAAATAAGGACATAATCAAGAACAATTGATTCATTTTACAATAGACATATTAAGAGAATAATGATGATATTCTAAATTAAATATAACTAATAATATAGAATTAAGTTTTTAAAACTTTAGTAGAGGTCTTTCTATTTTGTAATATAATTTTTATATTAATAATTTTTTTATAATTATTATGTATGTAAATATTAAATTTTATATATTAGATATTGTGTTATGTGTGTACTTTTTTTGTAAAGGGTTGTTTGGTTGGGTGAAAAATGAATGTAATGTAAAATTTCAATACATTTCTTTTTCAGCCTTTAGATCAAATATAATGAAAAGCAATTTTATCTTTTTTGAGTAATTATATTTATCCCAATCAATGCAAAGTGAGCAGACTCCACCATTATTGTCCATTGTTATCACTACTGGCCGCCACCGCCAATTAATCACTATCAATCCATTGCACACCACTAACTCAAGAATGCCTAAGCTTCATCACCACTAGTGATTTTGCATTAATTTATTTTTACTCAAACTAAACATCAAAAAAATATTTTGAATTTAATTTACATCCAACCAAACTATTTTAAATACACTATATTTTTCTTACATTATATTCCTTTTTCACCCAACCAAATTGTTCCTAAATGTAAATTTATTGTAGTTTAAGAATAAGGAGAAAAAAAAAAGGATGAGATTATTCTATCTAAAGTGTTTTAAAAGTATTATGTTCGATTTAAATTGAGCATAAAATAAATAATTTTATTTTAAAATAAATTTTAAAAATTTATATTCATTTTGACAAAATCTTATATTAAAATATTCTGAACCAATTCTTTTTTTAAGAATAAATGTCATTTATATTAAATTACATTTTGCTCATCATATGCGAAACTACATTTTTTTTATTTAAACTATTCTGCTTTAAATTTTCTAAAATTTTTAGACTTAGTAATAAAAAAGAATAAATTATGGATAAAGAGAAAAGAGCTAAAATCAAAGCAAATAATAATGTTATATTAATGAAAAATAAAAATAAAGAGAATTTTATTATAGAATATGTATTTAATATTAATATTATTATTTTATATTTATAAATACATTATTTTTTCTATATAAAAATACATTTCACTTAAAAAAATTTAAGATATTATTTCTATTAATGTTAAAGATTTTAATGTTATTTTAAAATATAAAAATTAATATTATATAAATAATAAAATATTGTAAAAAAAGATAAAATAATTAAAATTTTTAAGAAAATTGAATGAAATAAACACAATAATGTTAGATTTTAAATAATTTTATTTTATTATATTAAGCATTTATATTTTAAAAAAATTTTAGATTTAATATTATATATAATATATATTTATTTGAGTTTATCTTATTATTTAAATATTTAAAAAATTTTAAAATAAAATAAATCAAAATTGTAAATAAAGAATAAAATAAATAAAATGGAAGAAATAGGTGAATAACATTGAATATTGAGATGGAAATATACAATACAATTAAGGATGATAAAATTTTAAATAATAATTTTTTTTTGAAAAATTTATATAATAATTTTTTATAATTATATATTTAAATAAAATTTATATTTAAAATATAATTTTTTATTTTTTGTATTTTATTTTAAAAAAATTAATAAAATGTTATTTTGATATATTATTGAAATTTTTTTTTATATATATAAATAAAAAATATGAGAGAGAGAGAGATATAAAAATTATAGAGATAAAGAGATTTTTTTTAAATTTTTAAATAATATAATTATTTAAAGTATAATTTAAAATATTTTTTTAAAATATTTAATAACTAAATATATTAATTATTAATTTATTTATTTTATATTTAATTATAAATTTAAAATATTTTAATTAATATATATTTATAATTTATTTAATATTTTTTAATTAATATAATTATGTATACATATATTTTTTATTAATTTTTGTTAATATATAATATAATTTTAAAATATATAAATAAATAAAAAAAAGAATTATTTTATAAATATTTTATAAATATATAAATAAAGTACATATATATATATATATACATATATATATATATTTTTTATAATATATATATATATATATATATATATCATATTACATATATTTATATAAAATATTTTATAATTATTTAGTTATTTATATGTTTAAATTATATAAATATTTTAAGTTATATAAAATAATTTAAAATTTTATAGAATATTTTAATTATATATAAATATATATATATATATTTATTAATAAAGTCTTTAATAATAATAACAAAAAAAAAAAAAAATAAAAAAATAAAAAAAAAAATAAAAATTTTTAACAAAAAAAAAAAGAAATGAATAAATATATAATAAATAAAATATACATATATATATATATAAATAAATAAAAATATTTTATAAATATTTAAATAACTAAATATTTATATAATTTACAATTATTTATTTATTTATTTAACTAATTATATAAATATTTAGTTATTTAAAAATTGTATATATATATTTAGTTATTATAAAAAAAATTATTTATTATATAAATATTTAGTTATATTTAAAAAATTATTTATTTATTTTTTTTATATTTTTTTTATATTTATATTTTTATTATTATTATTATTAAAGACTTATATTAATAAATATATATATATATATTTATATATATAATTAAAAATATTCTATAAAATATTTTTTAAATTATTTATATAACTTTAAAAAATATTTATATAATTTAAACATATAAATAACTAAATAAAAATATATATATATATATATATATATATATATATATATATATATATATATATACATATAATATATATATATATATAATTACATTTGGTTTATAAAATATTTATAAAATTTATTCTTTTATTTATTTATTATATATTTTAAAAATTTATATTATATATTAACAAATTAATAAAAAAATATATATTATACATAATTATAATTAATAAAAAAATTAAATAATTTATAAATTTATATATATAATTAAAATATTTTTAAATTATATATTTAATTATATATATAAATAAATAAATTAATAATTAAATATATAAATATTTTAGTTATTAAATATTTTATAAAAAATATTTTTAATTATATACTTTAAATAATTATATTATTTAAAAAAAATTAAAAAAAATCTATCTCTTGTCTCTTTCTCTCTCTGTTTTCTTTTGTTTCTCTTCTCTCTCATTACAATAGGAGTTTGTCAAACGGACGACTATGCCTATTTTCATAAATAAAATTTTTTGATGCCTAAATAGCTAATTAAAGTTAATACTGTGCCTATTTTAAAAATAATCCCTATATTTAATTTGTTGATTTCGATAAACTGCCCTTCGACTCTTTGGATTTGTTTTGAAATTATTAGACCCTAAACTTTTTTTTATTATTTAAGGCGTTATTGTCAAAAATATGGAAATTTAACAAATAGTTCATCATTATCGTTGCATGGGTTTCACACAAATAATTGGTATTTTTATATTAAATTGATCTATGTTTAATAATAATAAGTGCTTCAGATATTGTGGTATAAAAAAATTTAAATATGATAAAATTCATTGAGTTGAGTTTTAAAATAAAAAATTTATATTGTATGATGTGAACTTCAATAATATAAAATGAGCTAAAAATATATTTTAATTTTATATTTTATATTTTTATTATAAATTATATTATATGATAAAAAATTTTAAAGTGTATAATAACATTTTGTAAATATTATATTAATTATATTTTATAGAATTCCTAATATATTTTTTAAATTATAATCTTATATTTTAATATTATAATTTATATTTATATTCATAAATCTATATTATAAAAAAATTAAATATTTTAAATATACATATATCATGATTTATATTTAATATTTTTATTATAAACTAAAACTTTTAATAAATTATATTCTTATTATAAATTATACTTATATTTAAATGTTTATTTTATATTTTTAAATTTTTTTTTAAATATATTTAATATACACATAATTATATCGTATTAAACTTTGTATTTATTTTAAATTTCTATTTATTAGAAATATTATTTATATATTTTATTTATTCATTTTTATTATATATTAATATTAATTTATCATTTAACTAGATTAATCTTTAATGATTTTAATATTTACTATATCACATCTAGTTTAACTATTAAAATTGAATTTCTCCTTCCTCCAATTCAATATCTATTATTTTCACAATCTTAGGAAAAACATGTGATATATATATATATATATTTGTTGTTAAATATGTGTTTATTCGAACAAATAGAAGAGTTACATGTCAAACAATAAATTACTTATGAACATAGAGCTTCATTTGATAGAGCATAGCAGTTCATCACACAAACACCTGCAACACGTTTTACTCTTGTAGGATGAACGAGAAAGAAGAGAAACAATAATTTTAAGGGGGATTTACATACATATCACATAATTCTTATGTATTTGCATATCTAACATCTAAACATTAATTTGTTTATATATATACCATCATAATCTTCAATATCACATCAAAAATATAATCACGTTCACTTTTTAAAGTGAATTGTATATTTTTAAGTATAGAAAACTATTAGATAAGTAAATATTTAATTTTAGATGTTAGATATGTAAATGCATAATTGTCATGCTAGAAAACTAGTAGAGAAAAGTATCTGCCAAATAAAATATATACACAATAATTAAGAAATGACAAGAAAATTCCAAAATTTTATGGAAAACCTCTAAAAGAGGGAAAAATCACTACTCAAAGAAAACCTTCTACTGTATGCTTGAGTACAAGATCTTCCGACATCGATTAAAGAATCAGAAGAGCGAACAATATGTAAAACGATCACACAATGTAAAGAGTACAGAAGGTGAATCGCGGAGCAATCACCGTAGGCGAATAATTACCAAGAAAATGAACAATCATTAAAACGAGGAACAATCACTGCAGAACGCAAACAATCATGCAGAAGTCCTCACGATGGATCGAGATCGACCAAGCGATCAACTACGGCCGACGGCGCATGCTAACGGCTGGTGACCATCATCGAGCTTTAATTTATGGCTTGAGGATCTTTAGAGCTCTCCTCTCTCGCTTTGCCTCCTTATGGGAATGAGGACTATTTATGACGAGGAGCGACGCCTCAGAATATACGCAAAATAACCACTCTCTCCATCTGACGGCCATGATGATTCCTGATCATATGATGTATTTTGTGTATTTGAATGCTCAAATG
The DNA here is from genome assembly GCA_021442155.1 of Cymbidium sinense. NCBI lineage: Eukaryota > Viridiplantae > Streptophyta > Magnoliopsida > Asparagales > Orchidaceae > Cymbidium > Cymbidium sinense. The sequence goes on along the minus strand of CM038226.1, from coordinate 99,509,022 downwards.
AAGTGGAATTGTAAAATCTTGTTGGAACCGCCGCCTACGCCGATGACTATAAAACACCCATATTTGAGAGCTTTTAAGAATTTAACTGATGTTTTTCAATATTTTAAGTGCTGATCCCCGCCACTGACATTTTCGACATCAAGATTCGTGCTTCGACTAGAAGAATTTTCAGGATCATATCAAGAATTATGTGATATTTATATAAATCTTTCTAATTTTAATAACAAATTTTGTAGAAGCTAATATTAAAAACTTGTACAATCATACATTGTGGAGCATTTGCGTTCCCCTTAACTAACTCGGCTTGAAATTCGATTCTAAATTTATATAGGATACACCATCTAAAAATCACGTTGATTGGGCATGTATATTGATATAACACAAACAAAAAATTCTTTTATAATTTAATTTAAAATCATTTAAATTTTGATTTTAGTAAATTTATAATCAAATTAAATATTTTGATGAGACGAATCTTCTAACACTAAAAATGGTCTGATTTAAGTTTAAATAAATTTAAATCAAACACTCGAAATATAATTAGAAGCTTCGAAATATTATTTAAATGGTCAAATGATCTCTTAATATAGCTTAATTATAGTCAATCAAAAGGCTTGACGAGAGGATCAATTAAGTCTAAGATCACTTAAATCTATAAATGCTAAAAAATGATCTAAGATCAATGTAAACAAAACATAACTTCTAATAGGGTGTTTTAGAATTTTGACTAAATTATCAAAATATTTTTTTTTTCTAGAAACTCTATAAATAGTATCTCATTCAACATGAAAGGAGAAAAGTATGATGCTTAATTTAATTGAAATAATTCACTATATAAATGATATTATAAATTTTGCTCTTTTTTCAATTGAAGAAAATGAGCTTACAAAATAGATAATACTAACTTGATCTCATATGTATATAAAAATGAATGATGGAAATACAATGAAGGATAATGATGGCGATCAAAATATGATTTTTAAGTGAAGACATTTGAGTGATAGTGTGCAAATTACAATAATATGGTATTGTCAGGCAAGTGATGGTGATTTGATAATTTTAATGTCGAGAAACAAAGATGATAGACAATACTGTTCAGGCAAGGATGAAAATCTAACAATAACAATCAAGCAATCATGATCAACGTTCACAATTAGATGATGGTAGTCAAGGCGATCACAATTGGGTAATATTATTAATTGTTAGACAAGATTTTTGAATCCATAATAAATCCAAACTCTCTTAATCAATTTAATGTGAAGATAAACATCTACTTATTATTTTTTAATAATATTTTAATAATTTTATTATCATGGCTAGAAACCTTGTGGAAGAAAGTTTTACGCCTTAAATTTATCATAAATCCAGATACACAATGTATTTAAATAAGAATAAGAAAAATCTAATTTTTTACAAAAATCTAGAATAAAAAAAAATCAAAAGAGGAAAATCACCAAATCTGCAGAATCTTCCATTATGTTTGTGAGTACAAAATTCCGATAACGGATTACAAAATGTATATGAAGGACCGACAACGAATCCCAAAATCGAACAACACCATATAAGAATTAACAATGCCAATAACGACGAAGGTCGTCGGATGGTGACCGAAGATGTGGCGGATCGACGGATAATACGGCGAAGGCCGGCGCCGGTATAATGACGATTACGCGGCTTTAATGATAACGACGATGACCAATCCACTGCAGTGATAGGTCGGCGACGACCGCGACCGAGATTGACGAAAAAGATCGCATGGCGTCGAACCACGCAATGGCGAATTAACGTGGCCGAGGGTGGCACGATTATGCCTGAGAGGATTTTCGCTTGAGCTCTCCTCTCTCTTTCCCTCACAAGAATGGTTATTTATAGATTGGAGTGTCATCTCAGAATACATGAAAATCCGAACCACTCCTCTCCATCGAACGCTCAAAATGATTCCTTTGATAATATAATGTATTTTGTGTATTTGAATGCTCAAACGTTTAATTATGAGATCTCGGGCTTAGATGGCCATCAAGACGCCGATTGATTATAAACACTCCAAGTTTAAGAGTCGATTGATAATAAGTCATGATTTCTGCTAATCTGAGAATCATTTCATATCAAGATTCGTCTCAATTAGTGGAATTTTAAGGTTATATCATTTACTAAAAAAATTGATGGTGGTAATTCTCTACATTATAGACTATTATTTCAATATTTAAGCTATTAATAACCTTAAATTGGAGTGATTTGAACTAATTGTATTACTTCTTTAGAGACACTTGGTATAATTATAAGATGTAAAATTCACAAAATTAGCTAATTTATCAAATAGTGCTATAAAATTTATAATTATACTTGAAGTGTTTGATTTAGTTCATCTAAACTTGGATCTAAACATTTTTAATTTGCTCATAAAATTTTTTTTGAATTTTTTGCATTAATATATATTCCTAATTGATGAAGTTAACATTATAATCTATTAAATATAAATAGGATAGCATTTAAATTAAAATTATTTTTAAAATCTTAATATCGTGAAATCATGAGTATTTTATTTATGAGAGATTTATATACATTTCACATAATTCTTCTATATTTATCTACCTAACAGATAAATTTTAATTTATATATATATAACACTCCAATCTTCAATATCATATCAAAAATATCATCATCATTTACTTTTTAAAAAATAAATATATTTTAAAAATATAAAAAAATATTAGATAAATTAATATCTAATTTTAAATATTAAATATATAAATATAAAAAATTTGTGTGATAAGTCTGTAAATCTTCCTTCCTTTATTTATTTTTTTCATGTTGATAGAAGTCATCTGAGGATAGGAAAATAATAATATCGATTAATTTCATGAAATCAAAAACAAGTAATAAAGTAATTTATTTAAAAATAACATTATTTTAAAGTTGCATGTAAATATCGTATATTTTAAGTAAATAATTTTAATTTTAGTATTTTATTTTTGACTTCCTGGTTTTATTTTTTATTTTATTTTTATAATGATAACTTATTTTATCTATATTGCTGGCACTGCCACTCTATAAAGCCCGGCACGCCCGACCGCTCCCCATGTGAGAGAGCTCTCAAAGCATTTATGCTTCTCTGTCTCCGTTCTACAATAACAGCAATGAAAGAAGAAAAAGGCGATATTTCAATACCCTAGAGCTTAGATCCACGCCAAAATTAACTTTTTCCCTACCTCCAAAGCTTTGGCTCAAATGAAACCTAGGGCTTCTTCATTTGCTCTCTTACCTAAGCAAAACACGTTTCCAGAACGCCGGAGATCAATTGGAAACCAATCACACCTTGCCCCGCCGATCTCCCAGCGATTCGGGGTAATTCCGTAAGAACTCGAAGGATTTAGCGCTTAATCCCTGAAAAAATCGTGCATGCGATGGCTCAGGCCAGGATCCGACGGAGCAGAACAACGCTCCTTGACCAGATCTCCGTGATGGAACCCACAAACCTCCGCGACTTCCTCAATATCCGCGAGAAAACAACTTCCCCGCCGCCGCCGATCGACGTGATGGCAGGGCAGTAACCTTAGCGTCGATCCTTGAGTCGGAGAAGCGCGGCCAGCGGAGGCTTCTTGACATCCTCCGGGAGGAGGGTGAAACCAGCGGGATGCCGCCGGAGGCGATGGAGGGGCGAGCGATTAGGGTTCCGCTGATGACGTTGATGGGGCTAACAGAAGAGACGGCAGGAGATGACACATCAACCGCAGCCTCCGCCGGAGAAGCTGTGGCAAACGAGATGGTGTGCTGCGTGTGCTTGGTGAGGAAGAAAGGGGCGGCGTTCATCCCTTGTGGGCACACGTATTGCAGGGTGTGCTCGCGGGAGCTGTGGACCGGTAGGCGTTGTTGCCCGCTCTGCAACGGCGCTGTCGTCGATGTCCTTGATATATTTTGATTTATCGGTGCCAACTAAACATTTACAAGTTTTCTGTAATTTGTTCTTTTGAGCTTTAATTTTGTGACAGAAGTATGTTTATTATTTAAAAATTTATTATGTGTGTATCATGTATGTAATTTTTATATTTAGATTTTAATAATATAATTTTATATAATATTTAATTAATATATAATTATTATATATTAATTATAAAATATTATATATTATGTCAATAGATATTATATATTATAATATAATTAATTTTATATTATTTATGTCTAGATAATCTTTATTATTATTATTTTTTATTTGATAGCATAGATTTGGACAATAAGTTATCTTTGATGAACTATTTAAATGAGTTATTTGATTGCTTGTGATTAGAAAATATATTTTAAAAAATGAGAAAATTTATGAAAACTATAATTTGGTATGAAATTAGAAATTAGCATTGATATTAAATTTTATAAATTCTTTTACAAATTGCTCTAATATAATGATCTTATTTTCATAAAAATAAATTAAATAAATTCATTATTTTCATAACTTATTTTTTTGTCCACAAACAACCAAATAAGCCACAAATATATTTTTATATTTATAAAATAATAGATAGAGCACAGTTGTGATTGAAAGTATCGAAACTCTTTTTTTTTTTTTTTTTTTTTTGGAAAAATTAAGGGCAGAGCCCAATTTCATTCCAATAGTATAAAGAGAAAATAAAAGTTACAATGGTCAAATAAAGACGTAAATCAGTAGCTCGACGACCCATAGAAGTAATAGTGACAAGAACCACTCCAGCCAAGATCTCCAAAGAACAGATTGGAAATTCCCAGAACCGAAGCAGAAAAATTCCATAGCTTAATCCGCTCACCACCCAGGCCAGAAAGCCGATAAGCCAAAAACAGAACAGCATTGAGGAGTCTGGCATACCGTAACCGATAAATCCAATCATCACCATTTGAGATAATACAAGGTAAAAACAAAAGCCAAAACAGAACCACCTGTCGCCCAAAAGCCACTATAAACTAGTATCCATTTAGAGCAAGAAAACCTGGTTGCCTTTAAATGCATACCGATATCATCCATCACCTCATGAAAGCTCGATCATCATTGTCCGCCTAAAAAACCGACCATATCAAAAAAATCGAAATAACATAGTCCCTCCAAAGAAAATATATAAAAGATTCAACCGATCTAAAAAAATCATAGCATAATCTGAGAAACAAGTATCCTAGGATAATCCAGCAGCACAACCATACATGACAATAAGAACAGCAACCAACCAGAAAATCCCAAAAAGAGAACAAGTATAAAGCTAAATATGAAAACCCGATAGCCTCCAATAATAGCAATCCAAAGAAAACATCCAAAGACCACGCTTAGAAGCTCAAAATCGCCTTGTCACCATAAAAAACCAATCCACCCACAAGAATAACAAGAGTAAGCATGTGAATATTGGGAGTTAAGCAAAGTCCCTCCAAGAGGTGCAATGTATTTAAAACTTCAACCGCCGCCTTAAATTTCCACCTTCTTAATTTAAAGGAAACCGGATCGATTCGATTTTCCAACCATTCAAATGTAGTATTGGTATGAAGCCTATGATTTCTTTCTTTCCATATACAAGTTGTTGTAATAGCCACAATTAGATAACATAATCTAGCCATAATATCATGATAGATACGCTAATATCACTAAGGAGTTGAGGTAATGTAGTTGGCAAAAGGATGTAGGACCCACATGGAAGTAAAAGTCTAACCATCTTCAAGGATAATGGACATTCAAAATATATGATCATGAGATTCCATTTCAAAGATTACAACAAGCATAACCGCAACACCCAACCCTCTAATTTCCAAGTTATCCGATGTTTTAAGACCCCATCCAACGTAAAAGAGCATAATTTAAGGCATTACCTTTAAACCATACCTCATGGGCCCAACTTACCAAAGGTTTCAAAAAAGAGAATTCGAATGCTGATTTTAACACCTAATCAAGATCCCATAGAAATGAATCGCATCTTGGGTAATAGAAAAATTAGACAAATAGTTATAGCCACAAAAAAGTTTGAATACCCAATGGAATAGATAATGAACCTCCAATGAAAATATCCCAAGCAAAGCTTTTCGGGTTTATCAAATAACCTAAAGCAATCATGTCCATATAATTCAACTAATGAAAAACCTTTGCACCAGGGATCAAAAAATAAGGACAATGTTGAGTTTGCACCTGGAACCAACTCAATTCTATTTCTGTAAAGAGAAGCTAAAAGCTTTAGCTCTTTCCACATTGGAGAGAATCTTCCTGAACCAGATTTCCATAAGGATATGTATTTACTTTTACACCATTGTGCAAATGGAGAAGTTTGATTGAGAAATTTCCACAAACATTTAATTTTGCATAGGGCATTGAGAGTATCAACAGTGTGCAGCCCAATACCCCCTCTATTCCGGGGCATTGCAGTTTTAGACCAGGAAATTATGTGCAATTTTTTGGACTCCCCATTATGATAAAAGAAATTGGCCATAATAGAAGAGATCCTCTTAAGAATGCATTTGGGAAATGATAAAGACCGAGCCAATAGTTGAGATAGTTGTTCAAGCTCTAAGCAATTGATATCTACCCCAAAGATAACATTTTACTTTTCCACCAAATGAGCCATACTTGAAGCTTGTCAAAGATAGGATTGAAATGAAAGGATTTTAGCTTGCCGGAGTTAAGAGGTAAGGTATTTGAATGGAAAAGAGCCAACATTTATATTAAGTATCTCCCAAAAGGTTATAGGAGTGACTAGATTTGGAAAAAGATTAGTGATTTCCATTGTTAATTTCAAACCCATGAAATCAAAAACCGCTTAAGACCATTTTAAAGCCATAATAGAATTATTACAAGCTTTGCCCATCACCAAAAGATCATCGAAAAGTAAATGAGAAGATAATGTATTATCAAGTGAGATAGGGGAAAAATTCGTAAGTTAACCCGCTCCATAAGACAAGAAAAAGAGTCCATGGTATTGTAAATAAAAAGGGTGAGAGAGGACACCCTTGCCTAAGACCATTAGTTGATTGAAAGAAACCTTTGATTTCGCCATTGAGTACAATAGAGAAAGGAATATCAGTGATGCAAGCTCGGATCCAATTGATGAATTTAGGTGGAAATCCGATTTGAGCCATAATGATGAAGCAAAGCATCGGTTGATCATATCAAATGCCTTTCGAAGGTCAATTTTTGCTAAAAAGCAGTCCAATCCTTTAGTTTCAGAAAAGCCATAACAAATTTCATGGGCCATAAATATATTATCAGAGATGTCTCTTCCCTTTATAAATGCTGATTGAGCCAAGTGGATTATATGTGGAATGACCAATTTGAGCCGATTGGCCAAAACTTTGGCCACCACTTTGTAAAATAAACTGCATAATGAGATAGGCCTATAATCGATAAGTTGGAATGTTTGATTTTGGGGATAAGGGTAATTAAGGTATGCTTGAAAGCTCTAGGTAATTTCCCCATATTGAAAAGTGATGAGCGAAGAAGAAATTGTTTCTCCGTAATTTCCCAAGTAGATGTAAAGAACTTTACATTGAAGCCATCAACCTGTGAGATTTATTTTCATTGAAACTATGAAGAGCTTCCAAAATCTCTTTATCATCGATATTGTCCTCCAACCGCATGTTTGTAAATTTGTCGTCCAATTGGGATGTTATGCATAGAAGGCTCAAAATGGTTGTGATGATTGAATAAAGCGAAAAGAATCACATATCTCCTTAGATAGTTCATCAGGTTTAGATATAAGGCCTGAGGGAGTATCAAGACTTCAAATGTAATTGGTATTATATCTCCTTAATAACTATACGTAAATTTGATGTCATCATCAAGATATGTAAGCCAATGAGCCTTATTGCCCAAGAAACTTCATTTTAAGGAGCTTGTTATATCTCTCTTTAATGTTCTTGGCTTCCATCAAAAGTTGGGGATTAAAAGGATCTCTTTCCAACCTAGTATGAATATCTTCTTGATCGGCTTTTGTGAACTCAATTTGGGTGTTAATAGAAGAGGAGGCCCATCTTTGATGTTTAAGTAGAGTTTTGATAGTTGGAGCTTTTGGAAAGGACATAAATAGGATCTCCATTAACAAAAGATTTCCAGTATTGACTACATCAAGAAAGTTGTCATATTTGACCGAATTCTGAACATAAATCTTGATATAATATGAGGCTTATTGTCCGATGTAAAATAAGGGGAGAATGATCAAGAAAGAGGACCAACCTATAATAAGATGCCGGATATTGATCAATCCATTTCATGTTACAAAGGATTCTGTCAATTTTTGAGTAAATAGGCCTGTTGATTTGTTGGTTTGACCAAGTGTAATATAATCCACTACTAGGGAGATCAATCATTCCACAATCATTTATGCAGTCTTTGAAATCCTGAAATTTGCTTGAAGCTAATAAGTTACCATTTTTCCTTGTTAGAGATAATACGCTTGAAGTCACCAATGATGAGCCAAGGATCGTGAGTATATGAGGCTATTTCAAAGAATTCCAAAGAGATCACATCGGACATGTCATTGAATCCATAGACAAAGGTGAGAGAGATTGGCGATTGGCCATGAGAGAAGAGAACCATGAATAAACTGAAAGTAAAATGAGATAGTATGAAATGAAGTGGTATTTGAGTTCCATTTGATCCAAATTCTGCCCCCGGGACTGCTTTCAAAGTTGTTTGAATTGCCTTCATTGTTGAACAAGGAGAGTCTTAAAGATTGATTGTCCAAAAAAGTAGTGGATGATATCTTAGTTTCAAGGAGACAAAGGAGATCAAGTTGAGAATCTCGATAATCCTTTTGCAATCATTTAGCCTCCCATCGCTAGGAGACCTCGACATTCCAACCCAATTCATATGGTCATAATTTAATAAGGTGAGTATGGGAAAGGGTTAGAGGATGAATGGGTGGAGAGGTATATGTGGTGGTAATGGGGAGGGGTTATTTACCCCTTTTTTTGAATGGGTCTTAAAGCCTCCATTTTGGTTATTAGGATCCTTCCGCATTGAGGGAGTTTTATTAGAATTTTGGCTATCGACGTTCTCTATGAAAGTTGGCTCGAGAAGGGGAAGCTGCAGCCGAACGAGTGAGAACTCCCTGAGAGTAGGAGCAAGATGGCTCAGAGTGTGATGTGATTTCTGGATCTGTATTTAGGTTATCAGCATTTTCCTCCAATGTTTGTGAGGAAGGCGAGGTAGGTCATTAAGAGAGAGGTTCAGCCACGAGGATGTTGTTCAAGGTTGCATTTGGAACCAAATTTATGTGGTTGTTCAAGGCTCGTGAGCAGTAATGGCTTGGTTGATGGGGAAGTTTAGTAGTACGGGGAGATGCAGCTTTGGGAGGCTTTCTATTTGGGTTATTTGGTTATCTTCATGAGAGAAGGACTTACAATTTGAGCAAGCATTGGGTTTCCGGTCATAAATAACTTCTGAAATTTTGACCATTGAGGTTTAGCAAGATTGTGTCGCAAAGGAGAGGAAGGGGTTATTTGGACACAAATCCTTGCAAAGGTGACACGAGATTTGGAGGTTAAGTTATCGTGAGGTATTCCCACCATACTGAACCTTAGAGAAGGACTGCTCCAACAACAGTGGAAGATTTGGCAGTTTAATCCAAAGTGGGATTTCAGATATATGCTCTTTGGACGCGAAAATCCCGACCATTTTGAAAAATGAAAGGTCTACCGCTTAAGAAACAAGCTCCTTGATTCCACACCAAATCATAATCTTCTTGGCATATGAATTTAAATAAGAAAAAATCACCTTCCATGGTAAGAAGTTCTACCTCTCCCTTAAACTTCCATTTCTTATGAACTGCAGCTAGAAGGGTGCCATAAAAAGGTCTTTTGCCAATAGCATGGCCAATCAAAGAGAGGCTCCATCCGGGCCCTCGATAAGTTCGGATTGAGAAAGAGACTGGAGCTAGGGGACAAAAGAGAGGAGATCGACTCTTTTCATTTTGAGAAGTAAATCTTTCCACATTCGGGAGTAAATCGGAGAGGGAGGTTGTCGAGAAGGAGGAACTTCCACAGAAGGATTGGAGGAAGGGGAAGAAAGTGGAGGGAAGTGGGCGGATATTGGGTGGTCGGACGCCATAGCGTAAAAGCGAAGAGTGTGAGACCTCCGGCAAAAGCGCCGGAGGCCGCACAGGGGGAGAAGAGAAGAGAAGAAGGTTACCTCAAACCGGAAAGGAGATTACCGGAGCCGTCGAAAGGAAGAATAGCCGTCGCCTGTGCCCTCTTCTCGAGCCCTAGCTTCCGCATACGCTTTTCACCCTGAAGCACTTTGAAACTCATTTCTTAAGGGTTCATTCTTATTTTTTATTTTTTTATTTTTATTTATATTTTGATTCTAATTAAATTTAATCGACAGAAAAAAATATTTTAAAATCTTCAAAAATCATTTAAATTTTTTTAAAAAATATATTTTTTAAATAAAAAATTTAAAATACTGAACAAATATATGTTTAAAATAATAAAAAATTATAAATAATCAAATTAAAATATATACTGTTTTTAGCAGTCAATTCTCAATTAAATATATAAATTAAATATATACTGTTTTTATCAGTCGATTCTCAATTAATTAATATAAATAATAAAATTAAAATTTTCTCCGAATTATTAAAAGATTAATTTAATTTTAACATTAATATTAAAATATTTTGATTTCATGTTAGAATAAAGACGAAGTTTTGTTAAAAAAAGATATTATACACCCAATATTTTTTTTAAAAAAACATATCTTTATTTTTTTTACTAGATGAGACTATAAAGCATTTAAGCTCATTGATTAATATGTTGATCGTAGACGTACATTAGTAAATAGAATCATTATGTGTCTCTTTATAAACTTAGTTGATATTTAGAAAAAAAAATCTTTTAACTAAATTAATTAAATAACAACCCCTTAAAAATTAATGATAGTTTCGTTCAATTATAAACAACTTATAAAATAATAGAAAAATGACACTAAACAATATTTTAAATTGGGTCTACATATGATATAATCATACAATAAACTTCAAAAATGGAGAAAAAAATCTGATTCAAAGTATCCTAATTTAAGTTTAATTTATATAAAATTTTAATTTATTAATTTTATTTTAATATGAATATTATTAAATCTAAATTTGTCTGTGGAATGACAATAAATTTTAGTAGCAAGTCTTGCTATTATAAACAGGGATAAATAGAAAAAGAGTAAATATTTACTTTATCATACAGTGAGAATACAATAATAATAGTTATAGACTATTAAATCAATCTATAAGGATCTCTAAGATGTACAAGTCATAAGGGATCTAGGAACAAAAGTCTTCTAAGATGTCTCATGACCTTTTATATATACAATCTAATGAAATAAATAAAGAAGAGTAGAAACTACGAGGATGGATAAAACATGGACACATGCATGGCATCATGGTGTGGCTCTTTAGTGGCATAGCTCATCATGCGGGCCTATTTGTTGTAGTTTTGAGATGTGGCGAGTACACTACCTTTTCCCTGTTGAGTGACGAGTGCCTAGCGAGTTATCCCATGAAAGTCCAATGTTCAAGAGGGTCTTAAGGAATGGGTTAGCATAGTGGGTGACGAGTTCTTTAATTTTAGACTAGTAATGAATCCTTTGCTTAAGTCTGCAAGTGATTAGTGACTAATCCATAAACACTCTAATGGGTTGGTAAGCGACTAGAGTCCAATCTAATCTTGACTTCCATTTGATCCGAGCTAGCATTCTTCGAGCGAGATCATCTTGCATGAGGTATGTTTTGGATGGACAAATATAATATAATTGTTGCATGCCAAAAATTTGATAGTGATAGAATAAAATTTCACACCTTAGCTTTGTATAGAATCCAACACATACACATAGATAGTTGAAAAAAAAAAACTCCAGAATTTTTATGTGAAAAATCCTAATAAGAGGAGTAAAAAATCACAAAGCCTATCTTAATAAAAATGCTCCACTATATATCAGTTTTGGACTACAAAGTTTAAATTTTATGATGACAAGATTATAAGGTTGTATTTAAGAAATCATGATAATGAAAATTCTAGAAGTTACAAATGCGTAGAATGGTTGTTGGTGGCATTCAAACGATGAAAAGGCCGATCGAAAATAACGGTGATGGTTGATGAACTTGAATTGTAGTAATGACAAGAATGAGGTCATATTTATAGGAATTTGAGAGGGATATTTTGGTCATTGTAGCCAAAATCCAAAACACTTCATTAGGCGGTTCGCATTGATTCATTTGATCATAAATAATTTTCGGTGATTTGACCATTCAAATGACTTTCGATTTGAGTGATTCGTTGGATTCTCGTCACCGATTCGATTAGACGCCAAATTTGGAAGTCATTTGATTATTCAATTAATGTCTCAAAATTTCATATGTAACTTTTGAGCTCATTTGGGCTCGATTTGACTTGATTCTAGTATTGTTGAACTTATATTAATGAGCTGATTAATTTTATTGGATACATACTTTAATTTGAGATTTGTGCTTGATTTATTAATTTTAAAGAGATATATTAATAATATATATCATTTCTTATATATGAATTACATTTGTTTAGCAAGTAGCAAATCTAATAAGTAAAAATTATTATCCATTAATATTTTTTCAGAATTAAGGTGCCCATCCATTAATATCTAAAAGTGAATTAGTTTACCTACCACTTCCCAACTCAGCTATAGTAATACATTTTCAGTTAAAGTTTAGGTAGCTGAAAGCAATATAATTCTGCCCTCTAACAACCTCTACGGTTTATTTAAATTATTAAATGAGAAGTTTGTTAGAGTTGGGCTAGCTAACAAATTAACGATAGCCTTTATATTGCTTTTTAATTATAATAATAAAAAAATATTATTCAATCCTTATTAGACCCATGGTGTGAAAAATAAAGGGGAAAGGCAAAAGATATATAAAATGCGATGGAGGAAAATAAAAGCAATTTTTTCTCTTTTTATTTTTATTTGCAATTCACTTTTATTGGTGAATATTTACTAAAGGGCCATTTGGAATCTTTTTTATTTTTTATTTTCTAAGTTTTATTTTTTTATTTATATTTTGATCTAAAATAAAAAATATGTAATAGTGAGAGTTATTTTAAAAATGCTTCAAATACATAAAACTTATTTTTTAGTATTTTTTTAAATAATATGATTCATTTAAAAATTTAAAAATAAAAATAGTTCAAAATATACTAAATTGATATATTTTAAAAATATTATAAAAATAAAAATGTAAAATACATGATCAACTTGATCCTAAATAGGCCCTAGGATTTTCCATCCTTATTAGCACCCTACGTCCAAGCAAGCATAGTAATGAAAAATAGAAACAATTTATTCAATAACTCAAATAAAATATTTAATTTATTTAATATGATATGATGTTTAATTAATTACTTACTCTTTATAATTTAATTAATTTTCTTATTTTTTTAATTATTAAATTAATGTATTTATATATATCATGATCAAATTAGTCAAAATTTTATAAAAAAAAAATATGGGTTATGCTTTCATTATAAATTTTAATATTTGAATGTCAATTTAAAAAATTAAAATAAAAAATAATTAATTTATAAATATAAAAAAATAGGATGACTTCATACGTAAAAAAACCCCATAAGTTTTAAGTCTAGAATTTAAGCCAGCTAGCTAAGGAAATAAAATTTACTGTTTATCAGAATTCTCATTTACTATTTTATAGAGCAAATTAAAAATATTTACAAACATACAGCCATTATAAATTAAAATTTTTTTGTTTGTAAAACATAATAAAGTTGAATGTTATTTATTTATAAAATAATTATTTTACATTTAAATGGTTTATAATTTATCACCTTAAAAATCCGATAAATTCATAACCAAGGATGAAGAATAGATTATACATGAAAAAAAAAAAAGGATGAAGAATAGGTTGTCCGCTCTAACAAACTGTATTTCGCCGACCACTGCTCGATGCGTATTGGTCCACCGCTGAACATTCCAAATTCAATAATGAATAATTTATTTTCATAAGATATCAGTGATAGGATTCGTGTCGCTCTGATTGTTGGAGAAAATTATCTATTTAATATTCGGATATTATAATTATTTAAAGCTCAACAGCTTGAAAAAATATTTCGAGGAGAAATAAAAGAGAGAAAAAAGAGGTTGAATAAAATAGAGAAATTATTTCAATTAAAATTGAGTTAAATATACAATCAAAATATTTATACAAAATTAGAGTTATAATTATATATATACACACACAATAATAACAAAAAGCCTTTATCCCACTATAATGGTTAATCATTCTTCTCCATGACGCATGTCAAATTCTCATGTAAATCTAGCAAACTAAGGTAAGACAAATCTAATACATCTACTCTTCTAACCGGGTTATCGGACGGACGACGCTTTATATGGCCAAACCATCTAGGCGACACTCTCTAATCTTATCTGCCACTAGTGCTACTCCAACTTTTTCCTGGACATACTCATTTCATATTTTATCTCTAAGAGTAAAGCCAGTCATCCACCTAAACATCCTCATCTCTGCAGCACTTAACTTAGTCTTATGCTTCTCTTTTATTGGCCAACATTTTGCATCATAAATCATTGCAGGCCTTACCACCATCTTATGAAATTTTCCTTTAAGTCTAAGCGGTACTTCTCTATTACACAATAGGCCAAATGCATTCCTCCACTCCAACCATCCAACTTGAATTCTACTAATAACATATCCATCTATTTCACCATCATTTTGAACAATAAAGCCTAGATATCGAAATTCCTCACTCTTTTTAATGACTTACTCACCCAATATCACAACACCATCACTAGAATTTTTACAACTAAAATTACACTATATATTCAGTTTTAGATCTACTCAAACGAAAACCTTAGACTCTAAGATTGACCTCCATAATTCAAGTATCTCTTGGACTCCCTCTCTAGTCTTATCAATAAGAAGAATCTCATCAGCAAAAAGCATACACCAAGGTACATCTTCCAGTAAATGCTTAGCAAGAACATCCATACCACCTAAAACAAAAAACAAAAAGATAAGGATATATATATATATATATATATATATATATAATACATGATATTTATGTAATTCGTCATGAATATAATATGATAATTGGTTGATTATTTATATAATATACTCATTGGAAAAAAATGATATTAAATTTATTATAATAAAATTTTGATTATAATATCCTACTCTTTTTTATATAAATTGGTGATTATTTAATACTATATATATAGATGTTATTGGGCCTTGAGTATTTGTTCAAAGAATTTTTTTATAGCTTTTTGTATATTTTTTTAATTTATTATATCATAGTTTTCAATGTTGATATGAAACTTATAATTCAAAGCATTTTTGTATATGGTCACATTTTTCATGATAATAAAAGACCTAAGAAATAAATGGCTTTAATTACTAAGATATATGTGTTTGAGACAGCATTCAACCTACATTGCATTCAGATAGCACCGTAGATGTCATTTGATAAATTATTTTTTGAATGAGTTTTGAAGACACTATATGAGAGAAACGATATTTTAAGAATGTCAGAGCTCTATCAAATATTTTTAAAATAACAAAAAATTATAATACTCACCGCAGTTTCTTAGATAGCAGCTTATTCTATAATAGTGCTTCTTTAGATAGCTACAACTATCCCAAATATATCCAAAATATTCTTTCTATAATTGAAGGGCCATATTATAAGAAATATGGTGATTAGAATGGCTAAGTCAATTTGGAATATATAAACATATTATACATTCTATATCACTTTACAGATGTAACATTCTTCTAAATTCTCCCAAATTAGTCATTAAAGATTCTAATACAACTTATGTTAAATTAAAATATTTAAAGAGCTTGTTAACGAAATAAAACTCAACAGTTTGCCATATTTTTAAGAGAAATGAAATCTTTACAAAACTATGCAATACACTTGATTTTCTTCAGTATACATTAAAGCTCTGCCCAAGAGCATTTTCTTCAAAGAAAATTGCTATTAGAATTTTAATTTTACAGCCTCATCCATTAATAAAAACATCAACAACAAAAAATTACTGGTCTTCTGCTATGTGTGCTGAAAATCTATTCATCTTCCTCTTGCTTAATTTCTTCTACCGTGCCATTGCTATACAGTTTGCATCAAGCCTCCACACTGTCTTCGATTATATAACTTGGTGCTGTTGTCTGTGAGCCATTTTATAAGGCTTCAAATACTTCATAGGCTGAATGTAGGAGAAATATTCAAGAATTTTCGATCAAAAGAAATACATTTTCGTAGCTGATATGGGAAGGATGGAGCACTTGTGCGGCTGCCTGACAATGTAGATCTGATCACCTGTGCTATTATATGAATCCTGATTCCGGTGCCATGTCCACAATGCATGAGTCTCATTTTTCACCTGTGCGTTGTGATATAGAAGTATAACATGAAAGTTTAAGTATCAAGATTATATTATATATATGTATATTGATAACTACATCTACAAATGTCATATGAAACAACATAGTTTATGATGAAGGAGCATCTAACATTCATTGTCATATGTTTATTTATTTAGTTGTTTTAATATTTTATAATAATTTTGAATTTTGAAGCTCGATTCTTTAACAATCGAGCAGAGCATGAATAAAGATCAAGAAAGATAAAAAGCTAGAAAAACCTTATTCATTCGGTTTGTTTATCATCATGCCAAATATGAACAAGCCAAATCGACAACCATCAATTGCATCAATAAGTTTTATTGATGGCTCCATCTCAGCTAAAAAAATAATTTTAGCAACAAAATTTTTTAAGAGCCATTAAATAATAAATTTATATTTTCCATAATTTTTGAATATATTTAATGATTATTACTAATAAAACAAATAGGTGAAAATGTTTTTTTTTTTTTTTTAATTTCATTGTGTTAATGTAGAAGATGTAGTGGTGGGATTGTGAAATTGGGTGATTAAGTCATAAAAAAAGTGAACATTTTAGATATCACGGGTTTGTTGTTTCAAAATGATGGTGAAATAGATGAGGATATTATTGGTAAAATTCAAGTTGGGTGGTCGAACTGGAGGAGTGCATCTTACAATAACAGAAAAGCAAAGTTTAGATTTAAAGAAAATTTTATAAGATAGTGATAAGACATGCAATGACTTAGAGAGCATAATGTTGGCCATTAAAAGAGATACATTAAATTAAGTGTTGAAGAGATGAGGATGTTTAGGTGGATGAGTAGCTTTATACTTAAAGATAAAATGCGAAACAAATATATACTTGAAAAGATTGGAGTGGCTCCAATGACAGATAAGATTAGAGAGAGCTGCCATATATAATTTTGTCACATAAAATGTCGGCCGTTCAGTGACCTAATTAGAAGAGTTAAACATATTAGATTTGACCTATGTTAAGAAAGGTAGAAGTAAGCCTAAAAAGACTTGATTAGATAGTATTAAAAATGATCTTATTGTATCAGAATTATATGATAATTTAATATTTTATACTTAATAGAACATATTGGAGAAGGATTCATGTAGCCAACCCCACATAATGGGATAAAGCCTGTTGTTATTGTTATGTTAATGTACACATGCACATAATTAAACATGATAAAACAAGCTATTGTTTACATTCAGCTTGTTTACCAAACAAAATAAACCTCAAAAAATCTAATTCAAATTTGACTTATTGCCTAATGAATGAGCCTAGTATGAACAGTGTTGTAGTTTTTTATTTTTCATTTTTTATTTTTATTTTTTTAAGAATAATTATTTTGTTGACCATGAGCTGTTAGTGAATATAGCTCTTTTCAACACCAACTTTCATATCCCTTCTACCCCTCTTTTGCTTCTCTTTCTACATTCTATCCTTGTTTGTTTATCTGCAAACTAACTTCCATTTAAAATAATTCTCCATTAAATTAGAGCAATAAGTAATTCTTATATTCAGTTTAACATGCTTTAAATAGTAGCACTATTGTTTTACCTATTGACCCAAATATCTTAAGATCTCTAGTGGACAATATACAACTAAATGAATCAGATTTTAAAAGGCCTAGTGAGAAAATGAGAATAGCATTGAACCTCTAGAATTCCATGACCGAAGCTACTTTCTCTGTAGGCACTGTAATCAGGTTGACGATCCCAGCAGAACTTTCCCTTGGCTGGTCCGCTTGAGAAGTTGAAGGCGCAGAAACCACCTATATCATCAGGTGTTGTTGCTGGATCAGGGCAGTGACCAGGGTCATCTGCATGAGCTACAGCCATCTTCTCCCGGTTTCCACCATCTCCAACCACAATGTGAATGGGAGCACAAGGATCCAAAGTGTAGTTATAGACCCGATTTGATCTCTCGTACGCATGCACCTGGTGTTAAGAATTCAATTAAAAGCTAGAATTATAAATGATTTAAATGTTACGTATTAACAAATATCTTTTTTATTTATTTATTTTATACAAACAGTAGATTTCGACCATCACTATCATTCAAGTATATTATGCTGCAAAAAGATGATTTTCAAGTTCAGGTGTATGCAAAAAGATGATCAAATGAACACAGTTAATAATGACTCTCCAAATAAAGCCCTTGGATGTAAAACATAAGTTTTTAGTTCATTATAGTTATTTTTTATATAAGTTGAGCTAAGGTTTGTGCAATACATTTTAGCCTAGTAGTTGAGAGTTTAAACTTTCGACCAAGAGGTTTGGGTTCAAATCATTGCACATTTATTGTATGTGTGAGTTTGAGATTAAATTCGCTCAAATGTCAAAAAAAAAAAAGTTGGCCTAATGTTTACTATATTAAAACTTACCCAAATAATGAAAAAGTTTAATGACCTATCACAAAAAACTTAGAAGCATGACAATTGTTCTAATTAATTATACCAAACTTCATATGAGTAATTAGTGAATTAAGATACATCCCTCACTTATCCCTCACTTCCAAAACTAGTAAAGTTTGACCCTTGAAAAGGTTGATAGCAACATAAGACTATGTGTCTAAAACAAGCAGCGCCATAATTAGAGTATGATGGGGGACTTACATGACCATTGAACACAATGTCAACACCATATTGATATAGTAGTTCTTCCATTTCCACCCTCATGCACTCCGCCTCTCTATAATGGGCTTCATATGTACTATACCAGGGAGGATGCCAAGTTGCAATCAACCAAGGGGTAACTCTTCTATCTACAGCAGACAAATCCCTTTGCAGCCACTTATACTGTTCTCCTGTCATGAAGCAAAAATAAGGTTTACCGTGAAAACTTTATTAGCAAAATGAAAGTGTGCTTGGATAATTGGAAAGTCAGGAAAAATAAAGGAAAAGAAAAGGGAAAGGAAACGAATGAAAAAAAATATCAGTGAATCAAAATATGTGTTATGATTCCAAATGTAATATAATTTAGATATCGACGATAGAGTCCAAATTCCAAAAGAAATTGAGTTTCTGAAATTAGCACCAAAAATAAATAAAAAAAAATAAAAAAATAAAATCATATTGCATATAGATGTTGTTTGATCCAAAAACATTGTTGGTTGATGCCAAAATTCCATCATAACACAACATACAGAAAGAAGACGAAACTTTAATAAGTTTTAAATATAATAAAGATGACACAAAAGATCAAGATAATCAAAATCAGCATTGAACGTCTCCATGATATCTTCAGTGTCTTGTATAATGAACCTTGGCAGCCCATTAGCTCGCTCATTTTTAAACATGACTCTATAAGTGAAAGCTATCATGTCTCGGAATATAGAAATCCAAAACAGCGAGCTTTACAAGATGCACCAGATCTTGTCAAGAAAAGTGCCACCTAAGGAATGTTAAGTCAGATGCCACCATTCCATAATGAAAAGAAGTTACGTTGATTCTAAACATGACTTCATCCATTTTTTGGAACTGGAATGAGACAATAAAGTCTGAACCTTAGAGCACCACCACGCCTAATGGTATTAAATGCAAATACGCAGTGGATGCACATGCCACTGAATTGCATTCCATGACTCCATAATCCCCAAAGTTAGGAAAAGTGCACTATAATATAAAATGTCGTCGAATATATTCAGCAGGAAAGAAGAAGAACAAGCATTTAAGCTTACCAGACTTATTGTAGGAAATGTATGCACCAAGCATGACAAAATGTATTCCTCCAGCTTTGAAGGAATAGTAAAATGTGGAGTCTGATCCACTTTCTTTAGATGGGAATGCAAATCTTGAACTATAAGCTTCAAAAGTCTTGCTATTAACCTGTTCTTCTTCCTCATGGTTTCCTTCAACCACCATTATTGGAATTTCTGACACTGTAGGCTCCATAAACCTGAAAAGATTTATCACTGATACTTTTAATCCAGAAAAATCGTTCATGGAAGGAAATACTCGGAATTAGACATAATTAAAGTCCAAAAACATCACAGAAGCAACTGGCTTTTTGTTTCGAGAACAAACTTGGAAGGATTAGGTTGCCTCTGTGACCAAGAAATACCAAGAAAATGGCTCCTCCACAATGCAAAAGTAATGTTGCATATATAAAACCCCCTAGCAATAGGAGTCTCATTCACTTTCATATTTCTTAAGAAGACTAATTAAGGTGATTACTGACAAAATGATAGCTAGAATAACCTCAATATTATGGGGCCAAACAATATGCCTAAGGTACGAATCGGTGAAATGAAAGGAAGCCATAAAAGTCTGCAAAATCTACTTAATGATAAATAAGAAAAGGAGGTCTATATTATAGTACCTCGATAATCTTTACCTTGCCCACAAATCCCAACGAGGTTGGTAGGTCTCATGTATCGGGGTATTTGGAAATGAGCAAGAGTAGCAGTTTGAACCGGTTCCATTTGTTAAATATAAATTTGCATAAGTAACATCCCCCACCAATAAGATCAGATCAGGCTTGTTACGTTTCATATGATCAACAGTTGAAGTTGTATTATAAGTAAGACCAAGATCCCCAACAACTGCAATTCTTTTTTGGATAGCTCTTAGGACCTGAAACGGGCATTGTTCTGAACTCATGTGTGGTACTCATTGCTGGTATAGAAGGGTCACCACACCGATAGAAATAACGGGTATCGGGTTCAAGTCCTGCCATACAAGCTAAATTTGATTATTCTTGCAAAACCTACCAAAAAAACCTGATTCAAGGATGAAAATAGAATGATCAGCTAAAAAAATTGCATTTCAAAGACAGTGGGTAAAGATGCCCCTCTATAAAAAGCACCCAAAAAGTTATTTTGTTACTTTAATAATATATAAGTAGCATGCGGAAAGCATATGCTCCTCATCAAAGAAATTAGCTTAAACAAATAAAGAGGAAAGGCCATGCCCATTAGAGAATCAAACTTACAATTGCAAGAGAGCATCCCATCGGAGTCAAAAGCATTTTCAAGTGTACAACCAAAGAAAGAAGATTGATCTCAAAATTTCTAGCAATTAAAAATAATTTATCTGCCTCAAGAAATCTCAAAATGTTTTTGGCATGCCAAATATTTTCTTTCATGTAGCTCATGACAAAACAAATTGATTAAATGAGAATACAATGCCTTACATCCTAATATTTCTATCAACTTCGGTTTGGAGGCTTCTAGTTGAGAAAGTCTGAAGATACATTGCATTTCCTATTAACTAATCCTTAAACCTTAAGACACGCCATAATTAGTGCTAGAGAGTGTATCAAAGCAGGGAAAAAGTTGGGTCTAGGGTCAAATCCATTTTCAACCCAAAAGCTTATGCCAATATGTGAGGGTCAATCGGTATTCCTACACTAACATATTTTTAAATATTTGATGTGAGGCTAAATCAATAATCTCTAATGCCATAATAATCTCCCTTTTATAAGAGAGCACTCCAGCTCAAATAAGCATTTTTATTCCAAGATCACATATCATTCAATGAGAACTCACTCAATCGCATGGAATTATGATGAAATTCAACCACTTCCTTCTACTTTTGCACTTTACTTAGCCATAGTAAAAGGAAACAAGGACCACGAGAGCCACAAAATGCATGAACTATTCAATTCTAGTTGAGCTATCTATTCTTTATATTTTCTGTAGAGTGTGGACCAAAGAGGGACTAAATTTTAGTCTAATATAATAGTACTCAATTTTATTTTTAACCCAAAACATTTAAGCCGTTGAGTGAGATTCAAATACTAGATCTTTCTACATCAATATATTTTTTAACTAGCTAATTTGAGACTAACCCCAATATTCTCTCAAGAATGCCTAGGAAGCCTTCAATATGCAAAACAATGTATCTTCAAATAAACTCAAGTGAAATGCATTATCCTTCAAATGTTTTTCCATCTTATTGTACACGTGCTTAGAAGTTTAGACCTGACATCTTTAATTTTTTTTATCTAAGTAAATAATGTGAACTATAGAAATTTCTTCAAGGAAAAAGCACTTTTCCTCATGCTAGCATTTTTTTAATAACTTTATCATGAGCTTCCATGTAAGAAATTATTACAATTGGAGCAAACAAGTATGCAGCTTCAAATACTACTTTAAAGGTCAGTTAATCAAATGGAAACATACAAGACTTGGTGAGAGAGAGCAAGACAAACAGTAGTATATGGAACACCATATAACTAAATGGTCTAAAGAACACGTTGCCTTCCTACATGAGCAACATGAAAACAGAGTAAGTAAAATTGCAGAAGAAATTGTTGCCTACTTGCCTTCCAAGGAGCAATATGAATAAAGAATAAATATAATATCAGAGAAATATAAATCATAAAATAATAACAGAACTAAACCGTGAAGCTACTTTGCATAGAGAGAACTAACTAACAAACAACATTTGTACACATAGTATGTCTACTAACCTGTAAGGCGAACATGGTGGATTATTCCAGATGTGTAGTTCCGCATGCCTTTGAATGGATAAATCTGCTCATAAACAAGTGAATGGCCTATAGCTTTCAAAGCTAAGCGATGGCGCAATCTTCCATAGCGAACTATACTTGCAACGCTTGTAGGATCCAAAGGTTGAATAGCATCACCCATTTGGAAATCACCTGCAAACCAGCAAAAAAAAGAAAAAAATATATATCAAAAGGACATACCAAACAGTTTTCGAAGTTGGTTGACTACAAAATCAATTGTAAATACAATATAGCAAACTAAAAACTTACACCTTCAAAGAATGCGAGGCCTTAAAGACCACATAATCCTTTAAGAATCACACCAATAAAATCCATAAATGAGAAAAACATACAATTAATATAACACGTGTTTCACTCTGCCACACTTAAGTTTATCATTTTGCTTAAACTAAATTAAAAACTCATACCTTTTTTAGAATGTCTCATAAAAATATTTTCCCCCAAACAACTTCGATTAGTTCAGTAAACATAACCAGAGTTTTTTTCCCTCAATTAAACAGTTCAAATATACATAGCATGCTAATTTCTCAAGGATTCACTTCTCACCAAATACAGCAAAATGAAGAATATCTTTAACTAATCATTCAGCTAAAAATATAAGCGGATTTACTTACATACCACACAATTCTCAGATATTTACATATCTGACATCTAAATTTTAATATATATAAATAACATCTAAATCTTTAATATCACATTAAAAAAAATGTTATTATCACTAACTTATTTTAAAATATAATACATCTTTCCAAGCATATAAAATTATATATATATATATATATATATATATATATATATATATATATATATATATATATATATATATAATATATACATAAAAATTGTTTGATACTAATATAAATCTTTCAAAATAAGATAACAGCATACAACTATTTAAAAATCAGCATTTCAGGAGAAAATACAAAATCCTCAATTTACAACAATCATAACAGAACTACCATACATATAACTTAAATTTTTTAGTATTATATATATATATATATATATATATATATATATATATATCATGATCCGCGTTTACAATATTTCGAAAGTACTTTTCCGCAAATGGAGTTATAAATTTAAAAATTTACCACAATTAATCAGATAAATCTCATACCTGTAACCCAAGATATCCAGACGGAATCAACGGTAGCGGAGAGGGATATGGAAATCTGCTCCGGCTTGAAACCCCTCACCCGCCTCACCACCCGCGGATCGTTTTCCGGCAGGTCGATGGCGTTACCCCGAAAACCCTCGTCGTCGAGCCTTACCGTCACTGGCGCGAACGGCCCGTCGAGCGTTGATGGAACGGTGGAATCAGAAGCCTCGCCACAATCTACTCCTCCGGCAAGCACGGCGGCCAGTAGCAGCGTGAAGGCCACAGCCCAATTCTCCATGCTATTGCTTCCTTCTAGTGTTTCTCCTGAGGTCCTATTTTTCCTCTCCTTCGGAGGAAGAGAATGGGCGAGAGGGAAGGAGGAGGGGTTTTATGGGCAGGTGAATAAAAAGAGAATATCCGTGGAAGGGAACGCTTTCGTACCCGCGACTTCCAACGTGCAACGGCTGCCAGCCTGCCTACGACCGATGTGACCTACGGGGTAAAATAAAAATCATCTATTTATTTATTTTTAATTGAGTCCAAATAATAATTAAATTAAAAATTACTGATTATTTGTTTTAAATTTAGAGGTCTTTACTGGAGAAAAAACTCTCTATAAATGTATCCAAAAGTCAAACGCAATCTAATTTATTTTAAAAATACATATAGTGCAGCCAAGTTTTATATATTTATACATTTATTTATACAATATCTTTATATCAATGATATTAAAATGTATAAAAATATATTTTTATTATTTAAAATTTTAAAAATTATATATCAATATAAAATTAAAAAAATAAATATATGGATGCATAAAAATTTAGTGAAGAAAATGTAAATCCACTTTTATATTAATTTTATAATTTATGAGAAAAATAATTTTAAAATAACGATAACTCATTTTCATCATATAATAAATGTTTTAAATTTAGATTGTAGTAATTAGACTGTTATATAAACATTAATAGTATTATGAATATTTTTCATAAATTTACTAATATTATAAATTATAATAAACTAAGAAAATATTATTATTATTTTAAATAGCCTAATAAAATTTAATAATTTATTGCAATTATGCTATAGCTAGTTGTACTTTATGAAATAGATTAAATCGGCATTATGGTTGTAATATTTTTAGCTTAAATAATTTTTCAAATAATAAATTAGAAAAGTAATTATTCAAACTTCTCAATTTTTGAATAAGATTTCTAGATGAACTTTTACATTTCAAATGTAAAAATTTACTATAACAAAAATTGGTCTTCAAATATTGTTGAAATATCACATAATATATTAATTCTTATGAACATATCTTCTTTATTTGATGTTGATATTTAAAAATATTTTAAAAAAAAATGAATAAAACTCTAAATTATCTTAATTAAAAAATATTTTGATTGCATGAAAAAAACTCTTAAATGACGAAAATTGAATAAAAACCCTCCATTATCACAGGTGCTACACAACTTTGTCAATTAGCATGTTATTGATGAGTAATCAAAATATATAAAAATGTTATGTGAATTATGATCGCTTTTATATTTTTTGAAATTAGTGCGTGATAGATGGCGTGTCGGGACATGAGGAATACACACACCGACACATATGGTAGCGATAGAAGTGTTAGATTAAAATAATATTAAAAAATTAAAGGAACACGTATGTCTGAAATAATTGAATGAAATTTATATAAAAATATTTTAAATATAGTTTATTATTTTTAAATTATTGTAGAGAGTATTTAAAATTTAGAGAATGAGATTTAAGCTAAGAAGAGAGAATAATAAGATTTATTTATTATAAATAATTAAATTTATAAATTTAGAATTGATAATAAATTTTTTTTATTAAGATTATTAAAGTACAATAAAATAAATTACTTAAGCAATATATATATATATATATATATATATATATATATATATATATATATATATATATATATATATATTTTAATTAAATGATTTATTTAAATGATTTATTTATTTTTTTTTAAATATTTTATCTATTTAATTTATATATATTATTATTAATTATTATTATAAATCATTAACGATATTAAATCTATTATATTTTTAAAATAAGTGTCCGTGTTTCGTGTGTGTTCGTCTGTTTTTGATCATAGTGTGACTTCTTATTTATGGCATCAAATTATTATATACACAAAAATTTTCACAATAAAACTTAAAAGTTTACATCTTATATTGCAACAATATCCCATTTGCACACAAATAATCAGAGATTTAAAAGCTTAAGATATACAAAATTTTTACATAAGAGGCACGATAACGACCCTACTCTTGCTTAGAAAAAAATAACGAGGCATTCAGGCATAAGTGCTTACAGTGACCCTACTCTTGATTAGAAAATGTAGGAATACAATATATATATATATATATATATATATATATATATATATATATATATATATATATATATATATATATATATATATATATATATATGATTGATGAGAGAGTGAGGCAATAGATAACCAAAGTGGCTGAATATTTGAATGTTCATGTTCATGTGATGTAAGCAATATGCTTGTAACAACATAGGAATCAACGAGTAGAAAATGGCGATAATGAGTTAGAAACGTGAAAGTAATAAAAAAAAATGACTATAATAGTATTTTATTTTTATGCTTTTAAATGTAAATTCATAATTATTTTATCTTCATTGTGTATTGATAATAATTTAAAAATAGAAACATGAAATTTTTTTTTGTATATATTCGATTTTAAAATATTAATTATTGATATGTCATTAAAAAAATCTTATTATTTAAACATGAATCTTGATGCATGCATAAAATTAAACTCCTGGCCATTTGATTTTCAAATTTGGCAAACTCATAGTTAAGTTAACCATCTCAAATAAATAAATTTAAAAACACTAAAAGTGATCCAATGCATGTCAAGATGAGCCCACACTATGTATCACTATATCCTTTAAAACATCATTTGGATTATGAATTGGTTTCTAAAGTTGGAATACTTATAGTCAAATCGATCATCTCGATGAAGGGAATCTAAAAAGCCTAAGATCGCTAAAATTCGATACTATTAAGACATTCAAATATTCAAAAAATATTTCAATATTAAGAAGATCATTTGGGTTCTCTAATTGGGTGTTTTGATTTTTTTGTAGTATTAATGAAAGAACTCATTTTTGGGTTGTCTATATGAAGGGGTGTGAAGGCTAAAAATTGAAGAGAGTTATAAGGCTTGAAGAATCCTAGAAAACTACCAATGTCAAATTGCTACTTGACTACTATCATTAGAGTTTCTCCTGACTGTTGTAATCGGGATGTCTTGACTACTGCCATTGGACCACCACTAGATTGTCACTATTGGACCATCATTGTTCAACCACCATAGACTATTGATCAATTACAATGGCCAAACTACCTCTTGATCAAAGTCGTCATATCATCGCCATCGATCATGATCGACACCCAACCACTATTGTTGGATGTCTCTCAACCATTGTCATCAAATTACCTCCCAACCATCATCTATAACAACTTCTTGACTGCCACCCAACAAAATCATTATTGAACAGCCTCCAAACTAGCATCTACAGACCTTTACTCAATCGTCATCATTGGATTGCCTTTAGATCATTTTCATTGGACTGCCACACCATTGTTGGCTACTGTTGTCAAATCACCATCTGACTATCGTTAGAATGTCATCACTATTTGACAACTACTATTGAACCATTGATAGTCTGTCATCGTTAGACCGCAATGTAATCACTGTCATCAAATCACCGCCTAAATGCTATCATTAGAAGATTATCGCTATCATTGTAATTGGGCCATGAATTAACCATCGTTATTGGACTACCACCCAACTGTTGTAGAAGGATAGTCTCTCGATTGTCATTGCCATACCATAAGTAAACTATCATTGTTGGACTGCCTCCCGACTGTTGCCATTAGACCCTCACCTGACTGCAGTCATCATACAACCTATTAACCATCATAACTAGACTACTACTTGAACACATCATTAAACAACCTTCTGACCACCATCATTGGACCTCCATCAGACCATCATCGTCGGAACTCTGCTTGACCGCCATCATCGAGCTGCCTCTTGAAATTCATTGTTAACCACTGTTGTCCAACTATCATCATTAGACCACCTCCCTACCACTATCACATGACCATTGCGTCAAACCATCGTCATCTATCATGGTCATTGCTAAGACATTATCAAACCGTAGATGCTCAACAGCCAACACTTGACCATCCATCAACCATCATCATTTGATTGCCCACTGACCATCGTTGCCCAACCATCATTATTATATTGTTTCCCAATCATGATCAACCTACTACTATCACCCAACTACAGTTACATGACTACTATATAATATTTATTGACCGCCACGTCTTTACAATAGTCACTTAATAATAGTTGTATAATTATAGTGCTCAACTACATTATTATAACCATAGTCTTCTGGATACACCATCACATTTGACTTAAACATTTACCATTGTCAGTAACGCTAATGCATGCCATAATTTATATGGTCAATGCATGAAGTTAAAACACATGATCACATATATGGTTCATACATGATGTCTCTTATAAAATTGATGCATGATGTTGACTCATACCATCATCTATATTGGAGGCAATTCTTTACAATTTATTTTTATTATATTTTAATGAATTAATCTTCCATAATTCAGATAACAATAATAATTTCTAATTGTTAACATACATTAGTGGAAGTATTTTAATAGGACTAGTCCTTGCAAATTTTTTAAAGATTTTTTAATGTAAAAGCTCTTGTGTCTATGATAATTATTCTCTTATATATGTGTCTATTTAATATTTATGTGGTGTTTATTTTTGGATGTGGGGACACCACGTAGATCTTAGGGGGTACTTATTGAAGTGATCGGGTACGACATTAAGGTATTATGTACTATCTCGAAAGATAAAAATATCACTCTCCAATAGACCTAATCATATAATAAGAACTCCTAAGGTATGATGGGTCTTCAAATATACCAGAGATCTTTCCCTAACTTTATATGAAAAAGTAAAATAAGTTTATATTATTAAGTTCCCTATGGAGGAAAGCCTCCATAGTTAATTACATCATAGGAAATGAAATTTCCTAAGAACACTATCCAAAGTAGCCCATTATTTTCTATGAATTTTTGAAATTTCAGGTGATTTTAATTAAATTTTAAAATAAAAAAATCCCCGATTTTCCTACTTAACCCATCGGCCGCGGTCGCGGAATCGTGTTCTATGTATTGCCACGATTGGACCACGCGGTTTGACACGGTGAAACCCGATTAGGCCGTGTGGTGCCGCGTAGGCTTTGAGCGGGAAAATGGCGGGTTTTGATCGGACGATCTAGATCGAATCCTGTGATATGATGGATAAAATTAGGCATGGATCTGCTTTAATCTCAACCGTTCATCCCTATTGAAGCGAGATCGGATGGCTGGCGAATCACCTTCTTCCTAGGCGATGAAACTGACAGGCCGAGAGCTGGAAATCATAAAAATGCACGGGAGAGGTCAGTTTTAGACTATTTCACGATGATTCTCACTGAAAAAACTTTTATTTTTGCATTAGGATTGTTCAAAATGAAAAATGCAAGGGATATCTAAGGGAATTCCTAAAATTGAGCAAACATCGTCATAAAGTAAAGGAACCTATGATCGACTAAAGGATTTAAAGATTACCTCGTCGGGGATGGTTTCCGATGATTGTGTTGATTCAAGCACACTCCTAGATGTGAGACGAAGCCTTAGAATGAATCTAGACCCCTGCATCCCTTTGGAATGTTGTATCCACCAATGGACGCTGCCTCCTTACCAAAATATGCTCGATTTTGGTGTTTTTTCTAGCCCAAAGGAAGTGGGGAAAGCGATCTTATTGCTTGGAGGAGCTCCTGTAGTGTGTTCAATGGCAGAAGAAGTGCTTTGGAGGCCTCTCTTTTTGTGCTTAATGGTGGCAAAAAATCACCACATGGTGATTTTTTATCTCATTGTGGGAGTCCTATGGCTGGTGGTGGTTGAAAATGGTAGGGAATCATCCTAGGTGGCTTAGTTTGGTTGGCCAAGGCTTGGGAGGTGGCTACCAAGATGGATTAGTGGGTGTCCTATGAGTTTCAAATGCTCCTATGTGGGAGGTGAGGTGAATTCACCTACCCATGAGTCATGTCCAACCAAACCATCTCTTTGGTCAAGTTGGACAGTGTCCTAGGTGCCTAGGTGGATCATTTGGAGGGTGCCAAGTGGTCAATGAATGGAAATGACCACTTACATAGGTGATTTTTCTCATTTGATACCCTTGACCTAAGGGTAGAATGGTCATTTAATATTAGATTTGATTTGAGCAGATTTGAAATGAGCCAAAAGTGAGTTGGGCCAAATTCGAAGTCATTTGGAGTTCATTAGATTCAATTTGACCCATTTAGGTCAAATTGGGTCAAATTGGGTTAGGTTGACCAATTGGTCAAATTGGGTCAAACCAAGAGTTGGGTCAAGTTCATATGACCATTTGGAGTGTATTGGTGTCATTGGTTTGGTTTAATTTGGTTTAAATTTGATTTTGATTCATTTGGGTAAAATGAGTCAAGTTGACCAATTTGACCAAATTGGCCAAATTGGCTTGGGTCATGGCTTGATTTGGGTTTGGTTGATCATTTGGAATGTGTTGAGGCTTTGGTTGAGTTCAATTTAGATTTGATTAGGTTTTAGGTTAGTTTTATCCTTTAGGTCAAGTTGGGTTCAATAGGTTATTTGGGTCTAGTGGGTTAATTAGGCTCAATTGAAGTTTTGGTCAAGTTCAATAGTCAATTTGAAATAAACTTGAGCCATTGGTTGCAATCAATTTAGTTTAGATTTTTATTTGACCCATCTTGACCATTTAGATCAATTTGTGTCAACTTGGGTTAAGAGGGCCAATTGGATTATGTTTGGCTCAATTTTCAAGACATGTTCAAGTGTTGATTTTTGGTTTGTTTGAATCATGGGTTTAAATAGATTTGGCTTAGGTTGCAATTTGGCTAGTTCAAGTTTATATGGGTTAAATGTTGATTTGGTCAAAGGGCTAGGTTTACTTAGTTTGACCCAATTTATGATAATTGATTAATTTAGGATGATCAACAATCATGTCATGAAGTTTGGATTAGCTTAATTCACTTTGATTTGGATTGAATTGGATTTTGGTTCATGTATGCCAAATTGGCCACTTTGAGTCAAGTGAACAAGTTGGATTTAGTTGGCTTGATTTAGTTGAGTTTATATATATATATATATTTGAGATTGATATATAAATCCAATTGTAATTGGATTAAGTTTAAATGAGTTTCGGTTCCTTTGGAAATTTCAAGTCAAATGGGCTAAGTTGGGTTGGACTTAGGTTGATTTTGATTTGGCTTGATGATTATAGATTTTCATTTATATTTGTATGGTAATTGAAGGAATAATTGATTTATAAGAAAATCTATTGATTTTGGGTTTTGGAATTAAATGAAATTTGGCTAAGTCCATAAGGTAAAATCATAAGGTTTAGGTTGATTTGATTTGATTTGGTTTGGAGTTGGTTATAAGTTCATTTGAATTGGAATTTGAATATGAAATTAGATTTGGCATTGAATGTTTGAATTGAATTTGAGGTTTGGTTTTGAGTGGGTGAACATAGGTCAGATTTAGGCTATAGAGTAGGTGAGTATCCTTAATCCCTAGGCATAGCCTAATCCTATGATTAACCATTCTAAATCTCTAGGTTTAGGTTAAGTGTTCACCTAATAACTATAAATGTCTTATGACTAAGAAAATATTAGTGTATAGAAGACTCCTAAGTTGAAGATGAGAAGCTTGAGAACTTACTCCAAAAGTGAGATCAATTAACGGACCCCCAATAGGTGTGGTGTAACTAACAAGGCATAACGCGCATATTGGCGTTGACCGAGACGATCAACAATGTCCAAAAGATCACAAGTGCTAATGAAAATGATCTATATCTAAACCCAAGAAGGTAGATAGAATCATAATCTTAGCGCAATGCAACTCAACTTATGTCAAGGGAATAAGAGAGCCAGAAGAAGAAATTCGTGGGGGATTGAGTACATAAACCTTCCACTAGGGAAGCAAGTTTGAGCTATCTCCTGGGGATAGGAATTTGATTTTCAAATATGATTTATTTGGGGTTATATCCATTGGGGATAAAAGTCTGGCTGAATTTTTTTTTTGATTTATTTGATTAGAATCCATTGGGAGGCTAATTTGATTTATGCCTCATTGGGGAGAAGTTTGGTTTGTCTGATATGCTTAATTTGACTCCACTAGAGAGGTTGGTTTTGAATTTTGTTTGTTATGGACCCAGTCGGTGTGCGATGGATATCACTAAGAAGGAGCCACGAAGGTCTTGGCCTGTTTTAGATTTACAAGTCCAGAGGGGTAGTCCACCTGCCATAGGGTGGGGCTATCCGACCTAAGGGTTGCCTTTCGGCGTGCAATGACCGTGCTAGAAAGGAAGCATACCAGACTTACATCTCTCAAAGCAGGAAAAAGTTGTTGGGGTGATCTGTTGGATGCGCAAAAAATCAGACCCGACCTAAGGCGACTACTGAGAGAGTGTCACTAGAGATCTTACCTCAACTCAAGAGCAGTCAAAATTAATTTCATTTTAATTTAATTTAATTTAATATAATATAAATTTATTTGATTTAATTTAATTTAGTTTGTTATGTTGTGAACCTTGTTAGTGTGCGATGGACCCACTGAGAAGGGGCTATGTGAGCCTTGACCTACCTTAGATTTATAAGTCCAAAGAGATAGTCTACAAGCCATAAGGTAGGACTATCCAACCTAAGGAGTTTTTTTCAATGTGTAACGGCTGTGCTAAGGAGAAAGTGTAGCAGATTTATATATTCTAAAGTGGGGAACAACCATGGGGTAACTTATTGATGGCACAATAAATAAAACCCGACCTAAGGCGACTATTGAGTGAATGCCGCTATGGTGTTTATTTTTGAGATCGTATAGGGGACACCACATAGATCTGAGGAGGTAGTCATTGAAGTGATTAGGTACGATATTGAGGTATGACATACTATCTCAAAAGATAGGGACATCACCCTTCAATTGACCTACTCACCTAATAAGGACTTATAAGGTATGATCGGTCTTCCAATATACCATAGATTTTTCCTCTACTTTACATAGATGAATAAAGCAGGGTTTATATTAAATCGGGTTCTAAATTTCCTTATGGGGGCAAGCCCCCATAGTTAATTACATCATAAGGAATGTGAATTCCTTAGAAATACTCTCGGTTAAAGTAAGTAATTATTGTCTCCAAAGATTTCAAGGCTAGACTATCAATAAATTGGTTATATTTGGAAAAATCAAATGGGAAAACTCAAGGAGAAGACTTATTATCGAAGCTAATGGGAATGAGTATGAAATGCTCGTGATACAAGAAAACCTAGTGAGCATTCCAATCTATCATATGATTGGGCTTTATGTTTGAAATTAAAGAGATTAATTTTATTAAAGTTGACAGTTTATTAGAAAGCTAGGACTTATAATCCCATAATACAAGATTGTGAAAATGCCTGAGAGGTGAGGATTTATGCTTGTAGCCCGAAGAAATTAACTACCTCGTATCCTAAATCTAGGGAGCTTTGGCATAAGCCAAATCACGACCTAAATCTAGCAAAAATTAGTATATGGTTTACCTCCACTAAAGAGAGTAAATCACTCGACTGCTAGACTTATAACCGCCTGGAGTGCCAACCAGCTAACTCCTTGTTGACATCACTTTTGGAGTGAGATCTCAATTTCTCTATCTTAGACATAAGAATTCTCTAGTTTCTTAGTCTTAAGATACTTTTAGTGATTAGGTGAACACTTAACCTAACCCTAGAGAATTAGAAGAGTTAGCCATAGGAATAAGTTATGCTTTAGGGGTATTAGGAAGATTTGCCTACCCTATAGCTTGAACTTAATCCATACCTCTCTCCTTCAACCAATCCAAATCAACTCTAAAATCAATTCCAACTCAATTGATTTTCTCAAATCATTAAATTAATTCCAAAATCCAAATCATGAATCAATTCCAAATCAAATGATTGAAACCCTTGATTAAATTTAAATCCCAAAATCTTTCCTAAGCCCTTTTGATTTCATCTTATGGACTCAGCTCAAACCAAATCTAAATCATTCCAAACTCAAAAGATTTTCTCATAATCCATTTATATTCTCATTTATATTTACAAATATTAATAAAATATAAATATAAATAACAAAAATCAACTTAAAACTTAAATCAAATTTAACTTAAATCCAATTTACACCCTTTCAAGTCAAATCATTGAACCTAGCCAAATCCATTCTCAAATCAATCCAAACCTTTAAATTTTCTCTTCAAAGAATCACTCCTTCAATCACATGCCCAAAAATAAACATAAACTACAATCACCGAACCAAAATCAAACTAACCCAAGTCAAGCCCATGTTCATCCTTGTGACTTGAAATTGTCAATGAACCAAAACCCATTTGACTCTAGATCACTTGCAATTGGATTTATATTTCCATCATAAGTCCATATGTGAGTTCAACCAAGCTTGAATCAAGCCTGATCAAGCCAATTAACCCTTGACCCAAAGTGACCTAAAGGGCCTTTTGAGCAAATTCTAATCTAACCCAAATTAGATTAAACTAAGCTCATCTAAGCGACATTGTGAGCATCATCCTAGGATGATCAATCACTCAAATTGGGTCAAACCAAGTCAAACCTAGCCTTTGACCAAGTCAACACTTAGCCCAAATGAAACCCAAATAAGCCAAAATTCACTATAAGCCAAATTGAATGAAACCATTGATCTAAACCAATCCATAATTAATGATTGAACATGATCATGCCATCAATTGAGCCAAACTAAGCCTAATTGGCCACTTGACCTAAGTTGACCCAAATTGACTTAAAAAGTTAAAATGGGTCACATCTTGATCTAAGTCAAATTGATTGCAACCAATGGGTCAAATTTATTGCAAATCACTTGTTGAACTTGACCAAAGGTTCAATTGACCAATTAGACCCAACCTAGCCCAATTAACCATGAACCCAACTTGACCTAAAAGGTCAAATAAACTTGAAATCAAGCCAAATCAAAATTTTTTAAAACCAAAGCTTGTAATACATTTTAAATGATCAACCAAGCCTAAACCAACCAATGACCTAACCCAATTGGGTCAAATGGGTCAAATTGATCAACTTGATCCATTTGAACTAAATGAACCTAAATGAACTGAAACCAAATCTAAACTAAATTGAACCAAACCAATGATACCCATATGCTCTAAATGATCATTTGAACTTGACCTAACCCATAGTTTGACCCAATTTGACCAATTGCCAACCTAACCCAATTTGACCCAACTTGACCTAAATGGATCAAATTAAACCAAATCAAATCAATTGAACTCCAAATCACTTGATATTTGGCCCAACCCATTTTAAAATCATTTCAAATCTGCCCAAATCAAAATTATGGACAAATGACCATTTTTCCCTTAGGTCAAAGGGTATCCTATGACCAAATTCACTTGGAATTTGATCATTTCTTTCTCAAGGTCGCTTAGCATCCTCCCATTGGTCCACATGGACACCTAGGGAGGTGGTGAACATGACCCAATGAGCTTGGGTCGGCCATGACCAAGCCAAGGCCAAACCAACTAGTCCAATGAAAATTGAGCACTTGGAACTCAAAATGCACTCACCTAGCACACGGACAATCACTCTCCTTCCCTCCACTACTCAAAATGACCCACATGGGGTGTTTTGCAACTCAAACAGTGAACCCAATCCTTGCCATTGATCAAAAATAGAAATTCAGCTCATCACCGTCTGATCCAAGGAGGGGAGATATACTCTCCCTCATTCTCACTCAAACCACAAGGATTCATTTCGACAGAGCTAAGGAGGTTGAAACGAAGCTTCTCCAAGCCTTTGCAAGCCATTCTTGAGCTCCCCCATTTCTCCTTCTCGATTTTGCTCAAAGACAAAATAGAGGAGGTCAATTTCAATCTCAACTCACTCAATTCTCCATCAAAACAAAATTAACCTTCCACACACCATTAGTGGACTTCGTCGAGCTCAACCAAGTCATTTTCCAAGTCTCTAAGCCATGGGAAGCATCACCTTGATCAAGGTTGATCACCATTGCAGGGGAGTTTGGTCAACTGAGCAATCCACTCCAAACTAAGATCCAATTCCTTCAATAGGGCTTTGTCTCTACTAGATGAAGCTATCTCCTCCATTCGAAGCGCCTGTGGTAGCCTCCAGCGAGGTAATTTCTTGAAACTGTAGCCTTAGAAAATTTTTCTTGGTCCTTTTTTGAAGAAACATGTCACCCCATTAGATTTTGACCATTGGATGTGCATCCCTCCTCCTTCCGAAGGTGTGGGATCATTTTGATCCTAATCCGAGCTCAGGTGAGCTCGAATTGAATGGGGAGAGACAAATGGTCATCGTTCATGAGGAGAAGAATCACACACCACCCATTTTGTGTGATTGGAATGGACAGTTATGATTAGATCATGCTAGATCCCCTTTGATTTAAGCCTAAACTACGAGTTAATCTTGGCCATCCGATCTTAGATCGGACGACCCTTGGAGAAACCGCGTCTGCCGCCGGCTGACTCAGTAAGCAGATGTGATAACTTAAATAACCTATCTCATCATGCCACGTGAAAAGTGCATTGCGTCAGCTACCAAGTAGCCCCACGGGATTAAGGGTTAATTAGCCTTAATTAATATGATTTTAATGCTGAAACTTTCAAAATTCATAACTAATTATAGAAAAATCCAAAAAATACAAACTCAAGTTCTTTTTAAAGATAATTCAAAGAGGAATAATAAAAAATTAAAATTAATTAATTTTGAATAGTGATTTTAACTCAATTTGGGTTCTGAAAATGTAATTAAGCTAATTATTCCCTAATTAATCTTACAATTAATCCTAAACTTTTTGAGGTTAATTAGTGGGATGACCTCTGCCTCCCATGATTTTCTTGGAATTTATTGCTTGGCTAATTAGGGAATTAATTATTTCATCCCTAATCACTTTCTTACTTAATTAAATGATTTATTAACATGCTAAATAGTGATAAATTCATTAATTAAGCTTGCTAATCATCATTAAATAGTGAATGGACTTAGGGAATATGATTAGGACTTCTTTTTCAATCTTTTCTCCTAAGCCTATTTCATTTGGATAATTAATGGATTAATCACTTCATTTATTAATTCAGTGAATCAAACTCAAAAACAAATCATTCTAGAACTTAATCATTTAATTCTTGGGTAGATTCTTAGGTGTTCAATAACCTAAGAGGATTCCAAAGGAAATTATAACCAAATTACATGTGTAGGAGGGTTATAAAAGTACTTAATTAAACCCTTTTATTTAATTAATCAATAATTGTGAGCCAATTGCATTAGACCCATTTATTTCTTAGGTGCATTGCTGATTTAATTTCCATGTAATTGCATATCATATGTTGGCTCATAATCATTTGTTTGATTTAATTGCATATCATATGTTGGCTTAATTAATGGATTTAATTCATACCTTAACCTCATCAAAATATAAAATCAACTTAATTATTTCAAATTAAACTAAACCAAATCACACATGGGGGAATGAGTTAGGATTAGCAAATCTTTCTCACATTTCTTAAGTCAAATCAAATTCAAAAAAAATAAAATAAAATAATAATAAAATAAAAATCTCCTTGAAGATTTTTTATTCATTTTAAATGATCTTATTTTATAGGATTATCCTTGAGAATTAATTAGGGTGAATGAAGTCAAGTGCTTACATTTCTTTATTTCTTTCCAATCATGCTAAATATTATTTGCCATATGAAATCATGCATTCGTTTATTTTAAAAATGAATTAAATAAAAAATATTTTCTTCTATGTTAAATTGCATGTGTTGGATAAAATTAAGAATATGAGTGGCTATTATCACTATTAAATCAAAAATTACTTTATAAAATTTATAAATCAAAAATTACAAATGAAGTGATGCTAGTTATGAATATTTATAAGCTTGCATGTGATGATAGCATAAGATGTGTATTATGAAGTTCTCTTTCCTTCTCTTAATATGAATTTACATAGTATTCACAAGTGTATAATTCATTTGAAAAGAATACAACACTTGCCCAAATCTATTCCTATGCATCTCTATATTAAGACTTAGAAAGAACCTTCATATTACACATGTAAATTTTACAATCAAATCAAACATAAATCTCTTGCATAACTCTTCATCCATTTGGTTCTTTTTGTACATCTACATGTATT
This sequence comes from Cymbidium sinense, assembly GCA_021442155.1. Taxonomy (NCBI): domain Eukaryota; kingdom Viridiplantae; phylum Streptophyta; class Magnoliopsida; order Asparagales; family Orchidaceae; genus Cymbidium; species Cymbidium sinense. The sequence goes on along the minus strand of CM038226.1, from coordinate 99,470,675 downwards.
TAAGAAAAGTGGTATATTAGTTTGGACATCCCGGGGCTGCGAGGCTTTAAGTAGCCCCAAGTAGGTCTTGTATCTTATACGTGTAAAAAAAAAATAATGGTATTACTAACTTTTATACATATGGATGTGCATTTAGCTAATGGATAAAAGAGTCCCTCTTTTCTACATAATAAAGACATGCATTAATGGAATATCCAAATTTTCAAACCACATCTCTTTGCATTCATCATCAAGGTGTGCTAAGATTTGCATTACATGTATAGCTATGCTTAGGATTATTCATATGCATGGTATACATGGTAAAAAAAAATAAATGGGTGTGTGTTATGTGATAGTAATCTACCCTAACTAATCCTAAGAGGCCTTTCTTGTTGAATAGGGCTATTTAGAGTAAATCTAAACTTAGGATTAATAAAAATACATAATAAAATATTCACCAAAGAAAATTCATTAATGAATCTACCTTAGAAATTCTTTAAGGTATGGGTGAAAGAGAGCTTTCCTCTCTTTCATCTCTTTACAACATTTAGTCTTTAAGTGTAGGTCCATTCAAACTAAATCAAATCACCAACTAAAATTGACAAATCAACTAAATTACTTAAACTAAAATCACCATCTAAATTGAATCTTTCATACCTAAAAAATTCCAACCATAAAGCTTAGCTAAGACATACCACACAAGTCTTAAATGACACACAAATTAGGCTAAGTCACCAGTTCTAGCTCTATGTCAGGGGAGTGCATGGTTTGATGCCTGATTTTATTTTATGATGTAATATTTTAGACTGGATGTTAGGGTGTATGTGCACATGAACTAGATGATAAATCTTAATCTTTCTTGTGGGATTGTGCTTAAGCACTATAATAAAATATAAATACTTTTGTTTCTGGGTTTATACCTAAGCATAATCCAAACTAGGACAGGTTGACTTGGTTACCCATGTACGAGGTGCTAAGTCCAAATTATTCATATAACTGCTTGGGTTGTGTGGTATGTTTGGCTAACCTTTATTTTGCAGGTTTAGTTAGATTTACTTTTTCTATTTTGATGTAAATTTTGTAATTAATATTTAGAATGAATGTTATGGGGGATTAGGATGAACATTAGTCATAAGACCAAGTCTCATGCACCATGTAATGCCTTTGGAGCAACCATATTCCAATCAAGCCAAAAAGAAGAAAGAAAAAAAGTAAATCAAAATGAAGAATGAAGAATGAAGACCCCCATAACATGAATTATTTTTAATTGTAATCATTCATTTGTAATCCGAGTTGTATAATGGTAGAGCTTGGCTACCCATTTTCCTTTTCGGGTTTGTGCAGTGGAACCCATCACATCGACCTCTTATTCTTTTACTCCATTTTTATAATTTGATTGATGTTTGTTTATGATTGTGTAACTAGGATGACATGATTTTTCTAGTTTCTTAATTATTTGATGGTTATTGAATGACTTGGATGTGATTAGGCTCTTAGGAAAAAATAAATTTTCTATCCAATTAATCAACTCAAAATTAAATTAAATAACTCATAACTTCACCTAAACCCTAAGACATAAATCAAGATAATAAAAGATTTAGCAATCCCTTAGCTAGATGTTGTATGTCTCATATCATGCATAAATCATATTGCTTCACTCTTGTTAATGGAGGGCTTCCACCTTTACCAGAGAAAATAGCTTGACCTTTGAGAGCCATGGTGGAAACACACCTAATTCTTTCTGATTTTGGCCATAACCAATCTTCTCATGCATTAGGTTTATGAAATCCCAGAGCCTACATCAAATAATAATGTTCAAAAATTAAAATAAAACTTAATAAAATTTGTATTAGATTAAGTCATTATTCATGCCCTTCATGATCTAGTCTCTTAGGGAGTGAGTTTAAGGACTTAGTCTCCTTTCTAAAGAAATAATAGCCTAGCTATCTTGCAAAGTATAAGACTTGCCTATATGTATTTAAAATCATAGGAGGAGTTAGTTGGGGGCCACCCCAGGTGGTTGTAAGTCCAATAGTCGGGTGATTTATTCCCTCTTATGGAGGTAAACCATATGCCCATTTTTTACCTTAGATTTAGATCATGTTTTGGCCCTCACCAAAGCTCCCTAGATTTAGGATCCGAGATTATTGTTTCTCTTTACCATCTACAAGCATAAATCCACACCTCTTAGGCATTTTTACAATCTTGTATTGTAGAATTGTAAGCCCTAGATTTCTAATAAAAATTCAACTCAAACATATAATTCTCCTAAAATTCAAAAATATAAAGCCCAACCATAGGGTAGTTTGGGATGTTCACTAGGTTTTCTAGTATCATGAGCATCCCCTACTCATCTTCCTTTAGTTTCAATAATAACTCCGTCCTTTTGCTCAATCCCACTTGATTTTCTAAAAATAACCAATTGATTGATAGTCCTATCTTTGAAATCTTTGGAGACAATGATCATTTATCTTAATCAAGAGTATTCTTAAGGAATCTCATTCCTTAGGATGTAATTAACTATGGGGGCTTGCCTCCATAGAGAACTTAATAAACTTGATTTAAAATAAACCCTACTTTACTTTTCCATGTAAAGTAGGGGAAAGATCTCTAGTACATTCGAAGACCTATTATCTTTAGGAGTCCTTATTAGGTGATTAGGTCCATTGTAGGATAGTGAATTCAGTCTCTTGAGATAGTACATCATTTCTCAATGTCATACCTGATCACCATAATAAGTACATTTGTAGATTAACGTGGTGCCCAACTCAACCCTCTCGATAAAAAATAGAAAACACCACACTCCTAAAATGCTTTAAAACCATGTAGGCAAGTCATATGATTTTGCAAGATAGTTGGGTTGTTATTATTTAGAAAGAAACTAAAGTCCTTAAAAACACTCTTTAAGAGACAAGAACATGAGTGGTATGAGTAATGACTCAGCATAAAGCAAATCTTTTCAATTTTTTTTTTGATTTTTACTCTTCATTTTGACAAAGGACATAGGATTTTTGTATGACTAAATGCATGCTGAAATAAGTTATGGGCTAAATTAAGAGAGAAGAGGGTGAAGTTCCATCAATAGAGATTGCTCTCACTGGTCAAGCATTCCCTATATGTATAAGGATGGAGGCCCTCATTTTACAAGAGTGATTCAAGATGATATGTATGGTGTGAGACATACAACATTCAACTAAGGGGTTGCTAAATCTTTTAATTATCTTGATTTAATGCCTAGGCTTTATGTGAGATTATGAGTTATTTAAAAATTTAATTATGAGTTGTAATTTGATAAAATATTTATTTTTCTCTAAGAGTCTAATCGGATCCAGGCCATACATTAAATCACCATTCATAAGAAACTATAAAGAGGTATGCCATTTCTATTGCACAATTTTAAATAAAACATCAATCAATTTTATAAATCTAACATAAAAGAATAAGTTTGGTGCGATTGATGTGCATACAACCAAAAAAAGAGAAATGGGTAGCCGGGCTCTACCCTTATACAACCCTGTATTTGAAATAATAATTATAATTTACAAATGATAAGTGCTATGAGGGGTCTTCAAACCTTCAAGTCTTCATATCTCCTTCATTCATTTAGGTCTTTTCTCCTTTGATTTAGTAGGCTTCAAGGCATCACATGGCACCCCAGGGCTAAACCTTCTAGCCAATGTTCATCCTTAACCCCCATAGCACTAATCCTAATTCATAATGCAAAATTACATTAAAAATAGGAAAAGTAAATCTAACTACACCTGTAAAATAGGTGTTAGCTAATCACACCATACAACCCAACCAGTTATATAGATAATTTAGACTTAGCACCCTACACATGGGTAACCAACCCTACCTGTCCTAATTTGGATTATGCTTAGGAGTTAAGCAACTGTAAAAGAGAGAGAGAGAGAGAGAGAGAATTTATTTTTCTTTTAATCACTCCTTAAGCATAATATCTTACATAAAACATGATTAGGCTAATCACGGCCTAACATCCAGTCTACAAAATATACACCATAACATGCAATCTAAAATGATACATCATAAAACCAAATATACATCACTCCATGCACCATCCTAACATAAAGCTAGAAGTGATGACTTAATTCTAAAGTGTGTATATTAAAGCTTGTGTGGTATGTCTTAACTAAGCTTTGTTATAATTTTTTAAGTATGAAAGGTTGTTTAATCATAAGAGGTTGATTTCACTTTAAGTGGCTTAATTTATTTGAGAATTTTACTTAGTATTTTCTTTTATTCCATTTGACTTACACTTAACAACAGAGTGTTATAAAGAGAAGAAAAGAGAGGATTACTCTCTGTCACCCCTACCTTAAGTCATTTCTAAAGCATATTAATTAGACTTGATTCTCTTTAGTGAATGGATTATTATATGTTTTAATTAATCCCAGGTTTAGGTTCACTTTAAATGACCTCATTCAATAAGAAAAGCATCTTGAGATTAATTGGAATGAATTACTATCACATGACACATGTTCATTCATTTCTTCCCATCATATGTAATATGCACATGATTAAATCCTAAGTATACCTTTACATACAATATGTTTTTAGCACCCTTAAATAAAAGATGCATAAATGAATTTTGTAGAAAATGGGATTTTCACTCATTAGCTAAATTCACATTCAAATGTATAAAAGTTTTAAGCAAGTACTTTGCCATTGTGAACCAAGGGAGTGAGGTAAAAACCTTTTGGGGCTACTTAAAGCTATGCATCCTCGGAATGTCCAGACTATATATACTTACTATTCTTAAATACACCTGAATGTACAAATGACTATAAGAATGGAAAATCATGCCAAAAAAAATATATTTCTTTCAATTGAATTATTTATACATGTAAGTTAAAGTTGAAAGGGAGATTTCCATTCATTACCTAAATGCACATTCAAGTGTATAAAAGTTTTAAGCAAGTACTTCACCATTGTTAACTACAAGAGTGAGGTAAAAACCTCCTTGGGGATACTTAAAGCCGTGCATCCCTAGAATGTCCACACTAGATATACCCACTATTCTTAAATACACATAAATGTACAAATGACTATAAGAATGGAAAAATCAAGCAAAAGTTGTGTTTTTTAAAACATTTATGCATATGGAATAAAGTCTTAAAAGGAGATTTTCATTCATTAGCTAAATGCACATTCAAGTGTATAAAAGGTTTAAGTAAGTACTTCGCCATTATTAACCAGGGGAGTGAAGTAAAAACCTCTTTGGGGCTACTTAAAGTCGTGCATCCCTGGAATGTCCATACTACATATACCCACTATTTTTAAATACATATGAATGTACAAATAACTATAAGAATGGAAAAATCATGCTAAAGTTATATTTTTGAAATATCTATGCATATAGAATAAAGTCTTATCTAAATTCTAGTATTGAAGTATGTAAGAATGAAATCAAATGGAGTACATGCCATTATTAAACTAGAGAAGTGAGGTAATCAAATGACTTCCTTAGGGCTAACTAAAGCCTCGTATTCCCGGGATGTCCAGGTTATATACCCATTAACATTCTTACTTACATAAATCAAAAAGAAACTTCACTTCATACACTTAAGCTATAATCACATACAGCTCCTATATGCTTATAACTAACATTCTATAATCATTCATTTATAACTTTTGAAAAATAGGTTTGAATTTAATAATGATAATAATCACACATATATTAATTTAAATCAACACATGCAAGCTTGGCATAAAGGAAATCATTTAATTTAATTAACTTTTGAAAAAGATGAATGCATGATCACAAGTGACATTCAACATTTAATATGATTGGAAAGAAATAAGGGACAGAAGCACATGATTTCATTCAATTCAACTAACTCCTAAGGACAATCATACTAAATAAACTCACTTAAAATAAACCAAAGCTTCTTAATGTCACTTTTAATCTTATGCTTGATTTGATTTAGGAGATGTGTGAAGAGGTACACTAATCCTAATCCCATCCCATGTTTATAAGTTAGTTCAATTTAATGAGAGGTAATTAAGTTAATTTTATAGATTAATGGAATTGAAATATGAATTAAATCAATTAATTAACCCTTACCTATGTTACCTTCATGTAATTATCCAAATAATTATGAGCCAATATAATATACAAATGAATTGAGAAGTAAATTAATAATGGTCCTATGAAGTGAAAGGGCCTAATGCAATTGGATCACAATTAATGGTTAATTAAACTTAAGGAACATACTTAATTACTTTATAATCTTCTCACAGATATGGACAAATCCTAATTTCATTAAATCTCCTTAGGCTATTAAACACGTAAAAGTCAACCCATTAATCAATTAAGGAAAATCAGATGTGATTACATTTTAAATTGGGTTAATCAAGTCATTAATCCATTACTTAATTTTTCTTTACTTAATTACCAAATTTAATTGATTATCCTTTGAAATTAAATGGGCTTAAGAGGAAAAGGTTGGGAAAGAAGTCCCAACCTAATTCCATAAGCCCTCTCATTCAAATTAAACATGATTTGGTATGAATTGAGCTTCAATTTAACTAATTAAGTCATTAATCAGTTATTTAGTCTTTAATTAATATTTTATTAAAAAAGAGAAGGAAACTTAGGAGAAACTTTTGGAGGGAGGCCCCAATCCAATTCCCTAAGTCTCCCCACTGTTAAATAGTGATTAAGGGGTCCAATTTATTGATTAATTATTGTCACATGCTTAATTATCACTTAATTAAGTTAAGATGGTAATTAGGGCTTAAGCAATCAATTTCCCCAATTAATCAACTAGTAAATTCCAAGAAAAATAGGGGAGGTAGAAGTCACCCCCTAAATATTCTGAGAAAGTTTGAAATTAATTGGTTGGCTAATTAGGGAGTAATTAAGCTAATTAAAATTTTAATTAAATAATTAAGTTGAAATTACTATTCAAAATTAACTAAGGATAATTTTAATGGATTTCCCTCTGAAATATCTTTAAAATGAGCCATTATTTATATTTTTTTGAATTATCCTAGAATTAGTTATGAATTATTGAAGTTTCAGCCTTAAAATCCACTTAATTAGCCTTAATTAAGCCTAATCCTATTAGGGCCACATGACACCACGGGATTTACTATTTAAGTTGTCATATCTATGGCTGACTCGGATGTTGGGGGTACGTGCTTTCCCGTTTCTAAGATTAGGTGACCATGATCAAACTCGCGACTAAGGAGGGATCAAGCAACAGATCTAACATGATTTGATCATGACCATCTACTCCAATCATGCGGAACGGATGACCCATGATCTCTCTTCATACAGTGATGAACGACGAAGCCGGCTTACGCCATGGATCACTCGATCCAAGCTCACTCAAGCTCGAATTCATTTGAAAACCACCCCACACCTTTGCATAGAGATCCACAAAGATCCAGTGGCTAGGATCGGCTCACATGCAAGTTTTCTTCACAAAAGACCAACCCATTTTCTCTGTAGAGTTTAGTTTGAAGCAATTACCTCACTGGAGCTAAGACCGCTGATTCACACACTTAAGGAAGCTTCGTCTAGTAGAGATGAGGCCCTATTGAGTAGCAATTGGATTGGCTCCAAGTGGATCACTTGATTGGCCAAGAAAAATGCTTTGGAGCTTCAACTTTGATTGAAGTTTGTCCTCCAATGGTTTTGGAGCTTAGGAAATGATTTGGGTGGCTTCAACGACATGCGTGGAAGGTGTGTGTAAGAGGAATTGTAATTTAGTTGAGTGAGAAAGAAGTTTGGATCTGGATTGAGCTCCCCTATTTTGGCTGCACATGGGAAGGATAAATTCAAAGTGGGGAGGCCTTGGGGAAGCTCTAAGGAGTGCTAGGGAGTTTCATTTCTCTCTTGGGAGCTTAGAGGATTCGAATGCAAGTGAAATTTGATTTGAATTTAAGGGGTATATCCCTCAAATTTTTGAGATGGATAAACGAGATTGTCTCCCATTTTTTGGCCAGCCAGCCACCGCCAGGGCACCAGAGTGGTCGCCATCATGTCCACGTGGCTCATCTTGGTTAGAGGAAGGAGTGGAAGGTGGCATAAGGCTTGATATGGTCTGATATCCTTCCTTGGATCTAATGGGTGCTCGATTTATAAGGGAGGTAAGTTAACTCACCTCTCTTTGGTCCATGGGAAGTCCTAGCCCACTTAGGGTGGGATAGGAGGTTAGGTGAGACCCTAAATGGGGTGAGTGAGGGTTTCCATGTGATGGGAGAGTGGTCTTTGCCATTTATGGGTGGAATCCTATGTAAAGGGGGCTTGATCAATGAGCAATGGCTTGGATTGGGCTCACTTGGCTTTTGGGCTAACTTTAGGCTGACCGAAGATAGGTTTGGGTCAGGTTTGATCAGCCTCCAATGGGTCGTTGGTCAGTTTCATGGGTTTTGGCTTCATTTGGTCAAAAGAGTTAATATTGGGTCATGTTGGATTAGGTTGACCAATTGGTCAAATTGGGTCAAACTGAGGCTTGGGTTAGGTTTAAATGATGAATTGGAGAGTTTTGATTCAAGTGGTTTTAATTAATTTGGCCTAGGTTTGATTTTGGCTCATTTGGAATCTAATGGGTCAAATGAGTCAAGTTGACTAATTTGATCAAATTGACCAAATTGGGTTGGGTTAGGTGTTGGTTTATGTCCAATTGGTTAGTTAAAAATAATTGTAGGCTTTGGTTTGAATCAATCTGGGGTTAATTTAGATTTTGGCCAATTTGACACTTTAGGTCAATTTGAGCAAGGTCATGTCAAGTTGACCAGTTGATCAAATTGAGCTCAATTATGGCTTTGGTCAAGTTCAATAATCAATTTGGAATGAACTTGAGCCATTGGTTGCAATCAATTTGGGTTGTATCATGATTTGACCCATTTTGACTTTTTAGGCCAATATGGGTCAACTTGGATCAAATGGCCAATTGAACTTGGTTTGGCTCAATTGATGGTCAAGTCATGTCCAATCATTGATTATGAGTTGGTGTGGATCAATGGTTCCAATAAAATTGGTGTGTGGTGAGTTTTGACTAGTTTAGGTTTCATTTGGGCTAAAGGTTGACTTGGTCAAATGGCCAAGTTGATTTGGTTTGACCTGATTCAATGTAATTGATTGTCCTAGGGTGATCACTGAGCATGGCATGAGGTTTGGATAGCCTTAGTTCAATCCAATTTGGATTGGATTAAAACTTGGTTCAAATGAGTTATTTAGGAGTCTTTGGGTCAAGTGGACCTAAAAGAGTCACTTGGCTGGTTTTGGCCTGATTAAGGTTTAGTTGGATTTATATATGAACTTAGGATTGAAATATAAATCTAACTGCAATCAATTTGGGCTACGATAAGTTTTGGTTCATTTGGAATTTTCAAGTCAAAAGGGCTAAGTTGGGTTTGACTTGGGTTGATTTCAATTTGGCTAGATAATTATAGGTTTTATTTATATTTGGATAGATGATTGAAGGAATGATTGATTCAAGAGAAAATCCATTGACTTTGGCTTAATTTAGATCAATTTTGGTTAAGTCCAAGAAATTGGCTTAAAGGGTCTAAATCAGATTTTGGTTTAATTTTGGATTTGGTTTTGGTCATTTAGATTTATATTTTATTTATATTTGGAAATAAAATTGAATATATGATTGATTCATGGAAAAATCACTTGAGTTTAGAGTGATTTGGAAGCAAATTTAACCAAGTTCATGGATGTAGGTCAAAAGGGCTTAGAAGAAAATCAATTTATTTTGATTTATTTTTGGTCATTGGAAGGTGGGTTTTATTTATATTTATGAATATAAATGAAGGAATAATTGATTTATAAAGAAACCAATTAATTTTGGATTGATTTGGGTTAAGATTTGGTTAAGCTCATTGAGGTAGGTCCATATGGCTTAAGAAGGGTCTTGGTTTGGTTTGATTTAGTTTGATTTGGTTTTGATCATTTGAATTTATATTTCATTTATATTTGAGAATATAAATAATAGAATAATTGATTTATAATGCAATCAATCAAGTTTGGGTTGACTTAGGTAGAGATTTGGCTAAGCTTATGAGAGTGGATCATTTAGCTTAAGAATGATTTGGGAGTTCGATTTGATTTTGGGTTTGGATTTGATCATGGGATTGATTGTGAACTTTGGAATTTTGATATGGATTTTGTATTTGAATTAAGAAGGAAAAAATGGATTGGGTTTAGGCCATGAGGTGGGCAAGTCTCCCTAAATCCCTAAGGCATAACCCGCTCCTATGACTAAACCTTCTAAGTCTCTAAGCTTAAGTTAAGTGTTCACCTAATCACTAGAAGTGTCTTAAGACTAAGGAGCACTTAGTGACTATGAAGTCATATATCTATGATGATGGAGTTGAGAACTCACTCCAAAAGTGAGGTCAACAAAAGGACCCCCAATAAGTGTGGTGTAACTGACAAGGCGCACCGCACATATTTGCGTTGACCGAGATAATCAACAATGTTCAAAGGATCACAAGGTCTAATAGAAATGATTTATCCTTAAACCCAAGATGTAAATAAAGTCATGATCTTAGTGCAATGCAACTCAACTTATGCCAAGGGCATAAGAGTGGAAGGAGGAATCCGCTAAGGGATTGAGTATATGAACCTTCCACTAGGGAAGCAAGTTCGAATTATCCACTCGGGATAAGGGTATGAATTTGATTATAAATATGATTTGTGGAAAGAAGATCCACTGGGGATTAGAATTTATAATCCACCGGGGATGGGTGCATGAACCTTCCACTAGGGAAGCAGGTTCAGGTTATATGAGTTTGGTCTCATGAAGGTATCCACTAGGGGGTAGGAGTTTATTTGGATTTGTTTATGGAATGTATCCGCTAGGGATAAGAGTTTGATTTGATTTGATTGATTGTTATGATTTGGGGCTCCACTGAGGATGATAATTCTGAACAGAGGGCATATCTACTGGAGATATAAGCTCGAGTCTGCTAAAGATTGGGAATATGAACCTTTCACTAAGGAAGCAGGTTCAGGCTATCCGGTAGGGATAAGAGTATGGTTTGATTTCAAATATATATTAGGGGAAGTATCCACTAGGGATAACATTTTGGTTTAATATATGGACCCAATTAGTGTGCGATGGATCCACTAAAAAGGGGCTATATCAGCCTTGGCTTATCTTAGATTTATAAATCCAAAGGGAAAGTCTACCAACCACAAGGCAGAACTATCCAACCTAAGGGTGACTACTAAGAGAGTGCCGCTAGGGACTTATCTCAGCTCAAAAGTAGCCAAGGTTAATTTCCTTTTGTAATTTAATAAACTCTGTTGGTGTGTAGTGGATCCACTGAGAAGGGGCTATATCGGCCTTGGCCTATCTTAGATTTACAAATCCAAAGGGATAGTCTACTGACCATAGGGTAAAGCTAACCAACCTAAGGGGTGCCTTTCGGTGTGCAACGACTGTGCCAGGAAGAAAGTGTGTAGAATTACATCTTTCAAAGTGGAGAGAAACTGCTGGGGTGATTGGTTAGTAGCACAACAAATTGAACTTGACCTAAGGCTGCCTGTCAGTGTGTAACAGTTGTGTTGGAAAGAATGCGTAATAGACTGACATCTTCTAAAGCGAGGATGACCGTTGGGGTGACCTGTTGGTGGCACAACAAGTCAAACTCGACCTAAGGGAGACTACTAAGAGAGTGCCACTAGGGACTTATCTCAACTCAAGAGTAGTTAGACAATTCTTATAGTGAGTTTTGGTGACACTGCCTAAGATATGCCTTAGGAAAAGGATGCTGGGGTGTCCTCTCACAATCCTGAATATATATATATATATATATATATATATATATATATATATATATATATATATATATATATATATATATATATATATATATTATTTATATTTCGTGGACTGTTGGTATGAGGATCACATTAAGAAGGGGCTTATATCAACCTTGTCTAATCTCAGACTTATTAGACCAATGGAGAATCTACATATCCCTAAGACAGATTCTCCAATCACAAGGGTGGTTACTAGGAAAGGGGGACTGTCCAATCCAAGAGTAACCGGGTAGTGTCTAAATGGGGTTGTTAAGGACGTAATCCAAATAGAGTTCCCATAGGGGTGGTGTCACTAGGGGCATTATCCTGGACCTAAAAAGGCCTATAGGTATATGATGACTGACTCAAGGAGAAAGTGTGTAGACTTACATCTGTTGTGAGTGGTGTATCCACCGGGTGGGTCGCTGTCAGCATAGTGAGGACCAACCAACCTAAGGTACCCGTCAGTGTGCGACTATCAATCTAAGAAGGCAACTTATAGAATTTCATCTTCTTAGATGGAAATAATCATCAAGATAATCTGTCATTGATAGGATATAAGCTATCTGACCTAGGCCAACTACTGAGCGGGGATTCCTATGTAAGGACTAGACCCAGACTTGAAGTAGTCAGGAGGAAAAGAGCCACTGGGTGACTATGGGTTTATTTTTGGATGTCGTATTTGGGTGACACCATGCAGATCTGAGAGGGTACTCATTGAAGTGATCGGGTATGACATTGAGGAATGATGCACTATCTCGAAAGATACTAATCACCACCTTTCAATGGACCTAATCACCTAATGAGGACTCCTAAGGCATGATGGGTCTCTGAATAAACTAGAGATTTTTCCCCCACTTTACATGGATGAATAAAGCAGGGTTTATTTAAATCAGGTTCTAAAGTTCCCTATGGGGGCAAGCCCCCATAGTTAATTACATTCTAAGGAATGTGAATCCCTTCAGAATACTCTCCATTAAAGTAGACAATTATTATCTCCAAATATTTCAAAGGTAAGACTATCAATAAATTGGTTATATATTCAAAAAATCAATTGGGAAATATCAAAAGGAGAGACTTATTATCAAAGCCAAATAAAAAAAAGTAGGGAATGCTCATGATACTAGGAAACCTAGTAAATTTTCCAATCTATCCTATGGTTGGGCTTTATATGTTTGAAATTAAAGAGAGTTATTTATTTGAGTTGAGTTTTATTTGATTGTTAGGACTTATAATCCAACAATACAAGATTATGAAAATGCATAAGAGGTGAGGATTTATGCTTATATCCCAAAGAAATAGCCACCTTAGATCCTAAATCTAAGTAGCTTTGCCAAAGCACGACCTAAAATTTAAGAGAAAATGAGTATATGGTTTATCTCCATAAGAAAGAATAAGCCACCCGATTGCTGGACTTATAACCGCCTAGAGTGGTAGCCAACTAACTCCTCCTATGCTTTAAAATCATGTGGTTAAGTCAAATGATTTTGCAAGATAGTTAGGTTATTATTATTTAGAAAGAAACTAAAAGCCTTAAACCCACTCCCTAAGAGAATAGAGCATGAGTGATATGAGTAATGACTTAGTATATTGCAAATCTTTTCAATTTTTATTTGATTTTGACTTTCATTTCAACAAAGGCCATAGGGTTTTTATATGCCTAAATGCATGTTGAAATGAGTTATGGACTAAATCAGAGAGAAAGAGGTATTTTCCATAATAGAAGAAACCCTCAAAGGTCTAGTCTTCCTCTATCATGAAACTCTCTCTTAATAAGAGTGAAAAAATATAGATGCATGATGTTAAGCATACAACATTCAGCTAAGGGGCTGCTAAATCTTTTAATTTATCTTAATTATATCCTAAGCTTTATATGAGGTTATGAGGTAAAAGACTTATTTTTTTTTTAAGAGCCTAATCGGATCCAAGCCACACATTAAATCATCATTCAAGAAACTATGAAAAGACATGTCATTTCTATTATGTAATTATAAACAAAATATCAAATAATTATATAAATCTATCACAAAAGAATAATAGATCAGTGCAGTCGGGTACCACTGTACAACCCAAAAAGAGAAATTGGTAGCTGAGCTCTACCCTTATACAATCGGGTATATGAAATAATAATTATAAATTACAAATGATGAGTGCTTTGGGGGGTCTTCAAATCTTTATGTCTCCATGTATCCTTCATTTCTTCATTTGATTTAATATGCTTCAAAGCATTGCATGGCACTCCAGGGTTAAACCTTTTGGCCAATGTTCATCTTTAGCTCCCATAACACTAATCCTAATTCCTAATAAAAAATTACATTAAAAATAGGTAAAGTTAATCTAACTACACCTGCAAAATAAGTGTTAGCTAAACACACCATACAACCCAAGAAGTTATAAGAATAATTTGGACTCAGCACCCTGCACATGGGTAATCAAGCCCACTTGGCTTAATTTTGGATTATGCTTAGGGATTAGCAACCTACAAAAGAGAGCATTTATATTTATTTTAAGCACCCCTTAAGCACAATCCCTTGTAGAAAACATGATTAGGCTAATCACGACCTAACATGTAGTCTACGAAGCATACACCCTAACATCCAGTCTAAAATAATACATCATGAAACAAAACAAACATCACTCTATACACCACCCTAACATAGAGCTAAAAGTGGTGACTTAATCCTAATGTGTGTGTATTAAGGCTTGTGTGGTATGCCTTAACTAGGCTTTGTTGTAATTTTCTAAGTATGAAAGGGGGTTTAATCATAAGAAGTTGACTTCACTTTAAGTGATTTAATTGTTATGAGAATTTAAATTTGTGTTTTCTTTTGTTTCATTTGACTTACACTTAACAACTAAGTGTTATAAAGAGAAGACAAGAGAGCATTACTTTCATTTATTCCTGCCTTAAGTCACTTCTAAAGCATGTTAATTAACTTGATTCTTTTTAGTGAATGGATTATTATGTGTTTTAATTAATCCTAAGTTTATGTTTACTTTAAATAATCTTATTCAATTAGAAAGGCATCTTAAGATTAATTAGAATTAAGTACTATCACATGACACATGTTCATTCATTTCTTTCCATCATATGTAACATGCACATGATTAAGTCCTAAGTATAACTACACATACAATAGGTTTTAGCACACTTAAATGGTGGATATGAATATGTATATTTAGAGTTTATGTTTTCCTTTTGATTGAATTATTTTATCGTATTAATTTAAAGCTCTATCTAGATTCTTATACAAAAATACATAGGGATGAAATTAAACAGGTACGTGTCATTGTTAACGAGGGAAGTGAGGTAATCAAATGGCCTCATTGGGGCTGGCTAAAGGCTCGAATTCTCGGGATGTCTAGACTAAATACCATTTTTATTCAAATATGTATAAATTTGCATTCATGACATAAGAAAGAGAGCTCCAAGTCATATGATTAATTAATTCTATCATTTGAATGATTGCAAATGCGTGTATTTTGATAAAAGAAAGAGGGGTTATAATTCAATAATTACACACACACACACTTGTATGAGAGACATAAGCTAGTACATGTCATTGTTTACTAGGGAAGTGAGGTAATCAAATGACCTCCTTAGGGATATGTAAAGCCTCGTATTCCCAGGATGTCTAGACTAAATATTTTCTTTTCTCAAATGCATAGGGGTGTATACATAAATAAAGGAAAGAAAACCATGCAAAACTTGTATTTTTATTTGATTTAATCATGTCTTCATATGGAGTAAAGTCTTATCTAAATTCTAATATTGGAATATGTAAGAATGAAATCAAATGGAGTACATGATATTGTTAAACTAGGGAAGTGAGGTAATCAAATGACCTCCTTGGGGTTAACTAAATCCTTGTATTCCTGGGATGTCCACGTATATACCCATTAACATTCTTATTTACATAAATCAATAATGAATGAAAGAAAAGAGACTTTGCTTCATACACTTAAGTTATAATCACATACATCTCCTATCTATTTATAACTAGCTATCGTAACATGTGTAATCATTCATTTATAAATTTTGGAAAAATAGATTTGGATTTAATAATGATAATAGCCACACATATATTAATTTAAATCATCACATGAAAGCTTGACATAAAGGAAAAATTTAATTTAATTAATTTTGCAAGAGATGAATGCATGAATCAAGTTACATACAACATTTAATATGATTGAAAAGAAATAAAGGGACATAGACACATGATTTCATTCAATCCAATTAATTTTTAAGGACAATCATACTAAATAAGCTCATTTAAAATAAACCAAAATTTCTTAATGTCATTTTTAATTTCATATTTGTTTTGATTTAAGAGATGTGAGAAAGGTTTGCTAATCCTAATCCCATTCCCCATATATGAGTTAATTTGATTTAATGAAAAGAAATTAGATTGATTTTATGGATTAATTAGGCTAAGGTGTGAATTAAATCAATTAGTTAAACTCTTACCTATGTTGCCTTAAGATAGTTAATTAAATGATTATGAACCAATATGATATGCAAATGAATTGAAAAGTAAATAGCAATGCTCCTATGAAATGAAAGGGGCAGCTTACAATCATTAATTAATTGAGCTTAAAGAACTCACTTAATTACTCTTATAATTTTCCCACACATATGGACAAACCATAATTTCATTAAACCCCTTTAGGTTATTGAACACCTAAAGATCTACCCATGGATAAATTAAGAAAAATTAGATTTAATTTGATTTTTAATTTAATTAATCAAATTATTAATCCATTTCTCTTTAATTAATTACCAAACTTAATTGATTGCCCTTTGAAATGAAATGGGCTTAAGGGTAAAAGGTTGGGAAAGAGGTCCCAACCTAATTCCATAAGCCCCTCAATCAATCAAAAATGATTTGGTGTGATTTAAGTTTCAATTTAACTAATTAAGCCATTAATTAGTTAATTAAGCATTAATTAACATTTTGGTTGAAAAGAGAAGAAAACTTAGGGAAAAGATTAGGAGGGAGTCCCCAATATAATTCCCCAAGTCTCCCTACTATTCAATAGTGATTAAGGAATCTAATTTATTGATTAATTTCTATTAACATGCTTAATTATTCCTTAATTAAGTTAAGAAGGTAATTAGAGCTTAAATAATCAATTTCCTTAATTAATCAACAATAAATTCCAAGAAAAATAAGGGAGGCAGAGTTCATCCTCCTAAACATTCTCAAAAAGTTTAATATTAATTGGCTAATTAATCAGGGAGTAATTAGGCTAATTTAAATTTTAATTAAACCTTAATTAAGCCAAAATTATTACTTAAAATTAATTAAAGATAATTTTAATGGATTCCCCTGTAAAATACCTTCACATTGAGCCATTATTTATATTTTTTGGATTTTTCTACAATTAATTATGAATTATAGAAGTTTCAACCTTAGAAACACATTAATTAGCCTTAATTAAGCCTAATCTCATAAGCGCCACATGGCGCGTTGATGCGGCGTGCTTTTATGTGACACCGTGGGATAGACTATTTAAGTTGTCACATCTGCGCACTAAGTCAGCTGGCGGCGGATGTGATATTGATCTCCTCCATCTGATCTCGAATTGAACATTGCAAATCTATCTTGCGATGTTAGGGGAAAAAATAGACGGATCTAGCGTGATCTGATCAGAGCCTTCCGTTCTAATCATGCGGAACTGACGATCCATGATCATCCTTCTTGTGAGCGATGAATGAAAGAGGCCGTTCGCCATGGATCACTCGATCTAAGCTCACTCAAGCTGGGATTCACTCCAAAATCAACCCACACCTTCAGGGGATCCATAAGAATCCAATGACTAGGATGAGCTCACATGCAAATTTCCTTCATAAAGGACCAACCAAAAATTCCTTATTTCTACTGTTTGAGAAATTACCTCACTGGAGCTCAAGACCGATGGTGAGATCGATGGAGGTAGCTTTGCCTAGTAGAGATGAGGCCATATTGAGCAGCAATCAAGCCAATTCCTCTTAGTTCACTCGGTGGATCAACTGCCATCACTTTGGAGCTCGGTGGTGATCGAAGTCCCTCGTATGGTGGCTTTGGAGCTTGAGAAATGCTTGGGTGTCTTTGATGACATGCATGGAAGGTGTGCATGAGAGGAATTTGGTTTTGGTTGAGAAATGAACAAGCTTGGATAAGAACTAGGCTTCTCTATTTCAGTTTCAAACGAGAATAGAAAATTCCAAAGAAGGGAAGCTTGGGATTACTCTGGGGATTACAAAGATGCTTGAAATTTCCCTTGGAAGCTCTATCACTTCGAATTGATGCATTTATCGTGTGAATTGAAGGGGCATATCCCTCAGTTTACTGAGGTGGATGGACGGGATGACTTCCCATTTTTTAGCCAGCCATCCGCCACTAGAGCACCGAAGTGGTCACCATCAAGTCCACATGGCTCCTCTGGATTGGGAGAAGCCATGGAAGGAGGCTCCAACGTTGATTTGGCCATATTTTATTTCCTTGATCCCTTGGGTGCTCAGTTTGTAAGGGAGGTGTTGGTCCATGGCAAGTTCTATCCTATTTAGAGTGGGATAGGGGTTAGGTCATACCCCAAATGGGGTGAGTGAGGGCAGCCATGTGATGGGAGAGTGGACTTTTCCATTATGGGTGAAATCCTATGTGAAGAGGGCTTGACCAATGGACAATGGCTTGGATTGGACCCACTTGGCTTTTGGACTGACCTAGGATGAGTTTAGGTTGGGTTTGGTCAGCCACCAAAGTCCCATGGATTGGTTTTATGGGTTTTAGCTTCATTTGGTCAAATGGGTTCAATTTGGGTCATATTGGGTTGGGATGACCAATTGGTCAAATTGGATCAAACCAAGGCTTGGGTTAGGTTCAAATGATGATTTGAAGAATTTTGGTTCAAGTGGTTTCAATTAATTTGGCTAGGTTTGGTTTTGGCTCATTTGGAATCAAATGGGTCAAATGGGTCAAGTTGACCAATTTGACCAATTTGACCAAATTAGGTTGGGTTTGGTGTTAGTTCATGTTCAATTGGTTAATTAAAAATGATTGTAGGCTTTAGTTTGATTAGATTTCGATTTAATTTAGATCTTTGCCAATTTAACCCTTTAACTCAATTTGGGCTAGGTTAGGTCAAGTTGACCAATTGGTCAAATTGGTCAATTATGGCTTTGGTCAAGTTCAATCATTGATTATGAATTAGTGTGAATCAATGGTTTCAATTGATTTGGTGTATGGTAAGTTTTGGCTAGTTTTGGTTTGATTTGGGCAAGTCAAAGGACCAAGTTGACTTGGTTTGACCCAATTCAAGGAAATTGATCATCCTAGGGTGATCAATGATCATGGCATGAGGCTTGGATGACCTTGGTTCAATCCAATTTGTGTTGGATTAGAGCTTGGTTCATATGGGTTCTTTAGACCACTTTGGGTCAAGTGGACCTAAAGGGGTTAATTGACTTGGTTTTGGCTTGATTATGGTTTATTTGGATTTATATATGGGCTTAGGATTGAAATATAAATTCAACTATAATCAATTTGGGCTATGATAGGTTTTGGTTCATTAGGAATTTTCAAGTCAAAAGGGCTAACTTGGGCTTGACTTAGGTTGATTTCAATTTGGTTAGATAATTGTTGGTTTCATTTATATTTGGATAGATGATTGAGGTAATGATTGATTTAAGAGAAGATCCATTGATTTAACTTGGTTTAGGTGGATTTTGGTTAAGTCCAAGAAATTGGCTTAAAGGCTATAAATTGGGTTTTGGTTTAATTTTGGATTTGATTTTGGCTATTTGAATTTGTAATTCATTTATATTTATGAATATAAATGAAGATATAAATGATTCATAAGAAAATTACTTGGGTTTGGAGTGATTTGGAAGCAAATTTGACCAAGCTCATGGATGTAGGTCAAAAGGGCTAGGAAGGAATTTAATTTAGTTTTATTTATTTTTGGTTATTAGAGGGTGGGTTTCATTTATATTTATGGATATAAATGAAGGAATAATTGATTTGTAGCAAAATTGATTAATTTTGGATTGATTTGGGTTAAGATTTGGTTAAGCTCATAGAGGTAGGTCCATATGGCTTAAGAAGGGTCTTGGTTTGGTTTGATTTGGTTTAAATCATTCGAGTGTGGATTTTATATATATTTGTGAATATAAATGAAGAAATAATTGGTTTATAAAGAAATCAATTGGATTTTTTTTTGGTTTAAAGGGGATTTTGGCTAAGCTTATGAGGGTGGATCATATGGCTTAGGAAGAAAATTTGGAACTTGGATTTGATTTTGGGTTTCAATCATTTAAAATTGAGTTTGGATTTGCATTTGATAAATGATTGAGAGATTAAATTGATCTTTGAGAAAATTAGTTGAATTGGAATTGAATTGGATTTGCTAAGGTTAAGGCTATGGAATTCAATGTTAAGGTTTACGAAGAATTTTGAGCTTCAATTTGATTATAGGTTTGATTGGGAACTTGGAAATTTGGTTTGGATTTGGCATGAATTTGAGGTTTGGTTTGAGAAGAAATGCATGGACTGGGTTTAGGCTATAGGGTAGGCAAGTTTCTCTAAATCTTTAAGGCATGACCTATCCTTATGGATAACTTCTAAGTCTGCAGGCTTAGGTTAAGTGTTCACTAATCACTAGAAGTGTCTTAGGACTATGGAGCTCTTAGTGTCTATAAGAGTCCTAGATCTATGATGAGGAAGTTGAGAACTCACTCCAAAAGTGAGGTCAACAAGGACTTATCCTAAACCTCAAATATACTCAACCTGGTTATTGTATGATGTCTAGTTCAAGAAGAAAGCGTGTAGACTTACATCCTCTTAAACAAAGTCAACATGAGGTAGCTTATTGGCCATGATGTAAGACTTACCGAACTAACAAGGCCCTCGATTTGCAATGGTCAAGTCAGGGAGAAAGCATGTAGACTTACGTCCTCTTAATAAGGAATCACTGAGGTGACACACTAGTAGGGTAGCATGTCAGCCCGACCTAGTGCAGCTAATGAGTGAGTGCCATAGGGGGCTTTATCCCACATCAAAGTAGCCCAAGATAAAAGATATGTGTTTTTTTTATATGTGGTCATGTGTAGTTTGTGTTGGTGTTGTGTTGATAAAGGATATGATGTCGCTCGGGTTTCTTAGACCTACCCTAAACACATCGTAGCAGATTCACAAATAAAGATGTTTTCAAATATGAAGAGATGAAATTTGAGATGAAATTTTTTATTAACAATTATTCTTAAACAAGATTTATGAATAATATTTCTTTAGGCAGTGCCCTCTGATTGGAAGCATCGGACGCTCTCCCTTATGATTTATGAGCTGATATGATCCTCCTTGGTAGGTCTTTTCTATGGTAAAATGACCTTTCTAATTGAGTTCAAACTTGCCTCCCATCTTTCAATGAGTAACAATTGGTC
This sequence comes from Cymbidium sinense, assembly GCA_021442155.1. NCBI lineage: Eukaryota > Viridiplantae > Streptophyta > Magnoliopsida > Asparagales > Orchidaceae > Cymbidium > Cymbidium sinense. Next base: position 99,449,484 of record CM038226.1, on the reverse strand, counting down.
TCCTTAGAACTAAAATAAGATCTCCTACTTGAAAAGCTCTAGGATGGACCAACTTGTTATGAGCTTGAATTATTTTGGTTTTATACAACTCGAGGTTCTGACATGCCCGGATGAGTCTCTCCTCCAAATCTTTAAGCTCTTCTAACCGTAACTTGGCATTCTGCTCTGTTGTGATCTTGTTATCCACAATCCTTAGTGATGGGAGTTGAACTTCTAATGGTGAAATGGCTTTGAACCCATACACTAAGGAGAATGGGGTAGATTTAATTGGGGTTATGTATGTGGTGCAGTAAGCCTACAAGGCTTGAACTAACTACTCATGCCATTGTTGCTTATTATCATCAAGTGTCTTCTTTAATATCCGGATGAGAGTTTTGTTGAAAGCTTCTGCTAAGCCATTTACCCTTGGGTAGTAGATGATATAATATCTCCATTCTAAGCTGTGTCTCCAGGAAAAGCTATCAATTTTGGTGCTCTTGAATGCAACACCATTATCAGATATAATTCATCAAGGCACCCCAAAATTATATATGATATGGTTCCTAAAAAATTGGAGCACATGCTGAGCTGTGACCTCTCTGAGTGGGATTACCTTTACCCATTTGAAAAGTAGTCAGTGGCAGCTAGAATGAACTGATGACCTTTGGAAGAATGAGGATCGATTGGACTCAGTATGTCTGTACCCCAACACTCAAATGGCCATGAGGTCAATGTAAGGTGTAGGATGTTGGGTGGCTGGTGTAGGACCATACCGTGCACCTAACATTGGTGGAATCACCTTGCTACGTTCATGTAGTCTGTGATCATCGAATGCTAGTAGTATCCTAATTTCTTGATCTTGGCTTTCATTTTTGGACTGGATTGATTTGCATAAACCTAAGTGTACCTCGATCATGATCTTAGGGGCTTCGTGTATTCAAATAACATAACGACATGTGATTAAAAGATTGCTGATATACGGTTCCATCCATGATAACATAGGAAAGTGCTCTCTATTTCGCCTGATGTGCAAGGGACTTCTCTTGAGAAAGTTTGCCTATATTTAGATAATCCATGAATGGTTGCCTCCAATCTGACTCATCGTCCCTTTTGGCAATGGAAACTTTCCCTTCAAGAGAGAGTCTCTCAATGAGTTCAGGGTCAATAAGAGATAAGACTTGTCTATTTTGGACCCTTATTGGTATGGAATCATCTTCTAGACATGCCAAGTCCTTGGTGAGCTTGGCTAAAGCATCTGCTATGAAATTTTCTCCTCGAGGAATCTTGTAAATGGTAACCTCTAGAATTTGGGATAATAATTCCATATTGTACTTATGGTAGTGATGGAGTTTAGGCTTTAGAACCTTGTAGGACCCATCGATTTGGTTGATAACTAATTGAGAATCCCCGAAGATGTTAATGTTTCGAATGCATAGCATAATGGCTAACTCTAGATTGGTAATTAGAGCCTCATATTCGGCTTCATTGTTGGTGCATAGATTGGACAGATGATATGGGAATCTCATCACATTACGGTCCATAGTTAGGAGACTATTCATACCACTGCCTTTTCAGGGATAGTAGATCCCGCTTCTTCTCCCCTTTGAGAGGAAGCCATACCATCAAAATACATCTCCGATGAATGCTAGTGTCCCATAAGTTCTTGATTTATTCATCGGGGAGGTCATCACTAAGCGGGGAATCAGCAAAAAGTGGGTGTGATGCTAAGAAATCCATTAGTGCTTGTTCTTTCACCACATGGAGGGGTACAAAAGTAATATCAAGCTAAGACAAAATCATGGACCAACGGGCCAACCGTCCAGATAGCATCGGCCGTGTCATGAGATATTACAGTGGGTTGTTCCTCGAGATCAAGTTCACATTATGAGAGAGCATGTAATGCCGTAGCTTTTGGGATGTAAAGATTAAAGCTAGGTAATGCTTTTCAATAGGTGAATAGTTTGCCTCAATAGGGATTAGATGACGGCTAAGGTAGTAGAGTGTGTTCTCTTTTCCTTCATCATTGGCTTGGGCCAATAAAGCACCAAGGGAGTCATCTAATGCAGTAGTATATAGTATCAATGGTTTAACTGGGATAGGGGTTACTAGAACTTGCGACATCATCAGGTAGTGCTTAATGTATTCAAAGGCATGTTAACACTTATCATCCCACTTGAACTTGGCATCCTTTTAAACAAGTGTTGAGAATGGCTAGCATCTTTCTGATATGTTGGATATGAAGCATCTTAGATACACCAACTACCCTTGGAATGATTTGAGTTGAGTTAGACTTTTAGGGGGCGGCATTGCTAATATCGCCTTGATCTTCTCTGGATTAATTTTAATTCCCTGGTGTTGGACAACAAACTAAAGGAATTTTCTTGAAGCTACTCCAAATGCACACTTTAGGGGATTCATTTTAAGGTTAAATTATCTTAACCATTTGAAAACTACTCTCAAGTCAAAGAGATGGTATTCCTTTTCTCTACTTTTGACTATAAGATCATCAACATAACATTCAACTTGATGATGAATGAGTTCGTTGAAGATCTGAGTCATGGCCAGCTGGTATGTAGCACCAGCATTTTTAAGGTCGAAAGGCATGATTCTATAGCAAAAGATTTTGACCGGTGTTTGAAATACAATGTTTCTTTTATCCTCGGGGGCCATGTTTATTTGGTTATATCCAGATGAGCCATCCATGAAAGAAAAGACTTCATGAGATGAGTCAATGCCCACCATCAGTTCTGGCATTGGTAATGAAAATTTGTCTTTTGGACATTCCTTATTTAGATCCCTAAAATAGATACAAATGTAAATTTGGCCATTCTTCTTCTTAACTGGAATGACATTGGCCAACTAGGTAGGATATTTTTCTTCCTTGATAAAGCCATCATCGATCAGTTTCTTGATTTTAGAAATGACCTATTATTCAATATCTAATCACATGCATCTAAGAGCTTGTTTGATAGGGTTAGCGCTGGGCTCTATTGCTAGTTTGTGGACTGTTACATCAGGAGATAAACTAGCATCTCTTCATAACTCTATGCAAAGAAGTCCTTAAACTCAATCAATAGCCTAACTAAGTCATTGGTTTCAATATTATTCAATAAAGAATTGATGTATATTGGATGTGGATTATTTTTTATTCCTAAGTTGATTTCTTTGAGCTCATCGATAGTTGATCTGATCTCCTCTTTAAACTCTGGTGGTGCATTTCTGACTTCAAGATTATATAAAGTATCTGAAGTTTCTAACACACCTCCTCATATGAGTTAGCATAATTTGAAAAGAACCTATCACTCTGAATGATTGGTGATGGCTAAGCAATAATTGTCATCATCGATTGGACCCACTATACCGAATCCTAGTCCTGGTCTTGATTGAGGATGTCTATTTTGGTTGTCCCATAACATCTCAAAGTAATCTGACTAGTGTCTAGACCAAGTATGTGGGGTCAATCCCTTCTTTGCTAGATTAAGAACACAAGGTGAATACAAATCAAAAGATAATTATATTAAATCTTTATATGAATATAAATCAAAAGACTTGAGGATGATGCTCTTAGAAAGAACCTCTGGGTCTTCACTTTTGTGGATGACTTAGGGGCTTCCTTAACTACCAAACCCTCAACTTTTTGTAAAGAAAGTGGGGTTAGAGCTAAGGTTCCCAATTAATCCCTAACTGTTTCACATGTAGATACATTTATGCTTTGCCTTGGAGCCCGATCTTCATCACTATGGGTTTGAAAAAGTTTTATCTTCATCTAAATGAATAAATGAAAACAAAAGAAAATTTTTATGCTAGGAGGACACCACACAGATTCGTAGATGTTCTTATTAAGGTGATCAGGTATGACATTAAGAAAATATGCACTATCTCGAAAGATAGAAGTCACCACCCTACAATGGACCTAATCACCTAATAAGGACTCGTAAGGACGATGGGTCTTCAGATGTACCAGAGATTCTTCCCCTACTTTACATGGAAAGGTAAAGTAGGGTTTATTTTAAATTGGGTTTGTTAAGTTCCATATAGAGGTAAGCCCCCATAGTTAATTACATCTTAGGGAATGAGATTCATTAAGAATACTCTTGATTAAGGTAAATGATCATTGTCTCCAAAGATTTCAAAGATATGACTATCAATAAATTGATTATTTTTAGAATATCAAGTGGGATTGATCAGAAGGAGGGAGTTATTATCGAAACCAAAAGGAGATAAGTAGGGGATGCTTATGATACTAGGAAGCCTAGTAAACATCCCAAACTATCCTATTGTTTGGCTTTTCATTTTTGAAATTGAGGAGAATTATTTGTTTGAGTTGGTTTTTTATTAGAAATCTAGGACTTATAATTTCATGATACAAGATCATGGAAATGTCTAAGAGGTGAGGATTTATGCTTGTAGCCCGTAAAGGAAAATAACAACCTCAGATCCTAAATCTAGGGAGCTTTGGCAAGGGCTAAAGCATGACCTAAATCTAAGACAAAAATGGGTATATAGTTTACCTCCACAAGAGAGGATAAACCGCCTGACTATTAGACTTACAACCACGTGGAGGTGGCCGCCAATTAACTCCTCCTATAATTTTAAATACATGTAGGAAAGTCTTTATGCTTTTGCAAGATAGCAAGGTTGTTGTTTATTTAAAAAAGAGACTAAGTCCTTAAAGACACTCCCTAAGAGACTAGATCATGTAGGGCATGAATAATGACTTAATCTAATGCAAATTTTGTTAAGTTTATTTTCATTTTTGGATAATTTATTTGACACAGGCTATGGGATTCATATGCCTAATGCATGAGAAATTGGTTATTGGCCAAAATCAACAAGAATGAGGTGTGTTTTCACCATGGCTCTCAAAGCTCAAGCCATATTCTCTGGCTCCATAAGCAAGAGTGAAACAAGATGATTTTATGCATGATGTGAAATATATAACATCCAGCTTAGGGGTTGCTAAACCTTTTATCATCTTGATTTATATCCTAGGCTTTAGGTAAGGTTGTGAGTTATTTAATTTTAATTTTATGTTGATTAATTAGATAGAAAATTTATTTTTTCCTAAGAGCCTAATCACATCCAGGCCATTCATCAATCAAAGAAGAAACTAGGGAAAATCATGCCATCTTAATGCACAAGCAAAACAAACATCAAACAATTTTATAAAGCTAACACAAAAGAAGAAAGGGCTGATGTGGTCAGGCTCCACCACACAAACCTAAAAAGAAATGGATAGCTGAGCTCTATCCTTATACAATCTGGATTACATATGAATAGTTATAATTTAAAAGGAATTTATGTTATGGGGGTCTTCATTCTTCCTTCTTTCTTCATTTCTTCTTTTCTTCTTTTCTTCTTTCCTTCTTTCCTTCTTTTGTTTGGTTGGGATGTAGTTTGCTCCAAGGCTACACATGGTGCATAAGACTTGGTCTTAGGACCAATGTTCATCCTAATCCCCCATAACATTCATTCCAAATCTTAATTATAAAATGACATGAAAATGGGAAAAGTAAATCTAATTAAACATATAAAATAGAGATTAGCTAAACATACCACACAATCCCAAGCATGTATATGAATAAGTTGTACTTAGCACCCCACACATGGGTAACCAAGTCCACATGGCCTATTTTGGATTATGCTCAGGGGTATAAGTAACCTGCACAACAAAAGCATTTTTATATTTTTATTACAGCACCCCTTAAGCACAATCCTCTGTAAAAGACATGGTTAGACTAAGATCATCCTACCATTCAGTCTATGCAGATGCACCTTAAAATCCAATCTAAAATATTACATTACAAAATAAAATCAGGCATCAAACCATGCATCGCCCTAACATAGAGCTAGAAATGGTGACTTAGCCTAATGTGTGTGCCATTTAAGGCTTGTGTGGGATGTCTTAGCTAGGCTTTAAGGTTAAAGTTTTCTAAGTGTGAAAGGATTCAACTTAGAGGGTGGTTTTAATTTAAGTAGTCTTAGCTGATTTTCTAATTTTATTTGATGATTTGATTTGGTTTGAATGAACCTACACTTAATTACTAAGTGTTGTAAAGAGAAGAAAAGAAAAGAGAACTTCTCTTTCATCCCTACCTTAAGTAACTTCTAAGGTAGATTCATTAGTGATTTTTATTTAGTGAATGTTTTATTATGTGTTTTAATTAACCCTAAGTTTAGATGTACTCTAAATAAACCTATTCAATAAGAAAGACATCTTAGGATTAATTAAGGTGAATTACTATCACATAACACACAACCATTTATTTCTTTCCAACATATATACCATGCATATGAATGATCCTAAGCATAGCTATACATATAATGAAAACACTTTAGCACACTTTGATGATGAATGCTAAGAGATGTTGTTTTAGAAAAGTTAAGGATATTTCATGAATGCATGATTTTGTTTAAGTAGAAAAGAGAGACTCTTTTATCCATTAAATATATGCACATTCACTTGTACAAAAGACATAAGTGAGTTCAGCGCCATTATTTTCTACACCAAGGGTGTAAGGTATAAGACCTACTTGGGGAAACTTAAAGCCTCGTAACCCCGGGATGTCCAGACTAATATACCACTTTTCTTAAATACATGTGAATGTACAAAAGGAAATGAATGGATGAAGAGTCATGCAAAATATTTTTATTTTTATTTGATTTGGTTATGCAATTTACATATGTAAATGTGAAGATCCTTCTTAAGTCATAACATATTAGTGGATAGTAATGGATTTAAGCAAGTGTTATGTTCATTTCAAATGAACTATACACGTTGCAAATCCTACCCAAATCCATGTTAAGAAAAGAGAAGAAAATCACATAACACATTTTATGCTATAATCACATGCAAGCTTATAAGTGTTTATAAGTAGCATACCTTCATTTATAATGTTTAATTTGTAGGTTTTAAAAATAAATTTTGATTTAATAGTGATAATAGCCACTCATATTTTTTACTTTAGCCAAAACATACAATTTGACATAAAGGAAACATTTTACTTAATTTGATTTTTCAAAAGATATGAATGCATGATTTCATGTGGCAAACAAGTATTTTGCATGCTTGGAAAGCAATAAAGTGATGTAAGCATGTAACTTCATTCATCCTAATTAATTCCTAAAGAAAATCCTATAAGATAAGATTATTCAAAGTGAATCAAAATTGCTTAAAGAGACTTTTATTTTTGTTTTGAATTTGAGTTTGATTTGATTTAGGAAATGTAAAAAGGGTTTGCTGGTCCTAACCCATTTCCCACATGTGTGAATTAGTTTAGTTTAATTTTAGAACCATTAGATAGATTTTATGTTTTGTTTATGTTAAGGTGTAAATTAAATCCAATAATTACCCCTTACCTACAACACTTTAACATAATTAACCAAATAATTATCTGCCAACATATGATATTCAATCACATAGAATTTAAATCAATACTGCACCTAGGAAAGAAAGGGGGCCTAATGTAATTGGCTCACAATTAATGATTAATTAAGCTAAAGGATTTAATTAAGTACTTTCATAACCACCCTACACATGTAGGTTGGATTATGATTTCCTTAAGCTTACCTTAGGCTCTTGAAAACCTAAGGATCTATCTAGAAAGAGCTTGATTAAGTTTAGATTGATTTTGGAAGTTTGATTAAGCTAATTAAGTCAATCATTAGTGAAGTAATCCTTAATTAGGTTTGGATTAAGGCAGAAAGGGGGTTTAGGGAATAACTTAGGGAAAATACCTCAAACTCATTCCATAAACCTCTTATTCACTTAAATAATGTTTAATTACCTTAATTAAGTGATTAAACCACTATTCACATGCTTAATTGCTCTTAATTTTATTATGGGGGTAATTAGGGATTCATTAATTGATATCCCTAATTAACTCAATAATAAATTCCAAGAAAATTGGGGGAGGTAGAAGTCATCCCCCCCAAACATGTCTGATAGGTTTGGAATTGATTAATGAAATAATTAGAGAGTAATTAGGGTTATTATATTTCCAATTAAATCCTAATTAAGGAAAATCTACTGTTTAAAATCAATTAAAAATAATTTTATTGGATTCCCCTTGAATTATGTTTAAAATGAGCCCTTATTCATAGCTTTTTGATTTTTCTACATTTAATTATGAATTTAGAAAGTTTTAGTGATTGTAGGATAATTAAATAGCCCTAATTAATGAACTAATCCCATCGGTGCCACGTGGGTTGCTGACGCAGCGTGCGCTTTCCATGTGGCATGACGGGATTGGTTATTTAAGTGTCAAATTGGATGCTGCATCAGCTGACGGTGCTATGCACTTTCTCCTGGGCCGTCCGATCAAGGATTGGATGGCCAAGATAAAACCCATGGCTTTAAAGAAAATATCAGAGGATCTAGCATGTTTTAATTAGGACTGTCCATCCAAAACAAGCGGGATGGACGGTCCATGATTCATCCCTGCCCTCGCCTGCGGGAGACGGAGACCGTCCTTCCTCCATGGCTTGATTCGAGCTCACTTGAGCTTGGATTGGGCTAGGATTCAACCCAAACCATCAAGAAGCAAGGAGAAGCACATCCAATAGTGAAAATTCAATGGGATTATAATTCCCTTCACAAAGGACCAAATAATTTTCAATGGGAGCTTTTTGAAGCATACCTCATCGGAGGCTATCATCGGTGCTTCCAACAGTGGAGGTAGCTTCGTCTAGTGGAGACGAAGCCTTGTTAAAGGTTTGAAGGTTTAGTTTGCAATGGATTTTCTAATTGACCAAAGCTTGCTTCAATAGCTTGCGGCTTTGATCAAACTCTCCCTTCCCGTGACTTGGAGGCTTGGGAAAAGCTTTGGGTAAGCTCGACTTGGTGCCTTGATGGTGCTTGAAAGAGGAATTGGACTTTGGTTGAGAATTGGCTAAGTTAGATATCTCCCTCTCCTCCCTTATTTTTGGCTTAGGAAAAATCGGGAAAGGGAAATTTGAATGAGCTTAGGAATGCCTAGGGAAGCTTGTGGATGCTTGCCTTCGATCCTTTAAGTTCAATCGAATGGAAGGAAGATGAATTTTGAATGGAGAGTGGATGAGAACCTTTGCCATTTTGATCAAATTTCCTTGAGTTATTTTGGTTTTACTTGAGAGGAGTGGGAGTGTGGAGGTGCACATGTTTAAAATGATTGTCGGAGGTGATCCATGTGGAGAAATTTGAGTGGGGTGGTTAGTTTTGGCTTTGGGTTGGGTTTGGCTGACCCAAATTCATTGTGTCATGTGCATCACCATCCTTGGTGTCCGAATGGTCCACTAGGAGGGTGCCAAGTGGTCTTGAGTTGGAATATGATCAAATTCCAAGTGAATTTGATCATAGGTTATCCTTTGACCTTGGGGTGAAATGGTCATTTGGCCTTAATTTTGATTTGAGTAGATTTGGTATGATTGAAAAATGGGTTGAGCCAATTTTCAATGGATTTGGAGTTTATTTGATATGATTTGGTTCAAGTTGACCCATTTAAGTCAAAATGGGTCGACTTGGGTCAAGTTGAGAAATTGGTCAAATTGGGTCAAATAATGGGTTAGATCAAGCTCATATGACTATTTGAAATGTTTAGTATCATTAGTTTGGTTTAATTTGATTTATATTTGGTTTTGGTTCATTTAAGTTCACTTAGGTCAATTGGGTCAAGTTGACCAATTTGACCCATTTGACCTAATTAGGTTAGGTCATGGGTTGGTTTAGGCTTGGTTGATCATTTGAAATATTTTGCAAGCTTTGGTTTCAATCAATTTTAGTTTGGTTTGATTTTGGCTTGATTTGACCTTTTAGGTTAAGTTGGGTTCATAGTCAATTGGGCTATGTTGGGTCTAGTTGGCCAATTGATGCTTTGGTCAAGTTCAACGCTTTGGTCAAGTTCAACAAGTGATTTGAAATTAATTTGACCAATTGGTTGCAATCAATTTGGCTTAGATCAAGATTTGATCTATTTTGTCTTTTTAGGTCAACTTGGGTCAACTTGGATCAAGTGGCCAATTTGGCCAGGTTTGGCTCAGTTGATGGCTTGATCATGTTCAATCATAGATGTTGGATTGGTTTAGATCAATGGTTTCAATCAATTTAGTCTAAGGTGAATTTTGGCTAGTTTGGGTTTCATTTTGGCAAAGTTTCGACTTGGTCAAAGGCTAGGTTTGACTTGGTTTGACCCAATTTGAGTGATTGATCATCTTAGGGTGATTGCTGCTCATAATGTAAGGCTTAGGTGAGCTTAGTTCAATTCAATTAGGGTTGGATTAGAATTTGGCTCAAAAAAGTATTTTAGGTCCCTTTGGGTCAAGTGAGCCTAAGTGAGTCAATTGGCTTGATCAAGGCTTGATTCAAGTTTGGTTGAGCTTACATATGGACTTATGATTGAAATATAAATCCATTTGCAAGTGATTTGGAGTCAAATGGGGTTTGATTCATTTGACAAATTCAAGTTCAAAGGATGAACATGAGTTTGATTTGGGTTAGTTTGATGATTGAAGTTTGTGTTTATATTTAGATTCATGATTGAAGGATTGATTGAATCATGAGAAAATCCAAGGGTTAAGATTGATTTGAGTTTAATTTGGCTAAGTTCAAGAATTTGACTTGAAAGAGTTTTGTTGGATTTGCATTTGATTTAGGTTAGAGTTTTGAATTTGGTTTTGGTTATTTGAATTCATATTTTATTTATATTTGTGAATATAAATGAGAATATAAATCGATTATGAGAAAATATTTTGAGTTTAAATTGATTTGAGTTTGTTTTGAGGTAAGTCCATAAGATAAAATCAAGATGGCTTAGAAAAGATTTTGGATTTAGAATTCAATCATGGGTTTCAATCATTTGAAATTAATTCATGATTTGTATTTTGGAATTGATTTGATGATTTTAGAAAATCATATTGAATTGGAATTGATTTTGAGTTTGATTTGGAATTGAATTGATGATTTGAGAAAATCAATTGAGTTGAAAATTGATTTAAATCTAGTTTGAATTTGATTTGGATTTGAGGTTATTTTGGATTTGAAGTCAGTTTGAATTTGAAGTTGGTTTGGATTTAAGATTGGTTTGGATTTGAAGTTTGACTTGAAAGAAGGAAGTAAGGATTTGATTCAAGCTATAGGGTAGGCAAGTTTTCCTAACACCCCTAAGGCATAACATATTCCTATGGCTATCTCTTCTAAGTCTCTAGGGTTAGATTAAGTATTCACCTAATCACTAGAAGTGTCTTAAGACTAAGTAACTCTTAAAGTCTAGAGGAGTCCTATGTTTAAGATAGAGAAGTTGAAAACCCACTCCAAAAGTGAGGTCGATAATCATTATCTTGCTCAAGTGTCACCTCAGAAGGGATCTACTACTGGGAAGAGCTGGCTGGTATGCTAACCACATAAGACTCATCCTAAGAGCTAAACTCTAAGTCTATGTGGATAGCAGGTGTACTTCTGGTGGCTGGGACATACCTTCTATTGGTTGGCCAATAGGGAGGCTTTCCACCTCCGGGGCTTCCTTTGCATTATCCTCTACCTTTACCTGGTGGAGGCCAGGTCATCCTACCCATATGTTCGAATAGAGTAATGAACTGTGGGTGGAATCTAATATCAGGCTCTATGCCTTCCCCTGAGTCCATTTCTTGCTCCTTCTTATTTTATTTTTCTATTTATTTTCTCTTTTCTTTTCTTACTTTTTGACCCTCATGGGGATCTTGAATAAGTTCATGAGAATGGACTTGCTGATTTTGGGGAAGGAAATAGGCTGCATCTTCATATATTCTGACCTCATGAACTGTGAATGGTTTGAGATATCCTTTGACACAGTACTCAATCCCACCTCTCATGAACTTCATGCATTGATGTAGAGAGGATGGAATTGTATTATTTTCATATATCCATGGTCTCCCAAGAAAAGCATTGAAAGATGTATCTGAGTCTATGATGTGAAACTTGGCTTTAGTCTTCCAATCATCTATCTCTAGTGGCAACACTATAGAGCCTAAAGCCCTCTCACCTTGTTCATTGAATCCCTTGAACATCATCCTTTCTTTTTGGAATTTGAAGATATTAATCCTCAAATAAGCAATGGTTCTTAGACTCATAATGTTGTCTGATGCACCCTGGTCAACCAGAACTATATTTAGTCTATATTTGCCAACATCCACTGTCATGTAAAGAGGGTGGTTGTGCTTGATCATCACTAGATGTATGTCTTCATCATTGAATGTAACTTCTAGAATGTCCTTCGAGTGCTGTACCTTCTCTTCAGTTGCAGTCAGTTGAGCTAAGCATATCTCTAGATCAAGTAGAGCCTTGATTAGAAATTCCCTCATCTCTTTAGATAAGACAAGGGTGTCATATATGCATAACTTAATTGACAACTTTCTAAGATGCCTTAGGACATTGTAATCAACTCTATCTTGGTCCTCCACAAGCATATCCATAGGTGGAGCATCATGTGGAGGGGCTATCTACTTAGTGGAATCAATGACTTGTTTATCCTTATACTGAGGTGCTACCCTAGGAGGTAAAACTTTGCCACTACACAGGTTAACTTCAATGACTTCATGGAATGGTGAACTTATGGAAAGTTCTACCTTCTCATTAGGCATACCTACAGCTTCTCCTATGGGATCCTTAGAGTCAGTTGACTCCAAGTCAATTCCAAGAGGTGAACTCAATTGATTCAAAAAAGGAAAGTCTAATTCTGAATCAGAAGAGAGAGGATCAGAATTACTAGATTTTTTTTTAATTTTAGACTTAGAGGTTTTTTAACATAAATAAATTTGAGAGTATCAGAAGTAGACAAGATGCAAGTAAAATATTTTTTCTTCATTGATCTCTTTTTGGGTGGAGGTACATGATATAAATCTAACAAAGTAAGTGGATTAAAGGAATTAATGCCCTTGTCCGCTGATACAATTCTTCTGTCGGTATAAGAGGAGCTAGAAGAGAAAAAAGTAGTTGTTGCAATTGAGATGGAGTGCTAGACTCAGACGGTGGTTGCGCTACTGAACTATCCTGGGCAAGTGTGGTGTGTGCTGCTGCTGTTGCTGGGCTGTCACCTTCTTCAAGTTGTCTTTGCCAACCCCGCAAACCTTCCTTGATGTTGGAGGTTTGAGCTACCTCAGGAACCTATAAAGAGAGTTTCTTAATCTTAGAAACTAATTTTTTAGAGGTTTGAGTAAGGTAATATCCCAACCTTCTTTTATCTTAAGAGGATCATAGGTATCCGAGAGAATTACCCTAATAGAACTGAATGGTTATTCTAATAAGTAGTCCTTGGGGATAACTACAATGCCTGATTTATAACTATGCTCAAGCCAGTCCTTAAAAGTAATATAATCCTCTAAGACATGACTAATCATGTAATGGTAGGGGCAATAGTTAGTTTCATCACTCTTGTTCACTTCTTCCAGCCTCTTGAGCTCTGTTAACTAAAAGTCAAGTTTCTTTAATAGATTCTTAATGATTTTTCTAACTACCACCCTCTTGAATGAATATGGCTTATTCAACTTATCAACAAGAGTAGGTGGGTAATAGCTACCTGGCAGTGGTTATGCATACTACTGCTAGGTAGGCTACTGAGGTGGCTGGAATGGCCATTGTGGCAGCTGATATGACCACCGAGGTGGTGGCAGAGAAGGTGGCAAAGGAGGTTGGTGAGCTCGAGGTCTCTCATATTAGACTGTGGCTGGCTGCTTTCCTCTATCAACTAACACAACTATCCCAGGCTTCTTCTCAAACACCTTCTATGGCTTAGGTTGAGATAATTGGTCAGAAAAGGTGAAAATATTTGGCTTCCTCTTATAGGCTAGCTACTTTGTTTCTAAAGTGTTCAATAAGCTGATGCGGGTTCCCACTACCATCAAAGATCTTGAAAGAAAGCAGCACAAAACTCTTGGGGTATTGAACTACATCGAATTTCTCCTAGTATGGTCTACCTTTTAGAATGGATTAGCTTCCCCTGGCTTGCACCATTGCTTCCCTCATCTACTATTATACCATGTTTTTAATGTCCTTCTCATGCATGGAGGTGCCATATGTGACCTTCTTATGCAAGGAGGTGCCATATGTGACCTTCTTATGCAAGCTAATCATCCTATTCGGGGGTGCACTTAGAATGATCTAAAGTATGTTCCAACTCCGGACGGCCGGCTACCATAGGAGAAGGTTGCAAAATTAGGGCTGAGTTTTGCAATGCTAAGACCACTGCCATCAACTCCTCAATTTTCCTCTCCATTCTGTTAATGTGATCATCGTTCTATCTGAGCTAGTGGAGGTGCTGAGTCAGTGAGATGTGTCACCCTCCTCGAGCACTACACCTTTTCGACTAAGTTGATCCCGCTGTTAGGACCCCCATGTGTCAACCATGTGGACCCCTATTGCATCATCCAACATGTCATCCTCATCAGGATCGAAGCAGACTCTATCCTCCTCCCGATTTGAATGATCACTGCCAATAATTTGCTTAATTGCAGTGTGATAGTTCTCTTTGATGTCATCTAGAGAGCGGGCATCTATCCTACTTGGCTCCATGGGAATGTAGACTTGCTGTCGACTGACCACATGATTGTGCTCGACTGACTGAATAAACTGAATGCTCTATGCTTACGGGGTGCACTACCAAACTAGCTCAACTACCATAGGGACCATAGGGACTATGTGTGTGTCCCCTCCCCTCTCTTCCTCTATTTGTTGTGGAGGTGGTGCGACCCCGACACTCTTGGGTCACCACTCCCTCCTAACCACATCTGAGGTAGGGGATCGAGCAGGTGAGCTCGATTTCACCTCGATAGGTAGAACAGATGGAGCAAGATTCTTAGGCCATAGCCAGATCACTAGTGGGGATGGTCTTTCCCCAAATGGGGGCTTCTGAATCTTAGTAGGCGTAATAGATGCCATAAGTTGAATGGGTGATGGTGGATAGTGAGTGGAGCGGTGTCATGCAAACACCGATTGCCTCTCAGCTGGAGACCTCCTCCTGCATTGGACTATGTTTGTGAGAACAATAATGATCGGCCTTGACAGGGCAACAATGAGGAAAATCCATCAGGGCAGAGGCTGTCGACTACCTAGCATACCTCCGTCTCTCTCTCTTACCCGCCTGGTTTGATACTCGAGCCTCTGCAGCTCTCTCCCTATGGATCTGACCCCTAACGCTCCTAGGGATCATGGATCTCAGATCAAATGATGTACCAGACTCTGAGCATCCGTAAGCTTTGCCGATCTGGTGAAGAATAGTCCTAAGAGGTGATATAGGCCTCCTATGGCCACCCACTCAAAAGTGGCGGTCTCATGAGAACCATCCTCAGTGGAAAACGCTTAGCTCTGACTCATCGATTTCACTTCATCTTCCTATTTTTGTTATGATGTTAGGTGCGGGTGAGCAAGCAGCGAAACTAAACTAGAACTTATCTATTCTTAAGGTGACCAAGATGATAGTAGCTCTCAAATCTCCGTGCACTAAATTAGGTGGTACTAACACTGACACTGATCAAGGTGTGGGAACCATGGCAGTCTTCCTCTTCAGTGAGGGGAACTCAGAGTCAGACAAAATGTTATAGCGGATGAGTAGTGTCTATCCTGTCACCTTCTCCCTGCTAACAATAGTGAGGACTATCCCCTCATAAGTAACTCCAACTCCATCGAAACCATGGCCAAAGTGAATCAGATGTGTGGCGGCAGTCGTGGTGAGATTGGCCTGATCCAATGCCAGATCTACACCAGAGGGGAAGGAGAAAACAAACTTGCCTGAAGCCATAATAACTATAATGACTGGAGATTGAGAAGATTGACTGGGCTGAAATCACTGCATTTGTTGAAATATAATTGATTTAGACCCTTGCTTTGATATTTATCTTCAATCATTGACTTCTAGATTGGATTTGGATTTTGAACCCACATTTAATAAATTTAGGTATGCTAAATGGGGTTCATTGAATTTTTGGAGAGATTTTTGATATTTGAGGAGAGACTTTGCCATATGATTTTGATTCAGAACCCATACTCAACTAATTAAGTAGGTTGAGTGTGGTTCAAATATTTGGAGAAACATTCAAGATATATATATATATATATATATATAAATATATATATATATATATATATATATATATATATATATATATATATATATATATATATATATATGTTGTATGTTTTGTTTGAAAATTTGATTTGAATATATTTTGTATGTTTTATTTATTTGAAAATTTGATTTGGAAAACCTTTAGCAAATTTGGTATGCTGGATGGGTTTTCAATTATATGTTTGAAAATTTTGTGAAAACATCTGTGTTTGTGATGATTGTTTATTATGTGTGTGATATGTGATTGATTTGATTTTTGACAATGGAGCTCTTACTTAACAAATTTGGTATGTCAAGTAGAGGTCAAATATGTTTGATATATGTTTATTATTTTGATTTGAAAATGAGGTTCTTACTTAATAAATTTGGTATGTTAAGTAAGAGCTAAGTGTGTTTGATATGTGTTTATTTGATTCCACTTTTAGAAAAGATGGGGAATTTTATTTGACAAATATGGTATGTCAAATAGAATTCTAATATATGTGTGTATGTTTTGATGTTTTGGAAGTGAGTTCCTTGCTAAACAAATTTTGGTATGTTAGGATGGAACTTACTTATGTGTTTGCTTGCTTATTTTTATATGTGGATTTGTTTTGATTCTGGGGATTGAATTCTCATTTAACAAATATGGGTATGTTACATGGAATCCAAAAATGTGTGTTGGATACTTTGGTTTTAATTTAATTTTTGAAAGTGGAATTCCCATTTAACAAATATGGGTATGTTAAATGGAATTCAATTGTGTTTGCTTATTTTGATTTTGTTTTGAAAAAGGGAATCTTCAGTTAATAAATTTGGATACATTAAGTGAAGTTAATATTTTGATTTTAGTTTAAAAAGGGGGATTCCCATTTAACAACATATGAATGTGTTAAACATAGTTCAATCATATCTAGATTTTAGTTTTAAAAAGGAAACTCTCATTTAACAAGTATGGTCATGTTAAATGGAGTTTGGTGGTTTGATTTCATTTTGAAGATGTGCTTTTGAAAAAAAAATCATTTTGAAATAGAAAGGTTTTTAATGATGTATATTTATTTAAAAAGTAATCCTCATTTAACAATTTAAGTATGCTAAATGAGGTTTAATTATTTTGATTATTTTGAAAAGAGGTTTGAAAATCTTATATTTTGCAAACTTTATATGATATGAAGTGTATGATTTCATTTTAAAAAGTGCTTTTGAAAAATATATGATTTTGTAAAATGACTTCATTTATTTAGTTTTAATTTTATTGGAATTTTCTTAAATGTGGGATGAACCTTGCCTCACTAAGCTAGTCGTAAAGTTGGTCTAATTTTAGTCATCTCCTTTTATTAATTGATTTTTTTAACCTTTTTGGGGGAACCCAATGTGGGTTTCAAGACCTACATGGAATGAGGTCCTAAAACTTAAAGGATGTTGGTTAACTTTTCTTAAGAATGAAATAAGCTAAGTGCCAATGGAAAGAGAGATAGTCTTGGGATATAAAATATAAATCCACTATCGATGCTTGGAGACAACAATTATCTACTAGAGATGGAGAGAGGAACAGTCTCCAATGGAGTCATCAAAAAAATTTGTGGTGTTTATTTTTGAGATCGTATGGGGGACACCCCGCAGATCTAAGGGGGTGCTCATTGAAGTGATCAGGTACGATATTGAGGTATGACATACTATCTCGAAAGATAGGGACATTACCCTTCAATAGACTTAATCACCTAATAAGGACTTCTAAGGCATAGTGGGTATACCAAAGATTTTTTCCCTACTTTTTACATAGATGAATAGATCAGGGTTTATATTAAACTAGGTTCTAAAGTTCCTTATGGGGGCAAGCCCCCATAGTTAAATACATCTTAAGGAACATGAATTCCTTAGGAATACTCTTGATTAAAGTAGATAATTATTGTCTCCAAAGATTTCAAGGCTATACTATCAATAAATTGGTTATATTTGGAAAAATCAAGTGGGAAAACTCAAAGAGAAGACTTATTATCGAAGCCAAAGGGAATGAGTAGGAAACACTCCTGATACTAGGAAGCCTAGTGATCATTCCAATCGATCATATGGTTGGGCTTTATATGTTTGAAATTGAAGAGATTAATTTTATTAAAGTTTAAATTTTATTAGAAAGCTAGAACTTATTATTGACCTCATTTTTAGAATGTGCTCTCAACACCTCCATCTTAGGCATATGATTCCTCTTAGACTTTAAGAGTTCCTTAGTCTTAAGACACATCTAGTGATTAGGTGGACACTCCAACCTAGCCCTAAAAGGCTTAGAAGAGTTAGCCATAGGAATAGGTCATGCCTTAGGGGTGTTAGAAAAATTTCCTACCCTTTAGCTTAAACCATTCCTACTTTCCTTCTTTAAAGTCAAACTCCAAATCAATTCTATTTGATTTTCTCAAACTCAAATCAATTCCATGATTGAAATCCATGATTGAAAGCTATGATTGAAACTCATTATCAAAATTTATCAAAATTCCTAAGTTCAAATTTTCTAAGTCCTTAACCCTTTCTTAAGGACTTAGCCAAAATCATGATCAAAACCTATTCAGATCTTTGAGATCTTCTCATAATCCATTTATATTCTCATTTATATTTGCATATCTAAATGAAATATAAATTTAAATCAATCCAACTAAACTCAAAATTCCAAATCAATTCATGAAAATTTTCTTAAGTCCCTTTAATTTCCCATTAAAGGACTTAGCCAAAATCAACTCTAAAACTTGATCAAACCTATTCAAATTCATGAAATTTTCTCAAAACTTATTTATATTCTCACTCATATTCTCATATATAAATGAAATATAAATATAACTCAATCAAATCAAACCCTCAAATTAAATTTCAAATTTAAAATGCTTGAAATTCCCTTAAATCCCTTAATTTTTCATTAATGGATTTAACCTAAACTTTGATTAAACCTATTCAAACTCATGGAATTTTCTCAAAAATTATTTTTATTCTCATTTATATTCTCATATATAATTGAAATATAAATATAAATCAATCCAATCCAATCCAAAAATTAAATTTCAAATTAAAAATTTCTTTAAATCCTTTAAATTCCCTTTAATGGATTTAACACAAATCATGATTAAACTCTTCAATTTCTTGAAATTTTCCTATAATCAATTTATATTCTCATTTATATTCACATATATAAATAAAATATAAATTCAAACAATCAAAATTAACTCCAAAAATTAAACTCAAATCCACTCAAAATCAAATCTAAGCCTTTCAACTCAAAATCTTGAACTTAGCCAAATCACTTTAAAATCAAGCAAAACTCTTGATTTTCTCTCATGGTTCAATCAATCCTACAATCATGAGCTCATATATAAATCCAAACTTCAATCATTCAATTAAAACCCAAATCAAAAATCAAACCTAAGACTCCTTCATATTCTTCCTTTGAATATGAAATTTTCAAATGGATCAATACCCATTTGATTTCAACCACTTGTAAATGGATTTATATTTCAATCATAAGTCTATATACAAGATCAATCAACTTTAAATCAAGCTTTGACCAAGCCATTTGACCCACTTCGGCTCACTTCACCCAAAGTGACCTAAAGTACCCTAATGAGCCAACTTTTGATCCTAACCAAATTGGATTGAACCAAACTCATATTTGCCTCTCATCATGATCAGCAATCATCATGAGATGATTAATCAATTAAATTGAGTCAAACCAAGTCAAACCTAACGGTCGACTAAGTCAACACTTAACCCAAAATGAAACCTAACATGACCAAAATCCACCATAGGCAAAAATTTTTTAAAACCATTGATCTAAGTGATCTCATGACCTATGTTTGAACTTGACCAAGCCAAGATTTGAGCCTAACCTAACCCATTTGGCCCACTTGACCCATTTTGACCTATAGGCCAAAATGTGTCAAAAAACCAAATTGATTGAAACCAATGGGTCAAGTCCATTCCAAATCACTTGTGGAACTTGACGAAAGCCTCAATTGGCCAACTAGACCTAACCTAGCCTAATTGACCTTAGACCTAACATGACCTAAAGGGGTCATGTTGAGCCAAAATTGAACTTAACCTAAATTGATTGGAAACAAAGATTCCAATCCATTCCATATGACTAACCTAACCTATACCTACCCTTGACCTACCTTAAATAGGTCAAATGAGTCAAATAGGTCAACTTGACCCACCTAAATGAAGCCATATGAGCCAAAACCAAATATATACCAAATCGAATCAAACTAAAGCCACCAAAACATTTCAAATGGTCATATGAACTTGACGCAATCCTTGGTTTGACCCAATTTGACCTATTGCTCAACTTGACCCAAGTTGACCCATTTTGACCTAAATGGGTCAACATGAGCCAAACTATATCAAATGGATTCCAAATCCAATGAATCTTGGCAAAACCTAGTTTCTCAGTATACCCAACATATCCAAAGTTGAAAAATAGCAAAATGACCATCCTAACCCTAGACCATAGAACAAATTTTGGCCTAGCCCATGGGCATTTTGGTCATACCCTCTTCAGAATCACTTGAGGCTTTTCTAAAAGCTCAAGGGAACTTAGTGATGAGTGGTACACCCAACCCAATGGGTTTGGGTCAGCCCATTTGGTCTCTAGACCAAACCCGATCACCTAGCTTGAAATTGAATTTTCAAATTCTCTCTTAAGCTCAAATTCAACACATGGGAAGTTGGCAATCCATTCCTTGGATCAAACCGACCATGTGCACACTCAAAATAGCCTAAATAACCCTCATAATCTGGTCAATTGGATCAAAATGACAACTCATGGTTGTGTCCAGTATGGGAGATATACTCCCAATTCAATGAAATTTTAATTCACATGTGGATTTAGCTAGGAAGCATTCAAGCTTAAGAAGGATTTGAATTCCCCATTTATGTATTTTGCACAGTGCAAAAATAGGGGAGCTCAATCCATTAGCCACTTTTCTCCACACTTGGTCTCCTTCCAATTACTCTTGCACACTCCATCAGAGGGTCAAATCGAATTAGCCTAAGCTTTCTCTAAAGTTCTAGAGGCAAGGAAGAGCTCAGTTGGATCAAAGTTGAAGTCCAAGCAAGGAGGAGTTGGTATACCCATTGATCCACTCAATCTCAAGGCCTAGGAATTTCAATAGGGCTTCATCTCCACTAGACGAAGCTACCTCATCGAGCTCGAGCACTGGTGAGGTATGGAATTTTCTGACCACTTAGCTTAGGAGGTGTTGGTCCTTTGTGAAAGAAATGTTCATGGCATATGAAATCCACCGTTGGATAGGTTTGTAATTGTGCTTAGATGGTGTGGGTACAATTTCATTCCAATCTGAGCTCAATCGAGCTCGGATCTCCTCTTAGATCATGAACGGTCTCCATTGATCCTTAGGGAAGAACTTGGCTCATCTCAGCCATCCATCCACACATTTTAGATGGACGGCTGAGATTATTTAACATGTTTTGAAATATAATTATCCTTTTAAAACCGTGGGGAATTCACCGGTATGCGATCTTTGATGGACGACGAGAATATGCGAGTCATACCTTTGTGAGATGCCAACTTAAGTTGTCCCCTCACACGCGAAAAGCGGCATTTCTACAGCGTTGCATTAAATGATTAGGTAATTGTTTAATTAATTCCTAATTAATCTAGAGAACTTTAAAATTCATAATTCCCTCTAAAAAATAAAAAAATAAAAGAAAAATGCAATGGAAAGATAATTTCATCTAGAATATTTTAAAAATAAATTCAATGGATTTTGAATTACTCTTTTCTCTAAATTTGGGTTTCTTTAGGAATCTTAATTAGCTAATTATCCTATAATTGGGTCATCAATTAATCTCAAATTTCGAGGATTCATTTTAGGGGATGACCTCTGCCTCCCATAATTTTCTTGAGATTTATTGAGGGCTCAATTGGGGAAATTGCTATTTCATTGCCTAATTACCTCTTTCATGTAATTAAGAATAATTAAGGTGTGATTAGTGGTTTTACCCTATGATTAGGGTTGATTAAGGTTAGATGCAGCAAGTAGGAGATTTATGGAATAATTTTGGGGCATTTCCCCCAAGCTATTCCCAAAATCTGCTCTTCTCACCTTAATCTCCTCTTAATTAAGTGTTAATTCACTAATTATCCCCTTAATCAATTTTTCAAAATTTTTAAAAGTTCTAGAACTTAATTAATCTACCTTGGGTAGATGCTTAGGTGTTTAATAGCCTAAGTTCAATTAAGGAAATCAAAATCCAATTCACATGTGTGAAGGGGTATTTTGAAATTACTTAAGCTAAACCCCTTTTCTTAATTAACTTTTAATTATGAGCCAAATTGCATTAGGCCTTTTCATTATTAAGTGTATTGCAAATTTAAATTCCTTGTGGGTTTTATGTCACCTCATTGGCTCATAATTATTTAGTTAATTCTTCTAAGGTGGTGTAGGTAAGGATTAATTAAGTTACTTAATTCATACCTTAACCTAATCAACACATAAAAATAGATCTAATTGTCTAAAAATTAAACAAAAATATCAAACACATGTGTGAATGAGTTAGGAACAGCAAACTCATCTCACCATTTCAAAATTAAATCAAACTTCAAACTAAACAAAAAAAATTATTTTTGAAATTCACTTTGAATTATTCTAAATTTTCTTATTCCATAGGAATGTCTATAGGATTTAAGTAAAGGGTTCATTGCTTTGGATCTTTCCCAACATGTTAAGTTGTATGCCATGTGATTTCATGCATTCATAATTTCATGTTTCAAATTTTAAAATAAAATTATTTACTTTATGTCAAATGTGCATGTGTTGGCTAAAGTAGAAATATGAGTGACTATTATCACTACTAAATCTAAATTATTTTTAAAACTTATAAATGAAATATCAAATCTAAAAGTATGCTACTTATGCTTTAATTATAAGCTTGCATGTGATCGATTATAAAGTCATGTTTAGTGTAGCATTTCTTTCTTTCTTAAGTTTGCATAGTTTTGAATAGGAGTTGGTAAGATGTAGGGTTCATTTGAAAAGAACCCAACGCTTACTTAATTCTATACCCTATTCATCCCTATGCTATCATGTAAGAAGGATTGCCTACACTTGCATGAATAAATTGCATAAACAAAAAAAATGAATTCATTAAACAACTTTTGCATATTTCTTTTCTATTTCATTTCTTTTATATGCATGTTTGTATTTAAGAAAAGTGGTATATTAGTTTGGACAACCCAGAGATTGTGAGGCTTTAAGTAGCCCTAAGTAGGTCTTGTACCTTACACCTCTGGTTAACAATGACGCTGTACTCACTCATGCCTTTCTTACTTTCATGTATGTATGTAAAATTTTGGATAAGGATAGTTATCACAGATATTCCGTATGATAGTTCAGTTGCAACAGTGGTGGAGAATCATCCTAGGATTGTTACCCCTATTACAGCCAGTATCAGTCAAGAGTATCATTCTTCTAGTGAGTACAGTCTGCACAGGATTGACTCCCTAGCTATAGGTAAGGTCCGGTGCCTCTCAGTGCATGATAGCAATCACACCAATCAGCCCAAGCTATTTGTACCTACTAAGTTAGATCGATCCTTAGATGAGATAGTTGCACACTATTTTATGGAAAAGAAGGAGATCTTAGGGTATGCATGGTTCGACGAAGAGAGAGTCAACTTCGATCCCAACGAAGATGACTTGATGGGGAATTCAGCTGGTGTATACATAGTCGATACTAAAGGTTCTCTTTTTAGGGAGCAACAGGCCATGGAAGGTGATGAGGTTGATCAAGGAGACACATAGAATCAGCCCATCACCTCCGATAGCAGTTAAGGCAGAAAGACAAGTAGATTGATATGATGGCACAATAGTTACAGGACTTGTTAACAGTAGTGTCAGTACTTTAGAAGCAAGCCCCTCCAGTTGATCTAGCATAGTTGATGTCAGTTAGCCTGAATTAGTGCATGTCTTAGACCCAATTAAGACTCTACCTATCATTGAGTAAGGTAGCACTAGCCTGTATAGGAAGGTAGTGAAAAGTACATCCATACATGAAAAAGATCTAAAATCCATGGTTGAGTAGCAGGTGAAGGAAGCTTTGGCTCAAGCCTGGGGAGGATCATCAATTCCAAAGGGTAGACCCTACCCATAGGAATTTGATGCTATCCAGTATCCCAAGGGTTTCGTGCCTCCTTCCTTCAAAAGGTTTGATGGCAGTGGGAACCCGAGGCAACATATAGCTCACTTCAGGGCCAGTTGTTTCAACGCAAGTGGCAGTGATACTTTACTCTTTAGACTCTTTGTCAGTAGCCTAGTGGGTATTACTTTTGATTGGTATGCTGAACTACCCAATGATTCAGTTAAGACATTTGCTGAGTTAGAGAAACTCTTCATCAAGAGATTTGCTGGAGCTTAGCAAAGGGTTACTGTAGGTGATCTCGTTGTAGCCCAACAGCAAAGGGTTACTCTTCACCATAAATAAATTTGAGAAGCTAATCAACAAGGTGACTAATCTACAAGGAGAGACCAAACAGTTGCCTTTTCTAGATCAGTTGCCCAAGCTGAAATCCCAAAAGGTCTATGAGAAGAAACTTAGAGTAGTAGCAATGGTTGATAAAGGGAAGCATCCAGTTTGAGACCAGTCTGAGCGACCATGACCTCAGCAACCTCTACCTCCTTTGCCACCAGGGTAGCCATCGACCTCCAAGTAGCCTCCACCGACACACCTCATACCAGCGAATGGAATGCATATCTGTCGCTAGGTAGCTATGGCCCACCTACTCTATTAGATAAGTTAAACAAATTTTATTATTTTAAGAGGGAGGTAATCAAGAAAATCTTTAAGAATATCTTAAAGAAACTAGATTTCTACCTGAGCCTAGAAGACTGGAGGAAGTAGGAAAAAGTCATGATCCAAACTTTTGCCCTTACCACCGTATGCTAGGCCACTTTTTGGAGGATTTCTTTACATTCAAGAACTGGCTTGAACACAATTTCAAGACTGGTGTTGTCATTATCCCAAAGGAATACCTTGTGGAACATCCTTCCTGTTCCATTAGGGTAATTTTTGGGGATACAAGTGATCATACTAAAACCAAAGAAGGTTGGAACATTTCTTTTTCTAAAACCTCTA
Source organism: Cymbidium sinense (assembly GCA_021442155.1). Classification (NCBI taxonomy): domain Eukaryota; kingdom Viridiplantae; phylum Streptophyta; class Magnoliopsida; order Asparagales; family Orchidaceae; genus Cymbidium; species Cymbidium sinense. The sequence continues at coordinate 99,424,322 of CM038226.1, read as the reverse complement.
AGAAAATAAATTAGAAGATCAAGAAGCTTTCCTTGGAGGTGCCTGAGTCAGCTCAAACCTCCAACACCAAGAAAGGTTTGTAAGTTGCCAGTGCGAACTCTAAGAAAGTGGGAGCTCAATAGCAACAACAACATGTGTCAGCCTGAGATAGCCCCTTAGGACAACCACCGATCATGTCCAGACTCCAACCTTCAGTAGCAGCTTTCACACTGGCGACTTCTACCATTTCAGCTAGCTCTTCTATTTCTTATACTAATAGAACTCTTATATCAATGGATAAGGGAATCAAATCCCTTACTCCACTCACTCTACTTGACTTCTACTTATACCCCCAAATACTTCCAAGAAATTGAAGAATACAGTTGATTTGAGTTACATTTGTGTCTCTTCTGATGATTTGTCTTCTTTTATTCCTAATGATAACTCTTTAAGTCTAATTAACTATAATAATTCTGATCTTCCTCTTTCTAATTTAGAGTTAGACTTTCCAACTCTAAGTACTATGGGTTCACCTCTTGAGATAAACATAGAATCATCTGATTCTGAGAGTCCCATAGGAGAAGCTGTAGGTGAGCCTGAAGTGCAAGTAGAACTTGCCACCACCTTGCCTCCAGAGATTACTGAAGTCAACCTCCGTAGTGGCAAGGTCACTTTTAGATAGAGGGAAATAAGTCATTGGTACTGAAGATCGAGAAGCCCTTCCACAGGATGCTCCACCCTTGGATATGCTTGTGGAATATCAGTCGAAGGTGGACTACAACATCCTTTCTCATCTAAGAAAGTTGCCATCTAAGCTAAACATATATGATTCCCTTATCTTATCCAAAGAGATGAGGGAATCACTAATCAAGGCCCTCCTTGATTTTGAGATATGCTTAGCTCAGTTTATCGCTATTGGTGAGGAATCACATTATGCAAAAGAAGCCTAAGGCATCACCTTCATAGATGAATACCTTATACTGGGAAACTTGGAGCACAATCATCCTCTATACATCACAGTTGATATGGACAGATTCAGACTCGCCAGGGTTCTTGTGGATTCAGGTGCATCAGTAAATATTATGAGTCTAAAGACCCTTGCCTATTTGAGGATCAACATCTCTACCCTTCGAGGAGATAAAATGATGTTGAGAGGATTCAATGATCAAGGTGAGTGGGCTTTAGGTTCTATAGTGTTACCGTTGGAGATCGGTGACTAGAAGATTGAAGCCAAGTTCAACATCATTGATTCAAATTCTTCATTCGGTGCTTTGCTTGGTAGGCCTTGGATACATCAGAGTAAGATCATTCCATCCTCCCTTCATCAGCGCATCAAGTTCAAAAGATGGAATTGAGTACTATGTCAACGAAGATGAAAAGCCATTTTCAGTTAGAGAAGTTGAGATTTATGAGGATGCGACCTACTATCTTCCTCAAAACACCTTTTCTCGTGAACTTGGACAAAATTCAAAAGCAAAAACAAAAGCAAAAGAAAATGAAGCAAAGAAAAGATAAAAAGAAAATGAAAAGAAAAAGGAAAGTCCAAGTGAACAAGAAAGGGGAATTGAAAAAGAAATAGATATGCATATCACATTCCACCCATAGTTCATTCCATTGTATGGACATGTCGGTATGATGGCTCAACCTCCACCAGGCAGAGGCAGAGGCAGTTCCAGAGGTGGGAGACCCTCTAGTTGGCCTTCAGCCAATAGAGGTCATGTTCCAATTTATAGGAGTACCCTTACTATTCACATAGACTTGGAATCCCTCTCGAAGGATGAGTCCAATGTGATTAGTATACTAGCCATCCCCTCTCAGCGGGTTACATTAGAGGTGACTTTTGGTCCAGCTAAAGATGAAGATCAGGTCTCCAAGCAAAGCAAAGTATTCGAATCTGGTTTATGTGAAACTATCAAGCAGTAGTTGGGAACCATAGCTCTCACCTCACTTAAATCTCAGAAAGTTGAAGTTTAGTAGTTAAGGATGTCCTTAATTCTTCCAGTGACATGAAGCAGAAGAGGTTCTTTTTGGGTTCATCATCCTCAAGTCCAGAGCTCGATGTTGGACTTGAGGAAGATACTTTTATAGAATTAATGGAATTACCTTTTGACTTTTACTCGCCTTGTGTTCAAAATCTTATACAAAAAGTTTAATTCCTCACATTTACCCATGTACAGGTCAAAAAACTTCAAAAAACTATGGAACAATACAGGCAGGGAAGCATAATCAAGAGCAGGACTAGGATTTGGCACAGTGAGTTTGGTCGATGATGAAGATTATTGCCTAGTTGTTACCAACCATTTGGAATCTGATAGGTTCTTCTCACACATCCCAAACTCTTATGAGAATGTGTGTTTAGAAACTTCAGATGACCTAGATGATCTCCAAGTCAAAGAGGCACTGCCAGAGTTTGAAGAGGAGATTCATTCGATAATCAACAAGCTTAAAGAAATCAACCTTAGAATAGAAGAAAATGCTCGTCTGACATACATCAGTTCATTACTGAATGAAGAAGATACCAATGACTTAGTTAGGCTAATGACTGAGTTTAAAGACTGCTTCACATGGAGTTATGAAGAAATGGTTGGATTATCTCTTGACATAGCAGTCCACAAGCTAGCAATAGATCTTAACGTTACCCCTATTAAGCAAGATCCTAGACTCATGTGATTAGAAATTGAATAACAGGTCATTTCTGAAGTCATGAAATTGACTGATGCTAGTTTCATCAGGGAAGAAAAATATTCTACCTGGTTAGCCAGTGTCATCTTAGTTAAGAAGAAGAATGACCAAATTCACATTTGCGTTGATTTTAGGGACTTAAATAAGGCATGTTCTAAGGATGAGTTTCCTCTTCTTATACCAGAGCTAATGGTGGACATCACCTCATCTCATGTAGTCTTCTCTTTCATGGATGGGTCACCTGCTTATAACCAAATCAAGATATCTCCTAAAGATGAAAGAAACACTACTTTTTGAACCCTGATCAGAATCTTCTGTTATAGGGTCTTGCCTTTCGGTCTTAAAAATGATGGTGCTACATACCAATGGGCCATGAATCAGATCTTCAACGAGCTCATCCATCATCAGGTTGAGTGCTATGTTGATGATTTGATAGTCAAAAGTTTAGAAAAGAAAGACCACCTCTTTGACTTGAGAGTAATTTTTGAATAATTAAGACAACTGCCTGCACACATTTGAAGACATCAAAGAGTACTTGGTGAAGCTGCCAGTTCTAGCAGCCCTATCCCGGGCAAGCCCATGGTCCTTTACACTGCTGCATTGGATGACTCTCTCGGTACTCTGTTGGCCCAATCCAATGATGAGGGGAAGGAAATCGCTCTCTACTACCTTATCCAACATCTGGTTCCTACTGATGGAAACTATCCACCTATTGAAAAAAATTGCCTAGCTTTCATCTTTGCATCTCAGAAGCTATGACACTACATAATTTCTCATAAGGTGAACTTGATCTCTCAAACCAATCCACTGCAGTACCTCATGGCATGGCCAATGCTTTCTGAATGTTTGTCTCATTGGTCCATGATACTCTCATAGTTTTATATCACATTTGTACCCCTCCATGTGGTAAAAGGATAAGCACTAGCGGACTTCTTAGCAGCACACCCACTTCCTGCTGATTCTCTGCTTAGTGACGATCTCCCTGATGAATAAATTATGAATTTAGGGGCGATCGCCAACCGTCGATGGGAGATGTATTTTGATGGTGTTTCTTCTTTTCTTAAAGGTGAAGCACCATGATCTATTCTCCCAGGAAAGGCAGGGGTAGGAATAGTTCCTCTAACTCCAAATCATAATGTGATGAGATTCTCATACTATCTTTCCAGCCCCTGCACCAATAACAAAGCTGAGTATGAGGTTTTGATTGCTAGTCTGGAGTTAGCCATCACTATCAATGTCAAGAACATCAACATCTTTGGGGACTCTCAGTTGATCATCAACCAAATTGTTAGGTCCTACCAGGTCCTCAAGCCCAAGCTTTGTCATTACTATGAGTATACCATGAAGCTATTGGCCCAGATTCCTGAAGTCACCATCTACAAGGTTCCCCTAGTAGAGAACGCAGTAGTAGATGCCTTGGCCAAACTTGCCAAAGAGTTGGCATGTCCGGAAGAGGAGTCCATTTCAATAAGGGTCCAAAATAGACAAGTCCTATCCCCTTGAGAACTCATCAAGAGACTTTCTCTTGAAGGGAGGTTACTCTTGCCAAAATGGACAAGGAGCTAGATTGGAGGCAACCGTTCATAGATTACTTGAACACCAACAAACTACCTCAAGAGAAATCACAAGCCCATCAGGTGAAATAGAGAGCTCTCTCTTATGCTCTTGTAGATGGCACCCTGTATCGTTGGTCGTTTGACCAAATGTGGTTATGTTGTTTAGAAAAACATGAGGCCCATGGCATTATAAATGAGGTACATTTAGGTATATGCAGAGCTCATCATCCAATCCAAAGATGAAGATGAAGATCAAAAGACTTGGATATTATTGGCCTTCGATGATCATAGATTGCATGGATGTAGCTAGGAGATGCCATCAGTGTGAGGTGCAAGGTGTGGTCCTCCACCAACCACCCAACATTCTACACCCTACATTGGCCTCGTGGCCATTTGAGAGTTAGGGTACTGACATTGTAGGTCCGATTGATCCTCTTTCTTCCAAGGGGGCATCGATTCATCTTAGTTGCCATTGACTACTTTTCCAAGTGGGCGGAAGCCATCCCTCTTAGAGAGGTCACAACTCTCCGTGTGCTTCAATTTTTCAAGAACCATATTGTATATAGGTTCAGGTGCCTCAATGAATTATATCCAATAATGGTACTACATTCAAAAGCTCGAAGATCAATAGCTTTGCCAGAATACATGATATAGATTAAAGATACTCCACTATCTACTACCCTAGAGCCAACGGTTTAGCAGAAGCATTCAACAAAACTCTCATCCAGATATTGAAGAAGACTCTTGATGACAACAAATGATAGTGGAACGAGCAGTTGGTTGAAGCTTTGTGGGCCTACCACACCACATATCGAACTCCAACTCAGTCTACCCCATTTTCCTTAGTGTATGGGTCCAAAGCCATTCTTCCTTTAGAAGTTCAACTCCCATCACTAAGGATAGCATTGACTAACAAGATTACTATAGAGTAGAATGTAAAGTTGTAGTTAGAAGTGCTCGAAGGTTTGGAGGAAAGTCACCTACGGGCATGCCAAAATCTTGAGTTGTACAAAGCCAAAATGATTCAAGCTCACAACAAGGCTGGTGGTCGCCCTAGGTCTTTTTTAGTAGGGAGAACTTGTGTTAGTCTAAGGAGACCAATTGTTGCCCATCAAATATGGGAGGCAAGTTTGAACCCACTTGGGAAGGCCCACATGTCATAGAAGGCTAGAGGATCTTATCGACTTATTGATTGTAAGGGGAACACCGATGCTTCTTAATGGGCTCTATCTAAAGAAATATTACCCATGAAATAAATCTTGTTTGAAAATAATCATTAATAAAAAGAACAAAATCGATTCCATTCATCAAATCTTCTCTTCTTCTTTAGTGTTGTTTGCTTATCTTGAATCCAACGTGGCGTGTTTAGGGTAGGTGTAAGTGTCCCCCTAGTGGCATCCTATCCCTCTTTCACAACACAAACACAATCTCTCAATGTTTTTAGAATAGGTGTAAGAGAACCCGAGAGGCATCCTATTTTGATTAACATAACTAAGATAGGTGTGAGAAAAGCCAAGTGACATCCTTTCTTAGTGGGAATTCTTGTTGTAATCCATGACATCATTTTGTAATTCCCCAGCGTGTTTTAAGGTAGGTGTAAGAGTCCCCTAGAGGCATCCTATTCTTTTTAGCACATATACAATAACAAACACAAATCTTTTATTTCGAGCTACTTTGATATGGGAGCAAGCCTCCTGTGGCACTCACTCATTAGCTGCTCTAGGTCGGGTCTATGTGCTACCTCGCTAGTATGTCACCCTAGTGGTCATTTGTTTGGAAGATGTGAGTCCCTGCACTTTCTTCCTAACTTGATCATTGAAAAGCAACGAGCACCTTGTTAGTATGGTATGCTTCACTGCCCAGCCAGTAAGCTACCTAATTTTGATTTTGTTTAAGAAGATGTGAGTCTCCATACTTTCTTCTTGAATTACCCATCATGTTCTAACTAGGTTGAGTATATTTGAGGCTTAGGATATGTCCTCCAGAGGCTTCTTTCCTCTTGACTATTTTTGAGCTGATATAAGTCCCCTAGTGGCATTCACTTTAATCCCTAGGTGGGTAGCACTTGTGAAGATAGACTATCCCAATAGTCGGTTCATAGGAGGATGTGAGTCCCAGCTTTCTTCTTGATTATTCCTGAGGCACCTTAGGTTGGTTGATGTTCACTATGCTATGTGACTCACGTGAGTACACCACTCTTGGCAGATATGAGTCCACGTGCTTTCTCCTTGAGTTGGACACCGAATACCTATTGAATTTATGACTAGCCATGTCATTTTCTCAAGGGTGTTGGATTAAGCCCTTACTAGCCCCATCCCCTATGGGCACTCTATTTGGATCAAGTCATTTGTGACCCCATTTAGACACTACCTAGGTTACTTTTGGATTAGACAGTTCCCCTTTCCTAGTAGCCACCCCTTTGGTTGGATAGTCCTACTTTGTGGTTGGTAGACTACTCACTGTGAATTGGTAAATCTGAGTTAGGTCTAGGCTTCCATGGCCCCTACTCAGTGCAGTTCATCGCAAACCTATGGGATCCATCATAATAAAATAAACAAATTTAAAAATGAAATTAATCTTTGACTATTCTAGAGCTGATCTAAGTCCCCCAATGGCATTCATTCAATAGTCAGCCCTAGGTCGGGTTTGATTTATTGCCCAAAGCAACTGATCACCCCAATGGTTCCTTATTTCTAGAAGATATGAGTCCCCGTGCTTTTTTTTAGACTTGGCCATTGTATACTAAAAGGCATTCCTCCTTGGTTGGATAGTCCTACCTTGTGGTTGGTAGACTACTCTCTTTGAATTGGTAAATCTGAGTTAGGTCTAGGCTTACATGGCCCCTACTCAGTGCAGTTTATCACAAACCTATGGAATCCATCATAATCCAAACAAACAAATCTGAAAAATGAAATCAATTATTGACTATCTTTTGAGCTGATCTAAGTCCTCGAGCGGCATTCACTCAATAGTCAGCCCTAGATTGGGTTCAATTGTTGCCTTGCCAATAGATTACCCCAACATCTAGTCCTTACTTGGAGGATGTAAGTCTACTATGCTTTCTTCCTAGTACAATTGCTGCATACTAAAAGGCATCCCTTTGGTCGGCTAATCCTACTATGTGCTTAGTATACTACCCCTTTGGATTGGTAAATCTGAGCTAGGTCTTAGCTTCCATGGTTCCTATTCTGTACAACCCATTGTAAACTAATAGGGTCCATCTTAAAAAATTAAATCTAACAAAAATTTGAAACAAATTCAAACCCTTCACTAGCTATACAAATCAAATCATATTTCTCCCCAGTGAGACTCAAATCAAATCAAACCACTCATCCCCTTGTGGATGATTTGAACCTATTTCCCTAATGGAAAATTCACACTCTATCCCTTAGTGGATTTTTCCCCTCTCTCTTATATCTTGGACATAAGTAGAGCCACATTGCATTAAGCTCTGGATTCTTTCTTTTCCTTGGGTTAAGGATGGATTATTTCTATTAGTGCTTGTGATCTTTCAATGTTATTGATTATTTTGGTCAACACTAATATGCGCGGTGTTCCTTGTCAGTCACACCACACCTATTGGGCGCCCTCTGTTGGCCTCATTTTTAGAATGAGCTCTCAACCCCTTCATCTTAGACATATGACTTCCCTCTTAGACTTTAAGAGTTCCTTAGTCTTAAGACACATCTAGTGACTAGGTGGACACCCCAACCTAGCCCTAGAAAACTTAGAAGAGTTAGCCATAGGAATAGGTCATGCCTTAGGGGCGTTAGAAAATTTCTTACTCTTAGCCTAAACCATTCCTCACTTTCCTTCTTTCAAGTCAAACTCCAAATCAATTTTATTTGATTTTCTCCAAACTCAAATCAATTACATGATTAAAATCCATGATTGAACCCATGATAAAAATCCATCAAAAATTCCTAAGTCCAAATTTTGCCTAAGTCTTTAATCTTCCCCTAAGGACTTAACCAAAATCATAATCAAAACCTATTCAAATCTTTGAGATTTTCTCATAATCCATTTATATTCTCATTCATATTCACATTTATAAATGAAAAATAAATTCAAACACATCAAATAAAATTCAAATTTTAAATCAATTCATGAAAACTTTCTTAAGTCCCTTTAATTTTCCATTAAAGGACTTAGCCAAAATCAACTCTAAATCTTGATCAAACCTATTCAAATCCTTGGGATTTTCTCAAAACTTATTTATATTCTAATTTATATTCTCATATATAAATGAAATATAAATATAAATAAATTAAATCAAACCCTCAAATTAAATTCTAAAATTTAAAATCCTTGAAATTCCTTTAAATCCCTTAATTTTTGATTAATGAATTTAACCTAAACCTTGATCAAACCTATTCAAATTCATGGGATTTTCTCAAAAATTATTTATATTCTCATATATAAATGAAATATAAATATACATCAATCAAATCCAATTCAAAAACTAAATTTTAAATTAAAAGTTTCCTTAAATCCTTTAAATTCCCTTTAATGGATTTAACCTAAATCATGATTAAACCACTTCAAATCCTTGAAATTTTCTCATGATACATTAATATTCTCAACATGACCTAAAGGGGTCATGTTGAGCCAAAATTGAACTTAACCCAAATTGATTGGAAACAAAGATACCAATCCACTCCATATTACTAACTAACCTAAAACTACCCTTGACCTACCTCAAATAGGTCAACTTGACCCATTTGACCTAAATGAAATTATATGAGCCAAAACCAAATATATACCAAATTAGTTCAAACCAAAGCCACCAAAACATTTCAAATGGTCATATGAACTTGACCCAACCCTTGGTTTGACCCAATTTGACCTATTGGTCAACTTGACCCAAGTTGACCCATTTTGACCTAAATGGGTCAACATGAGCCAAACCCTATCAAATGGATTCCAAATCCAATGAAACTTGGCCAAACCTAGTTTCTCCACATACCCAACATATCCAAAGTGAAAAAAACAACAAAATGATCATCCTACATCTTGGCCATAGAATAAATTTTTGCATAGCCCATTGATATTTTGGTCATACCCTCTTCACAATCACTTGAGGCTTTCCTAAAAGCTCAATGGAACTTAGAAATGAGTGGTGCACCCATCCCAATGGGTGTGGGTCAGCCCATTTGGTCCCTAGACCAAACCCGACCACTTAGCTTGAAATTGAATTTTCAAATTCCTTCTTAAGCTCAAATTCAGCACATGGGAAGTTGGCAATCCATTCTTTGGATCAAACCGACCATGTGCACACTCAAAATAACCTAAAAAACCCTCCCAATCTGGCCAATTGGATCAAAATGACAACTCATGGTTCGGCCATCTAATTTCCATAGCGGGAGATATACTCCCCCTAATTCAATGAAATTTTAATTCTCCCTCACTCGATTGAAGCCTCGGAACCTAGAGCAACCATCTTTGAGAGCATTCTAAAGCTTCTTAAGAAGGATTTGAATTCCCCATTTTTGTGTTTTGCATAGTGAAAAAATAGGGGGAGCACAATCCATTAACCACTTTTCTCCACACTTAATTTCCTTCCAATTACTCTTGCACACTCCATCAGAGGGTCAAGTCAAATTGGCCTAAGCTTTCTCTAGAGTTCTAGAGGCAAGGAAGAGCTCAATTGGATCAAAGCTGAAGTCCAAGCAAGGAGGAGTTGGTCTACCCATTGATCCGTTCAATCTCAGGGCCTAGGAATTTCAACAGGGTTTCGTCTCCACTAGACAAAGCTACCTCATTGAGCTCGAGCACCGGTGATCACCTCCGGTGAGGTATGGAATTTTTCGACCACTTAGCCTAGGAGGTGTTGGTATTTTGTGAAAGAAATGTTCATGGCATATGAAATCCACCATTGGATAAGTTTATAATTGTGCTTAGATGGTGTGGGTACAATTTCATTCCAATTCGAGCTCAATCGAACTCGAATCTCCCTTTAGATCATGGATAGTGTCCATTAATCCTCAGGGAAGAACTTAGCTCATCTCAGCCGTCCATCCGTACATTTTAGATGGACGACTGAGATTATTTAACACATTTTGAAATGTAATTATCCTTTTAAAACTTTGGGGGAATTCTCAGCTGTTCGATCATTGATCGGACGATAGGGAATATAAGCGCGTGCGCTGCTGCCACCTTTGTGAGGTGATAACTTAAGTTATCCTCTCACAGCATGATAAGTGTAAAGCATGCTGACCGCCCCCGCCACACGTCGCACTGTCAGCCAAGGATTAATCACAGTTTAGTTAAATGTTTAATTAATTCCTAATTAATCTAGAGAACTTCAAAACTTCATAATTCTTTTTAGAAAAATCATAAAAATAAATGAAAAAAATGCTATGGAAAGATAATTTCATCTAGAATATTTTAAAAATGATTTCAATGGATTTTGAGTTACACTTTTCTCTAAATTTGGGTTTCTTTGAGAATCTTAATTAGCTAATTATCCTTTAATTAGGTCATCAATTAATCTCAAATTTATGGGGTTCATTTTAGGGTATGACCTCCGTCTCCCCTAATTTTCTTGAGATTTATTGAAGGTTCAATTGGAAAAATTGCTATTTCATTCCTTAATTACTATTTTTATGTAATTAAGGATAATTAAGGTGTGATTAGTGGTTTTATCTTATGATTAAGGTTGATTAAGGTTACATCAAGTAATAGGAGGTTTATGGAATAATTTTGAGGCATTTCCCCCAAGCTATTCCCTAAACCCCCTCTTCTCTCCTTAATCTCCTCTTAATTGAGGATTAATTTACAAATTATCCCCTTAATCAATTTTCAAAATTTTAAAAAGTTTCAGAACTTACTTAATCTACCTTGGGCAGATGCTTAGGTGTTTAATAGCCTAAGTTCAATTAAGGAAATCAAAATCCAATTCACATTTATGAAAGGGTATTTTGAAATTACTTAAGCTAAACCACTTAGCTTAATTAACTTTTAATTGTGAGCTAAATTGCATTAGGCCATTTCATTATTAGGTGCATTGCAAATTTAAATTCCTTGTGAGTTTTATGTCATCTCATTGGCTCATAATTATTTAGTTAATCTTCTAAGGTGGTGTAGGTAAGGGTTAATTAAGTTACTTAATTTATACCATAACCTAATCAACACATAAAAATGGATCTAATTATCTAAAAATTAAACAAAAATATCAAACACATGTGGGAATGGGTTATGAACAACAAACTCATCTCACCTTTTCAAAATTAAATCAAACTTTGATCTAAACAAAAAAAATCATTTTTTTCTTATTCCATAGGAATGTCTTTAGGATTTAAGTAAAGTGAGTTTGTTTACATGCTTTCATTGCTTTGGATCTTTCCCAATATGTTAAGTTGCATCCCATGTGATTTCATGCATTCATAATTTCATGTTTCAAATTTTAAAATGAAATTGTTTACCTTATGTCAAGTATGCATGTGTTGACTAAAGTAGAAATATGAGTGGCTATTATCACTAGTAAATCCAAATTATTTTTAAAACTTATAAATAAAATATCAAATATAAAAGTATGCTACTTATGATTTAATTATAAGCATGCATGTGATAGATTATAAAGTCAAGTTTAGTGTAGCCTTTCTTTCTTTCTTATGTTAACATAGTTTTGAATAGGAGTTAGTAAGATGTTGGGTCCATTTGAAAAGAACCCACCGCTTACTTAATTCTATACCCTATTCATCCCTATGTTATCATCTAAGAAGGATTGCCTACACTTGCATGAATAAATTGCATAAACAAAAAAATGAATTCATTAAACAACTTTTGCATATTTCTTTATTTCATCTTTTATATGCATGTTTGTATTTAAGGAAAGTGGTATCTTATTGGACAACCCGAGGTTGCAAGGCTTTAAGTTCTGTACCACACCTTAATAACCTGTACTCACTTATGCCTTTCTTACTTTCATGTATGTATGTGAAATTTTGGATAAGGAAAACCTTTTGTACTTAAGAAAAAATATGCATATTCAACTTCTAAATTTTCTTAAATGGATTACTTAGCATGCATCATAAAGTGTGTTAACTACTCTTATTTTCATGTATAGATATGCTTAGGGTCCATCCATATGCATGTTATATATGTTGGGAAAGAAATGAAGTAATGCGTGTTATGTAAATTTTGATTCATTTTATTTAATCTTAAAATGCCTTTCTTTTTGGGTAGGTTTATTTTGAGTTTATCTAAACTTAAGATTAATTAAAAGATCTAATCAAAATATTCACCTAAATGAAATTAAAATGTGAATCTACTTTAGAAATTACTTAGGTTAGGGAAGGAAAGAGAAGTTCTCTTTTCTTTCCCTCTCTTCATAACTTAGTAATTAATTGAAGGTTTCACTTAAACTAAATTAAAACATGAAATAAAACCAACCAAAACACTTAAACAACTTAAATGAAACTCACCTCTAAGTTGAACATGTTCTTCATACATAGAAAAATTGAACCTAAAACCCTAACTAAGCATACCACACAAGCCTTCAAAGCACACACATTAGCCTAAGTCACCACTTCTAGCGTTAGGTTAGGCCAATGCATGGTTTGATGTTATGTTTTGTTTTGTGATATATGTTTTAGACTGGATGTTAGGGTGTATGCTCAGAATGAATGGACGTCTATTTAACTATTCTTTTTTGCAGGGATTGTGCTTAAGGGGCACTATCATAAATAAAAATATAAATGCTTTTGCTTGCATGTGCTTGATACCCCTAAGCATAATCCATAGGCCAGGTGAACTTAGTCACCCATGTGTGGGGTGATAAGTCCAATATTCATGCTTGGGATTTTTGTGGTGTGATTTAGCTAACCTTTATTTTGCAGGTGTTAGTTAGATTTCTACTTTTCTTTTTCATGTAAAAATTTGTATAATTAGGATTTTGTAATGATTATTAAAGGGACTAGGATAAGCATTGGTCATAAGATCCCATCTTATGTACCATGTGAAGCCTTGGAGCATCCTCCTGCCAACCTTCCAAAGGAGGAACCAAAAGAAATAAGAAGAAAGAAGAAAGAAGAATAAAGCTTGAAGACCCCCATAACAATGAATTTCTTTGCTTAAATTGTAATTTAATTCATTTGTAATATTGGAAAGAGCTCTACCCATAATTGATATTTTTGGGTTTGTACGGTGGTGCCCAACTACAAATGGCCATTTATTCTTTTTGTGATTTGCTTTATAAATTAATTGATGATTTGTTTAGCTTTTGCATTAAGTGACATACTTTTCTTAGTTTCTTCCTTGCTTTATGTATGGCCTGGATGTGGATTAGGCTCTTTAGGGAAAAATAAATCTTTTACCCAACTTAACAACTCAAATTAAAATTGAACAACTCATAACCTCACCTAAAGCTTAGGTTTAAAATCAAGATAAAAGAATTAGAAACTTGTTAGATAGATGAGCATTTCTTTATAATATCATGCATAAATGTATCTTATTTCACTTTATATTGGAGGGCTTCCACCTTTTCCAGAGAACCCGGCTTGACCTTTGAGGGCCGTGGTGGAAACTCACCTCCTACCTTCTCGCTAATTTTTGCCAATAATCTGATTTCTTATGCATTGATTATAAAAATCCTATTAGCCTAAGTCAAAATGATTATCAAAATAAAAATAAAATGAAATTTGAATTGCATTAGATTTAAGTCATTTGAAGCTCATCCCTTTACATGAGCTAGTCTCTTTGGGGAGTGAGTTTAAGGATTTAGCTTCTTTCTAAATAAAAATAATCTATCCATCTTGCATAAGTATAAAGATTTGCCTATATGTATTTAAAATTATAGGAGGAGTTAGTTGACAGCCACCCCCAGGTAGTTGTAAGTCCAAGATGTTGGGTGGTTTGTCCACTTTTATGGAGGCAAACCAATTACCCATTTTTGCCTTAGATATAGGTTGTGCTTATGGCCCTCCCCGACGCTCCCTAGATTTAGATTTTGAGATTGCTTTGTGGGCCATAAGAATAATTCCTCACATCTTAGGTATTTCCTTAATCTTTTGTTAAGGAATCTTGAGTCCTAAAATTCTAATGAAAAATGTAACTCAAACAAACTAAATGAATTTGTAAAATGTAAAGCCCAACTATAGGATAGTTTGAGATGCTCCCTAGGTTTCCTAGCATCATGGGCATCTCCTACTTATCTCCCATTTTGGCTTCGATAATAAGTCCCTCTTTTGATAAATCCCATTTGATCTTCAAACATAAACCAATCGATTGATAGTCCTTCCCTATTGAAATCTTCTGAGACAACAATCATTTACCTTAATCGAGAGTTTTCCTAAGGGATCCCGTCCCTTAGGATGTAATTAATTATGGGGGCTTGCTCCTGTAAGCAACTTAATGAACCCAGTTTAAAATAAACCCTGCTTTACTTTTCCATGTAAAGTAGGGGAAGAATATCTAGTACATATGCAGACCCATCATCCTTAGGAGTCCTTATTAAGGTGATTGGTTCCATTAAAGGGTAGTGACTTCTATCTTTCAAGATAGTACACTATTTCCTTGATGATGTGTCCGATCACCTGAATATGTACATCTGCGGATTTGCGTGGCATCTTACCAAGATGAATTTATATACTGTCTTGCCTTTTATTTCTCCCCATAGATTTGAAGGCGACTCCCTATAGAAATTTTTCACCACCCTTCCAAAACTTAATTAATCTATCTTGAATAGATGCTTAGGTGTTTAAGAGCCTAAGTACATTAAGGAAAACAAAATCTAACTCACATGTGTGAGAGGGGTTATGAAATTACTTAAGTTAAACTCCTTAGTTTAATTAATCACTAATCATGAGCCAAATTGCATTAGGCCTTTTCTTCCTAGGTGCATTGCAAATTTAAATTCCTTGTGAGGTTTTATGTCATCTCATTAGCTCATGATTATGTGGTTAAATATGCTAAGGTGGTATAGATAAGGGGTAATTAATACACTTAATTCATACCTTAACCTAATCAAAATATAAAATGGATCTAATCATCTAAAAATTTAACTTAAATACCATACACATGTGGGAATGGGTTAAGAACAACAAACTCACCTCACATTTCAAATTAAATCAAACTTAAAACAAAACCAAACCTTCTTTAAAAATAATTTGATTTGCTTTAAGATTTCTAATTTTATAAGATTTTCTTTAGGAATTAATTAGGGTGATTATGTTTACATGCTTTCATCATTTTAGTTCCTTCCCAATGTGCTAAATGTGTATGTCATATGAATTTCATGCATTCATTCTTTTCAGAAATCAAAATGAAAGTGAAATATTTCTTTTATGTCAAATTGCATGTTTTGGCTAAATTAGGAATATGAGTGGCTATTATCACTATTAAATCCAAATTATTTCCAAAATATATGAATCAATTATTAAAACTGAAAGTGTGTTACTTATATTTTATTTCTAAGCTTGCATGTGAGTAAAATATAAGGATGTGCTTAGTATCCTTTCCTTTTTAGTATTTTTGAATAGATTTGGTAAAGTGTTTAGTTCATTTGAAAAGAACCTAACACTTGCCTAATTCCATTTTCTATTCATTCCTATGCTATTTACTTAAGAAGGATATCTACACTTGTACATATAAATTGCATAAACAAAATAAACAATCAAGTACAAACTTTTGCAATTTTTTTTTCCATTCATTTCTTTTGTACATATGCTTGTATTTAAGGAAAGTGGTATATTAGTCTGGACAACCCCGAGGTTGTGAGGCTTTAAGTAGCCCTAAGTAGGTATTGTACCTTACACCCCTGGTTAACAATGGCGTCATGCTCACTTATGCCTTTCATATATTCATGTGTGCAAGTAAAAATTAGATAAGAAACCCCTTTTCTACTTAAATGAAAATCATGCATCATAAGCATTCAAATTTTCTTAAGTAACTTACTTAGCATTCATTATAAAGGGTGCTTCATTGTATGTATATGTACGCTTAGGATTCATTCATATGCATGTTATACATGTTGGGAAAGAATGAGGTGATGTATGCTTTATAAATTTAGTTCACTTTACTTAATCTTAAAATGTCTTTCTTTTTGAATAGGTTTGTTTATAATTGATCTAAACTTAGGATTAATTAAAATACATAATAAAACAAGCACTAAACAAAACTAAACATGAATTTACTTTATAAATTACCTAAGGTAAGCAAGGAAAGAGAAGTTCTCTTCTCTTTTCCCTCTCTTTAAAACTTAGTAATTAATTGTAGGTTCATCCAAACCAAATCAAATCATGAAATAAAATCAACCCAAATCAACTAAACACTTAAATAAAACCACCCAACTAACTTGAACACCTTCACACTCAGAAAATTTAAACTTTAAAACCATATCTAAGCACACCACACAAACCTTCTAAAGCACACACAATAGACTAAGGGCCCATTTTGGGTAGCTGCCAACCGGTTTCAAGGTGTAAAATGCAATGCACATCTGTTTGTTTCACGACTTATCTCCCATGGCTTCAAAATTTCATGCGAAGCTGTCATGAAGCTGCAACATTGAGGATAAAATTGCAGCCTATGGTTTCGATTCAATGCTCTCTAAAATACCCCGCTTCATAAAATCCAACCCGTGGAACAATGCCACCTGCACCAATTATGAGAATGTTGATGACTCGTCGATCTCTTCCTCGAGCAATAACAATAGTCCAACTTGAGGTGGTGAGTCTGGGAAGACGATTTCATTTTTGCTCTTTCGATTTTGAAATGAAGAAGATCGAAGAAAAATCATCAAGAAAGCTTTAGAACTCGCTGATCCAAAGCATTGGTATGATGAGGAGGTAAGGATAGGTAGGAGATGAAAGAATTTGGGAGGTTTCTCATGAGAAGGTCTCTTTTAGGAAGGACCACAATACCTAAATCCACACACATAGATGAGAAGGGCGCTCTATTGTTCAGTCATTTCATGTTATTCCTTCATCGGCATTGCGCTTGCTTTCTCCAATTTTTTTTCTATGAATCCACTGAAGCCTGCGGCTTTCTTTCACCAAGTTATGGCTTATCGAGAAGTTTTATGGGTTAGTGGTCTTATTTTAACTTTTGTTTCATTAGATTACTAGTCTATCGAGTTTGTCACAAAGATCTTTTATTTGTCTTTGAATATGGATCTATTTCCTTTGAACTGGAATAGAGGTGCAGCATTTTGTGTTAATAATTGCCTTTCCCTATGTTAGTTATGACGATTATTGAAATTACAGGTTTAGGGTTTGTTTGGCTACAATCAAAATGTAGTAAATGTAGGATGCTTTAAATCTTGAAAACTATTTTACCATGAGAAATGTTAAATTTAGCTAAATCTTAGTAACTTGTTTGGTAGCTATTGTTAAGATTTAGGAAGATTTATGATTAAAATGAAGAAGAAGAAAAGGCACGATGAGAAGAAATGATGTAAATCTATTAAATCTTACAACTGCAACATATAAGGACATTTTAGTCTCATTGCTCGCCAAATCAACATTAGTGAAGGCATGAAGTGATAATGGTCATTTCATACAAATATGAAACCCATGAATGGAGGCATTTGTCAATAATTTAGTTGTACTCTTAGGGAACATATACCAACTATGGGGCAATCTCAACTCATTCAGATATGTTAGTTTCCTAGCTTGTACAAATTGAATTTTTCTCCCATAAAATTCTGCAGAATGAAGGACTAGCCCTTTGTTATTTTTTCACTATCATTATCCTCTTTTTACTCATTATTTTTAATCATTATTGGAGAACCTGCATTAGTTGTACACTCAAGGAACATATACCATCTACAGTGATGTTTTTCTATTCTTTAGAATCTAATAGCAACTGGAATGCTTCTGGTTTGTACTATTATTTATGTATATATATAATGTTTTGCTAGGTTAGCTTTGAATAATGTGTTTTTGGGTGAGTTCTTATTAAAATGTAATGTGAAGATTTTATTATTTGCTGATTTGGGATGATGGTTTACTTGCTATTTCTCGGTTGGCCTAGTTAGTTATACTATTATTCCTGTTTATGTGGTATTTGGACCTGGTGCTTGGTGGTTGATTCTCTCTGATAGGGAAGGAAATGGCTATGATGGCATTGATGTTTTTCTTTCTATCTTTAAGGCTGGTAGCATGTTATGTGATTGTAACCCTTCTTTTTGAAGTTTGGATGCTCACATATATTGTTGCTCCTTGGGATGGATTTTAACTGAGCCTGAATCATCCTTATGTACCTTTAATGTATCTCTCTATGCTTGTTTATACCTTTTTTGAGCTCCTTACAGGTATTTGTATAGGGTGGAGCCTTGCAGTGGTTATGTATTTTTCTCATGAAGGGACTACTACCTTATTGGTGATTTTCACTTTAGTGTTTTCCTGTATTCTATTCTTGTATTAGTTAGAGAATTTCTTCATTAGATTTATTGTAGCTCTTATGAGCATTAGCTTTGAGATTTTTTCCCTACAAGGATTGTGTATCTTCTATTTATGTTAATAAAATTTCTATCATTTTTTTGTGGAAATAAATATATGAGTATTAGTTATGATATTTTTCTTCATTTTGTTCAAAATTATTCAGCTTATATTCTCATAGAGGCATTTTAGTCATTTTGTACAAACAACTGCAGCACAGTAGATTCTAAACTGAGTTTTGCAAATAGAATCATAGCTTTAGCAACAATAGCCGGTGCCAACTTCTTCTTCACACAAAGCTTTTGAAAAGTCAAAATGCCCCAAACAGGCCCTAAGTCACCACTTCTAGCTTTAGGTTTGGGCAGTGCATGGTTTGATATTTGCTTTTTATTTTGTGATATATGTTTTAGTCTGGATTCTAAGGTGAATGTGTGTAGAATGAATGGTAGGATGATTTAGTCTAATCATTATTTTCTGCAGGGGATTATGCTTAAGGGGCACTGTAATAAAAATATAACTGCTTCTATTGTTCAGGTGCTCATACCCCTAAGCATAATCTAATAGGCCAGGTGGACTTGGTTACCTATGTGTGGGGTGCTAAGTCCAATATACATGCTTGGGTTATGTGTGGTTTGTTTAGCTAATCTCTATTTTGCAAGTGTTAGCTAGATTTACTTTTTCTTTTCATGTATTTTTGCACTTAGGATTTTAGAATGTTTGTTATGGGGGATTAGGATGAGCATTGGTCATAAAATCTCATCTTATGCACCATGTGAAGCCTTTGGAGCAACCACCTTCCAACCATCCAAAAGAAGGAACCAAAGAAGAAAGAAGAAAAGAAGAAAAAAGAAGAAATAAAGAATGAAGAAACAAAGCTTGAAGACCCCCATAACAATGAATTCCTTGCTTAATTGTACTAAATTCATTTGTAATCTGGGTTGTACAAGGGTAGAGCTCGGCTACCCAATTTGTTTTTGGGTTTGTACGGTGCTGCTCGACCATAAATGGCCTCTTATTCTTTTGCTTTAGCTTTTTGAATTGATTGATGATTTGTTTAGCTTGTGCATTAAGATGATATCATTTTCTAGTTTCTTTCTTGCTTGATGTATGGCCTGGATGTGGATTAGGCTCTTAGGGAAAAGTAAATCTTCTACCAAGTTAATCAATTCTAAACTAAAATAAAGAATTCGTAACCTCATCTAAAGCTTAGGCTAAAAGTCAAGATAAAAGAGTTAGCAACCCCTTAGCTGGGTGAGCATTTCTTTTACAACAACATGCATAAATGCATATTATTTTCACTCTTGGTTGGTGGGCTTCCACCTTTTCTAGAGAAACTTGGCTTGACCTTTAAGAGCCATGGTGGAAACACACCTCCCTTCTCGCTGATTTTGGCCAATAATCTTACTTCTCATGCATTAGGCATATGAATTCTATAAGACTGAGTCAAATGATTGTCCAAAAATAAAAATAACATGCAATATGATTTGCATTAGATTTAGGTCATTTGAAGCATGCCCTTACATGATCTAGTCTCTTTAAGGAATGAGTTTAAGAAAATTATCTCTTTCTAAAGGACTTAGTCTCTTTTTAAATAAATAATAGCCTAACTATCTTGCATAAAGCATATGACTTACCTACATGAATTTAAAATTGTAGGAGGAGTTAGTTGGTAGCCACCCCTTGGTGATTGTAAGTCCAAGTAGTCAGGTGGTTTGTCCTCTCTTGTGGAGGCAAACCAAATACTCATTGTCACCTTAGATTTAGGTAGTGCTTCTGACCCTCCCCAAAGCTCTCTAGATTTAGGTTCTGAGATTGCTTCTCCCTTCTATGGGCCATAAGCATAAATCCTAACCTCTTAGGCATTTCCATAATCTTGTGTTGTGGAATCATAAGCTTTAAATTTCTAATAAAAAGTCAACTCAAATGAATAATTTAATTTTAAAAAAGTAAAGCCCAACCATAGGATAGTTTGAGATGCTTGCTAAGTTTTCTAGCATCATGAGCATCTCCTACTTATCTTCCTTTGGATTTGATAATAACTCTCTCTCTTTGATCAATCCCATTTGATCTTCCAAAACAAACTAATCGATTGATTGTTCTACTTATTGAAATCTTTGGAGACAACGATCATTTTCCTTAATTGAGAGTATTCCTAAGGGATCTCATTTTTTAGTATTCCTACAACAAGGACTCATTTTGTAGGAAACTTAACAAACTTGAGTTAAAATAAACCCTCCTTTACTTTTCCATGTAATGTAGGCGAAGAATCTTTGGTACACATGCAGACCCATTGTCCTTAAGAGTCCTTATTGAGGTGATTAGGTCCATTGTAGGGTGGTAACCTCTATCTTTTGAGATAAAATACCTCTCCTTAATGCTCGATCACCCTCAATAAGAACATCTACGGATCTACATGGTGTCAAAAATGCATAAAAAGGAGATGTATATTTCTATCTTCATTTTATCCCACATAGAGTGAAGATGGAAGTATATTATCCTTTAGAAATCTTAAAAATTTTACCACAGTACCCCACACATGGGTAACTAAGTCCACTTGGCCTATTGGATTATGCTTAGGGGTATAAGCAACCTGCATAGCAAAAGCATTTTTATTTTTATTACAACGCCCCTTAAGCATAATCCCCTACATAAGATAATGATTAGACTAAAAGCGTCCTACCATTCAGTCTACACACATGCACCCTAACATCTAGACTAAAATATTACATCATAAAATAAAAGGAAAGCATCAAACTATGCACTGCCCTAACCTAAAGTTAGAAGTGGTGACTTAGTCTAATGTGCATACTATTTAAGATTTGTGTGGTATGCTTAGTTAGGCTTTAAGATTGAAATTTTCTAAGCGTGAAAATATTCAACTTAGAGGGTGGTTTCATTTAAGTTGTTTAGTTAATTTTGGTTAATTTTATTTGATGATTTTGTTTGGCTTGAATGAACCTAGTTAATTACTAGTTGTAAAGAGAGGGAAAAGAGAAGATAACTTCTCTTTCCTTCCCTACCTTAAGTAATTTTTAAAGTAGGTTCATATTTGATTTTTATTTTAGTGAATTTTTTATTATGTATTTTAATTAATCTTAAGTTCAGATTTTCCCTAAACAAACCTATTCAAAAAGAAATATATTTTAAGATTAAGTAAAGTGAATTACTACCACAAAGCACACAACACTTTATTTCTTTCCAACATGTGTAACATGCATATGGATGAATCCTAAGCATATTTTATACATGCAAATGGAAGTGTTTAGTACACCTTAATGATAAATGTTAAGAGAGTTTGTTTAAGAAAATTTGGAATGTTTCATGTATGCATGATTTTGTTAAGAAGAAAAGAGGGGTTATTTTATCCATTTTTCATATGCACATTTGCAAGTATAAAAGATATAAGTGAGTATGATGCCATTGTTAGCACCAGGGGTATAAGGTACATAACCTATTTACAACTACTTAAAGCCTTGCAACCTCAGGGTTGTCCAGACTAATATACCACTTTTCTTAAATACATGTGCATGTACTAAAAGAAATGCATGGAAAGAGAATCATGCAAAAAGTTTATGTTTGTTTGTTTGACTTGTTTATGTAATTTACATATGCAAGTGTGAATATCCTTCTTAAGTTATTACATAGAAATGAATAGTAATGGATTCAAGCAAGTGTTGTGTTCTTTTCAAATGAACTATACACTTTGCAAAATCCTATTCAAAACTATGTTAAAAGAGAAGAGAAGGAAAGTCACACAATATACATCTTTATATTTATATTCACATGCAAACTCATAAATAATTCTAAGTAACATACCTTTCAATTTTGATGTTTGATTCATAAGTTTTAAAAATAATTTTGGATTTAATAGTGATAATAGACATTCATATTCTTACTTTAGCCAAAAACATACAATTTGACATAAAGGAAACAATTCATTTTAATTTGATTTTTTAAAAGGCATGAATGTATGATTTTCATATGATATACACATTTAGCATATTAGGAAAGAAATAAAGTGATGAAAGAATGTAAATTCATTCACCCTAATTAATTTCTAAAGATAATATTATGAAATAGGACTATTTAAAATGAATCGAAATTGGTTCAAGATTTTGTTTTGTTTTGAGTTTGATTTTAGATTTAGGAGATGTGAAAATATTTACTGATCCTAACCCATTCCCCCAAGTGTGATTCAATTTAGTTTAATTTTTAGAACCATTAAGTGAATTCTATGTTTTGATTAGGTTAAGATGTTCATTAAGTTCATTAATTACCCCTTACCTACACCTCTTTAACATATTTAACCAAGTAATTATGAGCCAAAGTTTGACATAAAATCACACAAGGAATTTAAATCAGCAATGCACCTAAGAAAGAAAGGGGCCTATTGCATTTAGCTCATTATTAATGGTTAATTAAGTCAAAGGGTTTAATTTAAGTACTTTCATAACCTTTCCTACACATATGGGTTAGGTATGATTTCCTTAAGCTACTTAGGTTATTGAACACCTAAGCACCTACCCAAGATGAATTGGTTAAGTTCTGGAATATTTTGAAAATTTTATCAAGTAAATTAAGTAGGTGATTAGTGGATTAGCCCTTAATTAAGTTCAGATTAAGGAAGAAAGGAGGTTTAGGGAATGGCTTAGGGAAAATTCCCTAAATCCATTCCATAACCCTCTTCTTCACTTAAGCAAGGATTAATTAACTTAATGGAGGGACTAAACCACTATTCACATGCGTAATTACCCTTAATTACATAAAGAAAGTGATTTAGGATTCATTAATTGATTTCCCTAATTAACTCATCAACAAATCCGAAGAAACTTAGGGGAGGTAGAGGTCATCCCACTAAATGCATCTGAGAAATTTGAAATAAACTAATGAAGTAATTAGGGAGTAATAAGGGTTTTTAGGTTTTCACTAAAACCCTAATTAAGGAAAATGCACTATTCAAAATCCATTAGAAATAATTTTAAATTATTCCTTAATAAATTATCTTCATAATGCATTTTATTTTGTATTTTTTTCTATTTTTTCTACATTTAGTTGTGAATATTTGGAGATTAAGGAATTAATTAAAACCCCTAATTATATAACTAATCCTGTCGGTGACACATGGACCACTGATGCGGAGCGTGTTTTCCATGTGGCATGATGGGATTGGTTATTTAAGTTAACACATTTGAAGTCGCGTCAGCGACGACGCTACGTGCTTTCTCTAGATCATCCTTTCAAAGATTGGATGGTTGAGATCAAGCCCACAATTTCTAAAGGGATTAATCACCGATCCTACGTGGCTTGATCATGACCGTCCATCCAAAACATGGATGGATGACCCATGATCCATCTGAGCTCACTTATGGGAGAGGGCAACCGTCCACTTCTTAGGGATTGATCCGAGCTTGGATTGAGCTCAAACTCAACCCACACCATCATCATACAAGGGGGAAGACATCCAATGACCAATTTTACTTGAGATGAAAATTCTTTTCATAAAGTACCACACACTCCCTATTCTATGCCCTTTGAAGGCATACCTCACTGGAGGCTATCACCAGTGCTCCCAACTGTTAAGGTAGCTTCATCTAATAGAGACAAAGCCTTGTTGAAGGTTTGAGGAGTTGAGGCTGAGTAGTTCTCCTTATGGACCAAGCTCCTCTTCAAATGTTTGCGGCCTTGGATAGCTCCCACATCCTTATCTTTGAAGCTTGGAAGAAGCTTTGGATGAGTTCGATTAGGCCCTCTGAGGATGCTTGAAGGAGGAATTGGATTGGAAATGGGTATTAGCTAAGTTGGAATTTCCCTTAGCCTCCCCTATTTTTGGTTTGAAGGAATCCAAAAATGGAGAATGGTAAATGCTTGGGAATTGCCTGAGGGAGCTTGGAGTGCTAGTTCTAGGTCTTTCTGGCTCAATTGAGTGTGAGTCTGTTTGATTCAAGTGAAATGATGGGGAGTATATCTCCCCCTTCATGGATTGGATGGCCGAGCAAGGCTTTGCCATTTTGAACAAATGCACCTCCTTCAATGGGTTATTTTGGTTGTTTGAACTTGCACATGGTTCATTTTGGCAGTTTGAACTTGCACATGGTTCATTTTGGCAGAGGGGGGTAGTGGAGAAGTTGCCATGTGCTTAATTGAGTGGAGGACTGATCCCATGTGGTCAATTTCTAAGTGGGTGGTCAGTTTGTCCATTGGGTTGGGTTTGGCTAACCCAAACCCATTGGGTCATGTGCACCATCCTCATTAGTGACCATTTGGTCCATTAAGAGAATGCTAAGTGTCCATGAAAAGGAATTGACCAAATTCCAAGTGGTTTGATTTTGGGTTGCCCCATGGCCTAAGGGTAAAATGGTCATTTGACTTGGATTTCAGTTTGAATATGTTTGGTATGATTGAAAAATGGGTTGGCCAAGTTTCAATGAATTTCGGATTGATTTGATATGATTTGGCTCATGTTGACCCATTTATTTCAAAATGGGTTAACTTGGGTCAAGTTGACCAATTGGTCAAATTGGGTCAAACCAAGGGTTGGGCCAAGTTCATATGATCATTTGAAATATTTTGGCATCATTGGTTTGGTTCAATTTGATTTATATTTGGATTTGGTTTATTTGATTTCATTTAGGTCAAATGGGTCAAGTTGACCAATTTGACCCATTTGACCTATTTGGGTTAGGTCATAGGTTTATTTAGATTTCATTGGTCATTTGAAATGTATTGGTATCTTTGTTTCCAATCAATTTTGGTTTAATTTTATTTTGGCTCAATTTGACCTTTCAGGTCAAGTTGGGTTCATGGTCAATTGGGCTAGGTTGGGTCTAGTTAGCCAATTGAGGCTTTGGTCAAGTTCAGTAAGTGATTTGGAATGAACTTGACCCATTAGTTTCAATCAATTTGGCTTAGATCTATTTTTGACACATTTTAACTTTTAGGTCAAATTAGGTCAACTTGGGTCAAGTGGCCAATTGGGCTAGGTTAGGCTCAAATGATGACTTGGTCAAGTTGAAATATTGATCATGAATTGGTTTCGATTAATGGTTTCAATCAATTTGGCCTATGGTAGATTTTTTCTAGTTTAGGTTTCATTTTTGCTAAATGTTGACTTGGTTAACTCTTAAGTTTGACTTGGTTTGCCCAATTTGAGTGATTGATCATCTTATGATGATTGCTACTCACAACGTGAGGTTTAGGTTGGCTTAGTTCAATCTAATTTAGTTAGGATTAGAATTTGGCTCATAAGGGATACTTTAGGTCACTTTGAGTCAAGTGAGCCTAAGTGGGTCAAATGGCTTGGTCGAAGCTTGATTTGAGTTTGATTGAATTCACATATAGACTTATGATTGAAATATAAATTCATTTGCAAGTGATTTGGAGTCACATGAGTTTTGATTCACTTGACAATTTCAAGTTCAAAGGGTGAACATGAGTTTGACTTGGGTTTGATTTTTGAATTTATTTTTAGTTTGATAATTGAAGTTTATGTTCATATTTGGTTTCATGATTGAAGGATTGATTAAATCATGAAGAAAAATCAAGGGTTTTGCTTCATTTGAGTTTGATTTGGCTAAGCTCATGAATTTGACTTGAAAGGCTTAAGTTGAATTTTGGTTGAATTTGGTTTTAATTTTTTAATTTAGTTTTGATTATTTGAATTTATATTTCATTTATATTTGTAAATATAAATGAGAATATAAATAGGTTATGAGAAAATTTCCTGAATTTGAATTGATTTGGATTTGATTTGAGCTAAGTCCATAAGATAGAATCAATGTGACTTAGGAAAGATTTTTGGAATTTGGATTTGAGTTTTTTTAGATTTAGTTTGATTATTTGAATTCATTTATATTTATGAATATAAATGAGTTATGAGAAAATTTCTTGAATTTGAATTTATTTTAATTTGATTTGAGCTAAGCCCATAAGATAGAATCAAAGTGACTTAGGAAAGATTTTGGAATTTGGAATTCAATCATGGGATTCAATCATTTGGAATTGATTCATGATTTGAGAAAATCCATTGAATTGATTTTAGGTTTGATTTGGAATTGATTTGAGTTTGGAGTTTGAATTGAAAGAAGGAAGTGTGGATTTGGTTCAAGCTATAGGCTAGGTAAATTTTCCTAACAACCCTAAGACATGACTTATTCCTGTGGCTAACTCTTCTAAGTCTCTAGGGTTAGGTTAAGTGTTCACCTAATCATTAGAAATATCTTAAGACTAAGGAACTCTTAGTGTCTAAGAGGATTCCTATGTCTAAGATGGAGGGGTTGAGAGCTCATTCTAAAAATGAGGTCAATAAAGGGTGCCCAATAGATGTGGTGTGACTGACAAGGCATACCGCTCGTATTGGTGTTGATTGAAATGATCAACAACACTGAATGATCATAAGCATTGACATAAATGATCTACTCCCAACCTAAGGTGTAGAAGGAATGAAGAACTTAGTGCAGTGTGACTCCACTCATGTCAAGGACACAAGAGAGTGAAGGAGGAATCCACTAGGGACTTAGTATATGAACCTTCCACTAAGGAAAGGGGTTCAAGTCATCCATAAGGGGATGAAAGGTTGATTTGATTTGAATCTCACTGGGGAGAAATTAATTTGATTTGTTTGAATGTTTAGTTGTGTTTGAAACTTGTTTAATTGAGCTCCATAGGGAAAGAGGGTTGAATTTGTTTCAGATTCTTTAAGTTTTGAATTTCTGAGATGACTCTATTGGTTTGCGATGGATCGCATTGAGTAGGGACCATGGTGGCCTTGATCCAGCTCAAATTTACCAATCTAAAGGGGTAGCCTACCAATCACATAGTAGAACTATCCAACAAAGGGTGTGCTTTTTAGTGTGGAGCAGCTGCCCTAGGAAGAAAGTGTGATAGACTTATATCCTCCAAAGTAGGGATCAGTTGCTAGGGCGATCAGTTGGCAAAGCAACGAATCAAACCCAACCTAGGGTGGACTATTGATTGAATGCCACTGAGGGACTTAAATCAACTCAAAGATAGTCAAGATTAATTTTATTTTTAATTATTTTTGATGGATCCCATTGATTTGTGATGGACTGCACTAAGTAGGGGCTATGGGCCTTGAGCTAACTCAGATTTATCAATCCAATTGGAGTAGTCAACCAACCACATAGTTAGACTATCCAACCAAAGGGATTGCCTTTTGGTTTGGAATGGTCAAGTTTAAGAAGAAAGTGCAGGGACTCACATCTTTCAAAACAAATTATCACTGGGTGATCATTTGCGGGTGCAACAAATCGAACCATACTTAGGACTGACTATTGAGTGAATGCCGCTGGAGGGCTTAAATCAGCTCAAAAATAGTCAAGATTAATTTCATTCATTTTTTAAATTTATTTGTTGATGGATCCCATCAATTTGCGATGGACTGAATTGGGTAGGGGCCATGGTGGCCTTGATCTATCACAAATTTATCAATCCAAAGGGAGTAACTTTCCGGCCGAGGGGAGAACTATCGAACCAAAGGGGTGTCTATCAATTTGCAGTAGCTAATCTAGGAAAGAAAGCTCAGGGACTCACATCTTCCATTACAAAAGATCACTGGAGTGACACATTAGCGAGGTAACATGTCAACTTGACCTAGGGCTACCCTTCAATTTGCGACAGTCATGTTAAAAAAAATGCATAGTAGACTTATATCTTTCAAAGCGAAATGACCACCGAGGTAACCTGTTTGTGGTAAACAGATTGAACTTGACCTAAGGGTGACTACGGAGAGAGTGCTGCCCCAGGGACTTATCTCTACCCAGGTAGTCAGACAATTCCTATAGGGAGTTTTGCTAATACTACCCTAAAGATATGATGCCTTCTTGGGAAAAGGGTCCCTTTGGGGGCTTGAATTCCTATTCCACAAGTGAATTAATTTGTTTATTTTTGTTTTGTTTATTTATCATGGACCCTATTGGTTTGCGAGGGATCATACTAAGGAGCTCATATTAGCCTAGATCTATCTCAGATTTATAGAACCAAGGAGAAATCTACGCATCTGCTGAATAGACTCTCCAATCACAGGGGTGGCTACTAGGAAAGGGGGACTGTCTGATCCAAAAGTAACCCAGGTAGTATCTAAATGGAGTCGTAAAGGATGTGATCCAAGTAGAATGACCGCAGGGGAAGGGGCCACTAAAAGCCTGATCCAGAACCCTGAAAAAGATGACATGGCTAGTCATATATCAAATAAGTATTCAGTGTTTAACTCAAGGAGAAAGCCTGAGGACTCATATCTGCCAATAGTGGTGTACCCACCCAGTGAGTCACCTTCAGTATAGCTGTTGACCTCATTTTTAGAATGAGTTCTCAACCCATTCATCTTAGGCACAGAATTTCCCTTAGGATTTAAGATTTCTTAGTCTTAAGACACATCTAGTGATTAGGTGAACACTCAACCTAGCCCTAGGGACTTAGAAGAGTTAGCCATAGAAATAGGTCATGCTTTAGGGGTGTTAGGAAAATTTGCCTACCCTTAGCTTGAACCATTCCTCACCTTACTTCCTTCAAGTAAAACTTGAAATCAATCTTATTTGATTTTATCAAAACTCAAATCAACTCCATGTGATTGAAATCCATGATTGAAATCCATGATTGAAACCCATGGATGAAATTCCTAAGTCCAAAAATTTCCTAAGTTTCTTAATATTCTCTTAAAGACTTAGCCTAAAATCATGATCTAAACCAAGTCAAATCCTTGAGATATTCTCATACTTCATTTATATTCTCATTTATATACATATATATAAATGAAATATAAATTCAAACCAATCAAACTAAACTCAAAATTCAAAATCAATTCATGAAATTTTCCTAAGTCCTTTAAATTCCTTTTAATGGACTTAGCCTAAATCATGATCAAATCAATTCAAATTCATGGGATTTTCTCATAACTCATTTATATTCTCATTTATATTCACATATATAAATGAAATATAAACTCAAATCAATCAAATCTAAATCCAAAATTCAAATCCCTACTCTAAAATTTCCTAAGTCGTTTAAATTTCTTTTAATAGACAGCCTAAATCATGATGAAACCACTTCAAATCCTTAAAATTTTCTCATGATCCATTTATATATTCATTTATACTAACATATATAAATGAAATATAAATTCAAACAATCAAAACCAGTTCCAAATCTCAAACTCAAATCTATTCAAAATCCAACCTAAGCCTTTCACATCAAAATCTTGAACTTAGCCAAAGCAACTTCAAATCAAGCCAAACTCTTGATTTTTCTTAATGATTCAATCAACCTTACAATCATGAACACAAATATAAATACAAACTTCAATCAATTAATCAAAAATTAATTCAAAAATCAAACCCCAAATCCCTTCAAATTCTTCCTTTGAATATGAAATTGTCAAATGGATCAAAACCCATTTGACTTCAAACTACTTGCAAATGGATTTATATTTCAATCATGAGTCCAAATACAAGTTCAATCAAACTAAAATCGAGCTTTGACCAAGCCATTTGACCCACTTAGGCTCACTTGACCCAAAGTGACCTAAAGTACCCTTATGAGCCAAATTTTAATTCTAACCAAATTGGCAAACTCACTTATACCTCTCCTCATGATCAACAATCATCATGGGATGATCAATCAACTAAATTTGGTCAAACTAAGTCAAACCTAAGGGTTGACCAAGTCAACAGTTAGCCTAAAATGAAACCTAACATACCCGAAATCCACCATAGGCTAAATTAATTGAAACCATTGATCTAAGTTCATTCATGACCTATGTTTGAACTTGACCAAGTCAACATTTGAGCCTAACCTAGCCCAATTGGACTCTTGACTCAAGTTGACCCAACTTGACATAAAAAGTCAAAATATGTCAAAACTTGATCTAATCCAAATTGATTGAAACCAATGGGTCAAGTTCATTCCAAATCACTTGTTGAACTTGACCAAAGCCTCAATTGGACAACTAGACCTAACCTAGCCCAATTGACCTTGAACCCAACTTAACCTAAAGGGGTCATGTTGAGCCAAACTAAAACTTAACTAAAATTGATTGGAAATAAAGATACCAATCCATTCCATATGACTAACCAAACCTAAAACTACCCTTAACCTAGCTCAAATAGGCCAAATGGGTCAAATTGGTCAACTTGGCCCATTTGACCTAAGTGAAGTCATATGAGCCAAATTCAAAACTAAACCAAATTGAACCAAACCAAAGCCACCAAAACATTTCAAATGGTCATATGAACTTGACCCAACCCTTGGTTTGACCCAATTTGACCAATTGGTCAACTTGACCCAAGTTGACCCATTTTGACCTAAATGGGTCAACATGAGCCAAACCATATCAAATGAACTCCAAATCTTGTGAAACTTGGCCAAACATAGTTTCTTCACATACCCAACATATTCTAATTGAAAAATTAGCCAAATGACCATTCTACCTATAGGCCATAGAATAATTTATGGACTAATCTATGGGTAATTTGGTCAAGCCCTCTTCATATCAACTTGATATCTTCTTAATAGCTCAAGTGGACCTAATGAGGAGTGGTGCACCCAACCCAATGGGTTTGGGTCAGCCCAAATGGACCCTAGACCAAACCTGATCCCCTTGCTCAATTTGGCCAATTCGAAATCCCCCTTCCACCCAATTTGAAGCACATGGGAGGTTATCAATCCACTCAAGACCTCAAACCAACTATGTGCAAAGAGCTAACAGCCTAAACAACCCCTCCCATGTGGTCAATTGGATCAAAATGATAAGCTAAGGCTCGACTGTCCGATTGCCATAGTGGGAGATATACTCCCCCTAATTCAATTTGAAATCATGATTCCCACATTTAATTAAAGTCTAGTGAGTGTTAAGAAACATCAAAGAGCCATCCTAAGCTTTCTAAGAGGGATTTGAATTTTAGCTTTCTCAGTTTTCTTCAAGAGAAAATAGCTCATCTCAATTCCCAAGTTCTTCTATACTCAAATCCACTTCAATTCCTCCTGCACACTCCCTCAGGGGATCAGGTTGAGTGCACCCAAGCTCTCATTCAAGTTCCCAAAGGAAGAGAAGTGGAATTGGATCAAAGCTACAAGCAAGGTGAAGTGGTGTTGGTCCATAGAGAGATCCACTCAACCCCAAGGTTTGAAACTTTCAACAGGGCTTCGTCTCCACTAGACGAAGCTACCTCATCAAGCTCGAGCACCGGTGATCACCTCCAGTGAGGTATGGAATTTTTCAACCACTTAGCTTAGCGAGTGTTGTTCTTTTGTAAAAGCAATTTTTCCACCATTGGATAGGCTTCTCATTAGCTTTAGATGGTGTGGGTAAAGTCTCATTCCAATCTGAGCTTAATCGAGCTTAGATCTTCCCTTAGATCATGGATGGCCACTGTTGATTCTCATGGAAGAACTTGGGTAATCCTGGCCATCCATCCGCACATTTTGGATGGACAACCACGATTAATCTCACATTTTAGAATTCATTTATCCCTTTAGAAACTGTGGGATGATCCCTCGCCATTCGATCCTTGATCGAATGGCATGGATCAAACCGCATCCCACCGATGCGCCTTCACCCTGATGTGAAATTTAATTAATTAGATCATGTGTTGTAAAGCGCGCGGCTGTCGCGTGATGCTGTGGTGATTAATTAGAGATTTGATTAAATTTAATTAATCTCCTAACCTTTAAAAATTCATATCTCCCTTAATAAAATTTAGAAAAATATGAGGTAAATTTCTATGGAAAGATAATTCAACCTAGAATATTTTAAAAATGATTTAAAAGGATTTTAGATTATACTTTTTTCTTTATAATTCTAGGTTTTATTAGAAATATCATTTTGCTAATTACTCTATAATTAATCTTCTAATTAATCCCAAACTTCTTGGGTATGTTTTAGGGGATGACCTTTGCCTTCCCTAATTTTCTTGAGATTTATTTAAGGCTTAATTGGGGGAATTAAAAATGTGTTTCCTAATTACCCTCCTTATATAATTAAGGATAATTATGGTTTGGATTAGTGTTTTAAACCATTATTAAGGTTGATTAAGGCTAGATCTAGTGGACAAGAGATTTAGGGAATAATTTGAGGCCATTTCCCTTAAGCTATTCCCTAAACCCCCTTTTCTTTCCTTAATCCTCTCTTAATTAAGGGTTAATTCATTAATTATCTCCTTATTTAATTTCTAAATATTCTAAAATCTTTCAAAAATTAATTAATATACCTTGGGTAGATCCTTAAGTGTTTAAGAGCCTAAGTTCAATTAAGAAAATCAAAACCCAATTCATATGTGTGAAGGGGTATTTTGAAATTACTTAAGTTCAACCCCTTAGCTTAATTAACCATTAATCATTAGCCATATTGCATTAGGCCCTTTTCTTCCTAGGAGCATTGCAAGTTTAAATTCGTTGTGAGTTTTTTTATGTCATCTCATTGGCTCATAATTATTTGGTTAACTATGCTAAGGTGGTGTAGGTTAGGGTTAATTAACTTACTTAATTCATACCTTAACCTAATTAATATATAAAAATGAATCTAATCATCTAAAAATTAAAAAAATATCAAACACATGTGGGAATGGGTTAGGAATAGCAAACTCAACTCACCTTTTCAAAATTAAATCAAACTCTAAATCAAACAAAAATCACATTGAATAAACTTTGATTTATTTTAAACTTTCTTATTTCATAAGATTGTCTTTAAGATTTAATTAAAGTGAAGGTGTTCACATGCTTTCATTACTTTAGTTCTTTCCCTAATATGTTAAATTTGTATGTCATATGGTTTTATGCATCCATGTTTTTTAAAATCAAATTCAAAATGAAATTGTTTACTTTATGTCAAATTTGCAAGTGTTGGCTAAATTAATATGAGTTGCTATTATCACTACTAAATTCAAATTATTTTTTAAAAAAACATATGAATCAAATATCAAATCTAAAAGTGTGTTACTTATACTTTAATTATAAGCTTACATGTGAGTAAGATATAAGGGTGTGCTTAATATAGGTTTCCCTTCTCTTTTATGTTAGTTTGGTAGTTTTGAATAGGAGTTGGTAAGATGTATGGTTCATTTGAAAAGAACCTAACACTTGCCTAATTATACATCCTATTCATTCCTATGCTTCACTTAAGAAGGGTTACCTATGCTTGCACACATAAATTGCATAAACAAAATGAATCAACTAATATAACTTTTGCATTGTTTCTTTCCACTTTATTTATTTTGTACACATGTTTGTATTTAAGGAAAGTTGTATATTAGTCTAGACAATAGTGAGATTGTGAGGCTTTAAGTAGCCCTAAGTAGGTCTTGTACCTTACACCTCTGGTTAATAATGATGCTGTACTCACTTATCATGTGTGCATCTGAAAATTGGATAAGAAACCCTTTTTTACTTAAAGAAAATCATGCATCTTAAACTTCAAAATTTCCTTAAATGAATTACTTAGCATGCATCATAAAGTGTGTTAAATACTCTCATTTTTGTGTATATGTATGGTTTGGAATCATTCATATGCATGTTATGCATGTTGGGAAAGAAATGAAGTGATGTGTGTTATGTGAATTTGGTATATTTTATTTAATCTTAGAATGCCTTTATTTTTGAATAGGTTTGTTTAGAGCTCATCTAAACTTAGAATTAATTAAAACACTTAATCAAAACATTCACTAAACAAAAATAAAATATGAACCTACTTTAGAAATTACTTAAGTTAGGGAAGGAAAGAGAAGTTCTCTTCTCTTTCCCTCTCTTTATAACTTATTAATTAATTGTAGGATCCACTTGAACCAAATCAAAACATGAAATAAAATCAACCAAAAATAATTAAAAAACTTAAATGAAACTCTCTTCTAAGTTGAACATATTTTCACACTTTGAAAATTCTAACTTAACGTCATAGCTAAGCATACCACACAAACTTTTAAAGCACACACATTAGCCTAAGTCACCACTTCTAGCTTTAGGTTAGGATGGTGCATGGTTTGATGTTGATTTTGTTTTTTGATATATGTTTTAGACTGGATGTTAGGATGTATGCTCATAGAATGAATGGTAGGGTGATCTTAGTCTAACCATTATTTTCTGCAGGGGATTGTGCTTAAGGGGCGCTGTAATAAATAAAAAATATAAATGCTTTTGCTTGCAGGTGCTTATACCCCTAAGAATAATCTAATAGGCCAGGTGGACTTAGTCACCCATGTGTGGGGTGATAAGTCCAATATACATGCTTGAGATTTAGTGGTTTGTTTTGTAGGTGTTAGCTAGATTTACTTTTCCCTTTTATGTAAATTTATGCAAATTAGGATTTTGGAATGATTATTATGGGTATTAGGATGAGCATTGGTCATAAGAAGCTATCTTATGAACCATGTGAAGCCATGGAGCATCTACCTTCCAACCATCCAAAAGAAGGAACCAATGAAGAAAGAAGAAAAAAAGAAGAAAGAAGAAAAGAAGAAAGAAGAAATGAAGCTTGAAGACCCCATAATAATGAATTCCTTTATCTGACACAATGGCCTCTTTTTTGTGATTAGCTTTATAAATTGATTGATGATTTGTTTAGCTTTTGCATTAAGTGGCATCTTTTCTAAGTTTCTTCCTTGCTTTATGTATGGCCTGGATGTGGGTTCTTAGAGAAAAATAAATCTTTTACCCAACTTAACAACTCAAAATTAAAATAAAGAACTCATAACCTCATCTAAAGCTTAGGTTTAAAATCAAGATAAAATAATTAGCAACCCCTTAGCTGGATGAGTATTTCTTTTATAATATCATGCACAAATGCAGCTTGTTTCACTCTTGATTGGAGGGCTTCCACCTTTGCAATAGGAACTTGGCTTGACCTTTGAGAGCCATGGTGGAAACACACCTTCTCTCTTCTCGCTGATTTTGGCCAATAACTTTATTTCTCATGCATTAGGCATATGAATCCTATTAGCTTGAGTCAAATAATTGTCCAAAAATAAAAATAAAATGAAATTTGAATTGCATTAAATTTAGGTCATTTGAAGCACACCCTTACATAATCTAGTCTCTTTAGGGAGTGAGTTTAAGGACTTAGTCTCTTTCTAAATAAATAATAGCCTAGCTATCTTGCATAAGCATAAGACTTGCCTACATGTATTTAAAATAGTAAGAGGAGTTAGTTGGCGGCCACCCCCAAGTAGTTGTAAGTCTAAGCAGTTAGGTGGTTTATCCTCTCTTATGGAGTTAAACCAAATACCCATTTTTGCCTTAGATTTAGGTTGTGCTTTAGGCCCTCACCAAAGCTCCCTAGATTTGGGTTCTGATATTGCCTTTCCCCTTTATGGGCCATAAACATAATTCCTCACCTCTTAGGCATTTCCTTAATCTTGTGTTAAGGAATCATAAGTCCTAAATTTTTAATGAAAAATGCAACTCAAATAAACTAAATCAATTTCAAAAATATAAAGCCCAACTATAGGATAGTTTGAGATGCTCTCTAGGTTTCTTAGTATCATGGGAATCTCCTACTTATCTTTCTTTTGGCTTTGGTAATAACTCCTTCTCTTTGATCAATCCCATTTGATCTTAAAAAAAATGAACTAATCGATTGATAGTCTTTTCCTATTAAAATCTATGAAGACAATGATAATTTACCTTAATCGAGAGTATTCCTAAGGGATCTCGTCCCTTAGGATGTAATTAACTATGGGGGCTTGCCCCTGTAGGGAACTTAATGAACTCGATTTAAAATAAACCCTGCTTTACTTTTCCATGTAAAGGAAGGAAAGAATCTCTGGTACATATGCAGACCCATCATCCTTAGGAGTCCTTATTGAGGTGATTAGGTCCATTAAAGGGTTGTGACTTCTATCTCTCGAGATAGTACACTATTTTTTGATGAAGTACCCGATCACCTGAATAAGCACATTTGTGAATTTGTGTGGTGTCCTAAAAAGATAAAATTTTATATTCTTGCCTTCCTTTCACCACAGATTTGAAGGAAACCATATAGAAAATTTTCTACTAACAGTTTTTTTTGGCGACTACACTGGGGATGGGCCCTCTCTCCATCTTTGGTAAATGATCATTGTCTTTGAGTATCGATAGTGGATTTGTACTTTGGTCTGAATCCAAGACTATCTTTCTTTCTGTTGGCACTTAGCTTATTTCATTCTTAAGTTGAGTTGACCAACATCATTTAGGTTTTAGGACCTCGCCCCGTGTTGGTCTTAAAACCCCCGTTGGGTTCTCCAATGGGTAAAAAAAAAGATCTAATTAAAAAGAAAGATTTAAAGACTTCCTCCTTATCATTTTCATGATAAGGAAAGGTTCATTCTAAAATAAAAAAAACAAATAAATTTTCCATAAGAAATTTGCTTTTCAAAAAACACCTTTTCAAAAATGCACTTAAGAAAATATTTCCCACAAAAATTTTATCACCTTCATTTAACAATTCCCATAATTGTAACATGTAGGAATTTTTAAAAGTAAAACTAATAAAATTTTTCAAAAGCATAAATGAACATCTTCTTTCAATTCACTTTGATGAAGATTTTATTTTTCAAAATAAAATGAACTATCATCTTTCCAAAAATCAAAATCAATAATAATAAAAAAAAACTTTCAAAAGCACACATGTGCTTTTCTATTCAATACATTCACACCTATTGAATGAAAGTTTCATTTCCAAAGAAAGTTAAAATTTTCAAAAGCACATGTGAACATCTTCATTTAATATACTCAATTTTATTAAATGAAGATTTAATTCCCTAACTAAAAATAACATCATTTTGGAAATCCCAATTAAACATATCTCACATATGATTAAGTTGGAATTCTTCCCTTTAAAAAAAAAAAGCAATAATCATACATAAAATAAAAATCTTCACATTTGCAAAAATAAGATTGACCTCTATTCCTACATACCCAAATTTGTTGAATGAAAGTCCTCTTTTCAAAAATTGAAACTTAACAATCATGTTTTCAAAATTCAAACACATTTTGGAACTTCATTTAGCATACTCAAATTTGCTAAGTGAAGTCTCCAAATTTAAAAGTCAAAATTTTCAAACATATATTTGGAACTCCATTTAGCATACTCAAATTTGCTAAGTGAAGTTTCCAAATCAAAAATCAAAAAGCAACAATCATATTCCAAAAATTTTCGAACACACTTTGGAACTTCATTTAGCATACTCAAATTTGCTAAGTGAAGCTTCCAAATTTAAAATAAAAA
The DNA here is from genome assembly GCA_021442155.1 of Cymbidium sinense. NCBI lineage: Eukaryota > Viridiplantae > Streptophyta > Magnoliopsida > Asparagales > Orchidaceae > Cymbidium > Cymbidium sinense. The sequence goes on along the minus strand of CM038226.1, from coordinate 99,386,520 downwards.
ATCTTCAGACACATTTTTTTGGAACTTCATTTCGCATACTCAAAGTTGCTAAGTGAAGTTTCCAAATTCAAAACTCAAAATTTTTAAACATATATTCGGAACTCCATTTACCTTGTTCAAATTTCCTAGGTGAAGTTTTCAAATCCAGAATCAAAAATCAACAATCATATTTTAAAATTTTCAAACACACATTTGGAACTTCATTTAGCATACTCAAATTTACTAAGTGAAGTCTCCAAATCTAAAAAATTAAATTTTTTTTTTAAAACAATTTTGGAACTTCATTTAGCATACTCAAATTTACTAAGTGAAGTTTACAAATCCAAAATCAAAAAAATTTTCAAACACATTTTGGAACTTCATTTAACATACCCAAACTTGTTAAGTAAAGTTTTCAAATCCGAAACCAAAAATTTTCAAACACATATTTTGAACTTCATTTAGCATACTCAAATTTGCTAAGTGAAATCTCCAAATTCAAAACTCAAAATTTTCGAACACTATTTGGAACTTCATTTAGCATACTCAAATTTACTAAGTGAAGTCTTCAAAGCCAAAACCAAAAATTTTCAAACACATTTGGAACTTCATTCCCTAGCATACCAAATTTGCTAAGGAGAATTTTCCATTTTCAAAACCAAAACATAACAAAATTTTGAACACATCATTTGGAATTTCATTTAGCATACTCAAATTTGCTAAGTGAAATTTCCATTTCACAAAACTAAGTGGGACTTCATCTTTAGCATAACATATTTGCTAAAGTAAACTCTCCACTTTCAATCAAATCAAAACAAAAAATGAACATTCTAGGATCTGCTTAGCATACCTAAATTTGCTAAGTGAGCAATCCTTTTAAAATCAAAACATCCAACAAACAAAATGAAACACTTAAGATTTTCTTAGCATACTTAAATTTGCTAAGATTCCTATTTTCAAAAATTAAACAAAACACACTTGGGTTCTTCACTTAGAATACCAAATTTGCTGAGTAGGAATTCCAATTTCCCAAAATCAAAACAACAATTTCACAAAAAGAAACAATCATTTCAAAATACTTCACTTAGCATACCCAAATTTGCTAAGTAAGGAAAATTCCAAAATCATCAATCAAAAACAAAATCAATTAACCCATACTTTAATAGACCCAAATTTGTTAAAGGAAAGGGTCCTAAAATCAAAAATTCAAATTCAAACAAACATGAACCTATAGAAGCATCCTTCTCAAAATATTTGAATCCATATTTCAACATACCCAAATTTGTTAAAGTTGGATTCATATTCAAAATTCCTCTTTCAATCGAATTCTCAAATCTATTTAAGTCCCACTTAACACTTCCAAGTTATTGGATGTGGGTTCAAATTTGCAACTCAAATTCAAATATCAATAAAGATAGAAATCTAATACAAACTCATTTTCTATTGTAGATTCTTATAGTCAGTTGCAGTACAGTGACAATTCAACTTTCAGTATTTTACAGTTGTTCTGAGATGGCCGATTTACATAAGTTCATTTTCACTTTCTCCCATGGTATGGATTTGGCTTTAGACCAAGCCAACTTCCCCTGACTAGACCATACACATCTGATCCACTTTGGTAGGGGATTCAAGGGAGTGAGGATTACTTATGAGGGCACTCCCCTCACTATAGTTAGTAGGACAATAGTGACCGGGCAGAAGCCGACCATCCGGATCGATTTACCCTCTGACTCTGATGTCTCCTTGCTAAATAGTAGTGGCACCAGGGCCAGATTGTGACTTGTAGTGCAAGCAGCGGTTTCAATATTCCCCAGAGTTTCTCATGCTGCCCTAGTGTGGGATAGCACTCTCTCATCTGTACCTTATAAGGGTAAGGCTCCCCTAGTCTCAGGGCTTGCCTCCCCTACTTTTGAGTATGGGTCTAGCTCTCACTCCTCCCATCCTACTAAGACATAGCATAGGAATAAGAATCAAATGATCAAGCAGTACCACACGAGGATCGCTAGGGAGATGGAGGCATCGGTCCATTCAGCTATTGAGGAGTTCCCTGTTATCACTTCAGCACTGGTTACAACAAACCAGTTCCATCTTCTCTCTGGGTCAGACAGAGAGGATGTTAGGAGGATTCACTCATCACCTCATCTAGTGGTGCAACATCAGCAGGAGCGGAGGTCATAGCCCAAATTTCTTATGCTAGGTAAGCAGAGCTTATGGACGCTCAGAGTCCAAAGCTCAATTTGATCTTAGATCCATCATACCACACAGTGTGGGGAAAGAATATTCACCAGGAGAGGGCTAGAGAGGCTCATACAACACACACACGTAGGGAGATGAGGTTGCCAGGCTCGCACGCCACGCATCGACCATACTAACAACATCCATTTTACTGGGACTAGTCATCATAGGAGGACAACTCCTGTGTATAGAGAGTCGGTGGTGTCTCTACCCCACCACTCTACCCCTCGTTCACCATCACCAGTCTAGGTCATAGTGTCTCTAGCTCCATCAAAGGCCATGAAGGCTATATCCGGGGAGAAGCACACCTCATTGGTGATCCAGCTACAGCTGAAGGATCCTACCCCATCCACACCACCTATTATGGTAAGGCCGAGCTCTCCTGCTTGAACTTCTACCCTAGTGGTGGTGTAGAAGGAGTGGCGACCCCGAAGCATCGTGGTCATCCCTTCACCAACTCTGCCAGTACAACAGGATGTGGAGATGGTGATAGTTATTTTAGATATTGTAGATGATAGTCCAGCTGCACCAGTGATAGTAGAAACTCCTAGGGATGTCACCCTTATCATAACTAATGGCAGTCAGGAGTGTCACTTATCTAGCGAGTACAGTCCACATAGGATTGACTCTCTAGCGACAGGCAAGGTCTGGTGCCTCTCAGTGCACGATAGTGATCACACCGGTCAGCCTAGATTATTTGTACCTACTCAGATGGATCATTCTTTAGATGAGATAGTGGCACATTATTTCATGGAAAAGAAGGAGATTTTGGGGTATGATTGGTCAGATGAAGAGAAAGTTAGCTTCAATCCCAATGAAGATGACTTGTTCAAAGACTCAGCTAGAGTTTGCATGGTAGACACTAGAGGATCTCATCTCAGGGAACAACAAGCTATGGAAGGTGATGAGGTTAATCAGGAAGACACCGCAGCATCAGCCTAGCACCTTTGATATCCGTTGAAGTAGAAGGATGAGCAGATTGATAGGATGGAATGACAATTTGAGGACTTGTTAGCAATAGTTTCAGTGCTTCAGAAATAAGCCCCTTTAGTTCATCCTACTAAGGCCAACATCACGCCTGAGTTAAGAAGTGCATCTTAGATCCAACAAGACTGAGCAAGGTAGCACTAGCCTATATAGAAAGGTAGTGGAAAGTACCTCCATGTAGAAAAAGACATAAAATCAATGGTTGAGCAGCAAGTGAAGGAAGCATTGGCTGAAGCCTGGGGAGGATCATCGGTTCCAAAGGGTAAACCCTACCCAGAGAAATTCGATGCTATCCAATCCCAAGGGTCTCGTGCCTACTTTTTTCAAAATATTTGATGGCAGTGCAAACCCAAGGTAGCACATCACTAGAGTGACACATTAGCGAGGTAACATGTCAACTTGACCTAGGGCTGCCCGTCGATTTGCGACAGTCATGCTAAAAAAAATGCATAGTAGACTTATATCTTTCAAAGCGAAATGACCACTGAGGTAACATGTTTATGGTAAATAGATTGAACGACCTGGGTGACTACAGAGGCCAACCTAGAATTATCTCAGTAGTGCAATTCTTATAGGGAGTTTTGTATTGCCTAAGATAGGATGCTGCTTGGGAAAGGGGCCCTTTGGGGCTTGAATTCTAATCCATGCATTAATTTATTTATTTTTGTTTTGTTTATTTATCATGGACCCTATTGGTTTTGAGGATCATACTAGAAGGAGCTCATATTAGCCTAGACTATCTCAAATTTATAGAACTAAGGGGAATCTCTTTCTGACTCTCCAACCATGGGTGGCTAGATAAAGGGACTATGATCCAAAATTAACCCAGGTAGTATCTAAATGGGGTCGTAAAGGACGTGATCCAAGTAGAATGCCTGTAGGGGAAGGGGCCACTAAAAGCCTGATCTAGAACCCTGAAGAAGATGACATGGCTAGTCATATATCAAATAAGTATTTGGTGTCCAACTCAAGGAGAAAGCCCGAGGACTCATATCTGCCAAGAGTGGTGTACCCACCGGCTGAGTCGACGTCAGTATGGATGTTGACCTCATTTTTAGAATGAGCTCTCAACCCCTTCATCTTAGGTATAGGGTTTCTCTTAGGCTTTAAGTTTTCCTTAGTCTTAAGAAATATCTAAATGAACACTCAACTAGCCCTGAGACTTAGAAGTTAGCCATAGAAATAGGTCATGCCTTAGTGTTGAAAATTTGCCTACTCTGCTTGAACCATTCCTCACCTTCCTTTCTTCAAGTCAAACTACAAATCAATATTATTTGATTTTCTCCAAACTCAAATCAACTCCATGTGATTGAAATCCATGATTGAAATCTATGATTGAAACCCATGAATGAAATTCCTAAGTCCAAAAATTTCCTAAGTTCTTTAATCTTCTTTTAAGGACTTAGCCTAAAATCATGATCTAAACCAAATCAAATCCTTGAGATTTTCTCATAGTTCATTTATATTCTCATTTATATTCATATATATAAATGAAATATAAATTCAAACCAATCAAACTAAACTTAAAATTCAAAATCAATTCATGAAATTTTCCTAAGTCTTTTAAATTCCTTTTAGTGGACTTAGCCTAAATCATGATCAGATCAATTCAAATTCATGGGATTTTCTCATAACTCATTTATATTCACAAATATAAATGAAATATAAACTCAAATAAATCAAATCTAAATCCAAAATTCAAATCCGTACTCCAAAATTTCCTAAGTCTTTTAAATTCCTTTTAATGGACTCAGCCTAAATCATGATCAAACCACTTCAAATCCTTGAAATTTTCTCATGATTCATTTATATTCTCATTTATACTCACACATATAAATGAAATATAAATTCAAACAATCAAAACTAATTCCAAAAATCAAACTCAAATATACTAAAAATCCAACCTAAGCCTTTCAAGTCAAAATCTTAAACTTAGCCAAATCAACTTCAAATCAAGCCAAAATCTTGATTTTCCTTCATGATTTAATCAACCTTACAATCATGAACCCAAATATAAATACAAACTTCAATCACTTAATCAAAAACCAATTCAAAAATCAAACCCCAAATCCCTTCAAATTCTTCCATTGAATATGAAATTGTCAAATGGATCAAAACCCATTTGACTTCAAACCACTTCAAATGGATTTATATTTCAATCATGAGTCCATATACAAGTTCAATCAAAATCAAATCGACTTTGACCAAGCCATTTTATAGGCTCACTTGACCAAATTGACCTAAAGTACTCCATAGCCAAATTAATCCTAACCAAATTGGATTGAATCAAACTCACCTATACCACTAATCTTGATCAACAATCATCATGGGATGATCAATCAACCAAATTGGGTCAAACTAAGTCAAACCTAAGGGTTGACCAAAGTCAACACTTAGTCCAAAATGAAACCTAACATAGAAATCCACCATATGCTAAATTGAACCATTGATCTAAGTTCATTCATGACCTATGTTTGAACTTGACCAAGTCAACATTTGAGCCTAACTACTAATTGGCCACTTGACTCAAGTTGACCCAACTTGACCTAAAAAGTCAAAATGTGTCAAAACTTGATCTAAGTCAAATTGATTGAAACCAATGGGTCAAGTTCATTCCAAATCACTTGTTGAACTTGACCAAAGCCTCAATTGGTCAACTAGACCTAACATAGCACAATTGACCGTGAACCTAACTTGACCTAAAGGGGTCATGTTGAGCCAAACTCAAACTTAACCAAAATTGATTGAAAACAAAGATACTAATCCACTCTATATGACCAACCAAACCTAAAACTACCCTTGACCTATCTCAAAAGTGTGAGACACTATAGCACCCAAGAGGGGGGGTGAATTGGGTAATATTAAAATTTTCAAAACTTAAATTTTAATTTTAAATAGAAAATTAGATTTTGATTTTATAATGATAAGATATAATTCTAAATGCGCAAAATAAAAATACAATAAAGTAAATAGAGACAAGAGGCACACGATTTTTTTCGTGGTTCGACCCCAAACCGACCTACGTCCACTAGCCACCCGCTAGAATCCACTAAATGAAAAATGGTTTACAAAAGTACTCTATACGGCAAGTACAACCCCTATACAATATACTCTCTGTGAGTACAACCCCAAAATAAATTTTACAACACAAAAAAAATACAAAATAATAAATTTTGATAAAGTAAATCTCTCACAAATATACCAAGAAATCAAATTCAAAAGTGATCTCACAACTTATAAATGATCACTTTACAACTCAAAAAATTTGGCAAGCAAAATGCTCACTTAATAAAATAAATATCTTAAAGTGATCTTACTAGATGTTTAAGTTATTATAATTTGTAGAATAATACAAAATGATTTCAAAATAAATTCACAATATTCTTTTTTCATGATAAGATAAATTTCAGCAAGGAGTAATTTTATTTTTTTTAACCAAAAGATTCTTTCAATTAATGCTAATGATCACAAAATAAAAAATAAGTATATGATAGATCTAAGTTGGCTAGTAAGCTTTCAATTAAAAAATGGAGAGATCTAGAAAATATGAAAATAATTTCAATAATTTATTTTAAAATGCTTAAAATAGATCTAAGAATAAATGATCTTTCAAAATAAGACCAAAGAAGAAATATTTCAAGAAACCAAAAGAAATTTGTAGGAAGCTAAAATTTCAGCAAGTTGAAATAGATCCTACAAATTATCACAAGAGTTTTTCACCAAAAAAAATGATTGAGAAGCTTTGATGTGAAACCAATGTTCAAAGACTAATCCACCAAAAAAGTATAAATTAGAAAGAAGAAATAGATGGTGAAAATAGCATGAACAACTAAGAAGTATTAAGATCAAGAAAACAAACTCAAGTAATTTAAAAGCTTGCTTCGTTGAAGATGTTGAAGCTTCCAAACCAAGGATTTGATCTTGAAATATTTGGAGAACACTTGGAAAAGAACATTTAAGAGATTTTCTCTTAGATTTGCTGGAGAGATTTTGAATTTTGAATGAGGGATGCTTTCATGAAGAGAATGAGGGCTATTTATAGGCAAGAAGGTCATTTAAAAAATTATTTCAAAGAAATATATTATACAACCTCATGCTATCATGTGATAATTTAATATTCAATAAAAATATAATTTATATTAAACAAATATTAAATTTAGCAGCAAAATTCGGCTATTCACATGGGAAAGTCAAAAGTAATCACATGTAGCTCTTAATATATTCAAAGCATGTAGCATGCATCCATTATTAAAATCAAGTAATGTTTAAAAAATCATAATAAATTCAATTTTAATGCAAAGTGGGTCATGTAACCACTTATTTTAAAGGAAAAAATCCAAGGAATCCGATGGAGATAAAATCAGATATTAATTCTTTGATTAAACAATGACTTTGGCTAAAATACAAAATTTTATATATTTTGTTAATTTTGACATGTGATATTTAAAATTATGATATAATTTATATATAATCATAAATATGTTAGTTATCATATAACCAGCAAATTAAATTAAAATACCTAATTATATTAAGTAAATAAAATAATTATACTTAATAGTTATGATCATTTATTACTTTGACAATTTTATTGCTATGTAGAAAAACATATAATTGAATGTTAATTAAATAAAGATTTATACAAATTAACCTCATTAAAATAGTATGTTAGGTTGTGAGCAAATTGATTCATGCCAAAGAACTCATATGAATAGTCATATAACCTAAAATCATGAGCTTCACATTATCCCATTCTTTTATTCTTGCAATTTCTTCTAACAATTTGTGAGATGTATTGGATATGTAATTAGCAATTGATATATCTGAAACACATAAAAATATTCATTAGAACATCCAAGCATTTGTTTGTTATCATCAAAATTAATCAAATTGAACATGAGGCTAATTAAGCCAACAATCTCCCCTTTTGATGATGACAAACTAATGTTGGTATTGATTTTGATGAAGGTGCAAATTGACCTTTCATCATAGTTTTTGAAAGAAATTCTATTAAAAAAATTATGCATATGAGATGAATAATGTTGCTCCCCTAAATGTATGCATTAAATAGACTTAATATTAACCAACATTTTACTCTTCTCCCCTTTTGACAACATCAAAAGTGAGAACAAACTACATACAATTTTAAATATTAGGATCTAACATTCCAAGCATGCATCTTAAAGTACAAAAAAGTTCTTCTGGTAAGGGTTTTGTAAAAATATCTGCAATTTGTAAATCGGTGCTAATAAAATTAATATTAACATCACCTTTCAAAACATGATCCCTAATAAAATGATGTCTAATTTCTATATGCTTGGTTGAGAGTCTTTGGATAGGATTTTTTGGTAAACTAATTGCACTAGTATTGTCACATTGAACTAGAATGTGATCTTGCTTAATACCAAAATCTTCTAATTGTTGCTTTAACCAAAGGACTGAGCAACTACTAAACTATGTACTCATTGGATAAAGCTACAAATTTTGTTTCTAGATGACCAAGACACAAGTGATGATCCTAAAATGACATATGCCGATGTGCTTTTTTCTATCTACTTTGCATCCCAAAATCAACATCGAATAAAAATCAAATCACATGATAAAGAATTTTAGGATACCATAAACCTAACTAGTAGTGCCTATCAAATACCAAAGATACGCTTGAGCTATTAAATGAGATTCTTTTGGGTTGGCACGGCACACACAAACAAATGAAACATAATATCAGCCTACTAGCAAAGGTATAAAAGTGAACCTATCATACTCCTATAAAGTTTTGATCAATGATTTTCCTAATTCATCTAAATCCAATTTTTATAGATGGGCTCATAGGAGTTTTACTAGATTTAAATCTTTTCATGTCAAACCTCTCAAGCAATTCATTTATATACTTAGTTTGACGATGAATGTGCCATTTTCTTGTTGCTTCACTTGAAGACCTAAGAAAAAATTAAGTTCTCCCATCATACTCATTTCAAACTCTTTAGACATCAAAGATGAGAACTCATGGCATAAAGATTCATTTGTACTTCCAAATAATATATCATCTACATACACTTGTACCAATCAAATCATCATCTATGCTCTTAAGGAATAAAGTGGTATCTACTGCCCTTTCTAAATCCATGATCTATCAAAAGTTACTTAACCTATCATACCAAGCACGAGGAGCCTTTTAAACCATATAAGGCTTTCTTTAATTTATACACATGATTTGGAAAATCAAGGCTCTCAAATCTGGTTGCTCTACAAATACATTTTGGTCAATAAATCCATTCAAAATGCACTTTTGACATCCATTTGAAAAAGTTTAAAATTTCTAAAACAAGCATAAGCAAGGAGTAACGATAGCTTCTAGTCTTGCTACGGTGCAAAAGATTCTTCAAAATCTATACCTTCAACTTGTGACCCTTGTGCAACTAACCTAGCTTTATTTCTAATAATACAACCTGAATCATCTAGCTTATTCCTAAAGATCCATTTTGTTCCAATGACATTTTGATCTTGGGGCCTTGGGACTAATTCCCAAACATCATTTCTTACAAATTGATTTAACTCCTCTTCCATAGCAATAATCCAAAATTATCATTTAATGCTTCTTCTAAATTTTTAGGTTCAACCTCGGATAAAAATCTTTGAATGATCTACAACTTCTACTATGCCTTCTAGTCATAACTCCTTTTGAAGGATCCTATAATTAGTTCCTTTGGATGATTTTTATTATATTTCCATTCTTTAGGCAATGAATCATCCATATTATCTTCTAAAGATATTTTCTTAAAGTTATCAATCTCTTCATCAATCACTTCATTTCTAATAGGATCAATCAAATTTTCATCAAAAATAACATGTATTGATTCTTCTACAATCATTTTCTTTTATTGTAAACTCTATAAGCTCTACTAGAAAGAGAGTATCCTAAGAAAATACCATCATCGATTTGCAATCAAACTTACCTAAATGATCTTTTCCATTATTCAAAATAAAGCATTTACATCCAAATACATGAAAGTGTTCAATCTTAGGCTTCTTTCCAAAAAAAACAATTCATAGGGTGTCTTCTTCAAAATTGGTCTAAAATAGATCCTATTCATTACATAACATGCAAGTATTTACTTCCAAAATATTTTGGCAATTTATACTCATCAAGCATAGATCTACTTAATTCAATTAATATTCTATTTTTTCTCTACTCCATTTTGTTGGGGAGTTCTAGGTGCAAAAAATTATGTCTAATCCCATGTTCATCACAAAATCCTCAAATAATTTATTTTCAAATTTTACCATGATCGGTTTGAACCCTATTAATCAAAAGGCCTTGTTCTCTTTGAATATATTTAGAAAACTTTCTAAACTCACCAAAAACATCATCCTTGTAAGTTACAAATAAGACCCAAGTATATCTAGAGAAATCATCAACAATCACAAAACCATAATTTTTTCCACCTAAGCTAGTGGTGCTAATAGGACCAAATAAATCCATGTGTAATAATTCTAGAGGTCTAGAAGTAGAAACAATATTTTACTTTTAAATGAGCTTCTAGAATGTTTACATGAATACATGCATCACAAACATAGTTTGAATGAAAATTTAATTTAGGCAAACCAACTACTAAATCAAGTTTAGCAATTTTATTAAGTGTGTGCATGTTAATATGACATAGTCTCCATAACCATATATCATCATGAGTGCTTTTAAAAAAAAAGTAATTTAAATTTACATCATGAAAGCTATCTAAATCAATGACATAAATATTTTTTGTATCTTTTCCTACTAAAAAAACATTTTCCTTATTTTTTATAATGCAATATGATGCATGGAATACTACATTCAAACCTTTATCACATAATTGACTAATAGAAATTAAATTATGTTTTAATCCTTCTACTAGAAAAACTTTATCTAAAGTGATAGAATTCTTACAAATAGAACCAATGCCAATGATCTTTCCCTGCATTATCTCCATATGTAACAAATCCTCCATCACTTGATTCTAAAGTTGTGAATTTATCTTTATCTCCCGTCATATGTCTTGAACATCCCTGTACCACATGCCTTCTTTGATTTTGCTTTGAAGGCATTCCTACAAATAAACTCACATGTTAACTTTTGGAACCCAAACATGTTTGGGTCCACATTCTAAATTTGAAGTAAGATATTTAGCATGGTTTGTGTAGTGTTTGTACCTTTTGGTACCCATACATAAGATGATTGCTTAGTATTTTGTATTTTACGTGCATAGCAATCAAATGAAATGTGCCCTTTTTTTATTGCAATAGTTGCACCAAACATTAGTGTTTGCATATGATTTAGAATGATAATTATAAGATATATGAGTGGGATGTGTATGATGCAAATAATTTTTATTAAATGTTTTTCTTGATGAAGTATTATAATGAACTTGTGATTTTAAACATAATTCTAATCTTGCTTTTAATAAGATATCTCTCTTTCAAGTTTACATACAAAAGGAACAATTTAATAAAGAAGTATTTTTTACTTTTTATTTCACATTCATTTTTAAATCACAAAAAATGCATATCTAAATTTTATGTTCTTTTCTAAGGTTTTGTATTTTCTTTTAATTTTTATATTCAATAACTAAATCATTAAAAGCATCATCTAATTCATCATAAGATATATCATTACATACCTCTTGAGAATCTAAGTCAAATTCTCCATTTGCCATAAGACATATGTTGACCTCTTCATCGATGAGCTAGTACTTGATTCATTTGAATCGATTATAAAATTCTTCTTCTTCTTATGGTACTTTTTCTCCTTCATATTTTTTCTTCTTGTTTACATCAATTTCTTTTTCTTTGATTCAATAAGTTGGACAATCACCTCTTATGTGTCCGCTTTTACAATGATAGCAAATGATCCCCTTCACCTGTAGGAAATTTCTTAGTTTGAAATTTATAGTTTTAGATTTTTATACCTTTGATTCTTCTTCCTTAGCAAGTTCCCAAGCCTTTTGGAAAGCATGACCACCTCATCACAATCACCATCCGAGCTTGAGGTGTTATGCTCATCACTATCATCAACTTGTAATGCAATGGCTTTTCCTTTCTCCTTCTCCTTTTTTCTTTGAGTTATCCATCTTATCCCTTTGAGCAATAACATTCATGTGCTATCAAAGAACCCAAAAGCTGATCAAGTGGATAAGTAGATAAATCTTAGCTTCACTAATAGTTACTTTAGCTTCCCATTCTTTTGGAAGACATCTAAGAATCTTATAAACTAAGTCTTGATTCCTATATGTTTTCCAAGAGAATGTAATGTGTTAATTATTTTCATAAATCTAGTATACATATCAGAAATAGATTGAGGAGATATGAAATAACTCATAATCATGAACAAGTCTATTTATGTGAGCATCTTTAACTTCACTAGTTCCCTTAAGTTATAATAAGTTTATCCCATATTTCTTTTGTACTTAACATAGAAATTTTCATGTAATCATCGTAATAAAGCACAATGTAAAGTATTACAAGCCCTAGCATTTAATTCATCAAGTTCTCTTTTATAGACCATTCCTCAAAAGGTTTTTTACTTTAATGCCATTTACTTCAGTGTATGATATTGATGTGTCAACATATACCACATGTGTGCATCTTGACCTCTTAAGAATGTACTAATTCTATTTTTCCAATAATCAAATGGTACACTATCTAAAAGTGGAGGTCTATGAGTGGATTGTCCCTCGGTAGTGAACCCTTTGTGAAACCTACCATAGTGAAAAGATTTACTCTTGGATGTTAAGCCAATAAAAGAGCCTAGGCTCATACCAATGTGAGACTATAGCACCCAAGAGGGAGGGGTGAATTGGGTAATATTAAAATTTTCAAAACTTAAATTTTAATTTTTAAATAGAAAATTAGATTTTGATTTTATAATGATAAGATATAATTCTAAATGCAGCAAAAAATAAAAAATACAATAAAGTAAATAGAGACAAGAGGCACATTTTTACGTGGTTCCAAACCCCAAAACCCTACCACCCTAGCCACCGGCTAGAATCCACTAAATGAAAAATGGTTTAAAAAAGTATTCTCCTATAACGGGCAAGTACAACCCCTACAACAATATGTACTCTCCTACAAAGGGCAGTACAACCCCAAATAAATTTTACAACACAAAAAAAAAAAAATACAAAATAATAAATTTTGATAAAGTAAATCTCTCACAAATATACCAAGAAATCAAATTCAAAAGTGATCTCACAACTTATAAATGATCACTTTACAACTCAAAAAAATTTTAATAAAAAATAAATATCTTAAAGTGATCTTACTAAGATGTTTATGTTATTATAATTTGTAGAATAATACAAAATGATTTCAAAATAAATTCACAATATTCTTTTTCATGATAAGATAAATTTCAGCAAGGAGTAATTTTTTTTTTTTAACCAAAAAGATTCTTTCAATTAATGCTAATGATCACAAAATAAAAAAATAAGTATATGATAGATCTAAGTTTCAATTAAAAAGAGATCTAAAATATGAAAATAATTTCAGCACAATAATTTATTTTAAAATGCTTAAAATAGATCTAAGAATAAATGATCTTTCAAAATAAGACCAAAGAAGAAATATTTCAAGAAACCAAAAGAAATTTGTAGGAAGCTAAAAATTTCAACAAGTTGAAATAGATCCTACAAATTATCACAAGAGTTTTTCACCAAAAAAATGATTGAGAAGCTTTGATGTGAAAACCAATGTTCAAAGACTAATCCACCAAAAGTATAAATTAGAAAGAAGAAATAGATGGTGAAAATAGCATGAACAACTAAGAAGTATTAAGATCAAGAAAACAAACTCAAGTAATTTAAAAGGCTTGCATGAAGATGTTGAAGCTTCCAAACCAAGGATTTGATCTTGCAATATTTGGAGAACACTTGGAAAGAACATTTAAGAGATTTTCTCTTAGATTTGCTGGAGAGATTTTGAATTTTGAATGAGGGATGCTTTCATGAAGAGAATGAGGGCTATTTATAGGCAAGAAGGTCATTTAAAAATTATTTCAAAGAAATATATTATACAACCTCATGTTATCATGTGATAATTTAATATTCAATAAAAATATAATTTATATTAAACAAATATTAAATTTAGCAAAAAATTCGGCTATTCACATGGGAAAGTCAAAAGTAATCACATGTAGCTCTTAATATATTCAAAGCATGTAGCATGCATCCATTATTAAAATCAAGTAATGTTTAAAAAAATCATAATAAATTCAATTTTAATGCAAAGTGGGTCATGTAACCACTTATTTTAAAGGAAAAAATCCAAGGAATCCGATGGAGATAAAATCAGATATTAATTCTTTGATTAAACAATGACTTTGGCTAAAATACAAAATTTTATATATTTTTGTTAATTTTGACATGTGATATTTAAAAATTATGATATAATTTATATATAATCATAAATATGTTAGTTATCATATAACCAAAATTAAATACCTAATTATTAAGTAAATAAAATAATTATACTTAATAGTTATGATCATTTATTACTTTGATAATTTTATTATGTAGAAAAACATATAATTGAATGTTAATTAAATAAAGATTTATACAAATTAACCTCATTAAAATAGTATGTTAGGTTGTGAGCAAATTGATTCATGCCAAAGAACTCATATGAATAGTCATATAACCTAAAATCATGAGCTTCACATTATCCCTTTCATTCTTTTATTCTTGCAATTTCTTCTAACAATTTGTGAGATGTATTGGATATGTAATTAGCAATTGATATATCTGAAACACATAAAAATATTCATTAGAACATCCAAGCATTTGTTTGTTATCATCAAAATTAATCAAATTGAACATGAGGCTAATTAAGCCAACAAAAAGGTCAAATGGGTCAAATTGGTCAACTTGACCCATTTGACCTAAGTGAAGTCATAGGAGCCAAATTTAAAACTAAACCAAATTGAACCAAACCAAAGAAACCAAAACATTTCAAATGGTCATATAAACTTAACCCAACCCTTGGTTTGACCCAATTTGACCAATTGGTCAACTTGACTTAAGTTGACCCATTTTGACCTAAATGGGTCAACATGAGCCAAACCATATCAAATGAACTCCAAATCTCATGAAACTTAGCCAAACATAATTTCTCCACATACCCAACATATTCAAATTAAAAAATCAGCCAAATGAGCATTCTACCTCTAGGTCATAGAAGAAATTATGGACTAATCCATGGGTAATTTGGTCAAGACCTTTTCATATCAACTTGATACCTTCCTAATAGCTCAAGTGGACCCAATGAAGGGTGGCGCACCCAACCTAATGGGCTTGGGATAGCCCAAATGTACCCAAGACCAAACCCGACCCCCTTGCTCAATTTGGCCAATTCAAAATCCTCCTTCCACCTAATTTAAAGCACATGGGAGGTTATCAATCCACTGAAGACCTTAAACCGACCATGTGCAAAGAGCTAACAACCTAAACAACCCCTCCCAAGTGATCAATTGGATCAAAATGTAAAGTTAACAACCATCGTTTCCATGGGGAGATATACTCCCTCAATTCAAACCTAAAACCCTAGCAATACAACTGAACGAAGAGTGAGTGTTAGGAAACATCAGAGAGCCATCTTAAGCTTTCTAAGAGGGATTTAAATTTTAGCTTTCTCAGTTTTCTTCAAGAGAAAATAGGGGAGCTCATCTCAATTCCCAAGTTCTTCTACTCTCAAATCCACTTCAATTCCTCTTGCACACTCCCTCAGGGGATTAAGTCAAGTGCACCCAAGCTCTCATTCGAGTTCCCAAAGCAAGGAGAGGTGGAATTGGATCAAAGCCGCAAGCAAGGTGAAGTGGTGTTGGTCCATAGAGAGATCCACTCAAGCCCAAGGCTTGAAACTTTTAACAGGACTTCATCTCCACTAGGAGAAGCTACCTCATCGAGCTCGAGCACCGGTGATCACCTCCGACAAGGTATGAAATTTTTTGACCACTTAGCTTAGGGGGTGTTGGTCTTTTGTGAAAGCAACTTTTTAATGTCATGAGAAATCCACCATTGAATAGACTTCTCATTAGCTTTAGATGGTGTGGGTAAAGTGTCATTCAAATCTGAGCTCAATAGAGCTTAGATTTTTAGTTAGATCATGGACGGTCTCTATTGATTCCCATGGAAGAACTTGGGTGATCTTGGCCGTCCATCCATGCATTTTGGATGGATGGCCATGATTAATCCCATATTTCAGAATTAATTTATCCCTTTAGAAACTGCGAGATGATCCCTGGCTGTTCGATCCTTGATTGAATAGCAGGGATCAAATTGCATCTCGCCGACACGCCATCACCCTGATGTGATGTTTTAGTAATTAGCTCACGGTGCGATGCATGTAAAGTGTGCTGACCGTCGCCATCCTGTGTCATGCTGTGAGCTGATGGGATTAGTTAGAGATTTTATTAAATTTAATTAATCTCCTAAACTTTAAAAATTCATATTTCCCCAATAAAATTTAGAAAAATATGAGGTAAATTTTTATGGAAAGATAATTCAACCTAGAATATTTTAAAAATGATTTCAATGGATTTTGAATTATACTTTTCTCTAATTTTGGGTTTTATTGGAAATATCATTTTGTGAATTACTCCTTAATTAATCCTCTAATTAATCCCAAATTTCTTAGGTTTATTTTAGGGGATGACCTTTGCCTCCTCTAATTTTCCTGAGATTTATTTAATGCTTAATCGAGGGAATTGAAAATGTGTTTCCTAATTACCCTCCTTATGTGATTAAGGATAATTAGGGTTTAGATTAGTGTTTTAATCCACTATTAAGGTTAGATCCAGTGGACAGGAAATTTAGAGAAATATTTTGGGGAATTTCCCCTAAGCTATTCCCTAAACCTTCGTTTCTTTCCTTAATGCTCTCTTAATTAAGGGTTAATTTGTTAATTATCCCCTTAATTAATTTCTAAAAATTCTAAAATCTTCTAGAACTTAAATAATCTACCTTAGGTAGATGCTTAGGTGTTTAAGAGCTTATGTTTAATTAAGGAAATCAAAACCCAATTCATATGTGTGAAGGGGTGTTTTGAAATTATTTAAGTTAAACCCTTTAGCTTAATTAACCATTTATCATGAGCCAAATTGCATTAGGCCCTTTGCTTCCTAGGTGCATTACAAGTTTAAATTCCTTATGAGTTTTTTATGTCATCTTATTGGCTCATAATTATTTGGTTAACTATGCTAAGGTGGTGTAGGTAAGGGTTAATTAACTTACTTAATTCATACCTTAACCTAATTAATATATAAAAATCAATCTAATCATCTAAAAATTTTAAAAAAAAAATCAACCACATGTGGCAATGGGTTAGAAACAACAAACTCAACTCACCTTTTTAAAATTAAATCAAACTCTAAATCAAACAAAAATCACATTGAATAAACTTTAATTTATTTTAAACTTTTTGATTTCATAAGATTATCTTTAAGATTTAATTAAAGTGATTGTGTTCACATGCTTTCATTACTTTAGTTCTTTCCCCAACATGTTAAATTTGTATGTCATATGGTTTCAAGCATCCATGCTTTTCAAAATCAAATTCAAAATGAAATTGTTTACTTTATGTCAAATTTGCAAGTGTTGGCTAAAGTAATAATATGAGTGGCTATTATCACTACTATATTCAAATTATTTCAAAAAAAAATAATATGAATCAAATATCAAATCTGATAGTGTGTTACTTATACTTTAATTATAAGCTTACATGTGAGTAAGATATAAGGGTGTGCTTAGTACAAGTTTCCCTTCTCTTTTATGTTAGTATAGTTTTGAAAAGGAGTTGGTAAGATGTATGGTTCATTTGAAAAGAACCTAACACTTGTAAAATTCTACATCTTATTCATTCCTATGCTATCACTTAAGAAGGGTCACCTATGCTTGCACACATAAATTGCATAAACAAAATGAATCAACTAATACAACTTTTGCATTGTTTCTTTCCACTTTATTTCTTTTATACACATGTTTGTATTTAAGGAAAGTGGTATATTAGTCTAGACAACCCTGAGGTTATGAGGCTTTAAGTAACACTAAGTAGGTCTTGTACCTTACACCTCTAGTTAACAATGGAACTATACTCACTTATGCCTTTCTTACTTTCATGTGTGCATGTGAAAATTGGATAAGAAACCCTTTTCTACTTAAAGAAAATCATGCATCTTAAACTTCTAAATTTTCTTAAATGAATTTCTTAGCATGCATCATAAAGTGTGTTAAACACTCTCATTTTTGTGTATAGATATTCTTAGAAATCATTCATATGCATGTTATACATATTGGGAATGAAATGAAGTGATGTGTGTTATGTGAATTTGGTTCATTTTATTTAATCTTAAAATTTCTTTCTTTTTGAATAGATTTGTTTAGAGTTCATCTAAACTTAGAATTAATTAAAACACTTAATCAAAACATTCATTAAACAAAAATAAAATGTGAACCTACTTTAGAAATTACTTAAGTTAAGGAAGGAAAGAGAAGTTCTCTTCTCTTTCCCTCTCTTTATAACTTAGTAATTAATTGTAGGATCCACTTGAACCAAATCAAAACATGAAATAAAATCAATCCAAAATAATTAAACAACTTAAATGAAATCCTCCTCTAAGTTGAACATGTTTTTAAACTTAGAAAATTCTAACTTGAAGCCATAGCTAAGCATACCACACAAACTTCTAGAACACACACATTAGCCTAAGTCACCACTTCAAGCTTTAGGTTAGAACGGTGCATGGTTTTATGTTTATTTTATTTTGTGATATATGTTTTAGACTGGATGTTAGGATGTATGCTCATAGAATGAATGGTAGGGCGATCTTAGTTTAACCATTATTTTTTGCAGGGGATTATGCTTAAGGGTGTTATAATAAATAAAAATAAAATGCTTTTGCTTGAAGGTGCTTATTCCCCTAAGCATAATCCAATAGGCCAGGTGGACTTAGTCACCCATGTGTGGGGTGATAAGCCTAATATACATGTTTGGGATATGGTGGTTTGTTTAGCTAACCTTTGTGTTGTAGGTGTTAGCTAGATTACTTTTCTCTTTTATGTAAATTTGTGCAAATTAGGATTTTAGAATGATTTTTATGGATAAGGATGAGCATTGGTCATAAGATCCTATCTTATGCACCATGTGAAGCCTTGGAGCATCTACCTTCCAACCATCTAAAAGAAGGAACAAAAGAAGAAAGAAGAAAAGAAGAAGAAAGAAGAAAAGAAGAAAGAAGATATGAAGCTTGAAGACCCCCATAATAATGAATTCCTTTGCTTAATTATAATTTAATTCATTTATAATCCGGGTTGTATAATGGTAGAGCTTGGCTAACCACATTATCTTTTTGGATTTGTGTGGTGGTACCCGACCACAATGACCTCTTATTCTTTTTGCGATTAGCTTTATAAATTGATTGATGAATTATTTAGTTTTTGCATTAAGTGGCATCTTTTCCTAGTTTCTTCTTTGCTTTATGTATGTCCTGGATGTGGATTAGGCTCCTAGAGAAAATTAAATCTTTTACCCAACTTAATAAGTCAAAATTAAAAATAAAAAACTCATAACCTCACCTAAAGCTTAGGTTTTAAATCAAGATAAAAGAATTACCAACCCCTTAGCTGGATGTGTATTCCTTTTACAATATCATGCACAAATGCATCTTATTTCAGTTTTGATTGGAGGGCTTCCACCTTTGCCAGAGAAACTTGGCTTGACCTTTGAGAGCCATGGTAGAAACACACCTCCGGCCTTCTCGCTAATTTTGGCCAATAACTATATTTCTCATGCATTAGGAATATGAATCCTATTAGCCTGAGTCAAAATAATTGTCCAAAAATGGAAATAAAATGAAATTTGAATTGCATTATATTTAGGTCATTTGAAGCATGCCTTTATATTATCTAGTCTCTTTAGGGAGTGAGTTTAAGGATTTAGTCACTTTTAAATAAATAATAGCCTAGCTATCTTGCATAAGCATAAGACTTGCCTACATGTATTTAAAATTGTAGGAGGAGTTAGTTGGTGGCCACCCCCAAGTGGTTGTAAGTCCAAGCAGTTGGGTGGTTTGTCCTCTCTTGTGGAGGCAAACCAAACACTCATTTTTTCCTTAGATTTAGGTTGTGCTTTCAGCCCTCTCCAAAGCTCCCTAGATTTAGGTTTTGAGGTTGCTTTTCCCCTTTGCGGGCCATATGCATAATTCCTCACCTCTTAGAAATTTTCTTAATCTTGTGCTAAGGAATCATAAGTCCTAAATTTCTAATGAAAAATATAACTCAAACAAACTAAATCAATTTCAAAAATATAAATCCCAACTATAGGATAGTTTGAGATGCTCGATAGGTTTCCTAGTATCATGGGTATCTCTTACTTACCTTTCTTTTGGCTTCGATAATAACTCCTTCTCTATGATCAATCCCATTTGATCTTCAAAAAATGAACTAATCGATTGATTGTCCTTTCCTATTGAAATCTTTGAAGACAATGATCATTTACCTTAATCAAGAGTATTCCTAAGGGATCCCGTCCCTTAGAATGTAATTAACTATGGGGGCTTGCCTCTGTAGGGAACTTAACAAACCTGATTTAAAATAAATCCTGCTTTACTTTTACATGTAAAGTAGGGGATGAATCTCTGGTACATATGCAAAATCATCATCCTTAGGAGTCCTTATTGAGGTGATTAGGTCCATTAAATAGTAGTGATTTTTATCTCTCGAGATAGTACACTATTTCTTGATGACGTACCTGATCACCTGAATAAGCACATCTATGGATCTGTGTGGCATCCTAAAAGATGAATTTTTATGTTCTTGCCCTCTTTTCAGCATAGATTTGAAGACGACCATATAGAAATTTTTCTACTAACAATAGCTAACATCAACCAACCTAAGGTGCCCATCGGTTTGCAACAATCAGCCTAGGAAGAAAGCTCAGGGACTCATATCCTCTTATTGCAGAACTAATTATCGGGATAGGCTATCTTTGGCTTGACAGGTGCCATCCGACCTAGGGCGACTACTTAGTGAATGCCACTGGGGGACTTATATCAACTCAAATGTAGTTAAGAGGAAAGGAGCCTCTAGGGGACTTATCTTAAGCCTAAAATATACTCAACCTAGTCAGTGCATAATGGCTAGTCCAAGAAGAAAGCTCAGGGACTCATATCTTCTTAATCGAAGTCATCATGAGGTAGCTTACTGGCTACGCATAAAAGCCTCCCAAACTAACAAGGCACTCATTGATTTGCAATGTCAAGTTACAAAGAAAGCTCGAGGCTCACATCTTTCAAATAAATGACCACTGAGGTGACATGCTAATGAGATAGCATGTAAACCCGACCTAGAGCAGCTAATGAGTGAGTGCCATAGGGGGCTTACTCCCACATCAAAATAGCTTGAGACAAAAGATTTGTGTTTGTTTCTATGCTTATGTTAAAGGGAATAGGATGTCTCTTGGGTTATCTTACACCTACCCTAAACATGCTTAGAGAATTTTGATGAAATGATGCCACAGATGGCAGCTGGGATTCTGACCAAGAAGGATGTCACTTGCATTCTCTTACACCTAACTTAGTTGTGCTAATCAAAATATGATGCCTTTTGGGTTCTCTCACACCTATTCTAATAACACTGGGGAATTATGTTCAACTTATGTTTGTGTTGTGAAGAAGGATAGGATGCCTCTTGGGTTCTCTTACACCTAACCTAAACACATCATGGTGGATTCACAAGATAAGCAAACAACGCTTCAAATGAAGAGAAGATTTTGATGAATTGGTATGAAATTTTTGTTGATTGATGGAATTATTTTGAAACATGATTTTTATGGGTAATATTTCTTCAAATAGAGCCCATTAGTTGGAAGCATTGGGTATTCCCCTTTACAATCAATAAGCTGATAAGATCCTCCTTGGTAGGCCTTCTCTTTTGCATAGGGGCCTTCCCAAGTGGGTTCAAACTTGCCTCCCATCTTTCGACGGGCAACGATTGGTCTCCTTAAGACTAATACAAGTTCTCCTACTTGAAAGACCTTGGGTGGACCAGCTTGTTGTGAGCTTGAATCATTTTAGCTTTGTATAACTCAAGGTTTTAGCATGCCCGTAGGTGCCTCTCCTCTAAACCTTTGAGCTCTTCTAACCGCAACTTTGCATTTTGTTCTGTAGTGATTTGACAACCCATTGCTATCCTTAGTGATGGAAGCTGAACTTCTAATGGTAGAACGGCTTTAGACCCATAAACTAAAGAGAATGGGGTAGATCGAGTAGGAGTCCTGTATGTGGTGCGGTAGGCCCACAAGGCTTCAACCAACTACTCATGCCACTGTCTTTATTATCATCAAGAATTTTTTTCAGTATCTGAATGAGGGTATTATTGAATACTTCTGCTAAGCCATTTGCTCTAGGGTAGTAGATGATGGAGTATCTCCAATCTATGCCATATCTTTTGGAAAAGAAATTAATCTTGGTGCTCTTAAATGTAGTACCATTATCATATACAATTCATCAAGGCACCCTGAACTTATATATGATATGATTCCTGAAAAATTGAAGCACATACAAAGCTATGACTTTTTTGAGTGGATTGCTTCCGCCCACTTGGAAAAGTAGTCGGTGGCAGCTAAGATGAACTGGTGACCCATGGAAGAAGGAGGATCGATAGGACCCATAATGTCGGTATCCCAACACTCGAATGGCTATGAGGCCAAAATAGGGTGTAGAATATTGGGTGGTTGATGTAAGACCACACCGTGTACCTGGCATTGATGGCATCTCCTAGCCATATTCATGCAGTATGTGATCATCGAAAGCCAGTAGTATCCTAGTCTCTTGATCTTTGCTTTCATCTTCAGACCAAATTGATGTGCTCTGCATAGACCTGAATATACCTCGTTTATAATTCCACGGGCTTCATGTTTATCCAAATAGCCAAGCTACATTTGGTCAAAAGACCGTCAGTATAAGGTGCCATCCACGAGAGCATAGGAGAGAGCTCTCTATTTCACCTGATGGGATTGTGACTTTTCTTGAGGTAGTTTGCCAGTGTTCAAATAATCTATGAATGATTGCCTCCAGTCTAGGTCATCATCTTTATTGGCAACAGTAACCTCTCCTTCAAGAGAATGTCTCTCGACGAGTTCAACATCAATAAGGGACAGGACTTGTCTATTTTGGACCCTTATTGGAATGGACTTGTCCTCTAGGCATGCCAATTCTTTAGCAAGTTTGGCCAAAGCATCTGCTATTGCATTCTCTCCACAAGGGACTTTATAGATGGTGACATCAGGGATCTGGGCCAACAACTTCATGGTATACTCGTAGGTTTGAGAACCTTGTAGGACCCAGGGATTTAGTTGGTGACCAACTAAGAATCCCTATAGATATTGATGCTTTTGACACACATTGTGATAGCTAACTCTAGACCGTCAATCAAAGCCTCATACTTGGATTCATTGTTAGTGCAGGGATTGGAAATATAGTATGAGAATCTTATCACTTCATGGTATAGAGTTAAGAGAACTATTCCTACCCCTGCCTTTCCTAGATGAGTAGATCGTGGTGCTTACCCTTTATGAAAAGAAGCTGCACCATTAAAGTACATCTCCCAACAATGATTGTCAACCTCCCATAAATTCATGATTGTTCATCGGGGAGATCGTCACTAAGCGGCGAATCAATAGGAAGTGGGTGCACTGCTAAGAAATCTGCTAGTGCTTGTCCTTTAACCACATGGAGGGGTATGAAAGTGATATCAAACTTAGAGAATATCATGAAACAACATGCCAAACATCTAGATAACATTGGTCGTGTCATGAGATATTGTAGTGGATTGATTCTAGAAAGCAAGTTCACCTTATGAGAAAGCATGTAATGCCGTAGCATTTGGGATGCAAAGATTAAAGCTAGGAAATGTTTCTTAATAGGTGAGTAGTTTGCTTCAGTAGGGATCAGATAACGGCTGAGGTAGTATAGAGCATTCTCCTTCTCTTCATCATTGGCTTGGGCCAACATAGCGCCAAGGGAGTCATCCAATGCAGCGGTGTAGAGGATCAACGGTCTGCCCGGGATAGGGGCTGCTAGAACTAGCATCTTCACCAAATATTGCTTGATATCATTGAAGGAATGCTGGCACTTATCAACCCACTTGAACTTGACATCCTTTTTTATAAGTGCTGAAAATGGTTTGCATCTCCCTGATAGGTTGGAGATAAAGCTTCTTAGATATGCCAACCGTCCTTAGAATGATCTGAGTTGTGTTAGGCTTTTAGGAGGTGGCATTTCTAAGATAGCTTTAATCTTTTCAGGATCTATTTCTATTTCCCGGTGTCTGACAACAAACCCAAGTAACTTTCCTGAAGCTACTCTGAATGCACACTTCAGGGGGTTCATTTCGAGGTTATATTATCTTAACCGTTCGAAAACTTCTCTTAAGCCATAATCAATAATTGGACATGATCAAGCTATCAATTGAGCCAAACCAAGCCTAATTGGCCACTTGACCTAAGTTGACCCAAATTGACCTAAAAAGTCAAAATGGGTCAAATCTTGATCTATACCATATTGATTGCAACTAATGGGTCAAATTCTTTCTAAATCTCTTGTTGAACTTGACCAAAGCTTCAATTGGCCAATTAGACCCAACCTAGCCTAATTGACCATGAACCCAACTTGACCTAAAAGGTCAAATCAACTTGAAATCAAACCAAACCAAAATTTCCAAAGCTTGCAATGCATTTCAAATGATCAACCAAGCCTAAACCAACCCATGACCTAACCCAATTGGGTCAAATAGATCAAATTGGCCACCTTGACCCATTTGACCTAAATGAACTCAAATGAACCAAAATCAAATCTAAACCAAATTGAACCAAACCAATGATACCCATAGGCTCCAAATGATCATTTGAGCTTGACCTAACCCATGGTTTGACCCAATTTGACCAATTGGTCAACCTAACCTAATTTGACCCAACTTGACCTAAATGGGTCAAATTGAACCAATTCAAACCAAATGAACTCCAAATCACTTGAATTTGGGCCTGAACCATTTTTGAATCAATTTGAATCTGCCCAAATCAAAATCAAGGCCAAATGACCATTTTATCTTTAGGTCAAAGTGTATCCTATGACCAAATTCAATTAGAATTTGGTCATTTCTTCCTGAAGGCCACTTGACATCCTCCTAGTGGTCCACATGGGCACCAGGAGGGTGGTGAACATGACCCAATGGGTTTGGATTAGCCATGACCTAACCCAAGGCCAAACTGACCCCTCCAATGAGATTTGAGAACTTGGATCACCCCATACACTCAACTAGCACATGGGCACTCCATCTCCTCCACTCCTCTGCCTAAAATGAATAACATGGAGTGTCTAATAGCCCAAAATGATCAATCAAACTAAAAAATTGATCAAAAATGAAATTTCTAGTCTTCACCATTCGATCCAAGGAGGGGGAGATATACTCCCCCTCATTCCCACTCAAATCACAAGGATTGAATTCGATTGAGCTCTAGGAATCGAAAGCAAGCTTCCCTAAGCCTTGGCAAGCATTCTGGATCTCCCCCCATTTTCTCCTTCTCGATTTTGCTCAAGCCAAAACATAGGAGGCCAATCCAAATTCCAACTTACTCAACTCTCCATAAAATCCAAATTACTCTTACAAGCACCATCAAGGGACCTAGTCGAGCTTAATCAAGTTATTTCCCAAGTCATAAAACCATGGGATGGAGGACTTCGTTCAAAGTCGATTGCCATTAAAGGGGAGCTTGGTCAACCATGCTATCCACCCTAAATCAAGGCTTGATACCTTCAATAGGGCTTCATCTCTACTAGACGAAGCT
This sequence comes from Cymbidium sinense, assembly GCA_021442155.1. NCBI lineage: Eukaryota > Viridiplantae > Streptophyta > Magnoliopsida > Asparagales > Orchidaceae > Cymbidium > Cymbidium sinense. The sequence goes on along the minus strand of CM038226.1, from coordinate 99,360,453 downwards.
ACCTCCTCCATTGGAAGCATCGACGATAGCCTCCGACAAGGTACTACTCAAAACCGTAGACATAGGAATTTTTGCTTGGTCCATTGTGAAGGGAATTGCAATCCCATTAGATCTTAATCATTGGATCCCTTGCTTGTGCCTCCCCGAAGATGTGGGGTGAGTTTGAACTCTATCCGAGCTCGGGTGAGCTTGGATCAAGCAATAATCGATGGATGGCATCCATCTCTCACCTTTGAGGAGGAGATAGATCACACACCATCTATTTCGCATCACTAGAACGGATGGTTGTGATTAAATCATGCATTAGCTCATTTTAATTTAAGCCTAAATTGTGGGATTAATCCTAGCCATTCAATCTTAGATCAAACGGCCTGTGGAGAAAGAGCGTCTATCACCGGCTGACTCAGTCGCAGATGTGACAACTTAAATAATCTATCCTATCGTACCATGTGGAAAGCACGCCGCATCAGCCCCCACGTGGCTCAACGGGATTAGGGGTTAATTAGCTCTAATTTATTCATTTTTAATGCTAAAATTTCCAAAATTCATAATTAATATAGAAAAATCCAAAAAAATAAACTCAAGTTCATTTTAAAGATAATTCAAGGGGGAATAATATAAAATTAAGTTTAATTGATTTTGAATAGTAACCTTCACTCAATTTAAGTTTTATTAGAAATATAATTAGGCTAATTACTCTTTAATTACTTTAATAATTAATTTTAAACTTCTTAGGGTTGATTAGTGGGATGACCTCTACCTCCCATGATTTTTTTGGAATTTATTATTGGGTTAAGTAGGGGAATTGCTTGATTCATCTCTAATCACTCTCTTAATTAACTAAATGATTAATTAACCTATTAAATAATGATAAATCCATTACTTAAGCTTTCTAATCATCATTAAATAGTGAATGGACTTAGAGAATGAGATTAGGATTTCATTTTCCAAATCTTTTCCCCTAAGTTTATTTCAATTGGATAAACACTCAAAAAATTTGCTAATTAATTAATGGCTTAATCACCTCATTACTAAACTTAGTTAACCAAACTCAAAACAAAATCACTCTAGAACTTAATCACTTAATTCTTGGGTAGATTCTTAGGTGTTCAATAACCTAAGAGGTTTCAAAGGAAATTATAATCAAACTACATGTGTAGGATGGTTATGAAAGTACTTAATTAAACCCTTTAGCTTAAGTAATCCATAATTGTGAGCCAATTGCATTAGGCCCCTTTATTTCTTAGGTGCATTGCTGATTTAAATTCTATGTGGTTGCATATCATATGTTGGCTCACAATTATTTGAATAGTTATGTTAAAGTGGTATAGGTAAGGAGTAATTAATGGACTTAATTTATGCCTTAACCTAAACAAAACATAAAATCAACTTAATTGTTCTAAAATTAAATTAAACTAATTCACACATTGGGGAAAATGGGTTAGAACCAGGAAATATTTCTCATAAATCATTTTCAAATCAAATCCAAAAAAAAATATTTAAAGAATTTTGATTCATTTTAAATAATCCCATTTTATATGATTGTCCTTAGGAAGTAATTAGGGTGAATGAAGTCATGTGCTTACATCCCTTTATTTCTTTCCAAGCATGGTAAACTTTGTTTTCCATATGAAATCATGCATTCATTTCTTTTGAAAATCAATTAAATGAAATGTTTCTTTTTATGTCAAATTGCATATTTTGGCTAAAGATTAAGAATATGAGTGGCTATTATCACTATTAAACCAAAAAGTATTTTCAAAACCTATATGGTGATCTCACTTTTGGAGTGAGCTCTTAACCTCCTCTGCTTAGACTTAGGACTCTTCTAGACACTAAGAACTCCTTAGTCATAAGACACTTCTAGTGATTAGGTGAACACTTAACCTAACCTAAGCCTAGAAACTTAGAAGTGTTAATCATAAGATTAAGCTATGCCTTAGGGCTTAAGGAAATTACCTATCCTATAGCCTAAACCCAATCTAGATACACTTTCTCAAATCAACCCTAGATTCAATTCTCAAACCAAATCTCAAATTCAAATTCAAATTCCAAATATAATTTCAAATTTGACTCCAAATGATTGAAACCCAAAATCAAATTCAAATCTTAAGACCCTTCCTAAGCCATTTAAACCACATTCATAAGCATAGCCAAAACTCCCTTTAGATCAAATCAAACTCAATTTATTTCTTTATATTATTATTTTATTTATATTCACAAATATAAATGAAATCCAAATTGAACTATATCAAAAAATCAAATCCAAACTCAATCTAGCCTTTAATCCAATTCTTTGACTTAGCCAAATTCTATCTAGATCAAGTCAAAACCAATGAATTTTCTCTTGAATCAATCATTCATTCAATTATCTACCCAAATATAAATGAAACCTATAATCATCAAAGGGTTGACCAAGTTTAAGGGTTGACCAAGTCAACACTTAGCCCAAAATGAAACCTAACATAGCCAAATTTACCATAGGCCAAATTGACTGAAACCATTGATCTAAGTTCATTCATGACCTATGTTTAAACTTGACTAAGCCAACATTTTAGCCTAACCTAGCCCAATTGACCACTTGACCCAAGTTGACCCAACTTGACCTAAAAAGTCAAAATATGTCAAAACTTGATCTAGGCCAAATTGATTGAAACCAATGGATCAAGTTCATTCCAAATCACTTGTTGAACTTAACCAAAGCCTCAATTGGCCAACTAGACCTCACCTAGCCTAATTGACCTTAGACCCAACTTGACCTAAAGGGGTCATGTTGAGCCAAATTCAAACATAACCCAAATTAATTGGAAATAAAGATATCGATCCACTCCATATGACTAACTAAACCTAAACCTACCCTTGACCTAGCTCAAATAGGTCAACTTGACCCATTTGACCTAAATGAAGTCACATAAGCCAATTTTAAAACTAAACCAAATTGAACCAAACCAAAGCCACCAAAATATTTCAAATGGTCATATAAACTTGACCCAACCCTTGGTTTGACCCAATTTGACCAATTGGTCAGCTTGACCCAAGTTGACCCATTGTGACCTAAATGGGTCAACATGAGCCAAACCTTATCAAATGAATTCCAAACCTCATGAAACTTGGCCAAGCCTAGTTTCTCCACATACCCAACATATCCAAATTGAAAAATTAGCAAAATGACCATCCTACCCCTAGGTCATAGAACAAATTATGGACTAATCTATGGGTAATTTGGTCATACCCTCTTCATATCAACTTGATGCCTTCCTAATAGCTCAAGTGGGCCTAATGAAGAGTGTTGCACCCAAACTAATGGGTTTGGGTTAGCCCAAATGGACCCAAGGCTAAACCCGACCCCATGGGTCAAATTGGCTCATTCCAAATCCTTCTCCCACTCAATTTGATGCACATGGGAGGTTGGCAATCCACTCAAGGCCTCAAACTGACCATGTGCAAAGAGATAACTGATCAAACAACCCCTCCAATGTGATCAATTGGATCAAAATGACAAGGGAGGTGTCGACCATCTAATTTCCATAGGGGGAGATATACTCCCCCTAATTTAATTTGAAAAGATGATTTAGTCATTCGATTGAAGCCTAGAGAGTGTTAGGAAAGATCAAAGAGCCATCCTAAGCTTTTTAAAAGGGACTTGAAATAGCTTCTTTTTAATTTTCTCCATGAAAAATAAGGAAGCTCACTTCAATCCTTAACTTCCTTTATACTCAAACCCATCCTAATTCCTCTTCCACACTCCCTTAGAGAATCAATTTGAGTGCACCCAAGCTCTCATTTGAGTTCCCAAAGCAAAGAGAGTCTCAATTGGATCAAAGCCGCAAAAGAAGTGAAGTGGTGTTGGTCCATAGGAAGATCCACTCAACCCCAAGGCTTGAAGCTTTTAACAAGGCTTCATCCCCACTAGACGAAGCTACCTCATCGAGCTCGAGCGCCAGTGATCACCTCCGACAAGGTATGGAATTTTTTGACCACTTAGCTTAGGGGGTGCTGGTCTATTGTGAAAGAAATTTTCAAGTCATGTAAAATCCATTATTGGATTTGCTCCTTATTAGCTTTAGATGGTGTGGGAACAGTCCTGATCCAATCCGAGCTCAATCGAGCTCGAATCTTCCTTAAGATCATGGATGACCTTTATTGATCCTAAGGGAAGAACTGGGGAGATCTGGTCATCCACCTGTGCATTTTGGATGGACGGTCGAGATTATTCCCACATTTTAGAATAAATTATCCTCTTCAGAAACTGTGGGACGATCCTTGGTCATTCGATCCTTGATCGAATGGTAGGGATTAAAGTGCATCCTGCCATCACACCTCCATTTGGATGTGACATTTAAGTGGGTAGCTCATGGCATGACTCGTGTAAAGTGTCCTGACCGCCGCCACCACATGTCGCGCTATGAGCTAAGGGATTTAATTAATGTTAATTAATCTTTTGATCTTCAAAAATTTATATCTCCTTCAATAAAATTCAAAATAATATGAGGTAAAATCCTATGGAAAGATAATTCTACCTAGAATATTTTAAAAATAATTTCAACAGATTTTAAATTATTCTTTTCTCTAATTTTGGGTTTTATTAGAAATATTATTATGATAATTACTCATTGATTAATCCTTTGATTAATCCCAAACTTCTTGGGTATCTTTTAGGGGATGGTCTCTGCCTCCTCTTATTTTCTCAGGATTTATTTAAGGCTTAATTAGGGGAATTGCAAGTCTTTTTTTTAATAACTCCCTTAGCTTAATTAATGATAATTTAGGTTGGATTAGTGTTTAAATCCATTATTAAGGTTGATTAAGGTTAGATCCAGTGAATAGGAGGCTTATGGAATAATTTTGGGGTATTTCCCCTAAGCTATTCCATAAATACCCTTTTCTTTACTTAATCCCCCTTAATTAAGGGTTAATTCATTAATTATCCCCTTAATTAATTTTTAAAAATTCAAAAAACTTCCAGAACTTAATTAATCTACTTTGGGTAGATGCTTAGGTGTTTAAGATCCAAGTTCAATTAAGAAAATCAAAACCCAATTCATATGTATGAAGGGGTGTTTTGAAATTACTTAAGCTAAACCCCTTAATTTCATTAACCATTAATCATGAGCCAAATTGCATTAGGACCTTTTCTTCGTAGGTGCATTGCAAGTTTAAATTCCTTGTGAGTTTTTATGTCATCTCATTAGCTCATAATTATTTGGTTAACTATGTTAAGGTAGTGTAGGTAAGGGTTAATTAATTTTCTTAATTCATACATTAACCTAATTAATATATATAAATGAATCTAATCATCTAAAAATTAAAAAAAAATATCAAACACATGTGGGGATGTGTTAGAAATAGTAAACTCAATCCACTTTTTCAAAATTAAATCAAACTTAAAACTAAACAAAAAAACACATTGAATACACTTTGATTTATTTTAAACTTTCTTATTTCATAAGAATGTCTTTGGGATTTAATTAAAGCAAATGTGTTTACATGCTTTCATTGCTTTGATTCTTTCCCCAACATGTTAAATTTGTATGTCACATGGTTTCATGCATTCATATTTTTCAAATTCAAATTTAAAAAAAAAATGAAATTGTTTACTTTATGTCAAATTTGCATGTGTTGGCTAAAGTAGAAATATGAGTGGCTATTATCACTACTAAATTAAAATTATTCTAAAAACATATAAATCAATTATCAAATCTAAAAGTGTGCTACTTATATTTAATTATAAGTTTGCATGTGAAGAAAATATAAGGATGTGCTTAGCACATGTTTCCCTTCTCTTTTACGTTAGTATAGTTTTGAATAGGAGTACGTAAGATGTATGGTTCATTTGAAAAGAACCTAACACTTACCTAATTTTATATCCTATTCATTCCTATGCTATCACTTAAGAAGGGTTACCTATGCTTGTACACATAAATGGCATAAACAAAATGAATCAATTAATACAACTTTTGCATTCTTTCTTTTCCAATGTATTTCTTTTATACACATGTTTGTATTTAAGGAAAGTGGTATATTAGTCAGACAACCCCAAGGTTTCGAGGCTTTAAGTAGCCCTAAGTAGGTCTTGTACCTTACACCTCTGGTTAACAATGGCGCTGCACTCACTTATGCCATTCTTGCTTTCATGTGTGCATGTGAAAAATTGGATAAAGAAACCCTTTTCTACTTAAGAAAAATCATACATATTAAACTTCCAAATTTCCTTAAATGGATTACTTAGCATGCATCATAAAGTGTTTTAAACATTCTTATTTGTGTGTATAGATATGCTTAGGATTCATTCATATGCATGTTATATATGTTGGGAAAGAAATGAAGTAATGTGTGTTATGTGAATTTAATTCATTTTATTTAATCTTAAAATGCCTTTATTTTTTGAATAGGTTTATTTAGAGTTCATCTGAACTTAGGATTAATTAAAAGATTTAATCAAAACATTCACTAAATAAAACTAAAATGTGAACCTACTTTAGAAATTACTTAGGTTATGGAAAGAAAGTAAAGTTCTCTTCTCTTTCCCTCTCTTTATAACCTAGTAATTAATTGTAGGACTCACTTGAACATAATCAAAGCATGAAATAAAATCAATCCTAAATCAACTAAACAACATAAATGAAACCTTCCTCTAAGTTGAACATATTTTATACTTAGAAAATTTGAACCTAAAGCCATAGCTAAGCATACCACACAAACCTTCCAAAGCACATACATTAGCCTAAGTCACCACTTCTAGCTTTAGGTCAGGGCGGTGCATGGTTTGATGTTTTGTTTTATTTTGTGATGATGTATGTTTTAGACTAGATGTTAGGGTGTATGCTTGTAAAATGAATGGTAGGATTCTCTTAGTCTAATCATTATTTTCTGCAGGGGATTGTGCTTAAGGGGCGCTATTATAAATAAAAATATAAATGCTTTTGCTTGCAGGTGCTTTAAACCCCTAAGCATAATCCAATAGGCCAGGTGGACTTAGTCACCCATGTGTGGGGTGATGAATCCAATATACATGATTGGGATTTGTGTGATTTATTTTAGCTAATCTATATTTTGCAGGTGTTCATCAGATTTCCATTCTTTTCCTTTTCATGGAAATTTGTGCAATTAGGTTTTTAGAATGATTGTTAAGGGATTAGGATGAACATTGGTCATAAGATCCCATCTTATGTACCATGTGAGGCCTTAGATCATTCACCTTCTAACCATCCAAAAGAAGGAACTAAAGAAGAAAGAAGAAAAGAAGAAAGAAGAAATGAAGCTTGAAGGCCCCCATAATAATGAATTCCTTGCATAATTGTAATTTAATTAATTTATAATATGAGTTGTGTAAGGGTAGAGCTCTGCTACCCAATTTATTATTTTTGGATTTGTGCAGTGGTGCCCAACCACAACAGCCTTTTATTCTTTTACGATTAGCTTTATAAATTGATTGATGATTTGTTTAGCTTTTGCATTAAGTGGCATCTTTTCCTAGTTTCTTCCTTGCTTTATGTATGGCCTGGATGTGGATTAGGCTCTTTAGGAAAAAATAAATCTTTTACCAAACTTAATAACTCATTAAAAATTAAAGAATTTATAACCTCACCTAAAGCTTAGGTTTAAAATCAAGATAAAAGAATTAGCAACCCCTTAGCTAGATGAGTATTTCTTTTATAATATCATGCACAACAACATCACTCTTGATTGGAGGGCTTCCACCTTTGCCAGAGAAACTTGGTCTAACCTTTGAGAGCCATGGTGGAAACACACCTCCTCCCTTCTAGCTGATTTTGGTCAATAACTTTATTTATCATGCATTAGGCATATGAATCCTATTATCCTGTCAAAATAATTATCCAAAAATAAAAAAAAATGAAATTGAATTGCATTAGATTTAGGTCATTTGAAATATGTCCTTACATGATCTAGTCTCTATAGGGAGTGAGTTTAAGGACTTAGTCTCTTTCTAAACAAATAACAACCTAACTATCTTGCATAAGCATAAAGACTTGCCTACATATACTTAAAATCATAGGAGGAGTTAATTGGTGGCCACCCTGAGCTAGTTGTAAGTCCAAGCAGTCGGGTGATTTGTCTTCCCTTATGGAGGCAAACCAAATACCTATTTTTGCCTTAGATTTAGGTTGTGCTTTTGGTCTTCGCCAAAGCTCCCTAGATTTAGGTTTTGAGGTATCTTTTACCCTTTGTGGGCCATAAGCTTAATTCCTCACCTCTTAGGCATTTTCTTAATCTTGTGTCAAGGAATCATAAGTCCTAAATTTCTAATAAAAAATGCAACTCAAATAAATTTCTAATAAAAAATTCAACTCAAATAAATTAAATCAATTTCTAAAATGTAAAGCCCAACTATAGAATAGTTTAGATGCTCACTAGGTTTGCTAGCATCGTCGACATCTCCTACTTATCTTTCTTTTGGCTTCGATAATAACTCCCTTTATTTGATTAATCCCATTTGATCTTCAAAAATGAACTAATCAATTGATATTCCTTTTCTATTGAAATCATTGAAGACAATGATCATTTACCTTAATCGAGAGAATTCCTAAGGGATCCTGTCCCTTAGGATGTAATTAACTATGGGGGATTTCCCTTGCAGGGAACTTAACAAACCTAATTTAAAATAAATCCTGCTTTACTTTTACATGTAAGTAGGGGGAGAATCTCTGGTACATATGCAAACCCATCGTCCTTAGGAGTCCTTATTGAGGTGATTAGGTCCATTAAAAGGTAGTGACTTCAGTCTCCTGAGATAGTACACTATTTTCTTGATGACGTACTCGATCACTTGAATAAGTACATTTGCGAATTTGCATGGCATCCCAAAAAGATGAATTTTTATATTCTTTCCTCACTTCTCTTCACCACAGATTTGAAGGTGACCATATAGAAATTTTTCTCCACATACCCTTAATCAAACTTAATGAATTAAACATTTAATTAATGCAAACTTAATGAATTAATCTATCATCTTAATAAACCAAATTAATTTTATCACATTAAAATTAATTCAAATTAAACACTTAATTAATCTACTAATTAATTTAATCACACCTCTTAAGCAAACTAATTAAGTTAATCAAATTAATCATATTAAACCTAAGTTTAATCAAACATAAATGCAATTAAATATCAATCAAATCCTAAATTAAAGATAAATCATTAAGTCATTAATTACATCATTAATCTAAATAAATATAAAACCAAATTAAAAATTAAATAAATCTTTATTTAATTTAATAATTAACTTAAATAAACTTTTTAATTAAACTAATTACCCTTAAGCTAATCCAACAGAATAAACACCTAATTAATGCAAACTTAATGAATTAATCCATCATCTTAATGACCCAAATTAACTTTAAAAATAAAATCCAAAACAAATACTTAATTAATCTACTAATTAATTTGATCACACATCTTAAATAAGCTAATTAAGTCAATCAAATTAATCATATTAAACTTAAACTTAATCAAACATAAATGCAATTAAATACTAATCAAAACCTAAATTAAGCCTAAATTATTAAGTCATTAATTACATCATTAACCTAAAAAAATATGAAATCAAATTGAAAATTAAACAAATCTTTATAATTAACCTAAACACACTTCTTAATTAAACTAATAATCACATTGAACCTAAGAAAACCCATAGACTAATAAAGCTAATCAAATCAAATAAAGAAAGACTCATTAATTTAAAATGTAATCAAATCAAATCTCATTCAACCTACTTAAATGAGATAAACTAATTAACTATTTAATATATGAAATCAAAATAGAAACTAAACTTTGATAAGCATGATAAATGGATGAGATTAAAAATAAAATCCTAATTATAAAGAATCAAACTCAATTAAAATCAAAATAAAATCTCAATTAATCTAATCTCATCAAACTACAAATAAATGAGCCATAATCAAATCAGATAAACATAAAGTTAAGTCACATAATCAAAATCAAAGAAAAGAATTAAATATTAATTTAAGGATATTGAATTATCAAGATTTAATTAAACCAAAACATCTAATCTGAAATTAATCAATAAAAAAACACATGAATTTAAACAAACTTAAACTTCATTAGATATTAAGGATATTGAATTATAATGATTTAATTAAATCAACACATTTAATCCAAAATTAATCAATCAAATACATGAAGATTAAACAAACTCAAATTCTAAAACCTAAGTAAAACCAAATCAAATAAATCAAATCGAATGAATCAAATTAAACAAATTACACAAATTCAAATGGGATAATTAAGATACTTAAGGACCTTAGTTAGACTCTTTAGGAGTTAGGATGTAGAATAGGGTGAGTTCTGTCTATAAATGGAATTCATTCTACACTTCATTCTTGAAAACTTAAACATCACTTTAACCAAATAAAAGTGTAATAAAAATAAAAAGTAAATTATTAAATCATTTAAATTGAAATCACCCAAAGGTAAAATTTAAACAAATTCAAACTCCAAATTTAAACTTAAATTAAAGAAGCCTAGTAAAGCTTTGCCACACAAGCCTTAAGCACACACATTACAATACTAAGTCACCACTTCTAGTGCTAAGTTAGGGTGTTGTATGTATGATGTTGTGTTTTTTTTATGATGTAATATTTTAGATTGGATGTTAGGGTGTATATTTTATAGACAGGATGGTAGGCCGTGATTAGCCTAATCACATTTTTTTTGTAGGGGGTTGTGCTTAACAGGCCATTGTAATAAAAATATAAATGCATTTGCTGTGTAGGTTGCTTAGCCCCTAAGAATAACTCACGTTATGACAGGTGGGCTTGGTTACCCATGTGTGGGGTGCTAAGTCCAATTTATTCATATAATTGCTTGGTTGTATGGTGTGTTTAGCTAACATTTGTTTCATAGGTTTAGCTCGATTTACTTTCCTATTTTTGATGTAATTTTACATTAAGAAATATGGTTAGTGTTATGGGAGATTAGGATGAGCAGTGGCCAAAAGGCTTACTCCCTGGGGTGCCCTATGATGCCTTTAGAGAAAATCAAATCAAAAGAAAGAGAAGGAAGAAATGAAAAAAGAAGACCCCATAACATGTATTATTTTTTTTTGTAATTTGGGTTGTATAAGGGTAGAGCTGGGCTACACATATTTTTCTCTTTTTGGGGTGTACAGTGGAACCCGACCACACTGGCCATTTATTCTTTTATGGTAGTCTATAAAATTGTTTAATGTTATGTTTAGATTGCGTATTAGAACACCATGCTTTTCATAGTTTCTTTATGATTGATGCTTGAATGTGTGGCCTGGATGCGGTAGGCTCTTAGTATGAAATTAATTTTTCTACCCCAATTAATAACTTGTAATTAAAATTTAAAATAACTCATAACCTCACCATAAAGCCTGGGAATTAAATCAAGATAATAAAATTTTTAGCAACCCCTTAGTTGGATGAATGAATGTATATTATCATGCATGTCATATTCTTCCACTCTTGTTAAGAGGGGGCTTTCATCTATGTCAGAGAATGAAGGCTTAACCTGTGAGAGCCTTTGATGGAAGAACACCCCTTTCTCTCTTGATTTGGCTCATAATCAAGTTCTCATGCATTTAGCCATACAAAATCCCATAGCGTATGTCGAAACAAAAATTTTAAAATAATCAAATAAATTTAAAAAAATTTGCATTAGATTAAGTCACGAATTCATACCACTTATGCTCTAGTCTCTTTGGGAGTGAGTTTAAGGACTTAGTCTCCTCTCTAAATAAATAACATCCTAGCCATCTTGCAAAGCATAAGACTTGCCAACATAGATTTAAAGCATAGGAGGAGTTAGCTTGCTGCCACTCTAAGCGATAATAAGTCTAGTAGTTGGGTGGTTTATTCTCTATTGAGGTAAATCATATACCCATTGTCACCTTAGATTTATTTCATGCTTTGACCCTCGCCAAAGCTCCCTAGCTTAGGATCTAAGGTAGCTATTTCCTTTGGGCTACAAGCATAAACCCTCACCTCTTAGGCATTTCCATAATATTATGTTATGGGATTATAAGTCCTAGTATTATAATAAAATGTTAACTCAAATAATTAACTCTCTTCAATTTCAAAAATATAAAGCCCAATTATAGGGTAAATTAGAATGCTCACTAGGCTTCCTAGTATCATGAGCATTTCCTACTTTCCCCCTTTAGATTCTGAAAATAAGTCTTCTCCTTGATCTATCCCATTTGACTTTCTAAAATAGCCAATCCATTTATATTCTTAACCTTGAAATCTTTGGAGACCCTAATTGTCTACTTTAATCAAAAGTATTCTTAGGTTTACTTTATTATTTTTAGTTTAGTTTAAGTTATTATTTATTTTATTTTTATTTATTTTTATTAGTTTATTTATTTTATTTTAGGTTTAGGTTTAGGTTTTATCTTAGGTTTTTATTTTATTTTATTTTTTTTAATTTTAATTAGGTTTAGGTTTTTCATTTATTTTATTTTTTTATTTTATTTAGTGTAGGTTTAGGTTTTTAGGTTTTTAGGGTTTAGGGTTTAGGATTTAGGGTTTAGGGTTCTACGATTTAGTGATTTAGGGTTTATGGTTTATGGTTTGGGTTTAGGGTTTAGGGTCTAAGGTTTTGTGTTTAGGCTTTATGATTTAAGGTTTAGGGTTTTTTGGGTTTATGATTTAGGTTTAGCTTAGGGTTTAGGGTTAGTTTAGGATTTAGGGTTTAAGGTTTAGGGTTTAGGCTTTAGGGTTTAGGGTTTTTATGATTTAGGTCTAGTTTAGGGTTTAAAGTTTAGAGTTTTAGGGTTTAGGGTTTAGGGTTAGGGTAAGGGTTTAGGGTTTAGGGTTTGAGTTTAGGTTAGCATTAGTTTAAGCTATTTAGGGTTTAGGGTTTAGGTTAGTTTTAGGTTTAGGAATTTAGTTTAGGTTTAGGGTTTAGGGTTTAGGGTTTTTTAAATTTTAATAACCAGTAGTTTAGTTTTATTTTAGCATTTATTTTTTATTTCTATTTAGCTTTATTTTTTATTTTTACTTAGTTTAGTTTATTTATTTTAGGTTTATTTATTTTAGTTTAGGTTTTTTATTTTAGTTTATTTTTTTGGTTTAGGGTTTAGGTTTATTCTTTAGTTTAGTTTTGTTAATTTTTTTATTTTTTTGGTTTAGATTTTATTATTTATTTTTAGGTTTAGGTTTAGGTTTTTATTCAAATTTTTTAGGTATAGGTTTTAGGTTTTTATTATAGATTTATTTTTAGGTTTTATTTTTTTAGTTTAGGTTTATGTTTATTTTAAGTTTATTTTATTTTATCTAGTTTAGGGTTTAGGATTAGTTTATTTTAGGTTTAGGTTTTATTTATTTTAGTTTAGGTTTAGGTTTATTTTATTTTATTTATTTTATTTTTATTTTAGATTTAGTTTTTTTTTTAGTTTAGGGTTTAGATTTTTTTTTGTAATTTTTTTAGGTCTTATTTTTAGGTTTAGGTTTTTATTTTTATTTTATTTTGATTTTTCTTTTTTATTCTTATGTTTTTTTAGTTTAGTTTAGGTTTTCATTTATTTTATTTTAGTTTATTTTTATTAGTTTATTTTATTTTATTTTTAAGTTCAGATTTAGTTTTATTTTATTTAATTTTTTATTTTATTTAGGTTTATAATTTTTTTGATTTATTTTATTTTTTAGGTTTTATTTAGTTAAGGTTTAGTATTTTAGCTTTTTAGGGTTTAGGGTTTAGGGTTTATGGTTTAGGGTTTAGGGTTTAGGGTTTTAGTGTTTAAGGTTTAAAGTTAGGGTTTAGGGTTTAGGGTTTAGGGTTTAGTGTTTAGTGTTTAGGGTTTAGGTTTAGGGTTTAGGGTTTAGGGTTTAGGGTTAGCTTAGGGTTTACTTTAGTGTTTAAGTTTAAGGTTTAGTGTTTAGGCTTTAAGGTTTAGTGTCTTTAGGGTTTAGGTTTAGGTTTGGTTAGTTTAGTTTAGTTTTGTTTAGGTTTTAGGTTTAGTTTAGGTTTAGGTTTAGGTTTAGGATTAAGGTTAGGGTTTAGGTTTAGGTTTAAGTTTAGTGTTTAGGGTTTAGGCTTTAGCTTTGGTTCTGGTTTTAGGGTTTTAGTTAGGGTTTAGGGTTTAGTTTAGGGTTTAGGTTTGGGTTTAGGATTTATGATTTAGGTTTAGTTTAGGTTTTGTTAAGGTTTTGGGTTTAGGGTTGCAGGTTTCAAGTTTAGGTTTAGTTTCAGGGTTTAGGGAGGCTTAGGGTTTTTTTAAAAAATTAAGTCAACTCGCAGGCTTTGGTTTATTTAGTGTATTTTTTTATTTATTTTAGTTTATTTTAGTTTATATTTTATTTTTATTTAGTTTAGTTTATTTTTTTGATGTTTATTTAATTTAGTTTAGGTTTTTTTATTTTACTTTATTTTTTAGATTTAGGTTCAAGTTCAAGTTAGTGTTTTTTCGTTTAGTTATATTTTTAGTTTATTTTTTAGGTTTAGGTTTTATTTTTTATTTTTAGGTATATGCTTAGGTTTTTATTTTATTTCTTAGGTTTAGGTTTTAGGTTTTTATTTTAGGTTTATTTTTAGTTTACTTTAGTTTATTTTATTATATTTAGTTTAGGTTTAGGTTTAGGTTTAGTTTATTTTAGGTTTAGTTTTAGGTTTTATTTATTTTAATTTTGTTCATTTTAATTCAGGTTTAAGTTTATTTCATTTTTCTTTTGGGTTTAGGATTTTTGTTTTAGTTTAGGGTTTATGTTTTATTTTTTATTTATTTATAGTTTTTTTTAGGTTTTTTGCTTAAGTTTAGGTTTTTATTTAGTTTTTATTTTTATTTTCAATTTAGTTTTTATTTTGTTTAGGTTTTTTTTTTTATTTTTTTAGTTTTTTTAGGTTTTTATTTATTTTATTTTAGTTTAGTTTTTATTTTTTATTTTATTTTGGTTAAGGTTTTTTTATATATTTTATTTTTAGGTTTTATTTAGTTTAGGTTTAGGTTTTTAGCTTTTTAGGGTTTAGGGTTAGTTTAGTTTAAGGTTTAAGGTTTCGAGTTTAGTGTTTTTTTGGGTTTAAGGTTTAGGGTTTAGGGTTTTAGGGTTTAGGGTTTAGGGTTTAGGGTTTAGGTTTAGGTTTTTGGTTTAGGGTTCAAGTTTTAGTTTAGGGTTTTTGGTTTTGGTTTTTTTTATTAGAGAACAAATTCAGATTCAACATTTTTTCTTTTCGATTTCATCAACCAAGTAACACACCAAGTTTTCTAAGACACAAATGACGACATAAATAAAAAATGAGCATCCATAGAGCAAATAAAAAACCTTAGATAACTAGAACCGTGTCTACTATGAAGACAGTACCATAAGCAGTAGATCGAATCGACCATTCTTTAATTTCTGTAGTTCCCATCAGAACTACCCCGGCCTCTCGAGTAGCGGGATCCACCATCATATCCCATCTCCCTCACCACCTTCTTAAACCTCCCGTCGTTCCTCCCGCCTCCATAACCACCACTTCTATAACCACCACCTCTATATCTACAAGCACCTCAGGACCCCATCACCACCTGATCGCCACCTCTACTTTCCCCTCCACGCTAGATCCCAGCACGGTTGAGTGATGTTCCTGCCGTCAAGGTTCTACCTATTCTTAGGGTTTAGGTTTAGGTTTTGGTTTATTTAGTTTAGGGTTTAGGGTTATTTAGGGTTTGGGGTTGTAGGTTTAGGGTTTAGGGTTTATGGTTTAAGGTTCCTATAGAGGCATCACCCTACAATGGACTTAATCATGTAATAAGGACTCCTAAGGCATGATGGGTCTTCGAATGTACCAAAAAATTTCTCCCTACTTTACATGGATGAATAAAGTAAGATTTATATTAAACCATGATCATAAGTTCCTTATGGAGGCAAGCCTCCATAGTTAATTATATCTTAGGAAATAAAATTTCTTAAGAATACTCTCGATTAAAGTAGGCAATTATCATCTTTAAAGATTTCAAGGTTAGATTATCAAAGGATTGGTTATATTTGGAAAATCAATTGGTAATGTTCAAAGGGAAGACTTATTTCTAGAATCCAAATGAAATAAGTAGAAAATACTCATGATACTAAGAAGCCTAGTGAGCATTCCAATATATCCTATGGTTAGGCATTATAATTTTGAAGTTGAGGAGATTTATATATTTTGAGTTGAAATTTAATTAGATTACTAGGGCTTATAATCCACTAAGACAAGGCTATGAAAATTCCTAAGAGGTGATGATTTAAGCTCGTAGCCTAAAGAAAATAGCTACCTCAAATCCTAAATCTAAGGAGCTTTAGTATGAGCTAAAGCACAACCAAAATCTAAGCAACAGGTGGACATAAGGGTTTACCTCCACAAGAGATAATAAATTGTCCAACTTTTGGACTTATAACCGCCTGGAGTGGCTGCCAGCTAACTCCTATGATTTTAAAATCATGTAGTCTGGTCTTATGAATTGCAAGATAGCTAGGGTAGTTATTTAATTAGAAAGACACTAAAGTCCTAAACACACTCTCTAAGAGACTAGAGCATGAGTGGTATGAGCATATGACTTAATCTATAGATGCAAAATCTTTTCAAATTTTATTTCATTTTAGACACATCATTTTGATAGAGGCCTTAGAATTTCTTATGCCTAAATGCATGATGAAATAGGTTATGGGTCAAATCAGCTAGAAGAAGGTGTTCTCCAGCATAAGGGATGCCCTCATAGGTCAAGCATTCCTTTATCGTGTAAGGATTTCATGTTCAAGAGAGAAAGGATATGCATGCATGATGTGAAACATACAACCATATAGCTATGGGGTTGCTAAATCTATTAATTATCTTATTTATTTCTTAGGATTTATGATGAGATTATGAGTTGTTTAAAATTTAATTATGAGTGATTAGTTGGGTAGAAATATTATTTTTATCCTAAGAGCCTAATCCTATCCAAGCCACACTTTAAAGCATCAATCATTTAAGAAACTATGAAAAGCATACCCTCCTAATGCACAATGTAAACATAACATCAAACAATTTTATAAACTATCATAAAAGAATAAAAGGCTAGTGCATTCGGGTACCACCGTACAACTCGAAGAGAGAAGAAATAGGTAGATGAGCTCTACCCTTATACAACCTAGAATATGAAAGAATTATTAGAATTGTATTAAATGCTATAGGGGTATTCTTTCTTTGCATCTCCATTTCTAATTTGGTCCCTGCTTTGATATGGATGGTGCTTTCTTCAAAGGCATCAGATGGCACCCCAGGACAAAGCCTTCTGGCCACTGCTCATCCTAATCCCCCATAACACTAATCCTAATTCTTATTGCAAAAATTAAATTTATGTGGGAAAAGTAAATCAAACTACACCTGAAAAATAGAGGTTAGCTAAATATACATATAATCCTCAGTAGTTGTATTTATAATTTGGACTTAGCACCCTACACATGGGTAACTAAGCTCACCTGTCTAAACTTGGATTATCCTTAATGATTTAAGCAACCTGCAAAAAGAGCATTCACATTTATTTTTAAGCATCCCTTAAGCATAATCTCCTGCAGAAAATATGAGTAGGCTAATATTAGCCTATCATCTAGTCTACGAAGCATACACCCTAACATCCAATCTAAAATAATACATCATAAAACAAAACATACATCACATCATCATACGATGCTAACTTAGAGCTAGAAGTGGTGACTTAATTCTAATGTGTGTATTAAGGCTTGTGTGGTAAGTTTTGTTAGGCATTAGTGTTGTATTTTCTAAGTGTAGAAGGATTCAATTTAACATGTAAGGTTGATATCACTTGAAGTAGTTTAATTGATTTGAGATTTTAATTTGTGTTTTCTTTTGTGTCATTTGATTACACTTAGCAACTAAGTGTTATAAAGAGAGGAAAAGAGGATTTCCCTCTTTCATCCCTACCTTAAGTCACTTTCTAAAGTATATTAATTTGATTTAGTTCCCTTTAGTGAATGGCTTATTAAATGATTTAATTAATCCTAAGTTTAGGTTCACTTTAAATAATCCTATTCAAAATGAAAGACATCGTAAGATTAATTTAATTGAATTACTACCACATGACATATATTAAATCATTCCTTTCCATCACATGAAACATGCATATGATTTAATACTAAGTGTATCTATACATGTAACATATTTTAACACACTTAAATGATGAATGTATGTGTATGTTTATAATTTATATTTTATTTTGATTGAATTATTTAAACATATTAATTTAAAAACTTTATCCAAATTCTTATACAAAAAGGACATAAGAATGAAATTGAATAGGCATGTGTTGTTGTTAAACCAGGGAAGTTAGGTAATCAAATGACCTCTTTGGAGGTAGCTAAAGCCTCATATTCTCGGGATTGCTATACTATATACCCATTTGCATTCAAACATATGTAAATTCATATACATGAACATAGGAAGTAAGCTCCAAATCATATGGCTAATTAATTCAACCACTTAGTCAATCATGAATTAATGCAATTTTAATGTAAAATGGGATTTTCACTCACTAATCACATATACATATACATGTATAAAGATATAGGAAAGTACGTGTCATTATTAAATGTGAAAAATGAGGTAATCAAATGACCTCCTTGGGGCTAACTAAAGCCTCGTATTCCCATGATGTCCAGACTATATACTTGCATTTCTTGGACACACATGGATGTATAAATAAATGAGGGAAAGAAAATCATGCAAAGATTTTATATTTTATATGATTGAATTATTTATATATATGAATTAAAGCTCTATCCAAATTATAATGTTGAAATACATAAAAATGAAATAAACTGGGTATGTGCCAATGTTAAACCGGAAAGAGGTAATCAAATGACCTCCTTGGGGCTAGCTAAAGCCGTGTTCACAGGATGTCACTATATACCCATTACCATTCAATCTTATATAAATCAACACATGAATAGAGGAAAGATAACTCAACATTCATACACTTAAGCTATAAGCACATGCATTTCTTATGTATTTATAACTAGCATCATAACACATATTATTATTCATTTATAAGCTTTTGAAAAAAAATACATTTGGATTTAATAATGATAATAGCCATGCCTATATTAAATTAAATCAACACATGCAAGTTTAGATAAAGGAAGTCCATTTTATTTTACATGATTTTGAAAATTTGGATGCATGGATTAATTTCTCAAGTAATTAAGGAGTAATTAAGGTAATAAATTTTATAATTAAACCTTAATTAAACCTTAATTACTACTTAAAATTAGTTAAGATGTTTTTTAATTAATTATCCTCTGAAATACCATTAAAATGAGTATTTATTTTCATTTTTTTTGATTTCTCTATGATTGTTTATGATTTTTGAAGTTTAAGCCATTCAAAATGATTAATTAAGCCTAATTAGACGCGATGCGGTTTCCATATGGCATCACAGGATTGGTTACTTAAAAGTTATCTAACTCAATGCCTATGTGGCAGGCATGGATGTGCTTTCTCGTCTTCCATTCGATCTAAGATTCGAAGGCTATGATTATTCCCACAGCTTTATAGGATTAAATTAGTTTAATCTAGCGGATCTAATCATGACCGTCCATTTCAATCACGTAGAATAGATGGTGTGTGATCTAACATCATGGGAGTAAGGAAGAATGAAATATGTCCTTCATTGCTCACTTGATCTGAGCTTACCTGAGCTTAGATCAACTCCAAAAGGATCCCATACCCTCACGACATCGATCAAAGGGGATCCAACGGTCAAGATCAAACGAGATGTAAGTTTTCTTAAGAAAATCTCCAACCCATTTTTTTCTAAAGATCAGTTTTGGAAGCGTAACTCACAGGAGCTCAAGACTGATGGCTTGAATGATTCAGGAAGCTTCATCTAGTGGAGATGAAGCCCTGTTGAGCAGCAACTGGATCAATTCCATGAAGTTCTCTCGGATGACCATGAGCTGATGATTTCGATCTTAGCTTTGATCGAAGTCTCACCTCTGATGCTCGAAAAGCTTGGGAGATGATTCATTCTTGCTCGTTAAGGCCTAGGGATGGTGCGTGCAAAGTTAATTTGAGTTTGATGGAGAAATGGGGAGTTAGGTCAGAAATGGGAGTGTCCTATTTCAGGACAGATAGGAATGGCATTTTTTGTTTGAGGAACGAGCTTGGGAGCATAGGGAATGGCTTTAGCAACTCGTCTTGGGTAGTTAGAGCAATGAGGAATGATTTTTGTGTGTGTTTGAGTGCAAAAGAGGGGTTGTATACCCCCCTTCATCTTGATTAGATGGTGGGATAAAGTTTGGCTTCTAGTGGCCATCCAGCCATCTTAGGGAGTCGTGGGTGGTAGGGAGGAGGTGAGTTTGCTTGGCTTGGTTGGTTGAATGAGTGGAGGTGGCTGCCAAGGAGGAACCATGAGTGTCTTATGGGTTTCAAATGCTCTAATGGAGAGGGTGAGGTGATTTGACCTCCCATGGGTCATGGCTGACCCAACCATCCCTTGGGTTAGGTTAGGCAGTGTCCTAGGTGCCTAGGTGGACCATTGGGAGAATACCAAGTGGCCAAGGAATGGAAATGACCACTTACATGGGTGATTTATCTCATGTGATGCCATTTACCCAAGGATAGAATGATCATTTGGCATTGGATTTGATTTGGGCTAATTTGAAATAGGCCAAAAGTTGGTTAGCCCAAATTTCAAGTCAATTAGAGTTGATTTGGTTAGGTTTGGCTCAATTTGAGTCATTTAGGTCAAATTGGGTTAGGTTGGGTCAAGTTGACCAATTGGTCGAATTGGGTCAAACCCAAGGTTGGATCAAGTTCATTTGATCACTTGGGATGTTTTGGTTCAATTGGTTTGGTTTAGATTTGATTTGATTTTGGCATATTTATTTGGGACAAATGGGTTAAGTTGACCAATTTGACCAAATTAGCCAAATTGGCTTGGGTTGGGTGTTGGTTTGGGTTTAGTTAACTAATTGAAGATGATTGTAGGCTTTAGTTTCAATTAATTTGAATTTGGTTTTGATTTAGGCCAACTTGAGCCTTTAGGTCAATTTGGGCTAAGCAGGTCAATTGGGTCCAATCATGGCTTTAGTCAAGTTCAACAAACAATTTGGAATGAAATTCAGCCATTGGTTGCAATCAATTTGGTTTATATTTTGATTTGACCCAATTTAGTCTTTTAGGTTAATTTGGGTCAACTTGGGTCAAGATGGCCAATTGGGTTTGGTTTGACTCAACTAAAGGTCAAGTCATATCCAAATATTGATTTTCATTTGGTATGAATCATTGGTTTGAAGGGATTTGGCTTAGGTTGCAATTTGGCTAGTTTGGGGTCATATGGGTTAAGGGGTTGGACTAATGACCAAGTTGACTTAGTTTGACCTAATTTGTGACAATTGATCAATCTAGGGAGATCAATAATTATGATGGGAGGTTTTGATGGGCTTGATTCAATCCAATTTTGGTAGGATTAAAACTAGGCTCAAATTGGTCAAATTGGCCACTTTGGGTAAAGTGGACTAATTGGGTTTAGTTGGCTTGATTTAGGGTTGAGTTTGATTTAGTTGAGTTTATATATGAATTTGGGATTGATATATAAATTCAATTATAACTTGGGTTCAAATGGGTTTTGGTTGATTTGAACATTTCAAGTCAAAAGAGTTAAGTTGGGTTTGACTTGGGTTAATTTTGGTTTGGCTTGATGATTATAGATTTCTTTTATATTTTTGAATATGATTGATTCATAAGAAAATCAATTGAATTTGGGTTTTGGAATGAAGGATTTTGGCTAAGTCCATGGAGTTGGATCATGTGGCTTATGTTTGGATTTTGATTTGGTTTGATTTAGTTTTTGATGATTTAAATTTATATTTCATTTAAATTTATGAAGATGATTGAAAATATGATTGATTTGTGAGAAAATCAATTGATTTTGCCTTGATTTGGATTAAGATTTGGCTAAGTCCATGGGATATGTCATATGGCTTAGGAAGGGTTTTGATTTAATTTAATTTGAATGCAAATTTGATTTATATTTAGGAAGATGATTGAAGATATAAATTTATTATGAAAAAATCAATTGTTTTTGGATTTATTTGGATTAAGATTTAGCTAAGTCCATGGGATAGGTCATATGGCTTAGGAAGGGTTTCAAGTTTGGATTTGATCATGGTCTTCAATAATTCAGTTTTGGAATTTGGGTTTGGATTTGTATTTGAATTTGATGTTTGGTTTAAGAAGGTGAACATGGATTGGATTTGGGTTGTAGGGTAGCCGAATTATCCTAATCCCTAAGGCATAACCTAATCTTACGGTTAGCCCTTCTAAGTATTTAGGCTTAAGTTAAGTGTTTACCTAATTGTTTGTAGTATTTTATGACTAGGGAAGTCTTAGTGTCTAGAAGAATCCTAAGTCTAAGATGGGAATATTGAATCTGCACTCCAAAAGTGAGGTGAATAGGTCTTAGGCTCCACAGTGTTGCCTTTGGAGATAGATGATTAGAAGATTGAAGCTAAGTTTCACATTATAGACTCAGATACATCTTTCAATGCTTTGCTTGGGAGACCATGGATACATGAGAACAACGTAGTTCCATTCTCTCTACATCAATGTATGAAGTTTGTGAGAGGTGGGATCATCTACTATGTCAAAGGAGATCTCAAGCCATTTACAGTTCATGAGGTTGCTATATATGAAGATGTGGCTTAATACCTCCCTCAAAATCAACAAGTCTATTCTCACAAACTTGGCGAAAATTTAAAAATAGAAAAAGAAGAAAAGGAAAAAAAAAGAAGAAGAAAAGAAAAGACAAAATGAAAATAAAATGGGAGCAGAAATAGACTCGGAGGAGGAAGTGGAGCATGACATTAGATTCCACCGATAGTTCGTTACTCCCTTCAAACATATGGGTAGGATGACCTGACCTCCACTAGGCAGAGGAAGATGCTAGTTCAAAGGCAGTCCTAGGGGTGGAAAACCACCTTATTAGACACCCAATAAAAGATATGTCTCAACTACCAGTAGTACACCTGATATCCATGTAGACATAGAATCTAGTTCATATGATGAGTCTTATATGGTTAGTACACTAGCTAGCTCTTCTTAATAGTAGATTCCCTTGGAGGTTTCACTTGAGCTAGATAGCGATGAAGACCAGCTCCAAAGCAAACCATAAGTGTATCAAAGTCTATATTTGAAACAATTAGGCATCAGTTGGGAACCTTAGCTCTAACCCCACTTTCCTCTCAAAATGTTGAGGGTTTGGTAGTTAAGGAAACCCCTAAGTCATCCACAGGTGTGAAGACTCAGAGGTTCTTTCTGAGAGCATCATCCTCAAGTCAAGAACTTGATGTAGAACTTGAGGATGATTCATATAAAGATTTAATAGAATTACCTTTTGATTGGTACTTGCCTTGTGTTCATAATTTAGCAAATAAAGGGTTAATCCCACATACTTGGTCAAAGAATAAGTCAGAATACTTCAATAGAATATAGAAGAACAAATGCAAAAGCTCTTTATCAAGACCAAAATTAGGATTTGGTATAGTGGGTCCAGCCGATGATGACAATTACTGCTTAGTCATCACCAATCATTTGGAATCTAATAGGTTCTTTTCAAATCATATTAACACATATGAGGAGCTGTGCTTTTAGAAATTTAGATGATCCAAATGATTTTGAAGTTAATGATGAACTTTAGTTTGGATAAGATCCGATCACCCATCCCATCTATTGAATTGGTGGGGACTACTTTGTATGGAGTTATGAAGAGATTCCTGGATTGGATCCTGACGTAGGGTCCATAAACTAGCAATAGAGCCTACTGCTAACCTTATTAAGCAAGCTCCTAGATGCATGCGATTAGACATAGAATAGGTCATTTAGAAAGTTAAGAAACTGATCGATGTTGGCTTCATCCGAGAAGAAAAATACCTTACTTGGTTAGCCAACATCATCCAAATTAAGAAAAAAAAACCAAATTCATAGATGCATCAATTTTATGGATTTAAATAAGGCATGTCCAAAAGATAAATTTCCTCTACCAATCCTAGAGCTAATGGTGCACATTGCCTCATCTCATGTAGTCTTCTCTTTTACCGATGGCTCATCTGGATATAACCAAATCAATATGGCCCCTGAGATGAAAGAAAGCCTACTTTTAGAGCCCCAATCAGAATCTATTGTTATAAGGTCATGCCTGTTGGTTCCTTTCTCTAGAATAGAGAAAAGAAATGACACCACATAGAGTTTAAAAATATTTTATTTAGATGATCAAATATGACATTAAGGAATAAACATATTATCTTGAAAGATAAACATGCTCTCCTTTAATGGATTCAATCATTTCAATAAAAGACTCCTAAGGCTAATGGGTCTTTCGTGTACCAGAGTATTTTCCCTTGAACTACATGGAAAAGTAGAACATGGTCAATTTTATCCTGGGATCATGGTTCCCTATAAAGGCAAGCCTCTATAGTTAATTACATCTTAGGAAGGGTCTATTTTTAAGAATACTCTCAA
The DNA here is from genome assembly GCA_021442155.1 of Cymbidium sinense. Lineage (NCBI taxonomy): Eukaryota > Viridiplantae > Streptophyta > Magnoliopsida > Asparagales > Orchidaceae > Cymbidium > Cymbidium sinense. Next base: position 99,335,973 of record CM038226.1, on the reverse strand, counting down.
TTAAAGAAATAAGTGGTTATTCATAAAGACTACTAAGGTAGCTTTCAAAGGAATGGTTTTTGAGAAATTCAATTGGGAGAGGTCCAAATTGGAGAGAGTTATCTTTAAGAGTCAAATGAAAAAGAGTAGGAAATTGCTATTGATACTGAGATACCCAGTAGACATTTCATCTATCCTATGATTGGGCTTCAAATTTGAGATTTAATTTTAGATTTCAAGTTATCATTTTCTTAGAAATCTAGGAGTTAGATTCTAGTAGCACAAGACTGCAGAAATGCTTAGGGTTGAAGACTTATTCCTAAAAGGATGCTTCAGAACCTAGTCTACAGGTGCTTCTGACACATGTCAGATGCTCAACCTAGTTCTATCCTTAAGAATTATTGGCCATTCTCCTCACTTGAGGGAACTAATCTTTCCCTGAGTCTTCTAGACTTACAACCTGCCTGGAGAAGGCTGCCAGCTAACACCACCTAAATGCAGGCTAAGTCATATGAATGCTAGATGGCTGGGCTATTTCAATTTTAAATAAAAATAAATCTATGAACTTAGACTTACTCCCTAACCCCTAAGATTATGTAGGGTATGTAGATGTACCTAACTAATGCATATTTTTTCAAATTTTTATAATTTTTGATTCAAGATTCACTTAGATCATAGGAATGCAATTTATGCTTAATGGCATGTGATTAGAAAAAGATTATGGGCCAAATCAGAATAGAAGGTGTACTTCCATCATAGGCTCTCAAAGGTCAATTGATTTAGTTGGGTATAAAATTTAGTTTATCCTATGAGCCTATGTCCAGACATACATCATAGCACAAACATAGCATAAAAAGAAACCTAAGAAAAGCATGCTATATCTATTGCACCCAAAATAAATCAAGCCAGATAAAATTATATAAGAAAAAGGCCAATGCAATCGGGTACTGCTATACACCCCAGAAGAAAGAAAAATGGGCAGCCGAGTTCTACCCTTATACAACCCGGCTTAGAACTACAAGTTTAGATCTATGGGTCTTCTTTCCAGAAAAGTTTCCTTCTTCAGGGACATCCATCGATCTCCTGGTTGGGTCAGCTCCTGCTAATTCTAGACCCCATAGATCCTAACCTAATTCTAAGCTCCAATTTACATTTAAAATTCAAAAGAAATCCTAAGCCCTATAAAATATATGTTAGGAAATACACACAGCACATAAAGCAGTTTATATTTCATAAATATACGAGCTTAGCATTAGTTGCTTGCCAAGCCCACCTATCCTATGGACTATGTTAAGGGATTTTTAGCACCTACAAGCAAACAATAATTTTATAATTTATTTATTATAGCAACCCCTTTAACACAGTCCCTAGAAAATGAAGTTAAATCTAGAAAGAATGCCCTAACATCCAGTCGAACGAACAAACAAGCCTAGGAATCCTGTCTAAAGCAGTACACCACACAGACATGTGAAGCACAACACAACGTATCACAGGAGATTAAAAGAAAATCACAGAATGATCTAACATTGATCTAGAGTCTGTGACCTAAGTAATCTAGTGTGTGTAGAAGTGGGGTTTGTGTGGTAAGTCTTTGCTAGGCCTTTAAGTTTAAGTTTGAAGTTTGAATTAGTTTAATTTTTACCATTGGTTGGTTTCAATTCAAATGAAATAATGATTTAATTCCCATTTCATGTTCATTTTATTTGGTTAAAGTAATATTTAAGTTTTTAAGAATGAGAAATAGAATGAATTTCAATTTTAGGTGAAACTTACTTTATTCTGCATCCTAAATCCTAATGAAGTTTCAAAAGTCTAACTAAAATCCTTAAGTATTTTAATTAATCCTTTGATTTTATTTATGTTTGGGTTTTATTTATTTTATTTCATTTATTTGAATTGCTTTATTTGATTTAATTTGTTTGATTTATTTCATTTTGAATTAAGTTATATGGATTTCATTTGATTTGGTTATGTTAATTTAAAGAGTTTGATTTAAGTTTGATTTCATTCAATTTAACTTAAGATATTAAATCATGGATTTGTAAGCTTAAGGTTTAAATTTATTAATATGAATTAATACCTTAAGTTTGTTCATAGATTATTCTTAACTGATTTAATTAACCTAGGTTTTAGATTCATTATTTAAATTCATTAAGGATGAGTGGTTTCATTAAACGTAACTTAAGTTGTTTAATTATATTTGAATTTCATTAAGTATTTATTTTCTTACAATTTTGATATTTAATTAAATTCTTTGACTTAGGAAGTTTTGATGAATTACCCTAAGTATTTTTGATGTTTATTTCAGATTAGTTCAATTTACTTGTTGATTCAATGAATTAATGATTCTTCTTAATTATTATTTAGTTCATATTGACTTAGAGATTTGGAAAATCAAGAATTCCAAATTTATAGACCAATTAGATTTAAGATAATTATGACAAGTGGGGTTACATGCTAGTTTTATGTTTCTAAAGTTTCAACTTGATTAGAGATATAATTTTGGTATAATTAAGGTTTTAATTATTTCATTAAAACCTAAATTAAACCTAATTTATTAAGATTCATTAAAGGATTTTAGTTTTTTATTTATTCTTTACTGAAATACCTTTCTAATGAGGGTTTATTTATAATTTTTGGTTAACTAATTGAGTTATTATGAATTAATTAAGTTCAGGTCATTTAATTGAATTATTTAATTCTTTTAATTACCAAATTGGGTTAATTAATGATATAATAGGTTCATATAGGTTTGATTAGGTTTAATTAATATTCTGATGTTTATTAATATTTATTATGTTGATTTAAGATTATTAGGTTAAATTTTCTAATTATTTCATTAAAGGGTAATTAATTTAATTAATTTAAAGGTTAAACTCATGAAATTACAATTTCCCTTAAATTCAAAGAATTAAATTTCGAAAAATTTAATTAAGATACTTTTCATTTCTCCAAAGTTTCAAATTAATTGGACTATTAATTTGAGAATAATTAGGGTTTAATTTTTTTCAATTAAACCCAAATTAAGGTAAATTTTCTCAATAAAAATTAAAGATTTTGATTTCTATGGATTCCTCTCATCAAGATGAATCCATAGAGCTCTTATTTGTAATTTTTTAATTTTTCTTTGATTTTATATGAATCTTTGAACTTTCAAGAGTTATTTTAATTAATTAAATAGTTAAGTAACTAATCTTAATAGTTTTTAAGTGAGGCGGGTCCTATGCAGCAAATTTAAAATGAGCAGGATTATTTATGGATCGTCCGATCAAAGATTGGAAGATTGGTATGGATCCCAAGGAAGCGTGCGATGCGCAACTGTCGTGCATGGGATGAAAATGTGGATGATTTTGGATCCACCAGATTGACGTCTGATTGTCTGATCCTTAAGGGATTTAAATAAATTTATGTGTCTAGATCTGGACCGTCCGATCCAAATAGAAGGATCGGATGGTCTGGAGCCATCTTCTTCCCTAAATGGTAAAACCTTAATGCAGTTGATGGTTTTCCATCAACCAGGGGCGATCAACGATGAATTATGCCTAGATTTTGATCCCAAAATGATCAGTGATCAAATTGGGATTAATCTATGCAGTTAGATCTATTTGGCATTCCAAATTTCTTTAAAAAAGCCCAAAATTGAAAGCTTGAAGAAAATAGGGGAGGACATTAATGGAAAACCTGGATTCTGGTGATCTCCGGTGGCGAGGTTGATTCCATAAGCTTTAGATCGATGCAACGAGCTTATGGCCAATGTTTGGAGGCTTATCTTCACATGGTTTGCCCCCTTGACTGAGCTCCTTAGCATAAATCTTAGCCTTGGTGGTTCTCAGCCTTCCTAGTGCCAAATGATTTGAGTAAGGGCTCGATTTGGATCGCCTTGAGCCCTAGAACGTGTATATGTCTTTAATTTGGGGTGAAATCCTCTCCTTTGGATTTCACCATTAAAGGGTGCTCAATTTTGGCATGAACAGGCCTCATACATGACGTGATGGGGAAAGGTGTTGAACTTCCTCTCAACATAATGGAATGTTCACTTGAGGGAAGGAGATTCCTTGCATGTTTTCCATGCATGGTCGAGCACTTTTTCTACCCTTCTTTCTCTTCCTTTTTCTTCTTCCCTTGGAGAAGCCAAATCCTTGTTGGCTTTTCCTTGCTTGATTGCCTTCTTCCCTTGAAGGCAACCATCTTTTAAGAGGTGGCTTTTGTCTTGGAATGGATGAGGTGGGAATAAGGGAGTTTGCATGGGAAGAGACGGAAGAAGGAAATTAGCACTTATCTTCAACCCATTTTCTCCCCCTTTTTTTATGATTATGACATCACATAGCCCTAGACTAATGTGTGTTGCCCATTTTCAGTTTTCATTTGGAGTACATTTGATTTGGGTTGGAGTTTGATTCCAAATCAAGTGCATTGATTTTAGCTTGATCCAATTCAAAATCAACTCAAGGGTATTTTTGAAATTAAATGTAATTTGACTTTTAATCATCTTGGATTGATGATTTTTGATTGTTGATTTGATTAATTGATTTTAAATTTGGATGCTTGAGTTGATCTTACCTAAGACAAATAGGTTAGATCCAACCCAAGGTGAATTCCCTAGGTCACTAGGCATAGTATCCTAAGCATTGCATTAGGAGAATCCTATTTGAGATTAAGATCTCCCAATTTCTAAATTAACCTCATCCAAAAATGAGGTCATGGACCAATAATTAGTACAATAATATATTGTGCCCATTGATCAACGTACAGCATAAACTTGGGGTTCCAATTCATGATTTTGATTTTTTTAGTTTGAATTTTATTTTGATTTTGATTGTGAAAGATAGGTATATGTATACTTATCTTTGCTTTGTAGTGTGATTCATGTGATAATAAGATAGGGCTTTCTAAATCCATCCTAGTAACAAAGAGGAGAGGGTCTTTAAAGAGATGATCTAATCCTCAAAATAGGATGCCAACGGGACTTACTCTATGATTAGAAAGAATGCCAATTAAGGGATTTATATCTTTTTATTAGAAATAATCAATCACTTGTAAGACCTTGATGGATTAATCCTTAGATGATTTGAAAGAAGGACTAGGGACTTATATCTTTCTAGCTATTAGAAAGGGGTCATAAAGACTTAATCCAATCTGTGTAACATGAAAGGCCTGATGGCTTGATCCAATCATGTACACAAAGGTAGGATGCCGACTTACTCTATGTGATTAGAAAGAAGGCCAGGGACTTATATCTTTCTGGCTATTAGAAAGGGGTCATAAAGACTTAATCCAATCTAACTCGCCTGTGTAACATGAAAGGGGCCTTGATGGCTTGATCCAATCATGTACACAAAGGTAGAAATGGTGCCATGAAGGGCTTGCTCCAAACTCAGAAAGGACATGAGAAAGGTGCCACAGAGGGCTTGCTCCCATCTCAAGTCATGTATAGGAAAGGTGCCACAAAGGGCTTGCTCCTAACCTATAGGTGACATGGATGAGGAAAAGGGGTCAAACTGGCTTATTCCTAATCCCCAAAAGTTTTGACTAATAAGCAAGAGTCTCATGGACTGAATCATTACTTGGTTAGTCTAACTTGATGAAAGGGTAATGGAAGGTTTGCTTCCATTTCTTGATTTCACCAATACTCCTTACACATGAAGAAGTTTAGTGAAGAAGTTTTCAAAGAGTTGGAATTTATTTTTGAAGGAAGACTTGGGTATATTTTGGACCCAATGCTTTATTATGCTATGAGCAAAGAAGTTCATCATTTTTCTTTCTTTCTTCTTTTCATCTTAAAGTTACAATGAACCATGCTAGATGTCTATGTCAAAGGCAAGATGTCATAGGTACTCATTGAGAAATCTATCTTTTTAAGCTTGCATGTGACTGTGTAGTTCTTTAGGTAGTAAGAACCAAAGTCAACCAGTGCTTCTCAAATGGAATTTCATTTTCTTTTTGTTTGGATATGTATGTTATTTTTACTTTGTTGAGATGAATCAATAGCTCATAAGGCATTCTCTTGGATTCAATGAAGATCAAGAGATTCCTTTAAAGCTTTCTAAAGTGAATGAGAATCAAGATAATCTTTTGGATTCTCATAGAGACACAATATTCTTATCCCTAATCAATAAGGGAATAGAAAGGATTAACTTATTAGAGAAATTAAGATTCTCCTGATAAGTTTGAAATTGAATTTCTTTAGTTGATTTATTATTATAGGAAATGAAATCTTATAATTGTCTTTGATTAATTTCTTATTTTTGCATTTTTGATCCTTCTACATTTTACTACAAGGTCTTTGAAATTACTTCAAAATTAAATTTCAAGACTCTATATGTAGTACCAGGATTGTTCTTCAAATCATATTGAAGTTTCTTTTCTTTTCTTTTCTTTTCTTCTTTGACAAAATTTTCAATATAACCCTTTACTTAATTGAAAGTGAGATTATAAGAAATCTTGATCATGACCCTTTTTGCTAAATTTCCTCAATATGTTGAGATTGAATGATATGACTCTATGATAGAACATTCTTGTAAGGATTTTGAGTGTCATATCATATGCTTTCAATTCTTTTTTTTCTTCAGAATTATTTTAATTTGACAAATTTCAGATAAGTTATCCTTAAGAAGGATAATATTATGCATGAAAATATTTTTTGATTTTAAAAATGAAATATGGGTAATATGAACCTAATTTCAAGGTAAAGATTCTACCCTAGTCCCAAGATGTGGGTCATGTAATGATGTTAGCTAACCAAGAAGAATATTTTCTTCTTATGTACAACCATCATTTTCTAGCTTTTAATTTAGCAAAAAAAAAAAAAATTGCTTTTCTTTTGAAATTTGACCTCAGTCATCAAGGGACTTAATTTATTGAAATGGAATCAAGCTTAAGTTTATGGACCGCTACATCTGGATATCATTTCAATTTTATTTCCAGATAAAGTAGTCTTGAAACCGAAAAGATAGCTTGATCAAATCATCGATAGCTAACTCATTAAAGAGTTAGATCACTGATATCATCTTGCCAATTATGGAATTGGATTTTTCTTCAAATTCTAAGGGTGCCTCTCGAACTTGAAGACTATATAAATCTCCATACACATCTAAACAACATTGATGTAATGTGCTAGAGTGCCTTTTGAAAAGAAAGTTAGGACCCAAACTACTTAAGCTTTTTAACTTATAATGGCTCTATAATTCCATAACTTTTCTTGTTTATGGTTATAGACCACTTGCAATAGAATTAGAGTTTACTCAATAGAATCTTTTCCATTCAAAAGATATGGACTCCTGGAAAAGAAGATCCACTATATTTTTATTTAACCTGCCAAGTGAGCTCACCCAATCATGGCAAAGGCTAAAATGTCAAAGTATGAGATATTTGCTTATTTTTGTTCCGCTAGGGACAATTTTTCACTTCTAACCCTACCACTTTATTTTGATGTGGAGAAGTTTAAAGTTAAAATGTCCATTTACATTAGGTGTCTTTTGCTTCATTTAAAATTAGAATACACTCAATAGAATTTTTTCCATTCAAAAGATATGGTTTCTTGAAAAGAAGATTCACTATCTTTTTATTTAACCTGCCAAGCAAGCTCACCCAATCACAGTAAAGGCTAAAATGACAAAGCATGAGATATCTGATTATTTTTATTTCATTTAAGCTATGTTAGTTTTATTGGGTATTTTTTCTTTGATTGAAATGGTATCATTGTATACTTAACATAATCTTTGTCATTCAAAAGATATGGACTCCTGAAAAAGAAGATCCACTGTCTTTTTATTTAACCTGCCAAACAAGCTCACCCAATCATCGAAAAGGCTAAAATGATAAAGCATGAGATATCTGATTATTTTTGTTTAGCTAGGGACAATTTTTGACTTCTAACCCTACCACTTTATTTTGATGTGGAGAAGTAAAAAGTTAAAAATGTCCACATGCTTAGAATTTTATACTTCATCCTTTCGCTCTTGGATATAGTCTTTCCATCCCTTTACTTTTTTTTTGGTAATATTTTGATTTCATTTCTTTATGAAAGGTTACATTTGGTAATTTTCCTAGTTACAAGATTCACTAAGAAGATAAATATATTTGACTCATTTTCATATCATTTCATTCTTTATGAAATGACTCCACTAAATGATTTGCTAGGAAATTTGATGTATTTGACCTTATGTCTAGATATAATATTTTATTGATTGGCTTTTTTTATTTTTTATTTTGATATGATTCAATTCTTTGCTTGATTGATCATATAATTTGATCCAACATTTTTATTTCTTTTTCATCTTTTCATGGAGCAACAAATCTAGTAAAGCCATTTAAGATGACTTTCTAAAGATGTTACACTTACTGAATTCAAAATTATTTAGTGGAGTGAGTCATTTAGGATTGACATAATGACATCCTTGAAAACTTTACACTTCTGAAATCAGAATTTTCTATTAGAATCAAATATTTATTGAGGTCATTTAGGAGTAGCTAAATGATATTCCTAAAGACTCAACACTTTAGGATGAATATGAACATCCTTCAATAATCAATATGTTTCTTCTTTTTCTTTTTATTTGATTCTTTTTTATTCTCTTTTTTTTATTTGGGACTGGATAGGACCATCCATGAGCATTTAAAGATGTTTCAAGAATTCCTAAGTTGCTCTTTTTTATGTTTGAATTTTGGCTTGAACCAATAATGTGATTGAAATCAAGTTCTTTTTCTAGGTTGAGTTTTTAAGATTGAATTTTCATGAAGCTAAAAACATCTTTCTTTATTTGATTGAATTTATATGGCACTATCTTATCAAAGCTTGATTAGAATTAAGCCTATTTAATTTCACTCTCATGTTTATATTTGATGTTGACCGATGCACCCAGTTTATTTTTAGTTTATTTTAGGTTTTGGTTTTAGTTTTATTTATTTTAGTTTAGTTTATTTTAATTTATGTTTAAGTTTATTTTTTTGTTTATTTTATTTTTATTTTAAGTTTATGTTTTATTTTTTATTTATTTTTAGGTTTTATTTTTAGGTTCATTTTTTAGGTTTAGGTTTTTATTTTATTTTTTTAGGTTTATTTTATTTTTATTTTAGGTTTATTTTATATATTTTAATTTAGTTTATGTTTTTATTTATTTATTTTTAGTTTAGTTTTTATTTTCTTATTTTATTTTATTTTTAAGTTTAGGTTTAGATTTTAATTTATGTTTTTATTTTATTTTATTTTTTATTTAATTTTGGTTTAGGTTTTATTATTTATTTTATTTATAGGTTTTAGTTAGTTTAGGTTTAGGTTTTTAGCTTTTAGGGTTTAGGGTTTAGGGTTAATTTAGGGTTTAAGGTTTAGGGTTTTGGGTTTGGGGTTTAGGGTTTAGGGTTTAGGGTTTAGGTTTTAGGTTTAGTGTTTTAGTTTTAGTTTATGGTTTAGGGTTTAGTGTTCAGGGTTTACGGTTTAAGATTTTTTTTAATAGAGAACAAATTCAAATCCAAGATTTCTTCTTTTCAATTTCATCAACCAGTAGCACCCCAAGTTTTCTAAGACACAACCAACGACATTGATAAAAAATGAACACCCATAGAGCAAATCAAAAGCCATAAATAAGTAGAACTGTCTCTACTGTAAAGACACAGTTCCATATGCAGTAGATCGGATCAACCGTTCTTTATTTTCTCTAGTTCCCATTAGAACCACCCCCGCCTCTCGAGTAGCAGGATCCGCCACCATATCCCCAATCTCTTCCTCTGCCACCACCATGGCAGTAACCTCCATCACTCCTCCCACTTCCGTAACCACCACTACTCCGACCATCACCTCCATATCCACTAGCACCTCCAGATCCCCAACCATCACTATGACACCGCCGCCACCACGCCTCCACATCTAGATCTGCTTAGTTGACAGTGATGTTCCTCCCATCATGGTTCTGCCCATTCTTAGGGTTTAGGGTTAGTTTAGGGTTTAAGTTTTTAGATTTTTAGGGTTTAGGGTTTAGGGTTTAGGATTTAGGATTTGGGGTTTATGGTTTAGGGTTTAGGGTTGTAGATTTAGGTTTAGGGTTTAAGTTTAAGTTTAGGGTTTAGGGTTTAGGATATGTTTAGGGTTTAGGTTTAAGATTTTTTATGGTTTAAAGTTTAGGGTTTAGGGTTAGTTTTAGGGTTTAGGGTTTAAGGGCTTTTTTTTAAATTAAGTTAACTGAAAGGTTTAGGTTTATTTAGTTTATTTTTTATTTATTTTAATTTATTTATTTTGGTTTAATTTATTTTTTATTTTTATTTAGGTTTTCTTTATTTTTATTTAGTTTAGTTTATTTATTTTAGGATTAGTTATTTTAGTTTAGGTTTTTCATTTTTATTTATTTCTTAAGTTTAGGTTTAGGTTTATGTTTATTTTTAGTTGAGTTTTATTTTTATTTTATTTTTTAGGTTTTGGTTTTATTTTTTTTTTTAGGTTTAGGTTTAGGTTTTATTTTAGGTTTAGGTTTTAGGTTTTTACTTTATTTTAGTTTGGTTTTTTAGGGTTAAGTTTTAGTTTAGGGTTTAAGAATTTTAATAGAGAAAAATTAGATAAAGTAGAACCATCTCAATAAAGACACCCTATAAGTGTAGAGATCGATTGGTCGCTCTTTTCTCTAGTTCCCATCAGAACCACCCCTGCCTCTTGAGTAGCTGGATCTGCCATCATATACCCGATCCCTCCCTTGGCCACCATGATGAATGTAACTTTCGTTGCTCCTCCCATCTTCATAACCATCACTGCTCTGACCACGTCCTCCATATCCACCAGAAACCTCTAGATACCCCACCACCACCGATAACCCACGCCCACCTCCATTACTAGATCTAGATTGAGTTAAATGATGTTCTTGCAAGGCTCACCCATTCTTAAGGTTTAGGTAAATTTTTAATTAATTTACTAGTTTAGTGGTTTAGAGTTTAGGGTTAGGTTAGGGTTTAGGTTTGGTGGGGTTTGGAGGTTTATTTTGTGGTTTATGCTTTAGGTTTGGGGTTTTGGTTAGGTTTATGAGGTGTAAGATTGGGTTGTGGTTTAGGGTTTGGGTTTAGGGTTTAGGGTTTAGTGTTATGCAGGTTGTGGATTTGAGGTTTAGGTGGTTAGTCAGTCCAAGGTTTAGGGTTTAGGTTTAGGTGGATCAGGGCCCATGATCTAGGAGGGGGGTTGGGGTTGGTGAGTGGCCTAGTGTTAGGCCTTTAGGGTTTAATGTGGCTAGTTTGGTTGGTTTAGGGTGTGGTAAGGCCCAGGGTCAGGTGGTTAGGGCCCAGGGCTTTATGGTAGGGCCTGGTTGGGCCTAGGGTCAGGTTTGGGTTTTGGTTTGGGTAAGGAGGTTTGGGTCAGGTCTGAGGGTTTAGGTTAAATTTTTAGATTTTTTAAATTTTTATTTTATAGATTAAGCAAACCCAGCGTTTAGGTTCACATATTTAGTTTATTTATTTATTTATTTTTATTTTATTTTATTTTATTTATTTATTTTAGTTTAGTATTTTTATTTTAGTTTAATTTATATGTTTAGGTTTATTTTTAGTTTAGTTTTTTTTTATTTTATTTTTAGGTTTAGGTTTTATTTTTTTTTTAGGTTTAGGTTTAGTTTTATTTTCTTTTTTTAGGTTTAGGTTTTAGGTTTTTATTTTAGATTATTTTAGGTTTTATTTTTTAGTTTAGGTTTAGGTTTATTTTTTATTTATTTAAATTCATTTAGGGTTTAGGCCTAAATTTAGGTTAGGTTTATTTTAGGTTTAGATTTATGTTTTATTTATTTTAGTTTAGTTTATTTTTGTTTAGGTTAAGGTTTGTTTTATTTTAATTTTAAGTTTACATTTATTTTTTTAATTTAGGGCTTAGGTTTTTTTTAGGTTTTATATTAAGATTATTTTTTTAGGTTTTATATTTAGATTTTTTTTATTCAGTTTAGGTTTTATTTAGCTTTATTTTATTATATTTTATTTTAGGTTTTATTTTATTTTATTTAGGTGTTTTATTTTTTAGTTTAGTTTCAGTTTTTATTTATTTTATTTTACTTTACTTTTTATTTTTTAAATTTATTTTCTTTTTAGGTTTAGGTTTAGGTTTTGGTTTATGTTTTTATTTAAATTTATTTATTTTATTTTATTTTGGTTTAGGAATTTTTATTTATTTTATTTTAGGTTTTATTTTGTTTAGGTTTAGGTTTTTAACTTTTTATGGTTTAGGGTTTTGGTTTGGGGTTTAGGGCTTAAGGTTTAGGGTTTAGGGTTTAGGATTTAGGGTTTAAGTTTTAGATTTTTGTGTTTAGGGTTTAAGGTTTAGTTTTTTAGGGTTTAGGGCTTAGGGTTTAAGGATTAGGTTTTAGGTCTAGGGTTAAGGTTTTAGTTTAGGGTTTAGGGCTTTTGGTTTTTTTAAATAGAGAACATATTCACATTCAAAATTTCTTCTTTTTGATTTCATCAACCAAGTAGCACACCAAATTTTCTAAGACACAAGCGATGACATAGATAAAAAATGAGCACACACAGAGCAAATCAAAAATGCTAGATAACTAAAATTGTCTCTACTATAAAGACATAGTTCAATAAGCAGCAGATCAGATCGACCATTCTTCGCTAGCTTCCCATCGAGCCACCGCCTCGAGTGTGTGTGATCCACCATCAAATCCTCGATCTCTCCCTCCTCCTCCACCACGATTGTAACCTCTGTTGCTCCTCCCACCTCCATAACCACCATTGCTCTGACCACCACCTCCATATCTACCAGCACCTCTAGATCCCCCACCACTACTACGATAACCACTGCCTCCGCCTTCGCCTCCCTCGCCATATCTAGACTGAGCTTGGTTGACGATGATGTTCCTATCATCAAGGTTTTTCCCATTCTTAGGGTTTAGGTTTATGTTTAAGTTTATTAAGTTTTAAGGTTTAGGTTTACTTTTTAATTTATTTAGCTACATAGGTTTAGGTTTAGGGTTTGGGGTTTAGGGTTAGGGTTTAGGGTTTAGGGTTTAGTTTGAGGTGTGTGGGTTAGGTTTAGTGTTTAGGTTTGGGTTTAGGGTTTAGGATTAGGATTATAGGGTTTATTAGGGTTTAGACAGGGTAAAGGTAGGGTTTTAGGGTTAAGGGTTTAGTGTTTAGAGTGGGTTAGGCATGGGTTTAAGGATGGTTAGGTTTTGGGGTAAGGTTTATGGTTCTTTATTTATTTTATTTTTTTAAATTAAGTAAACCAGTTGGTTTAGGTTTATTTAATTTATTTTTATTTATTTTAGTTTATTTTATTTTTATTTTTATTTAGTTTATTTTTATTTTATTTAGTTTAGTTCATTTATTTATTTTAGGTTTATTTATTTTGTTTAAGTTTTTTTATTTTAGTTTAATTTTTAGGTTTAGGTTTAGTTTAGGTTTATTTTTTTAGTTTAGTTTTATTTTCATTTTATTTTTAGGTTTTTATTTATTATTTTAGGTTTAGGTTTATGTTTTTATTTTATATGTTTAGGTAAAGGTTTTAGGTTATTATTTTAAGATTATTTATAGATTTTATTTTTTAGTTTAGGTTTAGGTTTATTTTTAGTTTATTTTATTTTATTTTATTTAGGGTTTAGCTTTAGATTTAGGTTTAGTTTATTTTAGATTTAGGTTTAGGTTTTATGTATTTTAGTTTAGGTTTGAGGTTTATTTTATTTTTATTTTAGGCTTTGACTTTGATTTTTTAGTTTAGGGTTTAGGTTTTATTTTTGATTTATTTTTATGTTTATTTTTTAAGTCTAGATTTTTATTTAGCTTTTATCTAATTTTATTTTAGGTTTTATTTTTATTTTATGTTTAGTTTTAATTTATTTATGTTTTTAGTTTAGCTTATTTTTTTTATTTATTTTATTTTACTTTATTTTTTATTTTTATTTTCTTTTTTTTAAGGTTTAGGTTTAGGTTTTAGTTTAGCTTTTTATTTTATTATATATTTTTGCTTTATTTTGGTTTAAGTTTATTTATTTATTTTATTTTCAGGTTTTATTTAGTTTATGTTTAGGTTTTTAGCATTTTAGGGTTTAGGGTTAGTTAAGGGTTTAGGGTTTGGGGTTTAGGCTTTTAGGTTTACGGTTTAGGGTTTAGGGTTTAGGACTTAAGGGTTAGGGTTTAGGGTTTAGGACTTAAGGTTTAGGATTTAGGGTTTAACATTTATGGTTTAGGGTTTTAGGGTTTAGGGTTTAGGGTTTAGGGCTTTTAGGGTTTAGGGCTTAGGGTTTATGGTTTAGGTTTTACATCAAAGGTTCAGGTTTTAATTTGAGGTTTAGGCTTTTTGGTTTTTTTTCTTAATATAGAACAAATTAAAATTCAACATTTCTTGTTTTTGATTTCATCAACCAAGTAACACACCAAGTTTTCTAAGACATATGACGACATAGATAAAAAATGAGCATGCATAGAGCAAATCAAAAACCCAAGATAATTAGAACCATCTCCACTATAAAGACACAATTCCATAAGCAACATATCGGATCAGCCATTCTTTAGTTTCTCCAGTTCCGATTAGAACCACCCCGACCTCTCAAGTAGCGGGATCCACCATCAAATCCCCAATCTCCCACTCCGCAACCACCATAGCTATAACCTCCGTCGCTCCTCCCTCCTCCATAACAACCACTGCTCTGATCACCACATCCATATCCACCATCACCGCATATATCCCACCACCATGATAACGCCACCTCCTGCCGCCTCCACCGCTAGATCTAGACAGCCTACTGGAGTGATGTTCTGCTGCCAAGGATCTACCCATTCATGGGGTTTAGGTATTTTAGGTTTTAAGATTTAGGTTTATTTTTAATTTATTTAGTTACTTTAGGTTGTGGGGTTTTAGGGTAGGGTGGGGTGTGGAGTGTTTGTGGTTTAGATTAGGTTTAGGGTTTAGGGAGGTTTAGTGGGTCAGTGTAGGTTTGTGTGGTTGATTTAGGGTTTAGGGTTTTTTTTTTAAAATAAAGTAAACCAATAGGTTTAGGTTTATTTTGATTATTTATTTTATTTTTTATTTATTTTAAATTATTTTATTTTTTATTTTTATTTTATTTAATTTTTTATTTTTATTTAGTTTAGTTTATTTATTTTAAGTTTATTTATTTTAGTTTATTTTTTAGGTTTAGGTTTATTTTTAGTTGAGTTTTATTTTTATTTTATTTTTATGTTTAAGTATTATTTTTATTTAGGTTTAGGTTTTTTATTTTATTTATTTAGGTTTAGGTTTTAGGTTTTTATTTTAGATTTATTTTTAGGTTTAATTTTGTAGTTTAGGTTTAAGTTTAGGTTTAGTTTATTGTACGTTTATGTTTAAGTTTTATTTATTTTAGTTTAGTTTATTTTGACTTAGGTTTAGGTTTATTTTAATTTTTTATTTTATTTTTATTTTAGGCTTTGGTTTTTTTTAGGTTAGGGTTTAGGTTTTATTTTGAATTTATTTCTAGGTTTTATTTTTAGGTTTTTTTAGGTTTAGGTTTTTATTTTATGTTTTTTTTTTATTTTACGTTTAGTTTTTATTTTATTAAGTTTTTTTATTCTTAGGTTTATTTTATTTTTTTTACTTTAGTTTAGGTTTTCTTTATTCTATTTTTGTTTATTTTTATTTTTTAGTTTATTTTATTTTTAGGTTTTAGTTTAGATTTTTATTTGATTTTATTTTTTTTTTAATTTTATTTAGGTTTACATTTTTTTAATTATTTTATTTCTAGGTTTTATTTAGTTTACATTTACGTTTTTAGGTTTTTTTTTTATTTTTTATTTTTTAGGGAAACCCCATATAGGGGGAATTTTATTACCACACACAAAAAAAGGTTACAAGGTCCTTAAAGGGGATAAACTCCACAACTACTGCTCAAAGAGCTACCTGAGAGTAAATCCTATCTAAATACAACCAAAAGCAAAATAAAAGAGTAAGGAAAGCAAAAGATACAAATTGATTAACAAGATAAGCCAATGGAAGATTAGGGCCAAAGCTCTTCAGGATGAGAGAATGCATGACACTATGGAGCAAACCTGCAAGAGAACAAGAGAATTGCACCTGCAAAATTGTAGAGTAGTTAAGGTAGTACAGACCGAGTGAAAAATGAAAGCAGCATAAATTAAAAAAGATAATAAGGAAGTGTGATAGAGAAGGCTCAGGCTCAGTCACACCAAGTTGGGGCATATGCAAATATGAGCATCCATACTTCAGCAGAAGGGTTACATCACAAGAGCTACTACCAAACCAAAAAGGAGTGAAATCATCATAGCCATCATAGCCAACAAACATGTATAGCAACCATTTGTTGAAAGTCTTTTGAGCCTTAGTACCTGTAAACCAAAGCAAAGACCTTGAATAAAAGAAAGAAAAGAAAGAAGAATGGGTAAGGGGATCCCATGCGAGTAAATGTCATCATATTAGGCACCATGTCATGAGAATCCCAACACAAATGAAAGTGAACCATCATTGTCGTATACCATATTTTAATCAGTCCAAGGGTTTAATTAGATCAAGATGAAGACCCACCACAGAAAATAGTAAAAAAGGGCAGAGGTAAGAAGCATAAAAGACCAAATAGAAAGACTCTAAAAAGCAAGGCAAATAAAATAGCATGGAATTAACCCCATCCCAAACATATGGGATAAATATTTAACAAACAATCATGGTAAATAGCCCAGTAAATAGCCCAAGGATATACCCCAGAAAAAGAAGTGCAATGAAAGAAAGCAATGCAGAAGTTAACAACCTCTGTGTTACAGAAGTTAGTAACTAGCAAGTGTAAGGCAAGATAGCATATCCCAAGCCCAAATTACCATAGGAATTGCAGAAGTCTATCAGAGAGGAGATGGGAATGCAAGATTAGATGAACCATAAGACGTAATAAGTCCCTCACCACAAACAACTCCAAGTAAAGACAATCGAGAGACAATCAGAATCCTGCGAGAAAAAACTCGAATCCAATACAACCAAGATACAGAGTAATAGCAAGTCGGCCATAAATCCACCCATTTAGAGTAAAAAATGCATAGGTTAAAATCAAATTAGGCAAAAGCATAATCTTAGTGATCTGCACAAATCCAACAGAACCAAGAAGAAGAAAACAACAATAGGTTAAGTAGATCTCAAACATCAGGTGATCAGCAGCAGCCCGGTTGCAATCAGCAAAAACATTCAGAAATGCAACAGGCAACAAACATCCAACAACCACAAAGATAACTCTGGACATAGACCAAAATCCAATACCAACAATGAAAACAAAATACAAATTATTGGACCCACCATATGATAAGCCGAAAAGCAGAGATGCAAAAAAGAAACAATATCAAAAGATAGTCAACAATGAAATCCTTCAAGGTAAAGATGAGCAGTTTGCAGCCTAAACCAAAAATCCTAAAGCGTGACCGGAAAGAAAAGTAAGATCAAAGAGATAATAAAGAAAATTATAGTATCTCTCCTAAGAAGATGGGGTTAGCAAAATCAATCAAGAAAATAACTCCAAAAGCACCTCAGGCATGATAAATAACCCCAAGAAGCTATCGGGTATAAAAGCCAATGATCCGCCAACAACCAAGATAAAAAAAAGTTAAGTTGGCCATACAACCACCCATTCAAAATAGACAATGCATAAGGTAAATTCCAGGTAGATAATGAAGAGGTCTGGCCAAGTCTAGCTGAACCGTGATGGAAAAAATAGCAGCAGTTTAGATAGGCCTAAACAGGTGATGATCAACTGCAACCCTATTGCAAACAACAATAATAAGGAGAAAAGCCACCATGCAACCAAAACCTCAAAAGAGGCTCACTGGTGATAAGATTCCAAAACCCGAAGCTTGTTGAGCATTAATCCAGTTCAGCCAACAACCAAGATAGTAACTACCAACAAGCTGGCCAAAAATCCACCCATTCAGAGTAAACATAACATAGATTAATATCCAATTAGGCAATAGCATAATCACAGTGATATGCGAAATTCTAACAGAACCAATAGGGAAAAAATAGTAGTAGATTAAGTAGACTACAAACATCAAAGATACCGCACTACAAACAACAAAAACAATGGGGCAACAACAGAAGTAATTCCAAACTCAGAAAACAAAAAAATAAAAACAAACAAAATACCAACCACAAAGGCACTGGATAATGGACGATAATCCAAACCAAATAAAACAACACCACAATTAATGCACCAACCATAAGATAAGCCAAAAAAGAACAATGGGGCAACATAGCCACAGATAGGGTTCAAAAGTAAACCATCAATGAGATCCTTCAAGACAAAGGAGAGTAGGTATGCAGCTAAACTACCATCCTAAAAAAAAATAGACTGAAAGGAAATCATTAAGTAAGTCCAATCCTGCAAAGAGATAATAATAATAACAAGGGTAGCTTTCTCTTACAGGTTGGGGAGATGAGGTTAGTAAATACAATCAACAAACCAACCCCAAGAGCCGCTGGACAAAAGGCCCCAAAACAAAGAATTAAAACATCAAAATAGATATTGCACCCACCAAAAGAAAAGCCAGTAAAAAACAATGGTACAACATCAGTTATAAAGTGGTCCAAAGGAAAGCCATCTTTAAGATCCATCAAGACGCATAATATCAAGCCAATCTAATGATCGCAATAGATGGATGGAAATTAGGAAATAATTCCAGTCCTACAGAAAAGAAGTTATAATAGCAAAGATATTGCAATTTATCTTTTTACAAGTTGTGGAGGTAAGGTTATGGAACATATGAGGGGCCACAACCATAATAAGGAGAGGAATAATAGATAAATTAGGGTAAGCCATAAGGTTATACAGAAGTATAACATTTAAACATTGAGACAAGTGCCCCAGAATATAATTCCAAAAAGAGGAAAGGAGGAAGAACACAACTTTAATCATAAAATGAGAAACATAAATAGTAGGATCCATAATAAAATATTGATGGCAAGAGGTCTATCCCTGTTGATCAAAAAATAAAGCAGAAAATAAAGCATAAAGTAATACATGTCCCTTCAGCAAATAGGAAACACCTTACCATTAAAAGTGGAAGTAGTAGAAGTAGTAAGGCCCCATTTAAGGTTGGGAGAGTTAAACCAATCACAGATGCCATAGAGATCAGCAAATAACTAGCAAGGGGTATCAGGATGCAACAACAAATTCCAAATGAACATCAATGCACATTAAGAGGAACAATGAGCAAGAAGCCCCAATTAAAGCTAGGGTAATTAAACCAACAACAAGGGATATAAGGATGATGCATGAAATTCCCAAGAAATAATAACACTAAATAGAAAATGATCATGCAATTAATCGTAATATAGATCAATCCAATAGGTTGGATTAATTTCTGAGATAAGGGAGTCCAGTATTGTCCAGATTCACCAATCCATGCAAATGTTTAGGAATAGTAAGTTGATCAAAGAATTTTATACCATCTAATCTAACACCCAGATTGGTAAGGTAATCATCATGTGCATTACCCTCATGCCATACATGATAGATTTTAAAATAGAGTTGAGAAAGGAGAGCTCTAGTCTGCTTGAGAGATTTTGGCTTTTAGGTTTTTAGGGTTTAGTGTTTATGGTTTAGGGTTTAGGGTTTAGGGTTTTAGGGTTTAGAATTTAGGGTTAGGGTTTAGGCTTTAATGTTTAGGCTTTAGGGTTTTTAAGGAGGGTTTAGGAGGTCAGGCTTAGGTTGAGTAGGGTTCTGCTTTATGATTTAGTTTAGGCTTTTGTGGTCGGGGATTTGTAGGGATTAAGGTTAGTTCAGTTAGGTTATGTAGGTGGCCAGTGTTTAGTGTTTTAGTGTAAGGTGTTGAGTGGAGTTTAGAGTTTAGGCCTAGGTCTTTTTAGGTTTAGGTTTAGGTCAGAGAGCAAAATGGGTTTAGGTTTGGCCTAGTATTTAGGGTTTATGGTTTAGGGTTTAGGTTTTAAGAAAAAATTTAAGCAAACCCGATAGCTATATTTAGGGGTTTATTTATTATAGTTTATTTTACTTATTTATTTAGATTTATTTTTATTTTTTGTTTAGTTTGGTTTATTTATTTTAGGTATTTATTTAGTTTAGTTTTTTTTAATTTATTTTTTAGGTTTAGGTTTAGTTAATTTTTGTAGTATTATTCTTTATTTTTTTTAGGTTTAGGCTTTAATTTTATTTCAGGTTTAGGTTTAGTTTTCATTTTATTTTAAGTTCAAGTTTTAGGTTTTATTTTAGATTTTTAGGTTTATTTTTTAGTTTATTTTATAGTTTATTTAATTTAGTGTAGGTTTAGGTTTAGTTTATTTAATTTAGTTTTAATTTTATTTTAGTGTATTTTAGTTTACTTTATTTTAGGTTTAGGTTTTTTTAGTTTAGATTTAGGTTTAATTAATTATTTTTTTAGGTTTATTTTTAGGTTTAGGTTTTATTTAGTTTTATTTTATTTTGTTTTAGGTTTATTTTATTTTTATTTTAGGTTTATTTTATTTTTTTAGGTTTTATTTTAGTTTAGTTTAGGTTTTATTTATTTAATTTTAGTTTAGCTTTTATTTTTATTTTATTTTCTTTTTTAGGTTTAGGTTTAAATTTAGGTTTAGGTTTAGGTTTTAATTTAGGATTTTATTTTATTTTAGCTTTTTAGGGTTTAGGGTTTAGGGTTAGTTGAGGGTTTAGGGTTCGGGGTATAGGGTTTAGGGTTTAGGGTTTATGTTTTAGTTTAGGTTTGGGGTTTAGGGTTTAGTAGTTTAGGGTTTAGGTTTAGGTTTAGGTTTAGGTTTAGGTTACGCCTGTTCATGTTTTAGTGTGGGGATTAGGGGTTTTGGTTTTTTTTTTAACAGAGAACAAATTAAGATTCAACATTTTTTCTTTTCGAATTCATCAACCAAGTAACACACTAAGTTTTCTAAGACACGTGATGACATAGATCAAAAATTAGCTCGCATAGAGCAAATCAAAAACCCTAGAAAATTATAATCGTCTCTACTGTAAAGTCATAATTCCATAAGTAGCAGATTGGATCGACCGTTCGTTAGTTTCTCCAGCTCCAATCAGAACCACCCCGGCCTCTCGAGTAGCATGATCGACCATCATATTCCTCAATCTCCCCCTCCGCCACAGCAACGGTTGTAACCTCCATCGCTTCTCCCGCCTCCATAACCACCACTGCTCTGACCACCACCTCCATATCCATCAGTACCTCCAGATACCCCACCGCCACTCTGATTACCGCCAACTCCTTTTGGCTTAATGAGCCTCATGTTCAATCCGATCAATTTTGATGATAACAAACGAATGCTTGGATGTTCTAATGTATGCTCTATGTGTTTTAGATATATTAATTGCTAATTACATATCCAATACATCTCACAATATGTTTGAGGAAATTGCAAGAATAGAAGAATGAAAGATAGATCAAAATGGATAATGTGAAGCTTAAGATACAATATTTTAGGTTATATGCATTTATAACTATCTTAGAAATTCATATGAATTCATTGGCATGAATCAATTTGCTCACAAATTAACATATTATTTTTATTTATTTTAAATAATGATAATAAGATTAATTTATATAAATCTCTATCTAATTAACATTCAATTATAAGTTTCATACATAGCATTAGAATTATCAAAATAAATGATAATAAATTATAATTATTAAGTGTAATTAGTTTATATATTTAATATAATTAAAAATTTTAATTTAATTTTAAGTTTATATGATAACTAACATATGTATGATTATATATAAATTATATCATAATATTTAAATGTCATATTTCAAAATTAACAAAAATATGTGGAATTTTGTATTTTAGCCAAATTCATTTTATAATCAAGGAATTTATATCTGATTTTATCTCCAACGGATTCCTTGGATTTTTTTCCTTTAATTTGATAGGTCACCTAACTCATGTTTGATTAAAATTGAATTTAATGACTTTTCAAACATTAGCTAATTTTAATAATGAATGCATTCTATATGCTTTGAATATACTAAGAGCCATATTTGATTATTTTTGACTTGCCCATGTGAATAGCCGAATTTTGTCTATTTAAATTTAATATTTATTTAATATAAATTGTATTTTTATTGAATATTAAATTATTATATGATAAAATGATGTTAGAATAATATATTTTTTGAAATAATTCAAAATGACCGTCTTGCATATAAATAGCCCTCATTCTCTTCAAGAAAGCATTCCTCATTCAAATTCAAAATCCCTCCAGCAAATATAAGAGGGAAAATTTCCTAGATTTTCCTTTCAAGTCTTCTCAAAATATTGCAGGATCAAATCCTTGGTTTGGAAGCTTCAACATCTTCAACTAAGCAAGCTTTCTCAAATTACTTGAGTTTATTTTCTTGATCTTAATCCCTTTTTAGTTGTTCATACTATTTTCAAAATCTATTTATTCTTTCCAATTTATACTTTTTGGTGGATTAGTCTTTCGGCATCAAAGTCTAAGTTTTTCATATCAAAGGTTCTTCAACCATATTTTTGTAAAAAACTCTTGTGATAGTTTATAGGATTTATTTCAACTTGTTGAAATTTTTATCTTCCTACAAATTTCTTTTGGTTTCTAAAAATATTTCTTAATTAGTCTTATTAGAAAGATCATTTATTCTTAGATCTATTTTAGAAGTATATTTTAAGCATGTTAAATTAATTTATTGTGCTAAAATTATTTTCATATTTGTTAGATCTCTCTTTTTAATTAAAGGCTTACTAGCCTACTTAAATCTATCATATACTAATTTTATTTAAGTATTTTGTGATAATTTTCATTAATTAAAAGCATCTTTTTGGTTAAAATAAAATAAATTATTCCTTGCTGAAATTTATTTTATTGTACAAAAGAATATTGTGAATTTATTTGAAATCATTTTTATATTTGTAATATTATATTATCTTTTAAGATATTTATTTTATTATTTCTCATCAATATTATATGAGAATTTTATCTTGCCAAATTTTCAAGTTGTAAAGTGATCATTTATTAGTTGTGAGCTCACTTTTTGAATTGGATAGCTTGGTATATTTATGAGAGATATATTTTATTAAAATTTATTATTTTGTATTTTTCTTTTGTGCTATAAATCGAGGTTGTACCTGCCTCTTTATAAGAGAGTACATATTATTGTAGGGTTTTCACCCCCACAGAGAGTAAGCTATTTGTGCATTTAGTGGATTCCTAGAAAGGGTGGCTAGGCATGGACATAGGCCGCTTTGGGGCTTTAAACAAAAATTATATGCCTATTATCTCTTACTTTAATTGTACTTTACCGCACTTAAGATAAAATTTAAGACTTAACACATTTTTAATATCACCCACTAATCCTCCCTATGGTGCTATAGTGACTCACACCACCCACCTTGCCTCCACCACTGATCTAGAGGCCCCTTTGATGGGGATATGTCGCTAAGATTCCACCTTGGCTTTCTTTTTAGCTTATATAGGGTAGGTATTTATATTTAATTTATTTGTTACTCAGGCTCATCTTGATGGGCCCAGGTCAGGGCCTAGCAGCCAGGCTCCAGTGGCTCACATTCATGCGCTCAAGGCCTGGGGCCCTGGGGCTAAGTAGCCTCCAGGGGTCAGCTCCAGGCCTTGCCTGGTCTGGAAGGGCCTAGCCTAGGGCTCAGGGCCCAGGCTCCCAGGAAGCCCAGGGTTTATGGCCTGAGGGCTCAGGCCTAGCTCCAGTATTCTTGTGGATGGCCCAGTGGCCCATGGTCACCTATGATACCTGACCCGGGCTCAGCGGCCAGCTCAGGGGCCCAGGGCCTAGCCTTAGGCCTGATGAGGCCTAGGGGCAGGCCCAGGCCTAGGGTTCTCAAAACCAAGCAAACCAGGGCTCTTACACCCTATCCACTTTATTTATCTATCTTAGCCTTTCACCAGGTCTTATTTATCTTTAATTAGCCTTTTCATTCTACCATCTTCAGGCCACGTATCTTATCATCTCTTTAGCCTTTAGAGCCATGTGACAAAAAATCATCTGAGACCCCATTTGTTTTTATCAGGTCTTTTTTATCTCTTAGGTCAGCTCTAGGCTCATTTCGTTTTATAGGTCTCATCTTTTATGCCTCATCTTTGGTATTTTCTAGCTAGGATTAGTCTATCTTTAACATCTAATTTATCTGTTTAGCCCCAGCCTCATGCTACCCAGGGTTTAGGGCCAGGTCTTATCTTTTAGCTTTATCTTTGTTTAGGCTGCCCATCTTAACTCCATTTTAGGTTTAGGTTTTTTTATCATCTTATTAGGTGATGAGCCCAGGCTCTTGGCTTTGGCCTCATGGCCTTTACCAGTGTCACTGAGGGCCTGGGGTTTAGGCCTGGAAGAGAGGGTCAGGGCCTGTACTAGGCCCCATGGTTTAGGGTCCAGTGTTTAGGGTTTAGGGTTTAAAAGCCCAGGAGTTATAGCCCAGTGGTCCGCAGCCTCTGTGGTTTTGATTTTTAGAACAACCAAATTTAACATTTTTTTTTTGATTTCATCAACTGCAACACACCGAAGTTTTCTAAGACACAGATGACAAAGATTAAACATGACAGAGCAAATCAAAACTTAGATAACTAGGAATGCTCTCATCAGAAAGACATACCAAGCAAATAAAAGAGATGCTCTTTTTAAGTTCTCACAAGCACCCCGGTCTCTAAGGGATCCACCCATCATATCCCCAATTTCTCCCTCTGCCACCACCACGACTGTAACCTCCATCTCTCCGCCTCCATCACCACCACCTCAATATCCACCAACACCTCCAGATCCCCCACCACCTCTACGATAACCGTCGCCACCACCTTCACCTCCACCACCAGATCTAGATTGAGCTTGGTTGACGGTGATGTTCTTACCATCAAGGTTCTATCCATTCCTAGGGTTTATGTTTAGGTTTAGGTTTATTAGGTTTTAGGGTTTAGGTTTATTTTTTAATTTATTTAGTTATTTTAGGTTTAAGTTTAGGGCTTGGGGTTTAGGTTTAGGGTTTAGGGTTTAGGGTTTTAAGGTTTGTGCTTTTAGGGTTTAGAGTTTAGGATTAAGGTTTAGGGTTTAGGGTTAGGGTTTATTATTTAGGCTTTACGGTTTAGGGTGTTTAGGGTTTAGGGTTTAGGGATTCTTGTTTTAGTGTTTAGGGTTTAGGGTTTAAGGTTAAGGGTTAAGGGTTTTAGGGTTTATGATTTTAGGATTTACGGTTTAGGGTTAGGATTTAGAGTTAAGGGTTTTAGGGTTTAGGGTTAGGGTTCAAGGTTTAGGGTTTAGTATTTAGGCTTTAGAGTTTAGTGTTTTGAGGGTTTAGGGTTTAGGTTTTACGATTTTTAGGGTTTAGGGTTTAGGGTTTAGGATTAGTTTAGGTTTTAGTGTTTCCAATTCTAAGGTTTAGGGTTTAGGGTTTGTGGTTTAAGATTTAGGGCTTAGGGTTTAGGTTTTAAATTAAGTAAACCGATAGGTTTAGGTTTACTTAGTTTATTTTTATTATTTTATTTTATTTTCTATTTTAATTTAGTTTAGTTTATTTATTTTAGTTTAGGTTTTTTATTTTAGTTTATTTTTTAGGTTTAGGTTTAGGTTTATGTTTATTTTTTAGTTTAGTTTTATTTTTATTTTTAATTTTTATGTTTATGTTTTATTATTTATTTTTAGGTTTAGGTTTGGGTTTTTATTTTATTATTTTAGGTTTACATTTTAGGTTTATATTTTAGGTTTATTTTTATGTTTTAGTTTAGGTTTATGTTTATTTTGAGTTTATTTTATTTTATTTAGTTTAGGTTATAGATTTAGTTTATTTTAGGTTAAAGGTTTTCAAGTTTTAAGGTTTAGGGTTAGGGTTTTTTAAATTTTTTTTATTTTTCTAATTTTTATTTTTTTAAAATCAAGCAAACTAATAGGTTTAGATTTATTTAGTTTATTTTTTTTATTTTAGCTTTTTATTTATGTTTATTTTTATTTTTATTTAGCTTAGTTTATTTAATTTATGTTTATTTATTTTAGTTTAAGTATTTTATTTTAGTTTAATTTTTAGGTTTAGGTTTAGGTTCAAGTTTATTTTTTTAGTTTAGTTTAATTTCTATTTAATTTTTTTGGTTTATGTTTTAATTTTAATTTTTATGTTTAGGTTTAGGTTTTAATTTTATTTTTAGGTTTTTATTTTATGATTATTTTTAGGTTCTATTTTTTAGTTTAGGTTTAGGTTTAGTTTTACTTTATTTTATTTTATTTAGGGTTTAGGTTTAGGTTTACTTTATTTAGGTTTTGGTTTAAGTTTTATTTAATTTAGTTTATTTATAGTTTAGGTTTAGGTTTATTTTATTTTTATTTTAGGTTTAGGTTTTATTATTTGGTTTAGGGTTTAGGTTTAATTTATTTATTTATTTTTATGTTTATTTTTTTGGTTTAGGCTTTTTATTAGTTTTTATTTCAGGTTTATTTTATTTTTATTTTAGGTTTAGTTTTTATTTTATTTAGGTTTTTTATTTTTTTTGTTTAAATTAGATTTTTATTTATTTTTTTTTAGTTTGGTTTTTAAATTAGGTTATTTATTTATTTATTTTATATAGCTTTGTTATTTATTTTTATTTAGTTTAGTTTATTTATTCTAGTTTAGGTTTTTTATTTTAGTGTATTTTTAATGTTTAAGTTGAGGTTTATGTTTATTTTAATAGTTTAGTTTTATTTTTCTTATTTTGTTCAATTTAAGTTTTATTTTTTTTATTTTTAGATTTAAGTTTAGGTTTCTATTTTATTTTTCTAGGTTTAGGTTTTAGGTTTTTATTTTAGGTTTTATTTTTTAGTGTTGGTTTATTTTTAGTTTATTTTATTTTATTTAGTTTCGAGTTTAAGTGTAGTTTATTTTAGGTTCAAGTTTATGTTTTATTTATTTTATTTTAGTTTATTTTAGTTTAGGTTTACATTTTCTTAGTTTAAGGTTTAGGTTTTAATTTTTATTTATTTTGAGGTTTTATTTTTAAGTTTATTTTTTAGGTTTAAGTTTTTATTTAATCTTTATTTTTTTATTTTAGGTTTATTTTATTTCTATTTTATGTTTAGTTTTTATTTTATTTAGCTTTTTTACTTTTAGGTTTATTTTTATTTTTTAGTTTAGTTTAGGTTTTTATTTATTTTATTTTAGTTTTGTTTTTATTTTATATTTTTAGGTTTAGGTTTAGGTTTTAGTTTAGGTTTTTGATTTATTTTATTTTTTTAATTTTATTTAGGTTTATGCTTTGTATTTACTTTATTTTTAAGTTTCAATTAGTTCAGGTTTATGTATTTTATTTTTAAGGTTTAGGGTTCAGGGTTTAGGGTTTAGGGCTTGGGGTTTAGGATTTAGGGTTTAGGGTTTAGTGTAGGTTTTAGGGTTTAGGATTTAGAGTTTAGGATTTATGGTTTAGGGTCTAGAGTTTAGGGATTTAGGGTTTACGGTTTAGGGTTTAGGGTTTAGTTTAGGTTTAGGTTTTAGGTTTAGGGTTTAGGTTTAAATTA
Organism: Cymbidium sinense; assembly: GCA_021442155.1. Classification (NCBI taxonomy): domain Eukaryota; kingdom Viridiplantae; phylum Streptophyta; class Magnoliopsida; order Asparagales; family Orchidaceae; genus Cymbidium; species Cymbidium sinense. The sequence continues at coordinate 99,308,592 of CM038226.1, read as the reverse complement.
TTGTTTTAGTTTAGTTAGTTTTAGGGTTTAGCTTAGGGTTTAGGGTTAGTTTAGAGTTTTTAGGAGTTTAAGGTTGAGTTTAATTTAAGGTTAAGGTTTAAGTTTTAGTTTAGCGTTTAGGTTAGGTTAGTTTAGAGTTTAGGGTTTAGTTTTAGGTTTTAGGTTTATACTTTTAAGGTTTAAGTTAGAGATTTTAAGTTTAGTTTAGAGTTTAAGTTTAGTATTTAAACTTTTAGGATTTTGAGTTTAAGGTTTAGGATAACAGGTTTAGGTTAGTTTAGGGTTTAGGGTTTAGGGTTTAGGGTTTTAGGGTTTATGGTTTTAGGGTTTATGATTTAGGGTTAGGGTTTAGGGTTTAAGGTTTAAGGTTTTTTTTGGGTTTACAGTTTAAGGCTGTAGGTTTAGGGTTGTAGGGTTTAGTGTTTAGGGTTTAGGGTTTAGGGTTAGGGTTTAGGGTTTAGGGTTTAGGGTTTAGGATTTAGGGTTTAAGGTTTTTTAAAATTAAGTAAATTGGTAGGATTAGGTTTATTTAGTATATCTACTTTATTTTTTAATTTTAGTTACACTATTTTTTATTTAGGTTTATTTTTTATTTTTTTTAGTTTAGTTTGTTTATTTGATGTTTATTTATTTTAGTTTAGGTTTTTTATTTTAGTTTATTTTTTTAGGTTTAAGTTTAGGTTTAGGTTTATTTTTTAGTTGAGTTTTATTTTTATTTTATTTTTTAGGTTTAGGTTTTTTTTAGGTTTAGATTTAGTTTTTATTTTATTTATTTAGGTTTAGGTTTTATGTTTTTATTTTAGGTTTATTTTTTAGTTTAGGTTTAGGTTTATTTTTAGTTTATTTTATTTTATTTAGTTTAGGTTTAGGTTTAGGTTTTATTTATTTTAGTTTAGTTTATTTTAATTTATTTATTTTATTTTTATTTTAGGTTCAAGATTTTTTTAGTTAAGGGTTTAGGTTTAATTTCTTATTTATTTTTAGGTTTATTTTTTAGGTTTAGGTTTTTAGTTTAGTTTTTATTTTATTTTTTTAAGTTTATTTTATTTTCATTTTATGCTTAATTTTTATTTTATTTAAGTTTTCTATCCTTAGGTTTATTTTATTATTTAGTTTTATTTAGATTATTATTATTTTATTTTATTTTACTTTTAAGTTTAGGTTTAGGTTTTAGTTTAGGTTTTTCTTTTATTTTATTGTATTATTTTATTTAGGTTTTGGTTTTTTAATTTATTTTATTTTAGGTTTTATTAAGTTTAGGTTTTTAGGTTTTTAGTGTTTAGGGTGTAGGGTTTATGGTTTTGGGTTTAGGGTTAGGGTTTATGGTATAAGGTTTAGTGTTTAGGCTTTAAGGTTTATAGTTTTTAGGGTTTAGGGTTTAGGGTTTAGGGTTTAGTGTTTAGGGTTAGCTTAGGGTTTAGGGTTTAGGGTTTATTCTTATATGGTTTATGTTTTTAGGGTTTATGCTTTTAGGATTTAGGATTTAAGGTTCAGGTTTAGGGTTATTGATTTAGGGTTGTAGGTTTAGGGTTTAGAATTTAGGGTTTAAGGTTTTTTAATTAAGTAAAATGATTGGTTTAGGTTAATTTAGTATATTTAGTTTATTTTTTATTTATTTTATTTTACTTTATTTTTATTTTTATTTAAGTTTATTTTTTATTTTTAATTAGTTTAGTTTATTTATTTTAGTTTAGGATTTTTATTTTAGTTTATTTTTTAGGTTTAGGTTTAAGTTTAAGTTTATTTTTTAGTTGAGTTTTATTTTTATTTTATTATTTAAGTATAGGTTTTAGGTTTAGGTTTAGGTTTTTATTTTATTTTTTGGTTTTGAGGTTTATTTTTAGGTTTTATTTTCTTTAGTTTAGGTTTAGGTTTAGATTTAGTTTATTTTAGGTTTAGGTTTTATTTATTTTAGTTTAGTTTATTTTAGTTTAAATTTAGGTTTATTTTATTTTATTTTTATTTTGGGTTTAGGTTTTTTTTTTAGTTTAGGGTTTAGGTTTTATTTTTTATTTATTTTTGGGATTTATTTTAGGCTTATTTTTAATTTTATTTTTTATTTAGTTTTATTTCATTTTATTTTTTATTTTATTTTAACGTTTAGTTTTATTTTATTTAGTTTATTAATCATAGGTTTATTTTATTTTTTTAGTTTAGTTTAGGTTTTTATTTATTTTATTTTAATTATTTTAATTTATTTTACTTTATTTTATTTTCAAGTTTAGGTTTAGGTTTTAGTTTAGGTTCTTATTTTATTTTATTTTATTTTTTCCTTAGGTTTAGGTTTATTTATTTAATTTTTTTAGGTTTTATTAAGTTTAGCTTAAGTCTGGTTTTTGGTAAGTTTAGGTTTTATAGTTTTGGGTTTGGTAGGGCTGGTCAGTTTTTAGGGATGGTTTGGGGTTTAGTTTAAGTTATGGAGGGTTTAGGTTAAGAATTTAGTTTGGGTTTGGGAGGGTTTAGGTTTAGGTAGGTTTATTTTAGGTTTTGGGTTAGTTAGGTTAGAGTTCTGGTGGCCAGGTTTAGGGTTTAGGGTTTAGGTTTGGTGATAAATTGAGGGAGGGTAGGGTCAGTTTTTTATTTAGTTTTAAGGTTTAGTTTGTGGTAAATAGAGTCAGGGCTCAGTTAGGAGTTTAGAGTCAAGGCCATGATTAGTCAGGTCATAGAGTTCAGATTTTTAGGTTGGTTGGGGTTTAGGGCCATTTAAACTTTTCAGGTTTTTTAGAAGTTCAGTTTAGTTTAAGAAAGATAGTGTTTTAGGCTCAGGGTCAGGGTTAGCATGTAGGTTGAGTCATTTAGGGCTAGCTTTAGGTTTGGAGATTTTGGTTTATGTTTAGGGTTAGTTTGGGTATGGGGTGTTAGGTTTAATGTAGCATTTAGAGTTCAGGATTAATTTAGAGGGTTGGATTTAGTGTAATTAGAGGTTTAGGGTTTAGGGTTTAGGGTGGTTTAGTTTAGGGTAGTTAGTTTAGGTTTAGTTAGTTGGGTAGGATTTAGTGTTTAGGGTTAAGGTTTTCATGGTTTTAAAAAAAATAAGCAAACCAAAATATTTAGGTTTATTTAGTTTAATTTATATTTTTTATTTAAGTTTATTTTTTATTTTTATTTAGTTTAGTTTATTTATTTTTTGTTTATTTATTTTAGTTTATGTTTTTTATTTTAGTTTATTTTTTAGGTTTAGGTTTAGGTTTATGTTTATTTTTCAGTTTAGTTTTATTTTTAATTTACTTTTTAAGTTTAGGATTTATTTTTTATTTTTAAGTTTAGGTTTAGGTTATAGGTTTTTATATTATGTTTATTTTTTGGTTTTATTTTTTTGTTTAGGTTTATTTTTATTTTTAGTTTATTTTATTTTATTTTATTTAGGATTTAGATTTAGTTTATTTTAGGTTTAGGTTTAGGTTTTATTTATTTTAATTTAGTTTATTTGAGTTTAGGTCTAGGTTTATCTTATTGTGTTTATTTTATTTTTATTTTAAGTTTAGGTTTTTTTTAGTTTAGGGTACTTTTTGAGGTGATCGGGTATAATATTGAGATATGATGTACTATCTCAAAAGATAGAGACATCACCCTACAATGGACCTAATCACGTAATAAGGACTCCTAAGGCATAATGGGTCTTCGAATGTACCTGAGATTTTTTCCCTACTTTACATGGATAAAGAAAGTATGGTTTATATTAAATAAGGTTCTTATTTCCCTATGGAGGTAAGCCTCCATAGTTAATTACATCTTAGGAAATAAAATTTCCTAAGAATACTCCCAATAAAAGTAGACAATTATCATCTCCAAATATTTCAAGGTTAGACTATCAAAGGATTTGTTGTATTTGGTAAATCAATTAGGAAAGTTCTAGGAGAAGACTTATATTTGGAATCTAAATGAAATAAGTAGGAAATGCTCATGATACTAGGAAGCCTAGTGAGCATTCCAATCTATCCTATGGTGGGGCTTTATAATTTTGAAGTTGAGGAGATTTATATGTTTTGAGTTGAAATTTAATTAGATTACTAGGGCTTATAATCTGCTAACACAAGGTTGTGGGAATGCCTAAGATGTGAGAATTTATGCTCGTAGCCCGAACAGAATAGCTATCTCGGATCCTAAATCTAGGGAGCTTTAGTATGAGCTAAAGTATGACCTAAATCTAAGATACATGTGGAAATAAGAGTTTACCTCCACAAGAGAGAATAAATTTTCTGACTTCTAGACTTATAACCGCTTAGAGTGGCCACCAGCTAACTCCTCCTACAATTTTAAAATCATGTAGTTAGATCTTATGAATTGCAAGATAGCTAGGGTAATTATTTAATTAGAAAGAGATTAAAGTTCTAAACACACTCCCTATAAGACTAGAGAAGGAGTTATATGAGCATATGACTTAATCTATAGATCCAAAATATTTTCAAATTTTATTTCATTTTAGATACATTATTTTGACAGAGGATTTAGGATTTATTATGCCTAAATGCATGATAAAATAGGTTATGGGTCAAATCAGCTAGAAGAAGGTGTTCTTGACCATAAGAGATGCCCTCACAGGTCAAGCATTCCTTTATCGTGCAAGGATGGAGATCCTTCATGTTCAAGAGAGAAACAATATGCATGCATGATGTGAAACATACAACTATACAGCTAAGGGGTTGCTAAATTTTTTAATTATCTTATTTATGTATTAAGCTTTATGATAAGGTTATGAATTATTTAAAATTTAGTTATGAGTGATTAGTTAGGTAGAAAAGATATTTTTTATCCTAAGTGCTTAATCTTATCCAAGCCACACACTAAAGCATCACTCATTTAAGAAGCTATGAAAAGCATGCCATCCTAATGCACATTTTAAACATAACATCAACCAATTATATAAACTATCGTAAAAGAATAAAAGGTCGGTGTGGTCAGGTACCACCATACAACCCGAAGTAAGAAAAGATGGGTAGCTGACCTCTACCCTTATACAACCTGGAATATGAAATAATAATTATAATTGTATTAAATGTTATGGCGGTCTTTTTTCTTCATATCTCCCTTTCTTATTTAATTCCTTCTTTGATTTGGATGGTTCTTACTTTAAAGGCATCACAGGGCACCCCAAGATAAAGCCTTCTGGTCACTACTCATCCTAATCTCCCATAGCAGTAATCCCAATTCATATAGCAAAAATTACGTTTATGTGAAAAATATAAATCTAATTACACTTACAGAATAGAGGTTATCTAAATGTACATATAATCCTAAGTAGTTGTATTTATAATTTGGAATTAGCACCATACATAGGGTAACTAAGCCCACCTATCCTAACTTAGATTATGCTTAAGGATTTAAGCAACCTAAAAAAAGAGAAATCACATTTATTTTTTAAGCAGACCTTAAGCATAATCCCCTACAAAAAACATGATTAGGCTATATTGGCCTATCATCTAGTCTATGAAGCATACACCCTAACATCCAATCTAAAATAATACATCATAAAACAAAATATACATCACAACATACACCATCCTAACTTAGAGCTAGAAGTGGTGACTTAATTCTAATGTGTGTATTGAGGCTTGTGTGGTAAGTCTTGTGAGGCATTAGTGTTGTATTTTCTAAGTGTAGAAGGATTCAATTTAACATGAAAGGTTGATTTCACTTAAAGTAATTTAATTGATTTGAGAATATTAGTTTGGGTTTTCTTTTATTTCATTTGATTACACTTAGAAACTATGGGTTATAAAGAGAGGAAAAGAGGATTGCCCTCTTTCATCCCTACCTTAAGCCACTTTTTAAAGTATGTTAATTTGATTTAGTTCTTCTTAGTGAATGACTTATTAAATGATTTAATTAATCCTAAGTTTAGGTTCACTTCAAATAATCTTATTCAAAATGGAAGGAATCTTAAGATTAATTTAATTGAATTACTACCACATGACATATATTAAATCATTCCTTTCCATCACATGTAACATGCATATGATTTAATCCTAAGTGTATCCATACATGCAACATATTTTAGCACATTTAAATGATAAATGTATGTGTATGTTTAGAATTTATATTTTATTTGATTGAATTATTTAAACATATTAATTTAAAACTTTATCAAAATTCTTATATAAAAGGACATAAGAATGAAATTAAATAAGCATGTGTCATTGTTAAACCAGGGAAGTGAGGAAATCAAATGACCTCCTTGGAGCTAGCTAAATCCTCGTATTCTCGGGATGTCCAGACTATATACCCATTTGCATTCAAACATATGTAAATTCATATAGATGAACATAGGAAGTAAGCTCCAGATCATATGGCTAATTAATTCAACCAGTTAGTAAATTATAAATGGATGCAACTTTAATGTAAAATGGGACTTTCATTCACTAATCACATATACATATACATGTATAAAGATATAGACAAGAACGTGTCATTGTTAAGGGAAGTGAGGTAATCAAATGACCTCCTTAGAGCTAACTAAAGTCTCGTATTCCTGGGATGTTTACATAAATGAAGGAAAGAAAACCATGCAAAGATTGAATATATTTTTTTGATTGAATCATTTATATATATGAATGAAAGCTCTATCCAAATTCTGATGTTGAAATACATAAGAATGAAAACAAATGGGTATGTGCCGTTGTTAAACCAAGGAAGTGAGCTAATCAAATGACCTTCTTGTGGCAAACTAAAGCCTCGTATTCCTAGGATGTTCAGACTATATAATAATTACCATTCAGTCTTATATAAATTAACACATGAATAGAGGAAAGAGAACTCAACATTCATACACTTAAGTTATAAGCACATGCATTTCTTATGTATTTGTAACTAGCATCATAACACATATTATTATTCCTTTATAAGCTTTTAAAAAATATATTTGGATTTAATTGTGATAATAGCCATGCATATATTAAATTAAATCAACACATGCAAGCTTACATTAAGGAAATCCATTTTATTTTACTTGATTTTGAAAAGATGGATGCATGAATTCAAATGACATACGAAATTTAACTTGATTGGAAAGAGGACAATCAAATATAAGCATGTGATTCATTCAACCAAACTAGTTCTTAAGGATAATCAAATCAAATAAAATTATTTAAAACAAACCAAAGCTTCTTTAGTAAATAAGTTTTGGATTTGATTTGATTTATAGAGGAGAATAGAAATCATCACTTATTGTTTTAAACCCATTCACACATTAGTGATTTGATTTAATTTAAGGAAATGTAATTAAGTTGATTTTATTGGTTAATAAAGTTAAACCCTTAATTAGATGAATTAATTACCCTTGTCTATGTCACCTTAAAGTAATTAACTAAGTAATTATGAGCCAACATGATATGCATGGAAAATAAACTTGCAATGATCCTAGAAAATAAAAGGGTCCTAATGCAGTTTGCTCATGATTAATAATTAATTAGATTAAGGGACTTAATTAATTACTCTTATGGTTTTCCCACACATGTGGACTAACCATAACTTCATTAAACTCCTTTAGGTTATTAAACACATAAATATCTACCCCCATGATTTAATTAATTAAGGTATGATGTGAATATGATTTCAATTTGATTAAGTGATTTAATTAATTAGTTAAATCTTATTTAATTTCATTTTAAAAAAGAGTGAAATGAACTTAGGAAAGGGGTCCAACCCTATTCCTTAGTTCACTTACTATTGAACAATGATTAATAAACTTAATTAACTAATTTATTATTGTTCATGGGATTAATTAATCATTAATTAAATTAAAAGAGTAATTAAGGTTTAATTAGTCAATTTTCTTAATTAAATGAGCAATAAATCCCAAGAAAATTATGGGGGGCAGAGGTCATCCCATTAAATTATCCCACAAAATTTAAGATTAATTGCTCAAGTAATTAAGGAGTAATTAAGCTAATTAATTTTGTAATTAAACCTTAATTACTATTCAAAATTAATTAAGATAATTTTTAGTTAATTCTCTTATTAAATACCATTAAAATTAGCATTTATTTGCATTTTTTTGATTTCTCTATGATTTTTATGATTTTTATAAGTTTCAGCCATTATAAATGATTAATTAAGCCTAATTAAAGCCTAATCCTATTGGCTCCACGTGGCGCCCTGACGTGGCACACTTTTCACATGGTGCTGCAATATTGGCCACTTAAAAACATATCTGACTTAGCGCCTACATGGCAGTGACGAATGTGCTTTCTCATCTCACCATCCGATCTAAGATCGGACGACTATAATTAATCCCACAGATTAATAGGATTAAATCAGATTGATCTAGCGAATATAATCATGGCCGTTCATTCTGATCACACAGAATGGATGGTGCGTAATCTAACGTCACACAAGTGAGGGAGAATGGAGTCTGTCCAACATTGCTCACTTGATCCAAGCTTACTTGAGCTCAGACCACACCTTCACGACATTGATCAAAGGGGATCCAGCGGTCAAGATCACACGAGATGCAAGTTTTTTTCAAAAAGCTCCAACCCAATTTTGCTTAAGGATCAGTTTTGGAAGCATACCTTGCCGGAGCACAAGGCCAGTGGCTCAAATGATTGAGGATGTTTCATCTAGTGGAGACGAAGCGCTATTGAGCAATAATTGGATCAATTCCTCGACATTCACTTGAAAGGCCACGAATCAATGGTTTAGAGCTCAACTTTGATCGAAGTCCAACCTCCAATGCTCGGGAAGCTTGGGAGATGATTCGTTCTTGCTCGACAAGGCCTAGAAAAGGTGCGTGCAAAGTTAATTTGAGTTTGATGGAGAAATGGGAAAGTTAGGTCAAAAATGAGAGTGTCTTATTTTGGGACATGCGAGAATGGCATTTTCTGATCGAGGAGTGAGCTTGTGAGCTTGGGGAATGGCTCTAACAACTTGTCTTGGGTAGCTAGGGCTCTGAGGAATGATTTTTGTGTGTGTTTGAGTGGAAATGAGGGGTATATACCCCTTCATCTTGATGATGGTGGGATTAGTTTGGCTTCTAGTGGTTGTCCCCCATCTTTGGAAGTCGGGTGTGGAGGAGGTGAGTTATGTTGGCTTAGTTAGTTGAAGGTGTGGAGGTCACTGCCATGGAAGAATCATGGGTGTACTATGGGTTTCAAGTGCTTCAATGGGGAGGATGAAGTGATTTTATCTCCCATGCATCATGGCCGACCCAACCACCACATGGGTCAAGTTGAGCAGTGTTCTAGGTGCCTAGACGGACCATTGGGAGAGTACCAAGTGGCTAAGGAATGTAAATGACCACTTACATGGGTGATTTGTCTCATGTGATGCCCTTGAGCTAAGGGTAATATGATCATTTAGCATTGGATTTTATTTTGATAGATTTGAAATGAGCCAAAAGTGGGTTAGCCCAAATTTCAAGTCAATTGGAGCTGATTTGGTTAGGTTTGGCTCAATTTGACTCATTTAGGTCAAATTAGGTTAGGTTGGGTCAAGTTGACCAATTAGTCAAATTGGGTCAAACCAAGGGTTGGGCCAAGCTCATATGATTATCTGAGATGTTTTGGCTCAATTGGTTTGGTTTAGTTTGACTTGGATTTGATTTTGGCTCAATTGAATTCATTTGTTTCAAATGGGTTAAGTTTAAAAATTTGACCAAATTAGCCAATTTAGCTTGGGTTGGGTGTTGGTTTGGGTTTAATTGACCAACTGAAGATGATTATAGGCTTTGGTTTCAATTAATTTGGATTTGATTTTGATTTAGGCCAACTTGAACCTTTAGGTCTATTTGGGCTAAGTAGGTTAGTTGGGTTCAATTGGGTCCAATCATGGTTTTGGTCAAGTTCAACAATCAATTTGGAATGAACTTGAGCCATTAGTTGCAATCAATTTGATTTATATTTTGATTTGACCTAATTTTTCCAATTTGGGTCAACTTGGGTCAAGAGGGCCAATTGGGTTTTGTTTGACTCAATTGAAGGTCAAGTCATATTCAAATATTAATTTTGATTTGGTATGAATCATTGGTTTCACAGGATTTGGCTTAGGTTACAATTTGGCTAGTTTGAGTTCATATGGGTTAAGGGGTTGACTTGGTCAAATGACCATGTTGACTTGGTTTGACCCAATTTGTGACAATTGATCAACCTAGGGTGATCAACAATCATAATGCGAGGTTTTGATCGATTTCATTCAATCCAATTTGGGTAGGATTAGAACTTGGCTCAAATAGGTCAGATTGGCCACTTTGGGTCAAGTGGACCAAAAGGTTTAGTTAGCTTAATTTTTGGTTGAGTTTGATTTAGTTGAGTTTATATATGGATTTGGGATTGATATATAAATTCAAATGCAATTGGCTTTGGTTCAAATGGGTTTTGGTTCATTTGAGCATTTCAAGTCAAAAGGGTTACATTGGGTTTGACTTGGGTTGATTTTTGTTTGGCTTGATGATTGTAGATTTCATTTATATTTGTGAATATGATTGAAGGTATTATTGATTCATGAGAAAATAAATTGAATTTGGGTTTTGGAATGAAGGAATTTGGCTAATTCCATGGAGTTGGGTCATGTGGCTTATATTTTTATTTTCATTTGGTTTGATTTAGTTTGGATGATTTAAATGTATATTTCATTTAAATTTGTGAAGATGATTGAAAATATAATTGATTTGTGAGAAAATTAATTATGTTTGACTTGATTTGGAATAAGATTTGGCTATGTCCATGGATGGATAGTCATATGGCTTAAGAAGGTTTTGATTTAATTTGATTTAGTTTGATTTAGTTTTGATGATTTGAATGTAGATTTAATTTATGTTTAAGAAGATGATTGAAGATATGAATTGATTATGAAAAAAATCAATTGATTTTGGATTGATTTGGATTAAGATTTGGCTAAGTCCATGGATAGGTCATATGGCTTAAGAAGAGTTTCAAGTTTGGATTTGATCATGGGCTTCAATCATTTAGTTTTGGAATTTGGGTTTGGATTTGGATTTTAATTTGATGTTTGAATTAAACTTGAGGTTTGGTTTTAGAAAGGTGAACATGGATTGGAGTAGGGTAGGTGGATTATCCTAATCCCTAAGGCATAACCTAATCCTTTGTTAACCCTTCTAAGTCTTTAAGCTTAGTTAAGTGTTTACCTAATTGTTAGAATTATCTATGATTCGGAAGTCTTAGTGTCTAGAAGACCCTAAGCCGTCTAAGATGGGAAGGTTGAATCCGCACTCCAATATGAGGTCAACAGGCCTTAGGCTCTATATTGTTGCCCTTGGAGATAGATGATTGGAAGACCGAAGCCAAGTTTCACATTATAGACTCGGATACATCTTTCAATGCTTTGCTTGGGAGACCATGGATACATAAGAACAATATAGTTGCATCCTCTCTACATCAGTGTATGAAGTTTGTGAGAGATGGGATCATCTACTGTGTTAAAGAAGATCTCAAGCCACTTACAATTCACAAGGTCAGCATATATGAGGATGCGGCTTACTACTTCCCTCAAAATAAATAAGTCTGTTATCATGAACTTGGCCAAAGTTTAAAAATAAAAGAAAAAGAAAAAGAAAAAGAAAAAGAAAAAGAAAAAGAAAAAGAAAAAGAAAAAGAAAAAGAAAAAGAAAGGGTTTAGGGTTTTAGGTTAGTTTAGAGTTTAGAGTTTACGATTTTAAGGTTTAGGGTTAGTTTAGAGTTTAGAGTTTATAGTTTTGGCGTCTAGCCCCAGTGGAACTTAATTAAACAAATCAAGTTTCTCTTCCAAGTGAGACTCATATCAAATCAAACCTCTCATCCCCTTGTGGATGACTTAAACCTACTTCCCTAGTGGAAGGTTCACCTACTCTATCCCTTAGTGGACTCCTCCCTCTCTCTTATGTCTTGGACATAAGTAGAGCCACATTGCACTAAGCTTCGGATTGCTTCTACACCTTGGGTTAGGGGTAGATTGTTTCTATTACTGCTTGTGATCCTTCGGTGTTGTTGATCATTTCAGTCAACACCAATGTGTGTTCCTCACACCACACCTAAACCCTTTGTTGACCTTATTTTAGGATGAGCTCTCAACCCCTCCCTCTTAGACATAGGACTTCTCTTAGACACTAAGGGTTCCTTAGTCTTAAGACACATCTAGTGGTTAGGTGGACACTCAACCTAGCCTTAGAGACTTAGAAGGGTTAGCCATAGAATAGGTCATGCCTTATGGGTGTTAGGAAAATTTGCCTACCCTATAGCTTGAACCACATTCCTCACTTCCTTCTTTCAACACAAACTTCAAATCAATCTTAATTGATTTTCTCAAACACCAAATCAATCTTATTTGATTTTCTCCAAACTCAAATCAATTCTACATGATTGAAATCCATGATCAAAATTCAAAACTCCAAATCTTGCCTAAGTCCTTTGATTTCCCTTCATGGACTTAGCCTAAATCATATTCAAATCAATTCAAATTCATGAAATTTTCTCACAACTCATTTATATTCTCATTTATATTCACATATATAAATGAAATATAAATTCAAAACAATCAAACTAAATCCAAAATTCAAATCCAAAATTCCAAATCTTTCCTAAGTCCTTTAATCCTCTCTTAAGGATTTAGCCTAAGTTATGTTCAAATCACTTCAAATCCTTGAAATTTTTTTATAACCAATTTATATTCTCATTTATATTCACATATATAAATTAAATATAAATTCAAAAAATCAAAACTAACTACAAAACTCAAACTTAAATTCAATCAAAATCCAACCTAAACCTTTCAAATCAAATTCTTGAGCTTAGCGAAATCAACTTCAAATCAAGCCAAGCTCTTGATTTTATTCATGATTCAATCAATCCTTCAATCATATCTAAATAGAAATACAAACTTCAATCACTTAACCAAACAATTCAAAATCAAGCCAAAATTCATTTCATGTTCACCCTTTGAACTTGAAATTGTCAAATGAATCAAAAACCATTTGACTTCAAGCCACTTGCAAATGGATTTATACTTTAATCATAAGTCCATATGTAAGTTCAATCGAACTCAAATAAAGCTTTGACCAAGCCATTTGATGCACTTAGGATCACTTGACCTAAAGCGACATAAAGTACCCTTATGAGCCAAATTCTAATCCTAACCAAATTAGATTGAACTAAGCACACCTAAGCCTCTCATCATGATCAACAATCATCATGAGATGATCACTCATTCAAATTGGTCAAACCAAAGTCAAACCAAGGGTTAACCAAGTCAACACTTAAAAATGAAAACCTAACATAGCCAAAACCCACCATAGGCCAAAATTGTTTGAAACCATTGATCAAAACTCATTCATGACCAATGTTTGAACTTGAACAAGTCAACATTTGAGCCTTACCTAGCCCAATTGCCCACTTGACCCAAGTTGACCCAACTTGAACTAAAAAGTCAAAATGTGTCAAAACTTGATCTAAGCCAAATTAATTGAAACCAATGGGTCAAGTTCATTCCAAAATTATTGTTGAGCTTGACCAAAGCCTCAATTAATTAACTAGACTAACCTAGCCCAATTGACCTTGAACCCAACGACTAAAGGGTCAAATTGAGCCAAATTCAAACTTAACCAAAATTGATTGGAAACAAAGACATCAATCCATCTCATATGACCAAACAAACATGAACCTACCCATGACCTAGCTCAAATAGGTTAAATGGGTCAAATTGGTCAACTTGATCCATTTGACTTAAATAAAATCATATGAACCAAATTCAAACCTAAACCAAATAGAATCAAACCAAAGCCACCAAAACGTTTCAAATTGTCATATGATCTTGAACCAACCCTTGGTTTGACCTAAATGGGTTAGCATGAGCCAAACCACATCAAACTAACTCCAAATCCAATGAAACTTGGCCGAACCTATTTTATCATCATACCAAACATGCCCAAATTGAAATCAAGGTTAAATGACCAATTTACCCATAGTCCATAAGGTAAATTTTGTCCCATTCCACTTAGAATTTGGTCAAATCCTTTTCATACCGACTTGACACTCTCTTAGTGGATCAAGTGAACACTAGGGAGAGTGGTGCACCCAACCCAATGGGTTTGGGTTAGCCCAAACCTATCCTAATGGCCAAACTAACCATAAATATCCTCTTATTCTATTTGCGTTAGCTTTATAAATTGCTTGATGATTTGTTTAACTTGTGCATTAAGATGGCATCCTTTTCCTAGTTTCTTCCTTGTTTGATGTATGGCCTAGATGTGAATTAGGCTCTTAAGGAAAAATAAATCTTCTACTAAATTTAATAATTTAAAATGAAAATAAAGAACTCATAACCTCACCTAAAGCTTAGGCTAAAATCAAGATAAAAGAATTAGCGACCCCTTAGCTGGATAAGTATTTCTTTTATAACATCATGCAAAATGTATATTGTTTTCACTCTTGATTGGAGGGCTTCCACCTTTTAAAGAAATTTGGCTTGACCTTTGAGAGCCATGGTGAAAACACACCTCCCTTCTCGCTGATTTTGGCCAATAATCTTATTTCTCATGCATTAGGCATATGAATTTTATAAGCCTGAGTCAAATGATTGTCCAAAAATGAAAATAAAATGTAATATGATTTGCATTAGATTTAAGTCATTTGAAGCATTCCCTTACATGATCTAATCTCTTTAAGGAGTGAATTTAAGGACTTAGTCTCTCTCTAAATAAATAACATCCTAGCTATCTTGCATAAAATATATGACTTGCCTACATGAATTTAAAATCGTAGGAGGTGTTAGTTGGCAGCCACCGCCAGGTGGTTGTACATCCAAACAGTTAGGTGGTTTGTCCTCTCTTGTGGAGGAAAACTAAATACCCATTGTCATCTTAGATTTAGGTCATGCATTCGGCCCTCGCCAAAGCTCCCTAGATTTAGGTTCTGAGGTTGCTTCTCCCTTCTATGAGCCATAAGCATAAATCCTCACCTTTTAGGCATTTCTATAATCTTGTGTTATGGAATCATAAGCCCTAAACTTCAAATAAAAAGTCAACTCAAACGAATAATTCAATTTCTAAAATATAAAGCCCGACCATAGGATAGTTTATGATGCTCGCTAGGTTTCCTAGCATCATGAGCATCTCCTACTTATCTTCCTTTGGCTTCGATAATAACTCTCTCTCTTTGATCTATCCTATTTGATCTTCCAAAATAAACTAATCGTTTGATAGTCCTACCTATTGAAATCTTTGGAGACAATGATCATTTACCTTAATCGAGAGTATTCCTAAGGGATCTCATTCATTAGGATGTAATTAACTATGGGGGCTTGTCCCTGTAGGGAACTTAACAAACCCGACTTAAAATAAACCCTACTTTACTTTTCCATGCAAAGTAGGGGAAGAATCTTTGGTACACATGCAGAACCATTATCTTTAGGAGTCCTTGTTGAGGTGATTAGGTCCATTGTATGGTGGTGACTTCTATCTTTAGAGATAGTGCACCTCTCCTCAATGTAGTAAATGATCACCCTCAATAAGAACATCTATGTATCTACATGGTGTCAAAAATGCATAAAAAGAAGAAGTACATTTTGATCTTCATTTTATTCCACATAGAGTGAAGATGGAAGTATATTTATTCTATAGAAATTAAAAAGTTCACCACAGGGATGGCCATGAATGGCATTTTTTGATCAAGGAACGAGCTTGGGAGCTTAGGGAATGGCTCTAGCGGCTTGTCTTAGGTAGCTAGGGCTTTGATGAATGATTTTTGTGTGTGTTTTAGTGGAAATGAGGGGTGTATACCCCTTCATCTGATTGGATGGTGGATCGGTATGGCTTCTAGTGGCCATCGGCCATCTCAGAGTCATGGGTGGTAGGAGTGAGTTGGCTCGACTTGGTTGGTTGAAGGTCGGAGGTGGCTACCAAGGAGGAATCATGGGTGTCCTATAAGTTTCAAATGCTTTAATGGGGAGGGTGAAGTGATTTCACCTCCATGGGTCATGTGACCCAACCACTCCTTGGTGTTGGCGTGTCCTAGGTGCTTAGGTGGACCATTGAGAGAGTACCAAGTGGCCAAGGAATAAAAATGATCACTTACATGCATGATTTGTCTCATGTGATGCCCTTGACCCAAGGGTTGAATGATCATTTGGTATTGGATTTGATTTGGCCAGATTTGTAATGAGAAAAAAGTTGGTTATCCCAAATTTCAAGTCAATTGGAGTTGATTTGGTTAGGTTTGGCTCAATTTGACTCATCTAGGTCAAATTGGGTTAGGTTGGGTCAAGTTGACCAATTGGTCAAATTGGGTCAAACCAAGGGTTGGGTCAAGTTTATATGATCATTTGGGATGTTTTGATTCAATTAGTTTGGTTTAGTTTGGCTTAGATTTGATTTTGGCTCATTTGAATCCATTTGGGTCAAATGGGATAATTTGACCAAATTGGCATTATTTGGTTGGGTTGGGTATTGGTTTGGGTTTCGTTGACCAATTGAAGATGATTATAGGCTTTGGTTTCAATTACTTTGGATTTGGTATTGATTTAGGCCAACTTGAACCTTTAGGTCAATTTGGACTAAGTAGGTCAATTGGGTTCAATTGGGTCCAATCATGGCTTTGGTCAAGTTCAACAATCAATTCAAAATGAACTTGAGCCATTGCTTGCAATCAATTTGGTTTATATTTTGATTTGAACCAATTTGGTCTTTTAGGTCAAATTGGGTCAACTTGGGTCAAGAGGGCCAATTGGGTTAGGTTTGACTCATTTGAAGGTCAAGTTTTATTCAAATATTGATTTTATTTGGTAAGAATCATTGGTTTCAAGTGATTTGGCTTAGGATGCAATTTGGCTAGTTTGGGTTCATATGGGTTATGGGGTTGACTAGGTCAAATGACCAAGTTGACTTGGTTTGACCAATTTGTGACAATTGATCAACCTAGGTGATCAACAATCATGATGGAGGTTTTGATGGGCTTAGTTCAATCCAATTTAGGTAGGATTAGAACTTGGCTAAAATAGGTCAAATTGGCCACTTTGGGTCAAGTGGCCCAATTAGTTTAGTTTGCTTATTTTTGGGTTGAGTTTGATTTAGTTGAGATTATATATGGATTTGGGATTGATATATAAATTCAATTTCAATTGCCTTGGGTTAAAATGGGTTTTGGTTCATTTGAACATTTCAAGTCAAAAGGGTTAAGTGACTTGGGTTAATTTTGGTTTGGATTGATGATTGTAGATTTCATTTATATTTGTGAATATGATTGAAGGTATGATTGATTCATGAAAAAATCAATTGAAGTTGGGTTTTGGAATGAAGGAAATTGGCTAATTCCATGGAGTTGGGTCATGTGGCTTATATTTTGATTTTTATTTGGTTTGATTTAGTTTTGATGATTTAAATGTATATTTCATTTAAATTTGTGAAGATGATTGAAAATATGATTGATTTGTGACAAAATTAATTAAGTTTGACTTGATTTGGAATAAGATTTGGCTAAGTCCATGGATAGGTCATATGGCTTAAGAAGGGTTTTGATTTAATTTAATTTAGTTTGATTTAGTTTTGATCATTTGAATATAGATTTGAATTATAGTTAAGAAGAAGAATGAACATATAAATTGATTATGAGAAAATCAATTGATTTTAGATTGATTTGGATTATGATTTGGTTAAGTCCATGGGATAGGTCATATGGCTTAGGAAGGGTTTCAAGATTGGATTTGATCATGGGCTTCAATCATTTGGTACTAGAATTTGGGATTGGATTTGGATTTGAATTTGATGTTTGAATTGAACTTAAGTTTTGGTTTGAAAAGGTGAACATGGATTGGATTTGGTTTGTAGGGTAGGTGGATTATCCTAATCCCCAAGGCATAACCTAATCCTATGGTTAACCCTTCAAAGTCTTTAGGCTTAGGTTAAGTGTTTACCTAATTGTTATAAGTGTCTTATGACTAGGGAAGTCCTTGTGTCTAGAATACACCTAAGTCTAAGATGGGAAGATTGAATTTCCGATCCAAAAGTGAGGTCAACTAGCCTTAGGCTCCATAGTGTTGCCTTTGGAGATAGATGATTAGAAGACCGAAGCCAAGTTTCATATTATAGACTCGGATACATCTTTCAATACTTTGCTTGGGAGACCATGGATGCATGAGAGCAACATAGTTCCATCCTCTCTACATCAGTATATGAAGTTTGTGAGAGCTGGGATCATCTACTGTGCCAAAGGAGATCTCAAGCCATTTATAGTTTATGAGGTCGGCATATATGAGGATGCATATTACTACCTCCCTCAAAATCAACAAGTCTATTTTAGTGAACTTGGGCAAAGATAAAAATAAAAATAAAAATAAAAAAAAGAAAGAGAAAAAAAAAGAAAAGAAAAGAGAAAATGAAAAAGAAAATAAAAGGGAGTGAAAATAGACTTGGAGTAGGAAGTGGAGCATGACATTAGATTCCATCCACAGTTCGTTACTCCATTCAAACATATGGATAGGATGACCTGACCTCCACCAGGCAGAGGAAGAGTCCAGTCAGAGGTAGTCCTAGGGGTGGAAAACATCCTTATTGGCCACCCAATAGAAGATATATCTTAGCTATCAGGAGTACACCGGCTATCCATATAGACTTAGAATCTAGTTCATAGGATGAGTCTTATATGGTTTGCACACCAACTAGCTCTTCTTAGTAGTAGATTCCCTTGGAGGTGACACTTGAGCCAGATAGTGATGAAGATGGGCTCCAAAGTAAAGCATAAGTGTATCCAAGTCTATATGTGAAAAGTTAAGCATCGGGAACCTTTATCTCTAACTCGACTTTCCTCAAAAGGCGATAGTTTGGTAGTTAAGGAAGCCCTTAAGTCATCCATGTGTGATATCGAGCTTCTTTCTAGCATCATCCTCAAGTCAAGAAGTTGATGTAGAACTTGAGGATAATTCATATAAAGATTTACATTTGATTGGTACTTGCCTCATGTTTATAATTTAGCAAAGAAAAGGTTAATCCCATATACTTGGTCAAAGCATAGGCCAAACTACTTCAAAAGAATATGGAAGAACAAATGCAAAAGCTCTCAATCAAGACCAGGACTTGGATTTGGTACAGTGGGTCTAGTCAATGATGATGATTACTACTTAGTCATCACCAATCATTTGGAATCTGATAGATTCTTTTTAAATTATATTAACTTATATGAGGAGCTGTGCTTAAAAACTTCAGATGATCCAGATGATTTAAAAGTCAAAGATGCACCTCTAGAGTTTGAAGAAGAGATCAAGTCAACCATCGATGAGCTCAAGGAAATCAACTTAGGAACATTAGTACTTTGTTGAATGAAATTAAAACCAATGACTTAGTTAGGCTATTGATTAAGTTTAAGAACTACTTTACATGGAGTTATGAAGAGGTGCCTGGATTGGCTCCTGACGTAGTGATCCATAAACAAGCAATAGAGCCTACTGCTAACCCTATCAAGCAAGCTCCTAGACGCATGCGATTAGACATAGAATAATAGGTCTTTTTTGAAGTCAAGAAACTGATCGATGATAGCTTCATCCGGGAAGAATAAATCCCTACTTGGTTAGCCAGCGTCATCCTAGTTAAGAAAAAGAATGGCCAAATTCACATATGTATCAGTTTTAGTGATTTAAATAAGGCATGTACAAAAGATGAATTTCCACTACCAATCCTAGAGCTGATGATGGATGTTGCCTCATCCCATGCAGTCTTCTATTTCATAGATGGATCATCTAGATATAACCAAATAAAGATGGCTCTTGAAGATGAAAGAAGCACTACTTTTAAAACCCGATCAAAATCTATTACTATAAAGTCATGCCTTTCACCTTAAAATGTCTGCTACATACTGGCTATGACAAATCTTCGATGAACTCATTCATCATCATTGAGTGTTATATCAATGATCTTGTGGTCAAAAGTAAAGAAAAGGAAGACCATCTCTTTGACTTGAAAGTAGTTTTTGAATAGCTAAGACAATTTAACCTCAAAATGAACCACCTGAAGTGTGCATTCGGAGTAGCTTCAAGGAAATTCCTTGGGTTTGTTGTCTGACACCAATGAATCAAAATAGATCCAAAAAAGATCAAGGTGATATTAGAAATTCTACCCCCTAAAAGTTTAACTGAACTCAGATCATTCCAAGAGCGGTTGGCGTATCTAAGACGCTTTATATCCCACTTATCGGGAAGATGTCAATCATTCTCAGCACTTGTTAAAGAAGATGTCAAGTTCAAGTGGGATGATAAGTGAGAGCTTGCCTTCGAAGACATCAAGCATTACTTGATGATGCTGCTGGTTCTAGCAGCCCCTATCTTGGGCAAGGTGCTCATACTTTACACTGTTACGTTAGATGACTCCCTTGGTGCTTTCTTGGCCTAAGCCAATGATGAAGGAAAGGAAAACACACTCTACTACCTCAACCGTCATCTAATCCCTACTGAGGCTAATTATCCATCCATTGAGAAGCATTATTTAGATTTAATCTTTGCATCCCAAAAGCTACACCACTACATACTTCCTCATAAGGTGAACTTAATCTCTAGGATCAATCTACTACAATATCTCATGACATGGATGACGCTATCCGAACAGTTGGCAGGATGATCCATGACCCTCTCATAGTTTGGCATTACCTTCATACCCCTTCATACGATAAAAGGATAAGCGCTAGTAGATTTCTTAGCAGCACACCCACTTCCTCCTGACTTTCTGCTTGGTGATGATCTCCTCAATGACCAAATCATGAACTTAAGGGATACTAGCATTAACCAATAGAAGATGTACTTTGATGGTGTAGCTTCCTCTCAAAGAGGAGAAGAACCGTAATCCACTATTCCAAGAAAGGTAAGGGTAAGAATAGTTCTCTTCACTCTGGACAATGATGTGATGAGATTCTCATATCATCTATCCAATCCTTGCACCAATAATGAAGATAAATATGAGGCTCTGATTGCTGGTCTGGAGTTAGCCATTACTCTAAGCATCCAAAACATCAACATATTTATGGATTCTCAGCTAGTTATCAACCAAATTACTAGGTCTTCTAAGGTTATAAAGCCCAAGTTCCATCACTACCACAAGTACACCATGGAGTTGTTGGCCCAAATCCTAGAGGTTACCATTTCTAAGATTCCTCAAGGAGAGAACGTGTATGCTTTAGCCAAGCTTGTGAAAGTGTTGGCATGTTCGAAGGATTAGTCCATATCAATAAAGGTCCAAAATAGAAAAGTCTTATCCCTTATTGATATTGAACTCATCAAAAGTACTCTCTTGAAGGGGAGGTTTCCATTTCCAAGAAGAACAAGGAGTTATATTAGAGGCAACCATTCATGGATTACCCAAATAAAGGCAAACTACCTCAAGAGAAGTCTCAAGCCTTTTAGAAGAAGTAGAGAGCAATTTTCTATGCTCTTATGGATGGTGTCAGGCTTTCGATCATATGTGATTACGTTGTTTAGATAAGCATGAAGTCCATAAGATCATGACCGAGGTACACTCAGGATTATGTGGAGCCAACCAATCTGGTCCAAAGATAAAAGCCAAGATCAAAAGACTAGGATACTACTTGCTGTCGATGATCAAAAATTGCATGGATAAGGCTAGGCGATGCCACCAATGTCAAATACACGGTGTGGTCCTACACCAACCACCCAACATTCTACATCCTACACTGGCATCATGGCCATTTGAGTGTTGGGATACTGACATAGTGGGTCCGATTGATCCTCCTTCTTCCAAAGGTCATCGGTTCATCTTAGCTGCTACTGACTACTTTTCCAAATGGGTGAAGGCGATTTCACTCAGAGAGGGAACACCTCAGCATGTTCTCTAATTTTTTAGGAACCATATCGTATATAGGTTCGGAGTGCCTCGATGAATTATATCTGATAATGGTACTACATTCAAGAGCACTAAGATCAATAACTTTGCCTGGATACACAACATAAATTGGAGATGTTCTACCATCAACTATTCGAGGGCAAATAGCTTAGCAGAAGCCTTCAACAAAACACTCATCCAAATACTAAAGAAGTCACTCGACAATAACAACTGACAGTGGCTTGAGATATTCTTTAGTTATAGCTAGGATCCTTTTATGGTTCTGTTGACCTCATTTTTAGAATGAGCTCTCAAACCCTCCATCTTAGACATAGGACTTCTCTTATACTTTAAGTGTTCCTTAGTCTTAAGACATATCTAGTGATTAGGTGGACACTCAATCTAGTCATAGAGACTTAGAAGAGTTAGCCATAGGAATAGGTCATGCCTTAGGGGTGTTAGGAAAATTTGCCTACCCTTAGCTTGAACCATTGCTCACCTTCTTTCCTTCAGGTCAAACTCCAAATCAATCTTATTTGATTTTCTCCAAACCCCAATCAACTCCATGTGATTGAAATCCATGACTGAAACCCATGAATGAAATTCCAAAGTCAAAATCTTTCTTAAGTCCTTAATCTTCTCTTAAGGACATAGCCAAAATCATGATCAAACCAAATCAAGTCCTTGAGATTTTCTCATAATTCATTTATATTCTTATTTATATTCACATATATAAATGAAATATAAATTCAAACCAATCAAACTAAACTCAAAATTCAAAATCAATTCATAAAATTTCCTAAGTCCTTTAAATTTTCCTTCATGGACTTAGCCAAAATCACATCTAAATCAATTCAAACACATGAGATTTTCATAACTTATTTATATTCTCATTTATATTCTCATATAAATTAAATATAAATACAAATCAAA
Organism: Cymbidium sinense; assembly: GCA_021442155.1. Taxonomy (NCBI): domain Eukaryota; kingdom Viridiplantae; phylum Streptophyta; class Magnoliopsida; order Asparagales; family Orchidaceae; genus Cymbidium; species Cymbidium sinense. The sequence goes on along the minus strand of CM038226.1, from coordinate 99,285,920 downwards.
ACTAAAAATTAAGTTCCAAATTTAAAATCCTTTTTAAGTCTTTAATTTTCCCTCTTAAGGATTTAGCCAAAATCATGATCAAACCAAATCAAGTCCTTGAGATTTTCTCATAATTCATTTATATTCTCATTCATATTCACATATATAAATGAAATATAAATTCAAACTAATCAAACTAAACACAAAATTCAAAATCAATCCATAAATTTTTCCTAAGTCCTTTAAGTTTTCCTCATGAATTTAGCCAAAATCAAACCTAAATCAATTCAAACTCATTGTATTTTCTCATAACTTATTTATATTCTCATTTATATTCACATATATAAATGAATATAAATATAAATCAAATCTAATCAAATCCAAAATTCAATTCCAAATTTAAAATCCTTCTTAAGTTCTTAATTTCCCTCCTAAATTATGATCAAACCAATTCAAATTCATGGGATTTTCTCATAACTCATTTACATTCTCATTTATATTCATTTATATAAATGAAATATAAATATAAATCAATCAAACCAAATTAATTTTTTTTAAATCCCTACAAAAAAATTTTCTAAGTCCTTTAAATTTTAATGGACTTAGCCTAGATCATGATCAAATCACTTCAAATCCTTAAAATTTTCTCATGACTCATTTATATTCTCATTTATATTCACATATATAAATGAAATATAATTTCAAACAATCAAAACCAATTTCAAAAATCAAACTCAAATCCACTTAAAATCCAACCTAAGCCTTTCAAGTCAAAATCTTGAACTTAGCCAAATCAAGCAAAATTCTTGATTTTTTTTTCATGATTCAATCAACCCTACAATCATGAATCCAAATATAAATATAAACTTCAATCACTTAATCAACATCCAATTAAAAAATCAAACCCCAAATCCATTCATGTTCTTCTTTTGAATATGAAATTATCAAATGGATCAAAACCCATTTGACTTCAAACCACTTGCAAATTGATTTATATTTCAATCATAAGTCCATATACAAGTTCAATTAAACTCAAATCAAGCTTTGACCAAGCCATTTGACCCACTTAGGCTCACTTGACCCAAAGTGACCTAAAGTACCCTTATGAGCCAAATTCTAATCCTAACCAAATTAGATTGAATCAAAATAACCTATGCCTCTCATCATGATCAACAATCATCATGGCATGATCAATCAATCAAATTGGGTCAAACCAAGTCAACACTTAGCCAAAATGAAACCTAACATAGCCAAAATCTACCATAGGCCAAATTGATTGAAACCATTGATCTAAGTTCATTCATGACCTATGATTGAACTTGACCAAGTCAACATTTGAGCCTAACCCAGCCTAATTGGCCATTTGACCAAAGTTGACCCAACTTGACTTAAAAGTCAAAATGTGTCAAAACTTGATCTAAGCCAAATTGATCAAAACCAATGGGTCAATTTCATTCCAAATCACTTATTGAACATGACCATAGCCTTAATTGGCCAACTAGACCTAACCTAACCCAATTGACCTTGAACCCAACTTGACCTAAAAGGGTCATGTTGAGCCAAATTCAAACTTAACCAAAATTGATTGGAAACAAAGATACCAATCCACTTAATATGACTAACCAAACCTAAACCTACCCATGACCTAGCTCAAATAGGTCAAATGGGTCAAAATGGTCAACTTGACCCATTTAACCTAAATGAAGTCATATGAGCCAAACTCAAAACTAAACCAAATTGAATCAAACCAAAGCCACCAAAACATTTAAAATGGTCATATGAACTTGAACCAACCATTGGTTTGACCCAATTTGACCAATTGGTCAACTTGACCCATGTTGACCCATTTTGACCTAAATAGGTCAACATGAGCCAAACCATATCAAATGAACTCTAAATCCAATGAAACTTGGCCAAACCTATTTTCTCAACATACCCAACATATTTAAATTCAAAAATTAGCCAAATGACTATTTTACCCCTAGGCCATAGAACAAATTTTGGTTAAATCCATACTGAATTAGGTCAAGCCCTCTTCATATGTACTTGATACCTTCCTAATAGGTCAAGTAGACCCCATGGAGGGTGGTGCACCCAACCCAATGGGTCTGGGTCAGCCCAAATGGTCCCAAGGCCAAAATCGACCACATAGCTCAAATTGGCCCTATGTGAAACCTCCCTCCACTCAATTTGAAGCACATGAGAGGATACCAATCCACTCCTTAGCTCAAACCGACCATGTGCCAACTCCTAATAGCTCAAACAGACCTTTCCATATTGGCAATTAGATCAAAATGGTAAGGATAGATTTGGCCATCCGATTGCCATAGGAGGAGATATACTTCCCCGAATTCACTTCAATTTACATATGCTCATTGTCAATTGAGTAAGGGAGAGTGTTAAGAGCCATTAGAGAGTGGTCCCAAGCCTCCTAGAGCACTGACCATTTTCCCATTTTCTACTTTTGGATTGTGAAAATAGGGAAGAAAATTATAATTCTACTTTCCTCTTCACTCAAAATCAGTGCAAATCCCATTTGCACATTCCATCAGGGGGCTAAGTCGAGTGCACCCAAGCCTTCACACGAGCTCCAAAGGTAGGAGGAGAGCTAGTTCGATCAAGGCCGCAAGTAAGAGCAAGGAGAGTTGGTCCATACAGCAAACTACTCAACATCAGGAGCTAATTCTTTTACCACAGCTTCATCTTAACCTGATGAAGCTCTTCTAAGGGAATCGAGCATCGGGGATCAACTTCGTGAGGTATGGCATTTTCTGATCACTAGACTTCAGGTGTGTTGGTCCTTTGTGAAAGAAATGTTAATGGCATGGGAATTTGACCATTGGATGTAATCTTCTATGCTTTGTGATGGTGTGTACAAAATTTTATCCCAATCTGAGCTCAATCGAGCTCAAATCAGGGCTTAGATCATGGATGATTCCTATGATTCACAGGCTTTAGCAGGGATAGATCTCTGGCAATCCATCCACACATTTTGGATGGACGGCCGAGATCAAACATGCGCTTAGATCTGATTTAATCCTTTTGGAATGATGGCTTTAATCTAGCCGATCCGATCGATGGTCGGCTAAACTCATCGCCGCCTCCATGCCTGCCATGATGGGACGTTTAAGTGGCCTCTCCCCGAGCGTCACGTGGAAAGTGCACATGATCGCCGCCACCATGTGTTAGGCTATGGATTAAGAGATTCAATTAGGTTTTAAAATAATCTTAATTAACCCTCTAAACTTCAAAAATTCATCTCTCTTCAAAACAAAATAAAAAAAAATGAGGTAAATTGCCACTAAAAGAAAATTTAATCTAGAATATTCTAAAATTAGTTTTAATAGATTTTAAATTATATATTTATCTGATATTATGTTTTAATGGAAATATTAATTTTCTAATTACTCCCTAATTAATCCACTGATTAATCTCAAACTACTTGGGCATATTTTACGGGATGATCTCTACGTCCCCTAATTTTCTTGGGCTTTATTGATGGCTTAATTGGGAGAATTGCAAATGCATTTCCTAATTACCCGCTTTATGTAATTAAGAATAATTAAGGGCATGATTAGTTTTTTAATACCTTATTGAAGTTGATTAAGGTTTGATCCAGTGAATAGGAGTCTTAGGGAATAATTTGGGGATATTCCCCCCCTAGACCCCCCCTTTTCTTTCCTTAATCCTCTCTTAATTAAGGGCTAATTCATTAATTACCCTCTTAATTAATTTCTAAAATTTCTAAAACTTTTCAAAACTAAATTAACCTACTTTAGGTAGATGCTTAGGTGTTCAAGAGCCTAAGTTCAATTAAGGAAATCAAAACTCAACTCATATGTGTGAGGGGTGTTTTGAAATTAGTTAAGTTAAACCCCTTAGCTTAATTAACCATTAATCATGAGCCAAATTGCATTAGGCCATTTTATTCCTAGGTGCATTGCAAATTTAAATTTCTTGTGAGGTTTTATGTCATCTCATTGGCTCATAATTACTTGGTTTACTATGCTAAGGTGGTATAGGTAAGGGTTAATTAACATGCTTAATTCATACATTAACCTAATCAAAATCTAAAATGAATCTAATCATCTAAAAATTAAACAAAAATGTCAAACACATGTGGGAATGGGTTAGGAACAGCAAACTCAATCCATATTTTCAAAATTAAATCAAATTCTAAATTAAACAAAAATCATTCTAAATAAACTTTGATTTACTTTTAAGCTTTCTTATTTTCATAAGATTGTCTTTAGGATTTAATTAAAGTGAATGTGTTTACATGCTTTCATTGCTTTAGTTCTTCCCCAACATGTTAAATATGTGTGTCATGTGGTGTCATGCATCCATACTTTTCAAAATTCAAGTTTAAAATAAAAATGTTTACTTTATGTTAAATTTGCATGTGTTGGCTAAAGTAAAAATATGAGTGGCTATTATCACTATTAAATTAAAATTATTTTCAAAATATCTGAATCAATTATCAAAACTAAAAGTGTGTTACTTATATTTTAATTATAAGCTTGCATGTGAGTAAGATAAAAGGATGTGCTTAATATAAGTTTTCTTCTCTTCTCTTTTAGTATAGTTTTGAATAAGATTTGGTAAAATGTATGGTTCATTTGAAAAGAACCTAACACTTGCCTAATTCCATATCCTATTCATCCCTATACTATTACTTAAGAAGGATACCTATGCTTGCACATATAAATTGCATAAACAAAAATAAATCAACTAACACCAACTTTTGCATTCTTTCTTTTCCATTCATTTCTTTGGTACACATGTTTGTGTTTAAGGAAAGTGGTATATTAGCCTGGATAACCCCAAGGTTATGAGTTTTTAAGTAGCCCTAAGTAGGTCTTGTACCTTACACCTCTGGTTAACAATGGCACTGTACTCACTTATGCCTTTCTTACTTTCATGTGTGCATGTGAAAATTGGATAAGAAGTCCCTTTTCTACTTAATGAAAATCATGCATCATGAACTTTCAAATTTCCTTAAATGAGTCACTTAGCATGCATCATAAAATGTGTTAAACATTCTCATTTGTGTGTATAGATATGCTTAGGACTCATTCATATGCATGTTATACATGTTGGAAAAGAAATGAAGTGATGTATGTTTTGTGAATTTAGTTCATTTTATTTAATCTTAAATGCCTTTTATTTGAATAGGTTAGTTTAGAGTTCATCTAAACTTAGGATTAATTAGAACACTTAATCAAAACATTCACTAAACAAAATCAAAACATAAATCTACTTTAGAAATTACTTATGTGAGGGAAGGAAAGAGAAGTTCTCTTCTCTTTCCCTATCTTTATAACTTAGTAATTAATTGTAGGATTCAATCGAACCTAATCAAAACATGAAATAAAATCAACCCAAAATAATTAATTCACTTAAATGAAACCCTCCTCTAAGTTTAACATGCTTCACACTTAGAAAATTCTAACTTAAAGACATAGCTAAGCATACCACACAAACCTCTAAAGCACACACATTAGGCTAAGTCACCATTTCTAGCTTTAGATTAAAGAGGTGCATGGTTTAATGTTTGCTTTTATTTTGTGATATATATTTTAGACTAGGATGTTAGTAGAATGAATGGTATGATCTTAGTCTAACCATTATCTTATGTGGGATTGTGCTTAAGTCAGTAATAAATAAAAATATAAATTCTTTTACTGTGTAGGTGCTTATACCCCTAAGCATAATCTAATAGGCCAAGTGGGCATAGTCACCCATGTGTGGGGTGATAAGTCCAATATACATGCTTGGTATTTGGTGGTTTATTTAGCTAACCTTTGTTTTACAGGTGTTAGCTAGATTTACTTTTTCCTTTTTATGTAAAATTTTCAATTAGGATTTTGGAATGATTGTTATGGGGATTAGGATGAGCATTGGTCATAAGATTTCATCTTATGTACCATGTGAAGCCTTGGAGCAACCACCTTCCAACAATCCAAAATAAAAGAACCAAAGAAGAATGAAGAAATGAAGCTTGAAGACCCCCATAACAATAAATTCCTTAATTGTATTTAATTCATTTGTAATCCGGGTTGTATAAGGGTAGAGCTTGGTGACTCAATTTGTTTTTGGGTTTGTGCAGTGGTACCTGACCATAAATGACTTCTTATTCTTTTGCATTAGCTTTATAAATTGATTGATGATTTGTTTAGCTTGTGCATTAAGATGTCATCTTTTCCCCTTACTTGATGTATGACTGGATGTGGATTAGGCTCTTAGGAAAAATCAAATCTTCTACCAAATTTAACAATTAAAAAATTAAAATAAAGAACTCATAACCTCACCTAAATCTGCTAAAATTAAGATAAAAGAATTAGCAATCAGATGAGTATTTCTTTTGTAACATCATGCACAAAAGCATATTGTTTTTTACTCTTGATTGGTGGAAATACACCTCCTCCCTTCTAATTTTGGCCAATAACCTTACTTCATGCATATAGAATCCTATTAGCTGAGTCAAAATGATTGTCCAAAAATTAAAAAAAAAATGTAATATGATTTGCATTAGATTTAGGTCATTTGAAGCATACCCTTACATGATCTAATCTCTTTAGGGAGTGAGTTTAAGGACTTAGTCTCTTTCTAAATAAATAATGACCTAGCTATCTTGCAGACTTTCCTACATGAATTTAAAATCATAGGAAGAGTTAGTTGGTGGCCACCCCAGTTGTAAGTAGTAGGCAGTTGTCCTCTCTTATGGAGGCAAACCAAATACTCATTTTCACCTTAGATTTAGGTTGTGCTTTTGGCCCTCACCAAAGCCACTAGGATTTAGGTACTGAGGTTGCTTCTCCGCTTTGTGGTCCATAAGCATAAATCCTTACCTCTTTGGCATTTTTATAATCTTATATTATGGAATCATAAGCCCTGAATTTCTAATGAAAAATTCAACTCAAATAAATTAAATCAATTTCAAAATGTAAAGACCAACCATAGGATAGTTTGAGATGCTTCCCTAGCATCATGGGCATCTTCTACTTATCTTTTCTTTTGGCTTTGATAATAACTCCCTCTCTTTGATCAATCCCATTTGATATTCAAAAGTGAACCAATCGATTGATAGTCTTTTCCTAATGAAATCTTTGAAAATAATGATGATTTACCTTAATCGAGAGTATTCCTAAGGGATCCCATCCCTTAGGATGTAATTAACTATGGGGGCTTGCCCCTAAAGGGAACTTAATGAACCCAGTTTAAAATAAACCCTGCTTTACTTTTCCATGTAAAGTAGGGGAAGAATCTATAGTACATATGTAGACCCATTGTCCTTAGGAGTCCTTATTGAGGTGATTAGGTCCATTAAAGGGTTGTGACTTCTATCTCCTGAGATAGTATACTATTCCTTGATGACGATCCATCACGAATAAGCATATCTAGATCTGTGGCATCCCAAAAGATGAATTTTTTATATTCTTGCTTTTCACCACGATGAATCAGATAGAAATTTTTCACCATAGGTTCATAGGAATACCATGATATTTAGCATCATTTCTATCCATCTAGATGAACCTAATAAGGGTAATAGCAATTAAAACTTTGATATGACCTTTCACTATATTTTTGAAACAAACTTCAAGTTGATATAAAGAAATAGAACCAAAAATAGGTATTAAATAAATCATCATACCAAAACCATAATTTAGAAGCAATAACACTATTGAAAATAACATGATTTACATTTTCAATATGAAAGAAACAATAGCACTTTGAAGGTAAGTAAAAACCTTTAGTCCAGAGCAAAGAGTCCACAGGAATAAAGTTATTCAAAATCCTCCAAGCTAAAATTGAATAAGAAATGGGAATGATATTGTTCCAAAGTTTAATAAAAACATTAGAGGGGTTCTGTTTATTTCTAATAAAATTTTGAACCTCTTTAAGAACAAAGTCATCGTTATAAGAAAGATTAAAAGAATTTGTTAGAAGAAATGGGGATATTTCTAAAGTTACCAAAAGAGAAATAGGGATATAATTGTCAAGATTTCTTTCATTCCAATTGTTATTAAGACAAAAGAATTAATTTTGATAGCGTAGAGTGGTAGATAAAAGGGTGTCAATATAGCCATTGCCAATCCAATTGTCTTGCCAAAAGAAGGAAGAACCTAACTGAATACCCCAAGATATTAATGATATGAAAACCCATATAATAGAGTAAAGCCTTTTCCAAATGAGAGAGTCACCAACATTATAAGCACAATTAAGGGGTGTTTACCTTGGAAATATTTTTCCATCATAAAATTAGCCCATAGGCTATCATTCTTTCTAAAATTCCACAGAGCTTATGAGAGAAGTGATAGCTTCATGAATAGGCTTGCAACTAAGAGCACCTTCTCCCAAAGGACCACAACATTTATGCCAAGATGTCCAATGCATTCTTTTGGTAGAATTATTGGAGCCCCAAAAAAATTTGTTAAGCAAATGATCAATTCTGATAAGTGTAGCATTAGTGGGGATAATAGTTTGAATCAAATAAAGATGCAGAGAGTGCTTTTAAGAATAGTGAGCCTACCACCAAAGAAAAGTAAATGGAATTCCCAAACAAAAATTTTATTTGAAATTTTTTGAATTAACTCATCAAAAAGATGGGAACATTTCAAGTCTTTAAAGAGAAGAGCACCCAAATACTTAAGAGGTAAGTGCTGATTTTAAAATTAGTGATATGCTAGATTTGATTTATTTTATTATTGGAGATACTAGAGGAAGTGATAAAATAAATTTTATTATCATTGATAAAAAGGACACTTTCTCTACCAAATTTATTTAAAAAGGATGTGAGATGCTTGATGTGATGAATAGAAGCATTGGAAAAAATAATGAAATCATCTACAAAACTTAAATGGGAAATAGGAAGACAACCAAAAGTTTTGTAGTACATACTAGGATTGTTTAAGAATAAATCATTGATGCTCCTAGATAAGTACTCAACAACAATAATAAATAAAGCAGGAGATAAAGGTTCCCCTTATCATAAGCCATGGAAAGAGGGAAAGAAACCCAAGGCTTCCCCATTAAGCAAAATCAAAAACTAGGCATTATTAATATAATTTTTAATAAAATAAATAAAGTTATCAAAAAACCCAAATAAATTTAAATATGGTTAAGAAAATCCCAAGAGATGTTATCAAAGACTTTGGTAATATCTAGCTTGAAAAGAATGTTACCACCTCTAGTCTTGGCATCAAGATCATGAATTAATTCTTGGTAAAATATTGTTAAAATAGATCTACCTCTAACAAAACCAATTTGGTTGAGAGAGATAATTCTATTAAGTAAAGGATTAAATGTTGGCAAGAATTTTGGAAATCAGCTTATTGAAGAAGTTGCAAAGACTAATAGGTCTAAAATAACTCCAATAGTCTAGATTATCTTTCTTAGGTATGAGAACAATAGAAGTATTAGAAAAATATCTATGTAAAGGATTACCACTAAAAAATCATAGGTTCAATCAAATCATTTATAATGATAAACCAACATTTTTAAAAAATTTGAGTAGTGACACCCTCCAGACCAGCAACATAATCTATGTTCATGCTATTCAGAACTTTGAAAATTTCATCTTCATTAGGCATAATGGTAAGCAAATCATTATCATTATTAGTAATAATAGAAGAATCAAGATTGAGAAATAGCTTCATAAGAGCAATTCTTATTAAGCATATTTCTAAAGTAGTTAATAACCGATTCCTTAATATCATTATTCTTCATAATCCAATCTCCATTATCATTTTTAATTTTTTGAATATTATTTAAAGCTCTATTTTTATTAATGAAAAAATGGAAATACCTAGTATTCATATCACCATCCGTAATATGTTTACTAGCCTTTTACCAATAAATCTCTTCTATATTTTAGAAGTTAACAAGTTTATCTTCTGCCTTAGTCAAGTCTGTAATCTTAGAAGGATCAGACATAGCAGAGACTTCAAGATCACAGACCAATTTTTTCAAATCTTTAATATTAACAAAAAGGTTTTAAAATAATGCTTGTTCCACTAGCCCAAATTTTGTTTAAGTCTTTTAAGTTTAAACTAAAGTCTATTCATCCGCATAATCAAATTATTAGGATATAAAGGAGCTTTCCAATTATTAGCCACAACATTAAAAAATCAATATGATGAATCCACATGTTTTGAAATCTAAAAGAAGAGGGGTTTTTTTTTAGTCTATTAGAATTATCTTTAATAGAAATCAGAAGAGGAGCATGATCTGACAATGTTTTGCTTAAATGGTCAACATAAGTAATAGGCCATTGAGTAATCCAATGAGTATTAAAAAGAATCTGGTCCAACATTTGCCAAAGTCTAGAGTTTTGCCAAGTATAAATAGATCCTTAAAGCCAATATCAATCAAAGTACAATCAAGGATCATATTGGAGAAATATTCCATGGAATGAATATTAGAGAGAAACCACCACTTCATTCAAAGAGAGAATAAAATGGTGTTGAAATCACCACAAAAAACCAAGGTTTGTTGAGAGGTAGCAAAATTCCTTAAATTATCCCAAATAAAATTTCTTCAAATCTATAACAAGATGCATAAACAAAAGATCCCAAAACACAATAATCACCATAAGTGATTTGAACATTGGAAACTTAATGAAAGTCATAAAGAATAGAGACATTAACAAAATTATTCCAAAATATCCAAATTTTATTACTAACAATAGAGAAAATTTATTGAACCGATAATTCTAGTGGTTAATTTTATTAGCATGAATAAGAGACTCTAGAACAATAAGAAGAGAAATATTATGAATGCGACAAGATTTCTAATATGATTATGAATAGAAAGGGTACGATCCCTCTAACATGAACAAGAAAATTAATTATAAGGAAAATTAAAAAAGGGGGGCTAAGCAAAGGTTAATTAAGAGAGGAGAGAGAGAGCATCTATCATTTTGGACAATTTGTGAGGGAAATTTTGGACAATTTAGTAGTATTAATAGATTTAAGAGAAATCTCCAAGTGTTTGAGAGGAGTTCACTTTCTTCCAAATCTATATTTAGTTGAAAAGTAGGATTAACATGAATATCAAGATTAGAAATGAGAGATGGTTATGATTTAGAACCATTTAATGCACAAGTAGTAAAATTCGGATCATAAATGTTTTCAGCATGCACAACATCATTTAAATCATCATTAAAAGCTTCATTTTCATTGATCAAAGTTGGCATAGATGAAAGAATAGAATCAGAGGAAATAGAATCATCTTCGAATAACTTAGAGAATTTATTATTCTTCGCATTAGAAATATTTAAATTCAAAGAAGGAATAAAAGGTAAATCATCTTTCCCATTTTGAATATCAGCCGAATCCCTACCAACATTAGAAGTTAAAACATGTTCAATAGGATTAACCCGACATCTAAGGAATCAACCTCAATAACAGCCATCATACCATCCTTAGGATCCGAGGCCTATTTATGAACATAAGTAGGAATCAACTTATGGGTAGAGATAACATTTTTGTTTAGACAAATTCATTATTTTAAGAGGGGATGGAGAATAAAACATTATGAATTATTATAATCATGTATTTTACAGTGGGATCAAAAAATCAGAAGGTTCTTTAATTCAACCTTTTGTGAATATCCATATTTCTCAGAGCCAATCCAACCTTCCTTAGGGTATTTTTTAGTTATGTCTAATTCCATGAGGATTCGAGGCACAGAAGGGTGAGATCACTCAGCGGTCGCTTGGTCGAGTTGCAAAGGCTGACCAAATAAAGCCTCGACAACAAAAAGTACATGATGGGTAATAAAATAAATGCACATATTAGGAAGAGATAACCACACAGGGATAGTAGGAGATTCCTTCTTAATGTCAAAAATGGGTGACCACTTCAACCAACGCATTTGACAATTAAAGATGAAATAAGAATGACATAAAAAAACACATGAATAATCCATATCTTTAGAAAGTTGAATTAGGATATGCCGAGGGTCAATAAGATCAATCGAGAAGGCACCCATAAGCTTGAGATTATATAAAAATAAGTGGATCTTATCCAAATTTGGATGGCATAAAGAAAATTTACTGATAAGAGAAAATTCAAAGGGTTTTGCCAACTTTTCAACATCTACATCAGAGCACACTATGGCCGATAAACCTCTAAAAGATGTCGAAATGAGATTAACCAAATCAATAGAGGGAGAAATCTTAGAGATAGCTTCCTTAAAAGGTTTAGTATAAGATGTAGCATTAGGGTCCAATCCTCAAAATGGATGCCCTATGAAACATCCATATTTTGAGGTGGAACCCAAGGAATAGAACTCAGTGTAGCCATGGTCAATGACAAAACATCACAGAAATGGCAAGATGTCATTCAAGCCTTTGAAATCGGTTGAAATCGAAGCCAAAGCCATAGAAATCTCTAGTCGGGGGCGCGCCACCAAGAGGGATTCAAAAATCAACAAAGAACAAGAGAGCGCTTAGGGGAGGAGGGTTCTAGGTTTAGGGTTTAGGATTTTTTTAATTTTTTAATTTTTTTTCATTTTTTTAAATTAAGTAAAATGGTAGGTAGGTTTATTTAGTTTATTTATTTAGTTTATTTTTATTTTTTATTTTAGTTTATTTTATTTATTTTAGGTTTATTTATTTTAGTTTATTTTTTAGGTTTAGGTTTATTTTTTAGTTTAATTTTTTTTAGGTTTAGGTTTTATTTTTTTATTTCTAGGTTTACATTATTATTTTTTTTTAGGTTTATTTTTAGCTATTCTTTTTTAGTTTAGGTTTAGGTTTAGGTTTAGGTTTTATTTATTTTAGTTTAGTTTATCTTAGTTTAGGTTTAGGTTTATTTTTTTAGTTTAGGGTTCAGATTTTATTTTTTATTTATTTTTAGGTTTATTTTTTTTTAGGTTTTTTTATTTATTTTATTTTGTTTTATTTTATTTTATTTTAGTTTAGGTTTTATTTATTTTATTTCAGTTTAGTTTTTATTTTTATTTTATTTTTTTTTAAGTTTAGGTTAAGGTTTAGGCTTTAGTTTATTCTTTTATTTTATTTCATTTATTTCATTTTTTTTTTGCTTAGGTTTTTTTATTTATTTTATTTTTGGTTCTATTTAGTTTAGGTTTAGGTTTTTAGCTTTTTAGGGTTTAAAGTTTAGGATTTAGGTTTTTATTTTAGGTTGACTTTTAGGTTTTATTTTTTAGTTTAGGTTTAGGTTTATTTTCAATTTATTTTATTTTATTTAGTTTAGGGTTTAGGTTTAGTTTATTTTAGGTTTATCTTTAGGTTTTATTTATTTTATTTTGTTTATTTGATTTTTATTTTAGGTTTAGTTTTTATTTTAGTATAGGGTTTGGGTTTTATTTTTTATTAATTTTTAGGTTTATTTTTTAGGTTTAGGTTTTTATGTAGTTTTCATTTTATTTTATTTTAGGTTTATTTTATTTTTATTTAGGTTTTTTATTCTTTGGTATCTTTTATTTTTTGTTTAGTTTAGGTTATTATTTATTTTAATTTAGTTTATTTTTATTTTTTATTTAATTTTATTTTTAGGTTTAGGTTTAAGTTTTAATTTAGGATTTTATTTTATTTTATTTTTTTATTTTATTTAGGTTTAGGTTTTTTTATTTATTTGATTTTTAGGTTTTTAGGTGTTTAGTGTTTAGGGTTTAGGGTTTATGGTTTTAGTTTAGGGTTTTAGAGTTTAGTGTTTAAGGTTAAGGTTTAGGGTTTAGGGTTTAGGGTTTAGTGTTTAGGCTTTAGGCTTTAGGCTTTAGGGTTTTGGGTTTAATGTTTAGGGTTAGCTTAAGGTTTAGGGTTAGTTTAGAGTTTAGAGTTTATGTTTTAAGCTTTAGGCTTCAATGTTTAGGGTTTTTAGGGTTTAGGGTTTATGGTTTAGGGTTTGCTTAGGGTTTTAGGGTTTAGGGTTTAAGGTTAGGGTTAAGGTGAGGGTTAGGATTTAGGGTTTAGGGTTTAAGGTTTAGGGTTTATGGTGTATGGTTTAGGGTTTAGGGTTTAGGATTTAGGGTTTAGAATTTTAGGGTTAGTTTAGGGTTTACGATTGTAGGTTTAAAGATCAAGGTTTAAGCTTTAGGGTTTAGGGTTTAGAATTTAGGGTTTAAGTTTTAAGGTTTAGGGTTCTTTTTTTAAAAAAAATTAGGTAAACTAGTAGGTTTAGGTTTTTCTTAGTTTATTTAGTTTGCTTTTTTATTTTGGTTTATTTTGTTTATTTAGTTTTATTTAGTTTATTTTATTTATTTTAGGTTTATTTATTTTAGTTTAGGTTTCTTATTTTAGTATATATTTTAGGTTTAGGTGTAGGTATTTGTTTATTTTTTAGTTTAGTTTTTTTATTTTATTTTTTAGGCTTAGGCTTTATTTATTTTTTTTAGGTTTAGGTTTAGGTTTTTATTATATTTTTTTAGGTTTAGGTTTTAGGTTTTTTATTTTAGGTTTATTTTTAGGTTTTATTTTTTAGTTTAGGTTTAGGTTTATTTTTAGTTTATTTTATGTTATCTAGTTTAGGGTTTAGGTTTAGTTTATTTTAGGTTTAGGTTTAGGTTTTATTTATTTTAGTTTAGTTTATTTTAGTTTAGGCTTTGGTTTATTTTATTTTCTTTATTTTAGGTTAGGTTTTTTTTTTGAAGGTTTAGGTTTTATTTTATTTATTTTTAGGTTTTATATTTAGGTTTTTATTTCAGGTTTAGGTTTTTATTTAGTTTTTATTTTATTTTTTTTTGATTTTTCATTTAGTTTTCATTTTATTTTTGTTTAGGTTTTATTTATTTATTTTATTTTCATATTTTATTTAGCTTAGGTTTAGGTTTTTAGCTTTTAGGGTTTTGGGTTTAGGCTTTAGGTTTTAGGTTTTTATTTTAGGATTATTTTTAGATTTGATTTTTTTAGTTTAGCTTTAGGTTTATTTTTAGTTTATTTTATTTATTTTTAGTTTAGGGTTTAGGTTTAGTTTATTTTAAGTTTATGTTTAGGTTTATTTATTTTAGTTTAGTTTATTTTAGTTTAGGTTTAGGTTTATTTCATTTTATTTATTTTATATTTATTTTAGGTTTAATTTTTATTTTTAGTTTATGGTTTTTGTTATATTTTTTAATATATTTTTAGGTTTTATTTTTAGGTTTATTTTTTAGGTTTAGGTTTTTTATGTAGTTTTTACTTTATTTTATTTTAGGTTTATTTTTATTTTTATTTTACATTTAGTTTTTATTTTATTTAGGTTTTTTATTGTTAGGTTTATTTTTATTTTTTTAGTTTATTTTTATTTTTTTATTTTATTTTTAGGTTTAGGTTTAGGTTTTAGCTTAGGTTTTTATTTATTTTATTTTATTTTATTTTATTTAGGTTTAGCTTTTTTTATTTATTTTATTTTTAGGTTTTATTTACTTTAGGTTTATTTTTTAGGTTTTTAGGATTTAGGGTTTAGGGTTTAGGGTTTAGGGTGTAGGGTAGGGTTTAGGGTTTTAGGGTTTAGGGCTTTAGGGTATAGTGTTTAGGGTTAGTGTTTAGGCTTTAGGGTTTAGAATTTTTGGGGTTTAGGATTTAGGGTTAACTTAGGGTTTTGAGTTAGTTTAGAGTTTAAGGTTTAAGGTTTAGAGTTTAGGCTTTAGGGTTTAGGGTTTTTAGGGTTTAGGGTTAGTTTAGGGTTTAAGGTTTACTATTTCAAGATTTTGGGTTTAGGGTTTAGGGTTTAGAGTTAGGGTTAGGGTTTAAAAGGGTTTAGGGTTTAGGGTTTAGGGTTAGTTTAGGGTTTTGGGTTTAGAGTTTTTCAAGGTTTAGGATTTAGAGTTTAGGGTTGTAGGTTTAGGGTTTAGGGTTTAGGCTTAATTTTAGAGTTTAGGGGTTTATGTTTAGGATTTAGGGTTTAGGGTTTAGGGTTTAAGGTTTAGGGGTTTTTTTAAGAAAAAAAATTAGGTAAACCAGTAGGTTTAGGTATTATTTTAAGTTTATTTAGCTTTTTTTATATTTATTTAGGTTTACTTTTTATTTTCATTTAGTTTGTTTTATTTATTTTAGGTTTACTTATTTTAGTTTAGGTTTTTTATTTTAGTTTGGTTTTTATGTTTAAGTTTACATTTATGTATATTTTTTAGTAGTTTTATTTTTATTTTCTTTTATAGGTTTAGATTTTTTTTATTTTTAGGTTTGGGTTTAGGTTTTTATTTTATTTTTTGGGTTTAGGTTTTTTGTTTTTATTTTAGGTTTATTTTTAGGTTTTATTTTTTAGTTTAGGTTTAGGTTTATTTTATTTTATTTAGTTTAGGGTTTAGGTTTAGTTTATTTTATGTTTAGGTTTAAGTTTTGTTTATTTTGGTTTAGTTTATTTTAGTTTAGGTTTAGGTTCATTTTATTTTATTTATTTTAGGTTTAGGTTTTTTATTTTAGTCAGGGTTTAGTTTTTTTATTTATTTTTAGGTTTATATTTTAGGTTAAAGTTTTATTTAGTTTTTATTTGATTTTCTAGGTTTATTTTATTTTTATTTTTTTAGCTTTTATTTTATTTAGGTTTTTTATTTTTAGGTTTATTTCATTTTTTAGTTTGGTTTAGGTTTCTATTTATTTTATTTTAGTTTAGTTTTTATTTTTTGTTTTATTTTATTTTTAAGTTTAGGTTTAGGTTTAGGTTTTAGTTTAAGTTTTTATTTCATTTTATTATTTTATTTTATTTTTGGTTAGGTTTTTTTTATTTTTTATTTTTTTTGGGTTTTATTTTGTTTAGATTTAGGTTTTTAGGTTTTTAGGATTTAGGGATTAGGGTTTAGGGTTCAGGGTTTAGAGTTTGTGTTTCAAGGTTTAAGGTTTAGGGTTTAGGGTTTTAGGGTTTAGGGTTTTAGGGTTTAGGATTTAGGATTTAAGATTTAGGGTTTAGGGTTTAGGGTTAGGGTTTATTTTTTATTTTTTTATTATTTTTTATTTTTAAGGTTTAGGGTTTAGGTTTTAAGTTTAGGTTTCAGGTTTTAGTTTAGGGTTCAAGGTTTTGGTTTTTTTAGAAGACATTTAGATTCAACATTTCTTATTTTTGATTTCATCAACCAAGTAATAGACCAAGTTTTCTATGACACAAGCGATGATATAAATAAAAAATGAGCACACATACAACAAATAAAAAAATGCTAGATAACTAGAACCATCTAAAGGAATTCCATAAGCGAGATGGATCTCATTCTTGATTTCTCTAGTTCCCATCAGAACCACCTCTTGTGTAGGGATCCACCATCATATCCTGTTCTCTCCTTCACCACCATTTTAACCTCTCTCTCCCACCTCCATAACCACCCTTTGCTCGACCACCACCTCCATATCCACCCGTGCCTGAGATCCCCACCATGCGATAATGCCTCCACCTCCTTCTCCAATCCCTAGGGAGGCAGTGATGTTCCTGCCATCAAGGTCATGCCCATTCTTAGGATTTTGGTTTAGGTTTAAGTTTATTTGGTTTTAGGGTTTATCTTTATTTTTTAATTTATTTAGTTACTTTAGGTTTTGGTTTAGGGTTTGGGGTTTATGATTTAGGGTTTAGGGTTAGGGTTTAGGGTTTAGGGTTTAGAGTTATGGTTTAGGGTTTTAGGGTTTAGCGATTAGGGTTTAGCATTTAGGGTTTATGGTTTAAGGTTTAGGGTTTAGAGTTTTATGGTTTAGGGTTTAGGGGTTAGGGTTTAGGGTTTAGGGTTTTAGGGTTTAGGGTTTTAGGATTTAGGGTTGAAGGTTTAGGGTTTAGAGTTTGAGTTTTGGGTTAGTTTTAGGGATTAGGGTTTTTTTAATTTTTTTACTTTTAAAACTTTTAAATATTAAGTCAACTAGATGGTTTAGGTTTATTTAGTTTATTTATTATTTATTTTAGTTTATTTTATTTTTTATTTTGATTTAGGTTTATTTTTATTTTTATTTAGTTTTGTTTATTTATTTTAGTTTAGGTTTTTTATTTTTGTTTATTTTTTAAGTTTAGGTTTAGGTTTAGGTTTAGGTTTCAGTTTATATTTTTTTATTTTATTATTTTATTTTATTTAGGTTTAGGTTTTTTTATTTATTTTATTTTTAGATTTTATTTAGTTTAGGTTTAGGTTTTAAGGTTTTTAGGTTTTTAGGGTTTAGGGTTTAGGGTTTATGGTTTATAGTTTTAGGGTTTATGGTTTTAGGATTTAGGGTTTAGGGTTAGGATTTAGGCTTTAGGGCTTAGGTGTTTAGGGTTTATGGTTAGCAAAGGGTTTATGGTTAGGGTTTAGGGTTTAGATGACCAATTAAAGGTGATTGTAGGCTTTGCTTTCAATTATTTTGGATTTGGTTTTATTTAGGCCAACTTCAATTTGGGCTAAGTAGGTTAATTGGGTCCAATCATGGCTTTTGTCAAGTTCAACAATCAATTTGGAATGAACTTGAGCCATTGGTTGCAATCAATTTGGTTTATATTTTGATTTGACCCAATTTAGTCTTTTGGGTCAATTTGGATCAACTTGGGTCAAGAGGGCCAATTGGATTTGGTTTGACTCAATTAAAGGTGAAGTCATTTTCTAATATTGATTTTGATTTGGAATCATTGGTTTTAAATGATTTGGCTTAGGTTACAATTTGGCTAGTTTGGGTTCATATGGGTTAAATTGACATGGTCAAATGACCAAGTTGACTTTTTGAATTTGTGGCAATCAACCTAGGGTGATCAACAATCATGATGGGAGGTTGTGATGGGTTTGATTCAATTTGGGTAGGATTAGAACTTGGCTCAAATAGGTCAAATTGGTGACTTTGGGTCAAGTGGACCAATTGGGTTTAGTTAGCTCAATTTTGGGTTAAGTTTGATTTAGTTGAGTTTATATATGGATTTGGGATTGATATATAAATTCAATTGGCTTGGGTTCAAATGGGTTTTGGTTCATTTGAACATTTCAAGTCAGAAGGTTTAAGTTGGGTTTGACTTGGGTTGATTTCAGTTTGGCTTGATGATTGTAGATTTCATTTATATTTGTGAATGTGATTGAAGGTATGATTGATTCATGAGAAAATCAATTGAATTTGGATTTTGGAATGAAGGAATTTGGCTAAATCCATGGAGTTGAGTCATGTAGATTAAGTTTGGATTTTGATTTGGTTTGATTTAGTTTTGGTGATTTAAATGTATATTTCAATTAAATTTGTGAAGATTATTGAAAATGTGATTGATTATGAGAAAATCAATTGAGTTTAACTTTATTTCAATTAAGATTTGGCTAAGTCCATGGGATAGCTCATATGGCTTAGGAAGGGTTTTGATTTAATTTGATTTAGTTTTGATCATTTGAATGTAGATTTGATTTATATTTAGGAAGATGATTGAAGATATAAATTGATTAATCAATTTGGATTGATTTGGATTAATATTTGGCTAAGTCCATGGATAGGTTGATGCTTAGGAAGGGTTTCAAGTTTGGATTTGATCATGGGCTTCAATCATTTAGTTTTTTAATTTGGGTTTCGATTTGGATTTGAATTTGATGTTTGAATTGAACTTGAGGTTTGGTTTGAGAAGGTGAACATGGACTAGATTTTGGTTGTAGGGTGATCTCGTGGTCAAAAGTAGAGAAAAGGAAGACCATCCATCTCTTTGACTTGAGAGTAATTTTTGAACAGTTAAGATAATTTAATCTCAAATTGAACCCCTTAAAGTGTGCATTCAAAGTAGCTTCAAGAAAATTTCTTGGGTTTGTTGTTTGACACCAGGGAATCCAAATCAATCCAGAGAAGATCAAGGCAATATTAGAAATGCCACCCCCTAAAAGTTTAACTCAACTCAGATTATTCTAAGGGTGGTTGGCATATAGAAGCTTTATATCAACCTATCAGAAGATGTCGATTCTCAACACTTATCAAAAGGATGTCCAAGTTCAAGTAGGATGATAAGTGTGAGCATGCCTTGAAGACATCAAGCATTACGATGATGCCGGTTCTAGTAGCCCTAACTCGCATGCGCTCATACTTTACCATTATAGACTAGTAAATTTGTTCACCCAAACCAATGACAAAGGGAAAGAAAATGCACTACTACCTCATCCATCTAATCCTGGAGGCTAACTATCCACTCATTGAGAAGCATTGCTTAGCTTTAATCTTTGCATCCCAAAAGCTACAACACTATATGCTTCCTTATAAGGTGAACTTAATCTCTAGGATCAATCCACTACAATATCTTATGATATCAAAGTTTTTTGGATGGTTGGCATGATGGTCCATGATCCTCTCGCTATTTGACATTACCTTCGTACCCCTCCATGGGGTGAAAGGATAAGCGCTAGCAGATTTCTTAGCAGCACACCCACTTCCTACTAACTCTTTGCTTAGTGATGATCACCCCGATGAATAAATCATGAACTTAGGGGACACTAGCATTCACCACTGGGAAATGTACTTTGATGGTGTGGCTTCCTCTCAAAGAGGAGAAGAACCACAATCTACTATTCCAAGAAAGGCAGGGGTAGGAATAGTTCTCTTAACTCCAGACCATGATGTGATGAGATTCTCATATCATATGTCCACTCTTTGCACCAACAATAAAGCTGAATATGAGACTCTCATTGCTAGTTTGGAGTTAGCCGTTACTCTAAGCATCTAGAACATCAACATCTTCATGGATCCTCAGCAAGTTATCAACCAAATTGTTAGGTCCTATAATGTTATAAAGCCCAAGCTCAATCACTACCACAAGTACACCATAGGATTGTTGGACCAAATCCCAGAGGTTACCATTTATAAGATTCTTCAAGAACAAAATGCCACAACATATGCTTTATCCAAGCTTGCCAAGGAGTTGGAATGTTCGGAGGATGACTCCATATCAATAAAGGTCCAAAATAGACAAGTCTTATCCCTTATTAATATTAAAATCATCAAAAAGTACTCTCTTGAAGGGGAGGTTTCCATTGCTAAGAAGGACAAGAAGTTAGATTGGAGGCAATGATTCATGGATTACCTAAATAAAGGGAAACTACCTCAAGAGAAGTCTCAAGCCTATTAGATGAAGCAAAGAGCACTTTCCTACATTCTTGTTGATGGTGTCTTATATCGATGGTCTTTCGATCATATGTGGTTACATTATCTAGACAAGCATGAAGATGTGATTGAGGTACACTCGGGGTGGAGCCAACCAATTTGGTCCAAAGATAAAAGCCAAGATCAAGAGTCTAGGATACCACTAGCCATTGATGATCAAAGATTGCATGGATACAGCGATGCCAAATGTCAAATACATGGTGTGGTCCTACACTAACCGAGGTCACTTAGCATGTGCTCAGTTTTAGGAACCATATCGTATATATAGGTTAGTGCCTCAATGTATTATATCTGATAATGGTATTGCATTCAAGAGCACCAAGATGAACAACTTTTCCCAAGGACACAACAAAGATTGAAGATAGCCTACCATCAATTACTCAAGGGCAAATGGCTTAGCAAAGAGATCAACAAAACTCTCATCCAAATACTAAAGAAGACACTCGATAACAATAAGTGATAGTGGCATGAGAAGTTAGTTGAAGTCTTGTGGGCCTACCGTACCACTTATAGAACTCCAACTTAGTCTACTCATTTCTGCTTAGTGTATGGGTCCAAACCCATTTTGTGGGTAGCAAGATCACAATAGAGCAGAATGCCAAGTTGCAGTTAAAAGAGCTCGAAGGTTCGGAGGAGAGACACTTGTGGTTATGCCAAAACCTCAAGTTGTACAAGGATGAAATGATTCAAGCTCACAACAAGTTGGTCTATCTAGAGCTTTTAAGTAGGAGAGCTTATTTTAGTTTTGAGGAAATCGATTGTTGCCCGTCGTAAGATGGGAGGCAAGTTTGAACCCACTTGGGAAGGCCTTTTTGCAATAGAGTAGGCCTACCAAGGTGGATCTTATCAGTTTATTAATCATAAGGGAGAGCACCTAATGCTTCCAATCAATAGGCTCTACTTAAAGAGATATTATAAATCATGTTTAAAAATAATTATCATCCATGAAAATTCCATTTAAAATTCAATCTCTTCCTTGTTGAAAGTATTCTTATTTGCGAATCTACAATGATGTGTTTAGGGTAGGTGTAAAGAACTTGAGCAGTTTCCTATCCTTCATCGCACAACACAAACACAAACTACACAAAATCATATCAAAAATACATATCTTTTATCTCGGGCTACTCTGAGTTGAGATAATGCCCCCTAACTCTTCTGCTCTTGGTGGTGATGTGCTACCCTACTAGTGTGTCACCTAGTGGTCTTCTTGCTTTGGAGGATGTAAGTCCGATGATTCCTTACTTGGTCATTACACACCAGCACCTTGTTAGTTTGGTAGGCCTTGCATGGTGGTACTTCATCATGTTCACTTCATTTAAGAGGATGTGAGTCTTCTTTCTTCTTGGATTAGCCTTCGTGCACTAACTGGGTCGAGTATATTTGATGTTTAGGATAAGTCCCCTAATGGTTCCTTCCCTCCTCACTACTTCAAGTTTGGGTTCAGTCCTTCCTCGGGGCTCCCCTCTTCATAGTTGCTCTTGGTCAGATAATAACATCTATCCCACCGATGATAGACTATTCTTATGACCAATTTTTCTTGGAAAGTTGTAAGCCTACATGCTTTCTTTCTTAATTGATCATTGCACACCGACGAGCACCTTATGTTGGTTGGTTCTCACTATGCTTATGGATACACCACTCATGATAATGGATACACCTAAGGTTGATTGGTTCTTGTACCTCAAGATACGCTATGCATGGTAGATGTAAGTCTGCTATGATTTCTCCTAGAGTTGGCCACCGTACACCTATAGACTTTCTTTTCCAGGGCTCAGGATAATGCCCCTAGCAGCACCTCCCCTGTGGGCACTATATTTGGATCACATCTTTTGCGACCCCATTTATACACTAGTCAAGTTACTATTGGGCGGTTCCCAGTAACCACCCCTGGTTGGAGAATCCATCTATTGATGTGCATTTCCCTTAGTCAATAAATGCAGATGGTCAATGTTGACCTCACTTTTGGAGTGAGCTCTCAACTTCCTCATTAGATCTAGATCTCTTATAGACTAAGATCTCTTTAGTCTTAAGACACTTCTAGTGATTAGGTAACACTTAACCGCTAGAGAGAAGAGTTAGCCATAGGAATAGGTTGTGGGATTTAGGAAGATTTGCCTACCCTATAGCCTAAAACCCAATCCTTACTTCCTTCTTCAAACCAAACTTCCAAATTAAATTCCAAATTCAAATCAACCTCAATTCAATTGATTTTCTGAAATTTCCATTCAAGTTCAAATTAAATTCCAAATCAAATCCAATTGCAAATGATTGAAACCGAAAATCAAAATCAAATTTCTAAATCCCTTCCTAAGCCATATGAACCACCTTCATATGCTTAGCCAAAATCAAATCAAACTTGATTGATTTCTTTAAAATCAATCATTTCTTCATTTATATACACAAATATAAATGAA
Source organism: Cymbidium sinense (assembly GCA_021442155.1). Classification (NCBI taxonomy): domain Eukaryota; kingdom Viridiplantae; phylum Streptophyta; class Magnoliopsida; order Asparagales; family Orchidaceae; genus Cymbidium; species Cymbidium sinense. The sequence goes on along the minus strand of CM038226.1, from coordinate 99,262,523 downwards.
ATCTAAATTCAAACCATTCAAATCAAATCAAACCAAATCAAGATTTTCTTAAGCCATATGGACTTACCTCCATAAATCAATCAAATCTTAACCTAATCAACCCAAACTCAATTGATTTCTTTATAAATCAATCATTCCTTCATTTATATTCAAAAATATAAATGAAATCCACCCTTTAATAACCAAAAATAAATCAAACTAAATCTATCCCCTACTTAAGCCCTTTTGACCTAAATCCTTAAGCTTGGTCAAATTTGCTTCCAAATCACACCAAACTCAGGTGGTTTTGTCATGATTCATTTATATCTTCATTTATATTCACAAATATAAATGAAATATAAATCTAAATAGCCAAAATGAAACCCAAATCAAATCAAAATTTCAATTTTAGCCTTTATCTTAAACTTGGCTGAATGATACCCAAATCAATTCAAAACCATGGTTTTCTTCATGATTCAATCATTCCTTCAATCATTATTCCAAATATAAACACAAACTATAATTATCAAACCAAATCTAAGTCCACTCAAATCAAACCCATGTTAGTTCAACTAAACTCCATTTGACTCTAAACCAATTGTAATTGGATTTATATTTCAATCCTAGGCTCATATGTTAGTTCAACTAAACTTGAATCAAGCCAAAACCAAACCAGTTGATCCATTTAAGTCCACTTGACCCAAAGTGACCTAAAGACCCTTTTTGAGCCAAGTTCTAATCCAACCCAAATTGGATTGAACTAAGCCCATCCAAACCTCATATCATGATCATCATCCTAGGGTGATTAACTATCTTGCATTTGGTAAAACCAAGTCAACTTGGTCCTTTGACCAAGTCAATCTTTAGCCCAAATGAAACACAAACTAGCCAAAACCTATCATATACCAAATTAATTGAAACTATTGATTCAAACCAATGCCTAATCAATGATTGAACATGACCAAACCTTCAATTGAGCCAAACCAAGTCCAATTGGTCATTTGACCTAAGTTGACCCAAATTGGCCTAAAAAGCCAAAATGGGTCAATTCATGATTTTGATCCAAATTGATTACAACCAATGGCTCAAGTTCATTCCAAATCACTTATTGAACTTGACCAAAGCCATGATTGAGCCCAATTTGAACAATTGGTCAACTTGACCCAACCTAGCTCAAATTGACCTAAAAGGTCAAACCAAATCAAAGCCTACAATCATTTTTAATTAGCCAATTGAACATGAACCAACACCTAACCTAATTTGGTCAAATTACTCAAATTGGTCTTAGCACATTTGACCTATTTGAATCCAAATGAGCCAAAATCAAACCTAAGCCAAATTAATCAAAACCACTTGAACCAAAACTCTTGAAATCATCATTTAAACCTAACCTAATTCTTGGTTTGACCAAATTTGACCAACTGGTCAACCCAACCTAACCCAAATGAACTCATTTTGACCAAATGAAGCCATATCACCCAAAACCAACATATGGAATCCTAGGAGCTGGCCAAACCCAACCCAAATCAGCCCAAATCCATAGTAGACCCCACCCAAGGGGATTAGCCATTGAACACACCCCATTTATATTGGATTCTTCCATAAGAGGCAAAGTCCACTTTCTCCTCTCATGGCAGCCATCCAATTGCCAAATAAAGTATTCCTAAACCCTCCCCAGCAATGTTAGCTAGCTTAGCACTTGCCATGGACTAAGGGAAACAAACCAAGCCACTTCACTCATGGCTGAACCCCATGGGAAAAAGGAAGGACCAAGCCAACCCAATCTCCCCATATCTTACCTTGAGCTCCCTGCCATAGCTTCCTCCACACCTAGTGAGCCATGTGGAGCTCACAGTGACCTTTTTAATGCCTCAATTGTGGTGTATTGGCAGCATTTTAGGGATAGATCTCGTCCATCCATCATACACAATTTCAGGGTATACTCCCTCAATTTGAGCGGCAATTGTAACAATTTGCACTATGAGTGTTCCCTAAGCATTTTTAAAACTCCTTAGAGCCTACCCAAAGCCACTCTGAGCTCCCATGATCAAAATTCTCCATTCACGTGTGCAGTTGAGATATGGCAACTTTCCTTTGATTCAAACTCCTCCCTCACTCAACCAAACCACAATTAAACTTACCCACACCATCACAATGCCTAGTCAAGCAATGCCAAACCATTTCCCAAGCTTCCAAATCACCAGAAGCCATACTTCAATCAAGATTGAATGCCAAAAGGGAGGATCTTGGTCCATAAAGCAAACCACCTCAAATCAAAGCTCGTGCGGCTCAACGGCTTCTTTTCTACCAAGCGAAGCTACCTCAATCGTAGGAACCACTAATCACAAGCTCCGGTGAGGTAATTTCTCAAAACTAATCCTTGAATGAAAATGTATTGTTCCTTTTCAAAGAAAACTTGCATTTGAGATCATCCTAACCGTTAGATCCATGTGGATCCTTCGCGAGAAGGTGTGGGTTGAGTTTGGAGTGGATCTGAGCTCAAGTGAGCTTGGATCGAGCGACTCATGGCAAATGGGCTTCATCATTCATCGGTTGTAGAAAGATGAATCATGGGTCATCCATTCTGCATGATTGGAATGGATGGTCATGATCAAATCATAGAATCCCCTCTATTTCTTCCTTAACTGTGAGATCTGATTGTAGTCGTCCGATCTTAGATCGGACGGTCTACAGGAAAGCACATCTACCACTATCTGAGTTAGCCTCCTAATTTAATAACTTAAATACCCTATCCCATCATGCCACATGGAAATCACATGCCGCTTAAGTAGCCACATGGCAACGATGGGATTAAGGGTTAATTAGGGCTATTTTAATTAATTTTTTAAGTCTGAAACTTCCTAAAATCATAACTAATCTTAGAAAAATTTTAAAAAAAATGAGGGCTCATTTTAAAGGTATTTTAGAGTTCAATCCAAGAAAGTTATTGTTAATTAATTTTAAATAGTAATTTTTGCTTAATCAAGGTTTAATAAAAAATTTAATTAGCCTAATTACTCATTGATTAACTATCCAATTAATTTCAAATTTTCCATAGATGTTTAAGGGGATGACATGCCTCCCCTATTTTTCTTGGGATTGGATAGTTAGTTAAGAAATAAATGGATTAAGCCTTAATTACTCTCTAACCTTAATTAATGATAATTAAGCAAATGAATAGTGGATTAACTAATTAATTAAGCTTACTATCCTTTGTTAACAGTGAGAAGTCTTAGGGAAGTGGTTTGGGTTCATTCCTTATGACCATTTCATTAAGCCTCTTCATTTGTTTAAAATGAATTAAAGCTTAAATAATTAATTAGCCACTTAATTAATAAATTAAGAAAAGAAAGGATAATTAATTATTTCCAATTGATTGATTGAAATGACTTAGGGATTGGGATTGAGGTCTCTTCCTTGATTTCTTTCCCTAAGTTAATTTCATCATCCCAATTAAATATATAATCAAAAATTAATCCATTCATAATTAGCCTTAATTTCATTTAAATAATCCATGAAGTAATTAGCTCACATGTGTAATTTGGGTGTTTCTATGAGGCATTAGCCCCATTTACTTTACATTTGGTTGCATCTTACATGTTGGCTTATCATTGATTAATAAATTAACAGGTGATATAGGTAAGGGTTAATTAATTGATTTAATTCATACCTTAACCTAATTAATACATAAAATCAACCTAATTGCTTTTTAAACCAAATTAACTCACACATGGGAATGAGATTAGGATTAGCAAATCTCTTTCACATTTCTTAAGTCAATCAAACATAAAATCAAAATGGCTTTTAAGAAACTTTGGTTTGTTTTAAATGAGCTTGTTTAATATGATTGTCCTTAGGACTTAGTTGGATTGAATGAAATTACATGCTTTTGTTTCTTTATTTCTTTTCAATCATGTTTAATTTTGTATGCCACTTGTAGTCATGCATTCATTTCTTTCAAATTAATTAAATAAATATTATTTCCTTTTGTGAATTTGCATGTGTTGACTTAATTAGAAATATGTGTGCCTATTATCACTATTAAATCTCAAATGTATTTTCAGAAGCTTATTAATGAATATATATATATATATATATTTATTTATTTATTTATTATGCCTTTAGCTACATATATACATAGGATATGCATGTGAATATAAGCTTAGAGTATGAAGAGAAGTCTCTCTCTTTCATTCATGTGTTGATTTGTATAAGTTTGAATGTTAATGGGTATATTAGTCTGGACATTCTAGGGATGCACGGCTTTAAGTAGCCCTCAAGGAGGTTCTTATCTCACTCCCCTGGTGCAAGATAATGGCGACGTACTCGTTTGATTTCATTCATATGCATCTTAACATTAGAATTTATATAGAGCTTTAATTCATTTATATAAATAAATCAATTCAATTAAATGCTAGTTTTGCAATGCTTTCATTTTTATAGTTCTTTATACATCCATATGTATTTAAGAATAACTAGTATATTAGTTTGAACATTTTGGGGATGCATGACTTTAAGTAGGCCCAAGGAGGTTCTTACCTTATTCCCCTAGTGCAGAACAATGGCGCCATACTTGCTTAAAACTTTTATACATTTGAATGTGTATTTAGCTAATGAATGAAAACCTCATTTTTCTATTAAAAAAGATATGCATTCATATTTTATTCAAGTGGTTGGATTGATTAGTCATATGATTTCTTTTCTTATGCTCTTGTATGAGAATTTGGATAGAGCTTTAAATTAATATGACAAAATAACCCAACCAAATGAAACATCAATTCCAAGTACATTTGCTTACATTCATCATTTAAGTGTGCTAAGATACAAATTGCATGTATAGGTATGTTTAGGACTTAATCATGCATGCCATATATATGATGGAAAGAAATGGACAAACATGTGTCATGTGATAGTAATTAATTCCAATTAACCTTAAGATGCTTTTCTTATTGGATGGAATTATTTAAAGTTAACCTAAATCTAGGACTAATTAAAACATGTATTAAGCCATTCATTAAAGGAAATTTATTAATCAATTTGTTTTAGATGTGACCTAAGATAGGGATGAAACAGAGTGACCCTCTCTTTTCTTCTCTTTAAAACACTTAGTTATTAAGTGTTAGCCAAATGAATCAAAAGAAAATATTAAGTAAAATTTTCAAATCAATTAAACCATTTAAAGAGAAATGACCCTTCATAATTAAATCTCTTTACATTTAGAAAATATGAACTCTAAAGCCTAGTTAGGACATACCACAAGCCTTAACACACACATTATATTAGGTCACTACTTCTAACTTTATGTTAGGGCAGTGCATGGTTTAATGTATGTTTGGTTTTATGATGTATTATTGTAGACTAGATGTTAAGGTGTATGCTTCATAGAATAGATGTTAGGCCATGATTAGCTTAATCATATTTTATATAGGAGATTGTACTTATGGGGTGATTAAAAAAATATAAATGCTCTCTTTTGCAGGTTGCTTAACTTAACCATAATCTACATTAGGATAGGTGGACTTGGTTACCCATGTGCAGGGTGCTAAGTCCAAACATATAACTGCTTGGGTTGTATGGTGTGTTTAGCTAACACTTGTCTTGCAGGTGTAGTTAGATTTAGTTTTCCTATTTTCAATGTAATCTCCCATTATGAATTAGGATTAGTGTTATTGGGGATTAGGATGAGCTGTGGCTATAAGGCTTTATCATGGGAACCCCATGATGCCTTTGAAGCAACCAAATCCAAATGGAGCAAAGACATGAAGACATGAAGATATGAAGACATGAACTCCCCCATTACATTTCTTCATTTGTAATTGTAATTATTCTTTCATATACCGGGATGTATAAGGGTAGAGCTCGACTACCCATTTCTTTTTCGGGTTGCACGGCGGTACCCGACCACACTGGCTTGTTATTTTTTCACATTGAGTTTATAAAGTGTTTGATGCTTTGTTTATAATTTTGTAATAGAAATGGAATGTATTTTCATAGTTTCTTCATATATGAATATTTAATGTGGCTGGATCTCTTAGGCTCTAGAGAAAATAAACTTTTACCCCAATCATAACTCATAACTTAATTTTCTAAAACAATTCATAACATCATTTAAAGATTAAGTATTAAATCAAAATAATTAAAAGATTTAGTAGCCCCTTAGCTAAATGTTGCATATTTAATATCATGCATATCATTCTATTTCATTCTTCTTAAGAGAGGGTTTTCATACTTGCATGATAGGGGAAGACTTGACCTTTGAGGGTGTCCCTTAGGGAGTGTGTTTAAGGACTTTAGTTTCTTTCTAAATGATAACAACCTAACCATCTTGCAAAACATATGACTTGACCACATGGTTTTAAAATATAGGAAGAGTTAGCTGGTTGCCACTCCAGGCAGTTATAAGTCAAGCAGTCGGGTGGTTTACCCTCTCTTGTGGAGGTAAATAATATTCCCATTTTTGCATTAGATTTAGGACGTGCTTTGGCCATCGCTAAAGATCCTTAGATTTAGGATCTGAGGTTGATGTTTCCCCTTGGGCTACAAACATAAATCCTCACCTCTTAGGCATTTTCATAATCTTGCATTATGGGATTATAAGTCTTTCTATTAAATTTCAACTCAAACATATAATTCTCCTCAAATTCAAATATATAAATCCCAACCATAAGATAGTTTGGGATGCTCACTAGGTTTCCTAGTATCATGAGCATCTACTCATCTCCTTTAGCTTCAATAATAAGTCTCTCATTTTGATCAATTCCACTTGATTTTCAAAATATAACCAATTTATTTTATAGTCCTATCTTTGAATTCTTTAGAGATAATGGTTGCTTACTTTAATCGAGTGTATTCCTAAGGAACTCACCATTCTTAGGATGTAATTAACTATGGGGACTTGCCCCCATAGGGAACTTTAGAACCTGATTTAAATAAACACTACTTTATTCATCCATGTAAAGTAGGAGAAAAATCTCTAGTACATTTGAAAAACCATCATGCCTTAGGAGTCTTTATTAAGTGATTAGGTCCATTGTAGTGTAGTGATTTCTTTCTTTCGAGATAGTGCACTATTCCTTGATGTGGTACTCGATCACCTCAATAAGTACACCCTCAGATCTACATGGTGTCTCCCATACCATGCACAACGCCATGCAAACATACAAATAAATCACATGGTGATTAGAAGGACACCCTATGATACCTTTTCTATGCAAGTATCTATCTTTAGGCGGTGCCAAAGCTCCCATAGGGAATTGCCACTCTTGACTTGATATAAGTCCCTAGCGGCATTCACTCAGTAGTCACCCCTAAGTTGGGTTCAATTTGTTGTGCTACTGACAGGTCTCTCCAGCAATTGTTCCTTGCTTTAGAAGACGTAATTCTGCTATGCCTTCTTCCTAGCACAGTCATTACACACCGAAAGGAAACACCTTAGTTTGGCTAGCTCTACCCCACTGCTAGTAGTACTATCCCTTTGGATTTGTAAATTTGAGATAAGACAAGTCTAATATAGCCCTTTCTTAGTGGGTCCATCGCACACCGACATGGTCCATAAATTAAATCTATCAAATTTGACCAAGCTCACATCCCCAGTAGATATGCCCTCAATTTAAAATCAAACTAAACCAAACAAACCATATCAAATCACATTAAGTTAAGATAAAATTAATTTTGACTACTTTTGAGTTGACATAAGTCCCCAACAACATTCACTCAGTAGTCACCCTTGGTTAGGTTCAATTTATTATGCATCCAGTTGTTCCTCTCTTTGGAAGATGTAATTCTACTATGCCTTCTTTCTAGCACAGCCGTTGCACACCAAAAGGCAGCCCTTTAAGTTGGCTAGCTCTACCTCGTAGCCGATAGACTATCCTTTTGAATTTGTAAACTTGAGGTAGGTCAAGGCTGATATAGCCCCTTCTCAGTTGGTCCATTGCACACCGACAGGGTCTATACATTAACTCAAATTAAATTAAACCCAATATGATTTTCCCTAGTGGAGTTAAATCACATCCTTTCCCCAATGGAGCCCCAAATCATATATAAACAAGTTAAGCAAACAAATCAAACTAAAAACCAACCTCCCCAGTGGAGTCAAATTAAACCAACTCCCCAGTAGAGTCTAAATCAAAGAAATCTAACCAAACTCTTATCCTCAGCAGATACATCCCCAAACAAATCTATGAAATCAAACTCAAATCACAATCCCAAGTGGATAGGCTGAGCCTTCCCTAATGGAAGGTTCATATACCCGTTCCTTAGCGGACTTAAGCACTTATCTCTAGTAGATATGCCTCCACGTCAATTAAATCAAAACAAATTAAATTTGATTCAATCTCAATCCCCAGTATTATAAATTCTTATCTCTAGTGGATCATCTTTCCACAAATCATATAATCAAATTAAATTCAAACTTTATCCCCAACAGATTTTCTTCTTCTATTCCCTTGACATAGACCACTCACATGTCATGTCTAATGCATGTGTGATCCCCTAATGGATCTTCCTTGATGTCCTTAATAGGGAATTCTCATTAAATCTTATTTCTTCTCTTATGAACACCTTTAATACTTCAACTAAAAGCCTAACAATGTATTCATTCAAATTACATCTTCTTAACATTATAATCAACATTTCATTATTTGCGATGGTGCAAGCTCAAACTAACTATACAATATGAGGCTAAACATATTATGGTGAGAACTAACACTCTATATTATATTATAATATATGATGTTATATTATAATTTCCTATAATATAATATATTGTCTAACATTAAACCTCATTAGAATCACTTAAAAGGAACAAATAAAAACTTTCTCAAAATATGAATAATGTTCATTTTGGATGTAAAATTGTTATTTTCTATAAAAAAAAGGTAAAAAATAGCATAATTTTGGTGTTGCTTCTTGGTGTGTGTCATGAATTTGGCCAAATTATTCGATCTCAACCTTCAAATTAACATTCTTGTGAGTTTTGACCCAATGTATTATAACTTAAGTAAAACATACTAAATTGTACAATAACATTTAGTAACACACTACCACATTCATATATATATGAAGTTATATTGTGATGTACATAATATTTTAATATGCTTTCATATAATATATTATCTTACATTATAACTTAAAATGAATCACTTTAAGTAAAAAATTTATCAAATTTGGTTGAAAAATGAACATTTATTTTGGATGCAAAATTCCAATCTTTTGATTAAATAACACACCATAGCACACCCCCAATGATGTTACCGAAGGCTTACATTAAATTTGGCCAAATCCATCATCTCTATAAATCAGTATTTTTATGAATTATACCAATACAAACTCTACAACATCATACTATAACAAACTTAAATATGTTAACAACAAGTAGTAATACACAATAGTATGCTATAATGCATGATGCTACACTATGTTATGGCATACTATATTATAATACACAATAACATGTTATATTATATTATATGGCATATCACATCACAAGGGATTGCTTAAGATAAAAAATCATAAAATTAGTCTAAACAATAAAAAACTATATATTTTAGTCTTATCACTAACATATTTTAAATTGAAATAATATATTATGATGCCATGCTCTACCTATTATGAATTTGGCCAAATTCCACCATTTTAAAGTCTAAATCAACATTTTTATAAATAATGCTAGTGTAGGCTCTACTGCACGGTTGTAAACTAATAAAAGAATTTAAAATGCACAAGACAATATATTATGATATATCTTGCAATACTATGCTACAACTTATAATATTTATTTTGAACATAAAATATTACTTTTTAGACTACAAGTGGCGTAGCACACCTTTGTTACTACCACCTAATTCCCACTTTAAATTTAATAAATTTCATCATCTGATTTATTAAATCAATATTTTTATGGATTATATTAATATAGACTATAGGGGACAATACCATAATATACTAAAACATTTCAAAATATCTTATAACATCCAAAAACACATCACTACATTGTACTATAATATATGGTATTTTAATATGATTTAGGGTTAGGGTTTAGGGTATTCAAATCTCTAATAGACAAGGGAAAGTCTCTTGAAGACATTTTCTTTAGCTATCATAACTATGTTAGGATTATGTCATTCTTTAGATCTACTCAAAATGATATCTTTATTCAAGGTTTAGGGTTTAGCATTTAGGATTAGGGTTTAAGGTTTGTTTATGGTTTAGGGTTAGTTTAGGGTTTAGGGTTTAGGGTTAGTTTAATGTTTAGGGTTTAGGGTTTAAGGTTTAGGGTTTAGGGTTTAGGGTTGTAGGTTTTATGCTTTAGGGTTTAGGGTTTTGGGTTTTGGGTTTTCGGGTTTAGTGTTTTGGGTTTAGGGTTTTTAGGGCTGAGGGTTTAGGGTTTGTAGTTTAGGTTATAGGGTTTTGGTTTTAGGTTTAAGGTTAAGTTTTAGTTTATGGTTTAGGGTTTATGGTTTTTTAATAGAGAAGAAATTCAAATTCAACTTTTCTTCTTTTCAATTTCATCAACCAAGAAGCACCCCAAGTTTTCTAAGACACAAGCGATGGAGAAGATAAAAAATGAGCTCCCATAGAGCAAATAAAAAACCCTAGATAAGTAGAACCATCTCTATTATAAAGACACAATTCCATAAGCAAAATCAGATTGGTCATTCTTCAGTTTCTCTAGTTCCCATCAGAACCACCCGCACCTCTCGAGTAGCAGGATCCGCCATCATATCCCCGATCTCTCCCTCAGCCACCACCACGACTGTAACCTCTGTTGCTCCTCCCATCTTCATAATGATCACTACTCCGACCACCACCTCCATATCCACCAACACCTCGAGATCCCCAACCACCACTGTGATAACCATAGCCTCCACCTTTGCCTCCACTGCTAGATCTAGACCGAGCCTAGTTGACGGTGATGTTTCTATCCTCAATGTTTTGCCCAATCTTAGGGTTTATGGCTAGTTTAGAATTTAGGGATTTAGGGTTAATTTAGAGTTTAGGGTTTAGGGCTTAGGGTTTAGGGTTTAGGGTTTAGGGTTAGGGTTAGAGTTTAGGGTTTAGAGTTTAAGGGTTTGTTTAGGGTTTTTTTAGGATTTAGGGTTTACGGTTTAAGGTTTTTTTCTAAATTAATTAAACCATTAGGTTTATGTTTATTTAGTTTATTTTTTATTTATTTTAGTCTAATTTTTATTTTATTTAAGTTTATTTTTTATTTTCATTTAGTTTAGGTTATTTATTTTAGCTTTTTGATATTTTAGTTTAAGTTTTTTATTTTAGTTTATTTTTTACGTTTAGGTTTAGGTTTATGCTTATTTTTGTTTATTTTTTAGGTTTAGGTTTTATTTCTTATTTTTAGGTTTTGGTTTTCTGTTGTATTTTTTTAGGTTTAGGTTTTAAGTTTTTATTTTAAGTTTATTTTTAGGTTTTATTGTTTAGTTTAGGCTTAGGTTTATTTATAGTTTATTTTAACTTATTTAGTTTAGGGTTTAGGTTTAGTTTATTTTAAGTTTAGGTTTAGGCTTTGTTTATTTTTATTTAGTTTATTTTAGTTTAGGTTTAGGTTTATTTTATTTAGTTTATTTCTCGTTTAGTTTTTTTTTCGTTTAGGGTTTTATTTTTATTTTTTATTTATATTTAGGATTTATTTTTAGGTTTGTTTTTTAGGTTAAGGTTTTTATTTAGTTTTCATTTTAGGCTTATTTTATTTTTATATTATGTTTAGTTTTTATTTTTTAGGTTTTTTATTTTTAGCTTAAGTTTAGTGTTTTATTTATTTTATTTTAGTTTAGTTTTTATTTTTTATTTTATTTTATTTTTCCATTTAGGTTTAAATTTAGGCTTAGGTTCTGGTTTTAGTTTTGTTTTATTTTTTTATTTTATTTAGGCTTAGGTTTTTTCATTTTATTTTTATGTTTCATTTTGTTTAGGTTTAGGTTTTTTAGGTTTTCAGGGTTTAGGGCTTATGGTTTAGGGTTTGAGGTTTAGGGTTTATGGTTTATGGTTTAGGGTTTAGGATTTTAAGGTTTAGGGTTTAGGGTTTAGGGTTTAGGGTTTAAGGTTTATGGTTTTAAGGTTTAGAGTTTAGGGTTTAGGGTTGTAAGTTTAGGATTCAGGGTTTAGGGTTAGTTTTAGGGTTCAGGGTTTAGGGTTAGTGTTTTTCTTTATATATTATTTTTTATTTTTTTTTTAAATCAGTTAACTCATAGGTTTAAGTTTATTTAGTTTATTTTTTATTTATTTTAGTTTATTTTACTTTTTGATTTTATTTAGGTTTATTTTAATTATTATTTAGTTTAGTTTATTTATTTTAAGTTTATTTCTTTTAGTTTAGTTTTTTTTTATTTTAATTTATTTTTAGGCTTAGGTTTAGGTTTAGGTTTATTTTTTAGTTTAGTATTATTTTTATTTTATTTTTTAGGTTTAGGTTTTATTTTTATTTTAGGTTTAGGTTTTTATTCTATTTTCTTAGGTTTAGGTTTTAGGTTTTTAATTTAGGTTTATTTTTGGTTAATTTTATTTCATTTAGGATTTAGGTTTAGGTTTAGATTTAATTTATTTTTGGTTTAGGTTTAGGTTTTATTCTTTTAGTTTATTTTATTTTAGTTTAGGTTTAGGTTTTTTTCTTTAGTTTAGGGTTTAGGTTTTATTTTTAGATTTATTTTTTAGGTTTAGGTTTTTATTTCATTTTTATTTTATTTTATTTTTATTTTAGGTTTTATTTTATTTTATTTAGGTTTTATTTTTTAGTTTAGTTTAGGTTTTATTTATTTTATTTTTTAGTTAGTTTTTTTTTTTTATTTTATTTTTATTTGGGTTTATGTTTAGGTTTAGGTTTGGTTTAGTTTTTATTTTATTTTTTTATTTTATTTTAATTTAGGTTTTTTATTTATTTTATATAATTCTTTTTGGGAAACCCCATATAGGGGGAATTTTATTGCCATAAAAAAAGGGTTACAAGATCCTTAAGAGGGGATAAACTCCAAAACTATTGCTCAAACTATAATCTAGATAGTAAATCCTATCTAAGTATAACCAAAAGAAAGAAAAGTAAAGCAAAAGATACAAAGTGATTAACATAGATAAGCCAATGGATAGATTAGGGCCAAAGCTCTTTAGGATGACGGAATGCATGCCAGTAGAGAGAAAACATGCAAGAGAAAAATAGAAGTGCATCTGCAAAAATGAAGAAAGATAGAAATTAGCATAATTAAAGTAGTACAGAGAAAGTGAAAAGTGAGAGCGATGAGGAAAATTATAGAACTTGTGTGAAAGAAGGCTCTCATCACACCAATTGGGGCATGCAAATATGAGCATCCAAACTTCAAGGGTTACATCATAAGAGCTACTACCAAACCAAGAAGGAGTGAAATCATCACGACCATCATAGCTACAAACATGTGAGAAAGCACCATTTGTTGAAAGTCTTATGGGCCTTAGTACACACCTAAACCTAAATATGCCATATATAAAGGAGATAGCAAAAGAGAAAGATAAGTGGTCCCATGGAAAATTATCATCAATATAGTCACCATAGCATGAGAATCCCTATACATATGAGAATGAGCCATCTTTTCAGAATCCCTTTTAAAACCATAAGAGTATAATTAGTCTAGCATAAAACCCACCACAAGAGAAAAAAAAACAACTCTTGAAATCACGCTAAGCAAATCAATGAGCCAAACATATGAGACATATATGAAACTTTGGCGAGTACAACCTTAGAGTGTAGTCCAAAAAAGAAACCCAGTCATAATAAGCAATACTTAACCATTGCAGAAGTTAACAAAAAGAAAATGTAAAGCAAGGCAGCAGAACCCAAACCCAAATACAACAAGTGATGTAGAAGTCTAACAAGACCAAGGTGAGAATGCAGCAACATATTAGTTATACCAGTAACCACAAGAAATAGGCTGCATCCCATCAAAAACAGCACCAAATAAAGATAGTTAAAAAGATAGCCCAATAACATCGCCATAAAACCGATAATCCAGATCGAAACAACCAAGATAGCAAGACAGCAAAAGACAGCAGCTGTCCATAGAACTACCCATTCAGAATAGACAGTACATAAGATAATAACTAAGTCGATATAACTAAGTCGATAGAAGCATAATCCGCAGATCTAACTGAACCAAAATGGAAAAAATAGTAGCAGATTAAGTAGTCCACAGATATCAGGTGATAAGCAGCAGCCTAGACACAAACAGTGAAGACAATCAGTAAGCCAACCCCTTAAGTAGCTTGCTGGACATAGGACCCTAAAGTCCCATAGTCAATAGATAAAATATCAAAATAATTATTGCACCCACTATAAGATAATCCAATATAAAATAGAGAAACAACATAGACACTTAGGGGGTTCAAAGGAGAGCCAACATTGGAATCTTGAAAAACCAAGACAGCAGATAACCAAGACAATAAACAACCAAGATAGCAAATATGACTAGGCCATAAAAACCATTCGTAATAGAGTGCATTAGTTAGTAACCAAGTAGGTAGTAGAATAATCATAGCAACAAATAAAATAGCAAAGCCATTATTGCACCCACCATAAGATAAACCAAAAAAAAATAGTGATACAACAGGCACATAAGGGGTTCAAAGGAGAGCCAACAATGGAATCCTTCAAGACAAAGAAAAGCACCGAGTTAAGCCAAACATTAGTAAATCAGGAAAGAAGACAAAAGAAAGTCCAATTAGAAGGAGAAAATAATAATAATAATAAGGGTATAAGTGTCTCCCCATACAGGTTGGGAGATGAGATTAACAAGAACAATCAAAACCAAGACAAATATAACCAAGACAATAAATAGCCAAGGCAAAAATAACTTTGACCATAGAACCACCCATTCAGAATAGATAGTGCATAAGATAACACAGGGATCTGCACAAAATCTAATAGAAATAGGATGAAATAAACAATAACAGATTGAGTAGTCCACAAATATTAGATGATAAGTAGCAGCCCAATCCCAAACAATAAAGATAATCAGAGAAATAACCCGAGAAATCTGCTAGACATAATCCAACCAATAAATTAAAAAACAATTGTTGCACCCACCATAAATAAGTAAGGAATAGGGAGACAACATAGAGAAAGGGGTTCAAGAAAAACCATCATTGAAATCCTTCAAGACAAAGAAAAGCACCGTAAGCCAACATCACCAAAAAAATAGGTGAAATGAAATCAAGAATAAAATCCCATCCTACAAGGAAATAGTAATAATAGCAAGGTTATTGCAGTTTCTCTCTACTAATGGAGGTGAGGTTAGAAAGCATAGGAGGGGGCACAACCCTATTAAAGAGAGAAAAGATAGATAAATTGAAGCCATGAAGCTGTACAAAATTATAGCAATTACATAATGAGACAACAAAGTCATGAGGCCATGAACAAATTTCCAGATTAAGGAAAAGAGAAAAAACACAGCCTTAATCATATAATGGAAAATTACAATAGGACCCATAAATAGAATAATGATAGCAAGAAGTATGTCCCTGTAAAGCGAAGAAAAGCATAAAATAATCCATCTCCCTCCAGCAGACAGGAGAAACCTTACCAAAAGTAGTGGTTTCAGTGAAAATAGCAGTAGCAGTAAAACCCCAAATAAGGTTAGGGTAAGTAATCCAATAGCAGATGCCATAGAGATCAGTAATTAACCTAAAAGGGGTAACAGGAATTAACATCAGCAAAATCCAGAGAAACATCAAAACTAATCAGAAGTTGATCATGCAGTTAAACAGGTAATGTAATAGTCCAAACCAATAGGATGGATTAATTTTTGAGGCAAGGGAGTCCAGTATTGTCCAAATTAACCAAGCCACGCAAATGTTTAGGAAGTGTAAGTTGATCAAAGAATTTTATGCCATCTAATCTAGCACCCAGATTAGCAAGGTGATCAGCACATGCATTACCTTCACACCATACAAGAGTGATTTTAAAATAGAGTTGAGAGAGGAGAGCTCTAGTTTGCTTTAGAAGGTAGTACAATTATGTATTGCCCATTTTAGTGGAAGTCAAATGATCAATCAACAACAGGGCATCCACCTCAATCCAAATATTGAGCCAACCTTTTTGAAGGAAAATCTCAATAGCTTTGTAAATTGCCATTAGCTCAGGAAAAGGAACAGAATAAGTATTAAGGGGGTAAGCAAAAGCACATAAGACTTTACCATTAAGATCTCTGAAAATGCCACCACAGAAGCATTTTGAGAAATAGAGTCATCAATGTTACTTTTAATTGTATTAGCATGAGATTTTATCCAATAAATAATCTTGTCATCCTTACCGTTGGGTGGATCCAGCAAGTTAAAACCTAGTTTGTTGGTCACAAATTTACAACCTTTAAATTGATTGTAGTTAATTAAATTGGCATTAAACAAGTCACAAATTTTATTTTTAATTCTAGCAATTATCCTCATGTGGTTCATAGGAATCCCATGATGTTTTGCATCATTTCTGTCCATCCATATGAACCAAATAAGAGTGATAGCAGTTATGACTTTAATGTGACCTTTAATAGTGTTTTCAAAAAAAAACTTCAAGAAGTTGGTATAAAGTTAAGGAGCCATTGAATTTGTTAATGTTAAAGAGATCATCATACCAAATCCAAAGTTTGGAAGCAATGGCTCCGTTAACAAAAACATGATTCAAATTCTCAATGTGAAAGCAGAAGTAGCATTTTTAAGGTAAGTAAAAACCTTTACCCCACATCAAGGAGTCAACAGGGATGAAGTTTTTCATGATACGCCAAGTTAGAACAAAACAACAAATAGGAATAGTGTTATTCCAAATTTTGAAGAACACATTGGAAAAGTCATGAGCATCTTTAATATGAATCCAAACATTTTTAAGTTTGAAGTCACCATTTTGAGGAAGCTTAAAAAGGATCTGATCATGATTGCTAGGAATGATAGGAATAGTAGTAAGCTTATTTTCATGATACACTCTTTTTATTTTTTTATTTTTTGGTTTATGTTTAGGTTTTTATTTTATTATTTTATTTTTTATCTTAGGTTTATTTTTTAGGTTTTATTTTATAATTTAGGTTTAGGTTTATTTTTTGTTTATTTTATTTTATTTTATTTAGGGTTTAGGTTTAGGTTTATTTTATTTTGTTTTATTTTGGTTTAAGTTTTTTTTTGTTTAGGGTTTTGGTTTTCTTTTTTGTTTTTATTTTTAGAATTTTTTTGGTTTAGGTTTTATTTAGTTTTTATTTAATATTGTTTTTATTTTTCATTTGGCTTTTATTTTATTTAGGTTTTTTATTTTCAGGTTTACTTAACTTTTTCAATTTAATTTATGTTTTTATTTATTTTATTTTAGTTTTATTTTTATTTTATTTTATTTTTAGGTCTAGGTTTAGATTTTGGTTTAGGTTTTTATTTAATTTAATTTTTTTAATCTTATTTATTTTATTTTATCTAGGTTTAGGTTTTTTTATTTATTTTATTTTCAGGTTTTATTTATTTTAGTTTTAGGTTTCTAGGTTTTTAGGGTTTAAGGTTTAGGGTTTAAGGTTCATGATTTATTTTAAGTTTAAGGTTTAGGGTTTTTCTTAAGAAAATTAAGTAAACTGGTTGGTTTAGGTTTATTTATTTTATTTAGTTTATTTTAAATATTTAATTATTTTTATTTATTATTTAGTTTAGTTTCTCTATTTTCTATTTTTTTATTTTAGTTTAGATTTTTTATTTTAGTTTATTATTTAGTTTAGGTTTAGATTTATGTTTATTATTTTAGTTTAGTTCTATTTTTATATTATTTTTTAGGTTTAGGTTTTATTTTTTATTTTCAGGTTTAGGCTTAGGTTTTCATTTTATTTTTTTAGGCATAGTATTAGATTTTTATTTTTAGGTTTATTTTTTGGTTTTATTTTTTTAGTTTAGTTTAGGTTTATTTTTAGTTTATTTTATTTTATTTAGTATAGGTTTAGGTTTAGGATTAGTTTATTTTAGGATTAGGTTTAGGTTTTAATTATTTTCATTTATTTTATTTTAGCTTAGGTTTAGGTTTATTTAATTTTGTTTATGTTATTTTATTTTATTTTAGGTTTAGGTTTTTTTTTTAGTTAAGGGTTTAGGGTTTAGGGTTTTTATATATTTATTATAATGTTTTACTTTTAGGTTTATTTTTTAAGTTTAGGTTTTTATTTAGTTTTTATTTTATTTTATTCTAGGTTTTTATATTTTTATTTCACGTTTAGTTTTTATTTTATTTAGGTTTTTTATTCTTAGGTTTATATTTCTTAGTTTTGTTTAGGATTTTATTTATTTCATTTTAGTTTTATTTATTTATTTTATTTTATATTATTTTAAGTTTAGGCTTGTATTTATTTTATTTTTTTGATTTTCTTATTTTATTTAGGTTTAGGTTTATTTATTTATTTTTTTTAGGTTTAGATTTATGTTTTAGTTTAGGTTTTTATTTATTTTTATTTTATTTTATTTAGGTTTAGGTTTTTTTATGGTTTAGGGTTTCGAGTTTAAGGTTTTGGGTTTAGGGTTAGGGTTAACATTTAGGGAGGGTTAGTTTAAGGTTTAGAGTTTAGGGTTTAGGGTCATAAGTTTAGGGTTAGTTTTAAGGCATAGTGTTCAGGGTTTAGGATTTAGGGTTTAGGGTTTAAAGTTTAGGGTTTTATTTTAAAAAAAAGAAAAATTAAGTAAACCAGTAGGTTTAGGTTTATTTAGTTTATTATTTATTTATTTTATTTTATTTTGTTTTCTATTTTTATTTATGTTTATTTTTTATTTTTATTTAGTTTAGTTTATTTATTTTAGTTTAGGTTTTTCATGTTAGTTTATTTTATAGGTTTAGGTTTTTTTTAGTTTAATTTTATTTTTATTTTATTTTTTTAAAGGTTTTGTTTTTTTATTTTTAGTTTTGTTTAGGTTTTATTTTATTTTTATATGTTTAGTTTTAGGTTTTATTTTAGGTTTTTTTTTTAGTTTTTAGTCTTATTTTATGTTTATTTTATTTTATTAGTTTAGGATTTAGGTTTAGTTTATTTTAAATTTTATTTATTTTAGTTTAGGTTTAGGTTTATTTTATTTTATTTATTTTAGGTTTAGGTTTTTTTAGTTTAGGGTTTAGGTTTTATTTTCTATTTATTTTTAGTTTTTATTTTATTTTATTTTAGGTTTATTTTATTTTTATTTTACATTTGGGTTTCATTTTATTTAGGTTTATTTAACTTTTTTTAAGTTTAGTTAATGTTTTTCTTTATTTTATTTTAATTTTTCTCTTTTTTTTAGGTTTCGGTTTAAGTTGAGGTTTATGTTTTAGTTTAAGTTTTTATTTTATTTTATTTATGCTTAGATTTATTAATTTATTTTATTTGTAGGTTTAATTTAGTTTAGGTTTTTAGGTTTTTAAAGTTTAGGGTTTAGGGTTTAGGGTTTAGGCTTTTAGGTTTGGGGTTTAGGGTTTAGTGTTTAGAGTTATAGGTTTTAGGGTTTAGGGTTTATGGTTGTAGGTTTAGGGTTAGTTTTAGGATTTCAGGTTTAAGGTTTAGGATTTAGGGTTTAAGATTTAGTGTGTAGGGTTTATGCATTAGGGTTTAGCATTTTTTTAATTTAAATTAAGTAAATCAGCAATTTTAAATTTATTTAGTTTATTTTATATTTTTTAGGTTTATTTTTTCTTTTTATTTAGCATAGCTTCTTTATTCTTTGTTTATTTAGTTTAGTTTAGGTTTTTATTTTAATTTTTTTGGTTTAAGTTTAAGGTTTAATTTTAGGTTTAATTATTTAGTTTAGGTTTATGCTTAATTTTAGTTTATTATATATTTTTTATTTTAGGGTTTAGGTTTAGTTTATTTTTAGTTTAGGTTTGGGTTTTATTTATTTTAGTTTAGTTTATTTTAGTTTAGGTTTAGGTTTATTTTATTTTGTTTATTTTAGGTTTAGGTTTTTATTTTTTTTAGTTTAGGGTTCAGGTTTTATTTTTTATTTAATTTTAGTTTTAGGTTTTTATTTAGTTTTTATTTTATTTTATTTTAGGTTTATTTTATTTTTATTTTATGTTTAGGTTTTATTTTATTTAGGTTATATATTTTTTAGGTTTATTTAATTTTTTTAGTTTAGTTTAGGTTTTTATTTAATTTATTTTAGTTTAGTTTTAATTTTTTATTTTATTTTATTTTTAGGTTTAAGTTTAGGTTTAGTTTTAGGTTTAGGTTTAGGTTTTAGTTTTGGTTTTTATTTAATTTTATTAATTTTATTATATTTAGGTTTAGGTTAATTTTTTTTTTTAGGTTTTATTAATTTTAGGTTTAGGTTTTTAGGTTTCTACGATTTAGGGTTTAAGGTTTTGGGTTTATGGTTTAGGGATTGAGGTTTAGGGTTTAGGGTTTAAGGTTGTAGGTTTTAGGGTTTAGGGTTTAGGGTTGTTAGCTTAGTGTTTAAGATTAGTTTTAGGGTTTAAGGTTTAGGGTTAGGTTTTTTCTTAAAAAAAAAAATTAAGTGAACTGGTAATATATTTATTTAGTCTAGTTTTTATTTATTTTACTTTATTTAAGTTTTATTTTTATTTAGGTTTATTTTTATTTTTATTTATTTTAGTTTATTATTTTAGGTTTATTTATTATTTTAGGTTTAGGTTTAGGATTATTTTTTAGTTTACTTTTATTTTTATTTTATTATTTTGGTTTAGGTTTTATTTATTTATTTATTTTTTATTTTGGTTTAGGTTTTTATTTTATTTTTTTTAGCTTTAGGTTTTAGGTTTTATTTAGGTTTATTTTTAGGTTTTATTTTGTGGGTTTATTTTAGTTTATTTTATTTGATTTAGTTTATGTTTAGGTTTAGGTTTAGTTTATTTTGGGTTTATATTTAGGTTTTATTTATTTTAGTTTTGTTTATTTAAGTTTATGTTCAGGTTTATTTGATTTTTAATTCAGGTTTAGGTTTTTTTAATTTAGGGTTTAGGATTTATTTTTTGATTTTTAAGCTTAGATTTTTATTTAGTTTTTATTTTATTTTTTTTTATTTTAGGTTTAGTTTTTATTCGATTTAGGTTTTTTTGATTTTTTTAGTTTGATTTGGTTTCTATTTATTTTATTTTACTTTAGTTTTTATTAATTATTTAATTTTATTTTTAAGTTTATGTTTTAGTTTATGTTTGTATTTTATTTTATTTATGTTATTTTATTTTGGATTAGGTTTATTTATTTATTTTATTTTTAAGTTTTATTTAATTTAGGTTTAGGTTTTTAGCTTTTTAGTGTTTAGGGTTTATGGTTTGGAGTTTAGGGTTTAGCATTTTTTTTGGTTTAGGGATTTGAATTTAGGGTTTAGAGTTTAGGTTTTAGTGTTTACTGTTTAGGGTTTAGGGGGTTAGGTTTAGCATTTAGGGTTTTGGGGATTAAAGTTTAGGGTTTCGGGTTTAAGTTTTTGTTTAGGGTTTAGGGTTTTTAGTTTTTTTAACAAAGAACAAATTTAGATAAAATAATTCTTTTTTTTATCTATTTCATTAACTAAGTAACACAACAAGTTTTCTAACACACAAGGGATGACATAGATAAAAAATGAGCATGCATAGAGCAAATAAAAAACCCTAGATAACTAGAATTATCTCTACTTTAAAGACACATCACCATAAGTAGCAGATCGGATCAATCGTTCTTCAATTTCTCCAGTTCCCATAAGAACCGCCCTAACCTCTCGAGTAGCGAGATCCACCATCATATACCCAATCTCTTCCACTACCACCACCATGGTAACCTCGTGCTCTTCGCCTCCATAACCACCCTTCTCGACCACTTCCATATCCACGGCACCTCCAAATCCCCCCACCCCTACGATAAGCAGCCTCCACCTTAGCTTGCGATTTACACTAAGCCTGGTTAATGGTGATATTCTTATCATCAAGGTTCTACCCACTCTTAGGATTTAGGTTTGGGATTAGGTTAATTTTTTAATTTATTTAGTTACTTTAGGTTTAGGTTTAGGGTTTGGGGTTTAAGGTTTAGGGTTTAGGGTTTAGGGTTAGGGTTTAGTGTTTAGGATTTAGGGTTTAGAGTTTAGGGTTTAGGGTTTAGGGTTTAGGGTTTAGGGTTTATTTAGGTTTATTTATAGTTAGGCTTTAGGGTTTAGGGTTTATTTAGGGTTTTAGGGTTTAGGGTTTTTAGGGTTATAGTTTAGGGTTTAGTTATTTAGGATTTTGGGGTTTTAAAATTTTAGGTTTAGGTTTATTTTTTAGATTATTTTTATTTATTTTAGTTTATTTTATTTTTTATTTTTATATAGGTTTATTTTTTATTTATATTAGTTTAGTTTATTTATTTTAGTTTATATTTCTTTTTGTTTTAGTTTAATTTTTTAGGTTTATGTTTATTTTTTTAGTTGAGTTTTATTTTTATTTTATTTTCAGGTTTATATTTTATTATTTTTTTAGGTTTTAGGTTTTATGTTTTTATTTTAGGTTTATTTTTAGGTTATATTTTTTAGTTTAAGTTTAGGTTTATTTTTTTAGTTTATTTTATTTTATTTAGTTTAGGTTTAGTTTATCTTTGGCTTAGGTTTAAGTTTTTGTTTTAATTTAGTTTATTTTAATTTAGGTTTAGGTTTATTTTATTTTGTTTATTTTATTTTATTTTAGGTTTTGTTTTTTTAGTTTTAGTTTAGGTTTATTTTTTATTTTTTAGTTTATTTTTAGGTTTAAGTTTTATTTAGTTTTATTCTACTTTATTTTTTATTTTATTATTATTTTATTTAGTTTTATTTTATTTAAGTTGTTTATCCTTAGGTTTACTTTATTTTTTAGCTTAGTTTAGGTTTTTATTTATTTATTTGTAGTTTATTATGATTAGTTTATTTTATTTAATGTTTAGGTTTAGGTTTTAGTTTTCATTTTTATTTTAGTATATTTTTTATTTTATTTAGGTTTAGGTTTTTTATATATTTTATTTTTTAGTTTTATTTAGTTTAGGTTTAGGTTTTTAGGGTTTATGCTTTTAGGGTTTAGGGTTTAGGGTTTAGGGTTTAGGGTTTAGGGTTAGCATTTATGGTTTAAGGTTTTTTAGGGTTAGGGTTTAGGGTTTAGGGTTATAGGTTTAGGATTTAGTGTTTAGGGTTTAGGGTTTAGGGTTTAAGATTTTTTAAAAAAAATTAAGTAAATCAGTAGGTTTAGGTTTATAATGTATATTTAGTATATTTTTTATTTATTTTAGTTTACTTTATTTTTTATTTTCATTTTAGTTTATTTTTTTATTTTTTATGTAGTTTAGTTTGTTTATTTTAGGTTTATCTATTATAGTTTAGGTTTTTCTTTGTTTTAGCTTATTTTTAGGTTTAGGTTTATTTTTTAGTTTAGTTTTATTTTTATTTTATTTTTTTAGGTTTAGCTTCTATTTTTTATTTTTAAGTTTAGGTTTAGGCTTTTATTTTATTTTGTTTATGTTTAGGTTTAGGTTTAGTTTATTTTAGGTTTAGGTTTAGGTTTTATTTATTTTAGTTTAGTTTATTTTATTTTAGTTTTAGGTTTATTTTATTTTGTTTATTTTATTTTTATTTTAAGTTCGGGTTTTTTTTGTTTAGGGTTTTGGTTTTAATTTCTATTTATTTTTAGGTTTTAATTTTAGCTTTCTTTTTTAGGTTTAGGTTTTGTAGTTTTATTTTATTTTATTTAAGGTTTATTTAAGGTTTAGTTTATTTTTATTTTATATTTAGTTTTTATTTTATTTAAGTTTTTTATTCTTAGGTTTATTTTATTTGTTTTATTTTAGTTTTGATTTTATTTACTTTATTTTAGTTTATTTTTATTAGTTTATTTTAATTTTAGGTTTAGGTTTTTATTTATGTTTTAATCTTATTTTATTTAGGTTTAAGCTTTTTTATTTATATTATTTTAGGTTTTATTTAGTTTAGGTTTAGGTTTATAGGTTTTAGGGTTAGGGTATAGGGTGTAGGGTTTAGGGTTTATGATTTAGGGTTTGGGGTTTAAGAATTAAGGTTTTCTTTTTTTTTTTTTTAAGGGAAGCCCCATGTAGCGGTATTTTATTGCACAAAAAGTGGGTTACAAAGTCCTTAAAGGGGATAAACTCAGGCTACTTCTCAGCTACAATCGACTAGGAGTAAATCCCTATCTAAGTACATCCAAAAGCAAAGGAAGACCTTAAAACAATCAAAAGATACAAGTAGATAAACATAATAAGCCAAGAAAGGTTAGCCATTGCTCAAGAACTTGAATGCATGACAATATAGCAAACTTGCAAGAGAGAATCACACAAAATAAGAGAGAAATGCAAAATAATAATAAGAAAGAGATTAGAAACAGTTAAGATATACATACAATAGGGATAGAAAACAACATAATCGAGAATGATAGTAAGGAATTGAGATAGAGAAGGCTCCAACCACAGTTGGGCGGTCAAATATCGCATCCAAACTTAGTGAAGGGTTACATCACAAGAGCTACTACCAAACCAAAGAGTGGAATCCTCGACCATCATAGCCAACAAACAGTGAGAAGATAACAACGAAGTTGTTGAAAGTCTTGTGGCTTTTACACAGACCTAAACAAAACTATAAAGAATATAAAGAAAATTGTTAGAGCGAGATAAATGAGTGATCCCATGAAAATTGATCGTCCATATAGCCACCCTGACATGAGGATACTTATATATATGAAATAGGCCAGCATAGAAACCATCCATATGAAAATAGCAGCAGAAGAGGTAGCCTGCTGAAATCCTGCTAAGCAAGTCAATGAGTCTATAAGTTACACCATCCCAATTATATGATATATAAATGAATCTATCGGGCGGAAGTATACTGAGGTAGATGTAAAGTCCAGAAAATGAGCCCAATCAAAATAAAGAATGCAGATTAGACAAGCCCCTTATTAGTATCCATATCAATAGTTGGCAAAAAATAATTATAAGGGAAGGCAGGAAAACCAAAAAGCAAAGAACAACAATCAGCAAAGACCTAGCAAAGGTTAGAAACCCAGTAGATAGAGCATAATACCATAGCTCAACCACAGACACCAATGACCAAAATAACTAGAAATAGCATAATCGAAGAGCATATCTGACAGAGAAGGCAACATGTTGAAACCCTTATCAATATCCAAAGCATAGCCAACACAGAAAAGGTGCAACCAACCAAAAGGCACCAAATGAATACAATCGAGCTACATGCCATTGCACCATTAGACCAATCGATAATCTAGATTAACAAACAACCAAGATAGCAAGACAATAAAAGGCAGCAACTGGCCATAATACCACCCAATCAGCATAAACAGTGCATACGATAGCATAAACCTAACTGAATCGAGAGGGGAATAGAGACAACAGTAGATAATGAAGAACATTACTAACAGGTGATGAACAGTAGCCCAAATGAGAACAACACAGGCTTTCAGAGAGCCAACCCCAATAGCAGAGAGGTTATTGCCACAATGGAACCCACCAGCAAAAAGATCAAAAATTGGATTCAAATGAGTATCATCATTAGAATCCAAAATAAGACAGCAGGTAACCAAGGCAAAAACCATCCGGACAACAATTAGGACAACAACATTCAAGGCGGAAAGGAAGTTGGCCATAAAGCCACCAATTAGAGTAGACAAAGCCATAGTTAACAACCAAGTAGATATAGCATAATAATAGGTATCTTGAATGCAGCAATCCAGGGACAAACACCAAAATCCTCGTGAATGTCGAAACAACTTCGAGCATAGGACCCGAAGTCCTACGCCAGGATTGAGCCAACATAGGAGTCTGAAAAAACCAAGATAGCAAAATCCAAGACAAGAAACAACCAAGACAACGAGAACCAATTTTCTTCCCATAAAGCCACCCATCCAGGATAAATATTGCAATAAAAATAAGTTTAACTGCAAGAAGATGGAGAAAGCAACAACAAATAAAGTAAAATAATGAATTAAGATGATAGGCATATAATAAACCATTAAGGGGGTTCAAAGAAAAATCCACCCAGCAATCAACAACTTCAAAGGGGAGTTGCTGAGCAAACCAGACCAAAGCCCCATAGACAGAAGATGGAGTATTAATCCAGTTCAGCCAACAACCAAGGCAGTTAATACCAACAAGCTGGCCAAGAGTCCACCCAAAAGCATTAGTAAAGAACCAAGAAATCAGATGGATAATCCCAGGGATCTCAGCAAAGGCAGAATGAAAATCCTTTAAGTAACTCCAAACTCTGAGAATGGGACATAAGTCCAAAAGCGAGGATAGCGTAGCCTCAAGGGTCCAATTGACAACAACTAAGAAAGGGGATACCAACAAGTTGACCATAGGAAAAGCCATTAAGAGTAAAGAGTTCATAAAAATGAGCCCAAAATAAAAGAGGAGAATTCTAACTATGACAAACAGAACTAGGATGAAGAGAGCTACAACATGTGTGATCAAAAATAGCCCATCTAATAATAAAACCAACTGTAGGAAAATCGAGAATCATAAAATAGCCATAAGTCATAAAGACAACAATCTAGAAATAGGTTCCAAAAACAAGACCTTTCTAGATAAGAAAAAATAGACTAGCAGCAAGGTCCAGAAAGAGAGGAGAAATAAAGTAGAAATAAAAGAGAGAGGCAAACATGAAAGCCCAATTTGGGAGTAAGGGAAAAGCCGACAAAAAACCGAATTATCCAAGTATACATCAAAAGGTTAGCTTAAGTTAGAGATAAGGAAACCCCAAATTATCCAAGTTAACCGTCCAAGTGTTTGGGTAAGGTGAGTTGATCAAAGAAAGTGATACCATCGATCTACCAGTTGACAAGGTAGTCATCACAAGCATTTCCTTCATAAACATGAGTGATGTTAAAATTGATAGGGAAAGAAGAGCTCTAGTTTGCTTGAGGAGGTAGTACAATTCAGTGCTGCTCATTTTGGTGGAATTCAAAAGATCAATCGCAGAAGAGCATCCACCTCGATCCAAATATTGAGCCACCATTTTGGAGGCAAATCTCAAGTGCAGTGAACCGCCATAAGCTCAAGAATGGGACAAGGTAAGAAGTAAGGGGATAAGCAAAAGCACATAGTACTATACCCTTAGAATTCTAAAATGCCACCAACCGTGAGCCATTAAAATAGAGCTATCAATTATAATAATGTGGTCAAGAGGTTTTTTCCAATAAACAATCGTGTCATTTGGACAATAAGGTTGGTCAGGTAGAATAAAACCCAGTTTATTGGCCACAAATTTACAGCCTTTAAATTATCTATAATGAATAAGATTGGCTTTAAACAAGTCACAAATTTTGTTTTTAGTTCTAGCAATAATCCTCACGTGGTTCATAGGGATCCCACGATATTTTGCATCATTTTGATCCATCCATATGAACCAGATAAGAGTGATAAAGTGATGACTTTAATGTGACCTAGAATAATTATCAAAATAGACTTCAAGAGATATATATAAAGTAAGAGAGCCATTGAAATTGACAAAGTGTTAAAAATTTCATCATACCAAATCTAAAGTTTTGAAGCAATGGCCCCATTGACAAAAACATGATTAACATTCTCAATATGGAAACAACATTGACATTTAGATGGTAAATGAAAACCTTTTCCCCACAACAAGGAATCAACAGGGATAAAATTTTTTAGAATACACCAAGTAAGAATAGAATAAGAAGTAGGGATATTGTTATTCCAAAGTTTAGAGAACACATAGGAGGAATCATGAGTAACTTTAATGTGGAACCACAAATTTTTGAGGTTGAAATCACCATTATGTGAGAGCTTAAAGAGAATCTGGTCTTGATTGATTGGAGTGATAGGAATAGTAGAAACCATATTCAAGAAAGTAAAAGGGATAAAATTAGCAAGCTTACTATTGTTCCACTTGTTGTTATGCTAGAAAGAGTTTACTCTAATAGCGGCAGTGGAATGGGTGGAGAGTAAGTCATCAATGGATCCACCTCCACCCAGCTTATCTTGCCAAAAGAAAGAAGTGCCGAGTTAATGCCCCAAAAATTAAGGATTCAGCATCCCATTTGACAGAACAAAGTCTTTTCCACACAGGAGAATCACCCAGTTTAAAGGAACAAATGAGGGGGTGTTTACCCTGGCAATATTTAGCAGTCATGAAATTAGCCCAAAGATTATGATTACTCCTAAAATTCCACCAGAGTTTATAGGAAAAGGCATTGATAGCTTCTTTTATGGATTTACAACCAAGACCACCTTCATCAAAAGTGCCACAACTTTTAAACCAAGAGGTCCAGTGCATTTTTTTAGAGGTATTGGAGCCCCTAAAAATTTGTTTAGAGACAATTGTGATGATAGAAATGGTCACACAATGGTTTGGATGAGATATAAAGGCATGGAATTAAGAGTGCTCTTAATCAAGGTAAGCCTACCACCAAAAGAGAGTAAATGAAATTCCCAAACCAAAATTTTATTAGATATTTTCTGAATAAGGTCATCAAAAAGATGAGATCTTTTCTGGCCTTTAAAAAGCGGAGCCCCGAGATAATTAATGGGAAGTTGATTATGCTTAAAATTAGTAATTCTGGAGATTTGATTTAGTCTATTGGTAGAATCTGGAGGAATAAAATATTTTCTTTCATTAAGGAAGAGTCCACTAACTTGCCAAAATCATTTAAGAGATTCTTAATAGTTTTAACATGTTGAGAAGCAAGGAAGATTATAAAATCATCAGCAAAGCTAAGATGAGAAATAGGGAAACTACCATGACTTTTATAAACCATGTTAGGTTTTTTAAAGAAAAGATCATTGAGGCTCCTCGAAAGATATTCAACAATGATAAAAAAAAGAGAAGGAGAAAGAGGGTCACCTGATGCAAAACCATGGCTCAAGTAAAGAAACCATGGGACTCACCATTTATGATAACAAAACCGCATTAGTGATACAACTTTTATAAGCCGATAAAATTATCGAGAAACCAAACAAATGTAAGATTTGAAAGAGGAAATCCCATGAGAGGTTGTCAAAGGCTTTAGAGATGTCCGCTTTGAAGAGAATATTACCTTTGGAAGAAACATCAATATCGTCGGAACCACTCGGCGAGAAGAATATTATCGATATGGCTCTATTTTTAATGAAGCCGTTTTAGGGAGATGATTTTAGTTAGCGTGGGGCTAATCCTATTATTAATTAATTTAGCAATGAGTTTTGGAAAAAGTGCAAAGACTAATAGGTCTATAATCGCCCCAAGATTCATGGATTGTTGGTTTTGGGAATAAGGACAATAAGTAAGTACTTGAAAATATCTAGAATAGCCATCAAAGAAATCAATAACATCAACAAGATCGATTTAATAAAAGGCCAACAATGAAAAGAAATGAGTCATAAAACCATCAAGCAACAAATGTGTTGTTCATGCTATTGAGAGTACTACTAATCTCGCTCCTAGGGACGCATAGTGAGCAAATGGTTATCCTCATCAATCATAGAAAGGATTAGATTGGTGTTTGAGGGGTTTCTAATGAAGGAGAGTTTAATAAATTTTGAAAGTGATGTATGATAGATTCCTTAATTTCATTATTATCGCTTATCCACCATCATTAGAGTTCTTAATTTTCTTAATCGAGTTTAAAGCTTTTGTTTATTGCAAATAGCATGGAAATATGTTTTCGCCATCGCAATATGTTTGCTAGCGCTTTTGATGCCAATAGGTTTCCTCCATATTTTGGTAATTATCTTTGGCAATGCTCAACTCATCAAGCTTATCGGGATCGCTAAGACAGCCTCTTCAAGAGAACAAACCACTTGTTCCATAGCTTTAAGATTGGTAAAAGATTTTAAAATATGCTTGTTCCACCAATTGAGGTTTTGTTTAAGCCTCTTGAGCTTAAGCCAAAATTGAATCATGCCTTTAATGGAATTATCAACAGAGCCATCCAATTAGTGAAAACAACATTAGTGAAATCGCCATGTTGGGTCCACATATTTTGGAATCTAAAAGGTGAGGGAGTAGAAGGGTTAAGGGGAGAGTTTTGATAGAGATCAAAAGAGGAGCATGATCAGACAAAGTTCTGCTCAAATGCTCAATAGAAGTAAGAGGCCATTGATTGATCCAAAGAGAATTAAAGAGGGTCCTATCAAGACGCTGCCAAAGTCTAGAGTTATGCCACATGTAATCAGACCCTAAAAAACCAATGTCAATCAGATTGCAATCTAGGATCATATTAGAGAAGTCTTCCATGGAATGGAGGTTAGAGAACATCCTCCCTCCTTTCCAAAGAAGCAATGATAGTGTTGAAATCACCAACCAACCGTGGAAGGTTAACCGAGGAGGCGAAGGTTCTTAAGTGATTCCAAAGGATGTTCCTACCGCCTATTACAAGAAGCATAGATAAAGGAACCAAAAGCCAAAACTCACCTAATGAGATTTTGACATTAACCAATTGATCAAGATCATCATGATGGAAATGGTGATGGAATTATTCCAAAACACCAAATTTTATTATTAAGATTGAAGAAGAAATTTTGAAATCCAAGATCTAGCAACATGGGCAATCTTGGAAGAGTTAATGAAAGGCTCAATAATAACAAGAAATTTGATGTTATGAGTGCGAGAGGCTCCTAACATGGTTATGTGAGAGTCCCACAACCTGGATATTCCAAATAAGAAAATTAATCATAATAAAAAAAAAAAAGGAAAAGGTAAGAAAAAGGAAATAAAAAAAGGAAGAGGAGGACATAATTATTTGAGGTGTTAGAGAAGAACGGTTCTAGTGAAGTTATTATTAGTCATTTTGGCTTTATAAGATTTTTTTTTAATAATAGTTTGGAAGGGTCTATCAGTATCCAAAGTATCTCCATCAAAGGGATTGGTTTTGGTATCCGTAATAGAGTAGTAATCAATGTTTTAGTAGTGGTGATTTCTCCTTCTTCAAGATCGAGTTAGAATGAGAAATTTGGATTGCGAGTATCACTCAGAGAAATAGAAGGGAGGTTCTTGCACCATTAATAGTACAAATATCATTTTCATTGCCATGATGCATATGATTTTGGTCGACACCAAAGGATCAACATTATTTTGATCCAATATAAGATTCCCATTCAAATTGTCATTAAGATTCAAATGAAGCAAAGGATTGTCATGAGAAGCCAAATTATTACAAGTAGGGAGTAGTGCTAGTAAGTTATCATTAGTTTTCACACACCTCAATAGTAGTATTTATACCAAGCTCGTAATGTTAGACAAATCAATAGGTAATAAAGGGGTAGGTGTAGGAGGATGAATTCCATTATGAGTAGCTTTAGGCACATAAGCTAACTTATTGGTTTTCCCAGTTCCAAGAGAGGTATTAGTATCCTAAGATATATTCTTTTTAAGGTTAGGGTGTAGCACAAAGCATTCATAATGATCATGACCATGGATCTTACAAAGGAGTGCAAAAGATGGGAAATTTTCAAATTCTACTTTTCGATTATATCCAAATTTTTCCAACGATCCAAACTTCTTTGGGGTATTTTTTGGTAATGTCAATCTCAACCAAGATGCAAAGATGGTCGATCTAGCGTGGCTTGATCAATTTGAAGGGGTCTACCAAATAGAGCCCCAACCGCAAATAAACTTGGTGAGTAACATAGTGAATTCTCATGTTGGGAAAAGCAAGCCATAAAGGAACAATAGGGATTCTCTTGACATCAAAAGGGGTGACCATTTCAAGAGCCGCATTTGACAATTATACACAAAATAGGAGCAAAGACTCAAGAATAATCTAAATCATTTGATTACTGAATGAGGATATGTCGAGGATCAATCAGCCCAATAATGAAGACTCCTGAAAGCTTTAAGCTATGGAAGAATGATCAGATATTATTTATAGTAGGGCACCTTAGAGAGAATTTACCAACCAAAGAGAACTCAAAAAGCTTAGCTAATTTCTCCACATCCTGGTCAGAACACATGACAGCCGGCAATCCACAGAATGAGGTTGAAATTAAGTTAACCGAGGCATTAGAGTTAGGGATCTTACCAGAAAGAGCATCCTTAAAGGACTTAATAGCAGGCGCATTAATGATGAAATCGGATCCAAAGTACCTTTAGGACCAAAGGGCAAAGCCGGTGAATCCAGGAGCGACGGGTTCGGTTGTGCGGAGAGCGATGCCTCTGCCATTGAACAATCCAAAGAGAGTCACATAAGCAACCAAGCTGAGAGAGGAAGTGCAACCAAGCAGTAAAATAATGATCACGATCGGAGGAGCCCGAAATGCAGCCAAACCGTAGAAAATTGCACGAGAACACAAAATCGACAGAGAGGGAGTGCAGCCGAGAGGAATCCTCGTTTTGGGTTTAAGATTTGAGGTTTTAGGGATTAGGGTTTAAGATTAGGGTTTAGGGTTTAGGGTTTAAGGTTTAGTGTTAAGGCTTTAGGGTTTAGGATTTTTAGGGTTTAGGGTTAGTTTAAGGTTTAGGGTTTAAGGTTTATGGTTTAAGATTTAGGGTTTAGGGTTTTTATAATTTAGGGTTTAGTGTTTAGGGTTAGTTTAGGGTTTTGGGTTTAGGGGTTTAGGGTTTAGGGTTTAGGGTTCGGGTTTTGGTTTAGGGCTTAGGGTTAATGGTTTAAGGTTTAAAGTTTAGGGTTTGATTTAGTGTTTGGGTTTTAGGGTTTTTTAGGTTTTAGGGTTTAGGGTTTAGGATTTAGGGTTTATGGTTTTAGGTTTACGATTTTGGATTTGGTTTATTTAGTTTACTTAGTTTATTTTTTATTTATTTTATTTTTTATATTTATTTATGTTTATTTTTTATTTTTATTTACTTTAGTTTATTTATTTTAGTTTAGGTTTTTTATTTTAGTTTATTATTTAGGTTTAGGTTTAGGTTTTAATTGAGTTTAATTTTTTTTTAGGTTTAGGTTTTATTATTATTTTTAAGTTGAGATTCAAGTTCTTATTTTATTTTTTTTAGGTTAAGGTTTTAGGTTTTTATTTTAGATTTACTTTTATGTTTTAATTTTTAGTTTAGGTTTAGGTTTATTTTTAGTTTATTCTATTTTATTTAGTTTTGGTTTAGGTTTAGATTTATTTTACTTTAGGTTTAGGTTTTATTTATTTATATTTAGGGTTTAGGTTTAGGATTTAGGGTTAGTTTAGGGTTCAAGGTTTAGGGTTTTTGGCTTTAGGGTTTCTGGTTTAGGGTTAGGGTAGGGTTTAGGGTTTAGGGATTAGGGTTAGCTTAAGAATTAGGGTTTACAGTTTTTTAGGGTTTAGGGTTTAGGCTTGTAAGTTTAGGGTTTAGGGTTTAGGGTTTAAGGTTTAAGATTTAAGGTTTATGGTTTAGGGTTAGTTTAGGGTTTAGGGCTTAGGGTTTATTAGGTTTAGGGTTTAGGGTTATAGGTTTAAGGTTTAAGGTTTAGGCTTACTTTTAGGGTTTAGGGTTTTTTTAAAAAAAATAATTAAGTAAACCAATAGGTTTATGCTTATTTAGTTTGTTGTTTATTTATTTTAGTTTATTTTTATTTTTTAAAATTTTATTTTTTATTTAGTTTAGCTTATTTATTTTAGGTTTATTTATTTTAGTTTAGGTTTTTTATTTTAGTTTATTTTTTTGGTTTAGGTTTAGGTTTATGTTTATTTTTTAGTTTAGTTCTATTTTTATTTTATTTTTTAGGTTTAGGTTTTATTATTTATTTTTGGGTTTAGGTTTAGGTTTTTATTTTATTTTTTAAGTTTATGTTTTAGGTTTTCATTTTAAATTTATTTTTATGTTGAGGTTTATTTTTATTTTATTTGATTATAATTAATATAAGGTTTTGGTTTAGTTTAGTTTAGCTTTAGGTTTTAGTTTTATTTATTTTAGTTTAGTTTATTTTAGTTTAGGTTTTGGTTTCTTTTATTTCGTTTATATTAGGTTTAGTTTTTTTTTTAGTTTAGGGTTTAGAGTTGATTTTTAATTTATTTTTAAGTTTTATTTTTAGGTTTATTTTTTAGGTTTAGCTTTCCATTTAATTAGTATTTTATTTTATTTTATTATATTTTATTTCAGGCTTATTTTATTTTTATTTTATGTTTAGTTTTTTTTAAGTTTTTTATTTTTAGGTTTATTTTATTTTTTTTAGTTTAGCTTAGGTTTTTATTTTTTTATTTTAGTTTAGTTCTTTCTTTTTAAAGTTTAGATTTAGGTTTAGGTTTTGGTTTTAGGGTTTAAGGTTTTAGGGATTAGGGTTAGGGTTTAGGGTTTAGGGTTTTATGTTTAAGCTTTATGGTTAAGGGTTTTTTGGGTTTAGGGTTAAGGGTTTAGGATTAGCTTAGGATTTAGGGTTAGTTTAGAGTTTAGGTTTAATTAGGGTTGGTTTAGGGTTTAAGGTTTAGGTTAGGTTTTAGGGTTTAGGGTATAAGATTTAATGTTTAGGGTTAGGGTTAATATTTAGGGTTTAGGGTTAAGGGTTTTTTAGGGTTTAGGGTTTAGGGTTGTATGTTTAGGGTTTAGGGTTTAGGGTTAGTTTTAGGGTTTAAAATTTAGGATTTAGGGTTTAAGATTTAAGGATTAGGGTTCAGGGTTCAAGGTTTAGGGTTTAGGGTTTAGGTTTTTTGAAAATTAAGTAAACCGGTAGGTTTAGGTTTATTTAGTTTATTTTTTATTTATTTTTGTTTATTTTATTTTTTAATATTTAGGTTTATTTTTTTATTTTTAATTTGTTTAGTTTATTTATTTTAGGTTTATTTATTTTAGTTTAGGTTATTTATTTTAGTTTATGTTTTTGGTTTAGGTTTAGGTTTATGTTTATTTTTCAGTTTAGTTTTATTTTTATTTTATTAGTTAGGTTTAGGTTTTATTTTTTTATTTTTAGGTTTAAGTTTAGGTTTTTATTTTATTTTTTTTAGGTTTAGGTTTTATGGTTTTCATTTTAGGTTTATTTTTAGTTTATTTTATTATATTTAGTTTATGGTTTAGGTTTAAGTTTAGGTTTTATTTATTTTAGTTTAGGTTTAGGTTTATTTTATTTTGTTTATTTTAGGTTTAGGTTTTTTTTAGTTTAGAGTTTAGGTTTTATTTTTTTTATTTATTTTTTGGTTTATTTAGTTTTTACTTTATTTTATTTTAGGCCCTAAACCTTAAACCCTAAACCCTAAAATTCTAAACCCTAAAATCTTAAACCCTAAACCTTAAACCCTAATCTGTAAAAACCTTAAAAACCTAAACCTAAACTAAATAAAACCTAATAATAAAATAATTAAGAAAACCTAAACCTAAATAAAATAAAATAAATAAAATAAAAACCTAAACCTAAAAATAAATTAAAATAAAATAAATAAAACCTAAACTAAACTAAAAATTATAATAAACTTAAAATTGAAAAACTTGAATAAAATAAAAACTAAACCAAAAAATTAATATAATATAAACCATAAATAAAAAAACTAAATAAAAACCTAAACCTAAATAATAAACCTGTAAGTTTCATATGATTTGGGATGGTGTTATTTACATGCTAATTGATATGCTTAGTAGGATTTCAGCTAGCTTTTCAGCCGGTTGTCTATTATTTCTTTCTTCTGCGTGGCCTTTTCTGTTGTCTACTTATGGTGGGTTTTCCTACTGGCTTAATTTTACTCTTGGATCTGGTACTAATAAGGTGGATGTGGCCAAGATGGTTCATTTTTATATGGGTCGGGATTCTCATGCTATGGTGACTATAATGGTGATACTTATCCCCATTCTGCTCTTTACTGACTCCTTCTCTATAGTGTATATGGCTTTATTTAGGTTTGCAGGTACTAAGGCTCATAAGACTTTCAACAAATGGTTGCTATCTTCCCACAGGTTTGTAGGCTATGATGGCTATGATGATTTCACTCCTTTTTGGTTTAGTAGTAGCTCTAACCCTTCCACTGAAGTTTGGATGCTCATATCTGCACCTGCCCTAATTTGGTGTGACTGAGCCTGAGCCTTCTCTCACACACTTCTCTATAATTTTTCTCAGTTTATGCTACTTTTACCTTCCACTTTATTTGTATTACTCTGTGATTATTTTTATCTTTACATATTTGCGGATGCATTTTCTCTTCTCTTGCGGGTTTGCTCCTAATGGCATGCATTCTCTCATCTTGATGAGCTTTAGGCCAGATCTATCCAATGGCTACTCTATGTTAATCATTTTGTATCTTTTGCTTTCATTTTTTCTTTTATTTTGCTTTTGGATGTACTTAGATAGGGGATTTACTCTCTAGGCTGATTGTAGCTCTTTGAGTAGTAGTTTTGGAGTTTATCCCCTCTTAAGGATCTTGTAACCCTCTTTTTGTGGCAATAAAGTTCCCCCTATATGAGTTTCAAAAGAAAACCCTAAACCCAAAACCCGAAACCCTAAACCTTAGACTAACCCTAAACCATAAACGTTAAACTAACCCTAAACTCTAAGAATAGGCAAAACCTTGATGGTAGGAAAATCACCATCAACCAGTCTCAGTCTAGATTTATTGGTGGAGGCGAAGGTGGAGGTGGCGGTTATCGTAGTGGTGGTTGGAATAGTGGTGGTTATGGAGGTAGGAGGAGCAACGGAGGTTACAGCCGTGGTGGTGGCGGAGGGCAAGATTGGGGATATGATGGAGGATCCTGCTATTCAAGAGGAAGGGGTGGTTCTAATGGGAACTGGAGAAACTGAAGAATGGTCGATCCGATCTATTGCTTATGGAACTATGTCTTTATAGTAAAGATGGTTCAAATTATCGAGGGTTTTTGATTTGTTCTATGGGTGCTCATTTTTTTACCAATTTCATTGCTTGTGTCTTAGAAAACTTGGTGTGCTACTTGCTTGATGAAATCGAAAAGAAGAAATGTTGAATCTGAATTTCTTCTCTGTTAAAACAAACCTTAAACCCTAAGCCCTAATCCCTAAACCCTAAACCCTAAACCTTAAATTAAAACCTAACCCCTAAACATAAAACCTAAACCCTAAACCCTAAACCCTAAACCTTGAAAAGCTAAAAACCTAAACCTAAATTAAATAAACAAACCTAAACCAAAATAAAATAAAAAATTAAACTAAAATAAAAACATAAACTAAAACCTAAACCTAAACCAAATCTTAATAAGAAAATAAAATAAAAAATAAAAAATAAACTAAAATAAAATATATAAAAACCTAAGCAAAACTAAAAAATAAAAAACCTAAATAAAATAAAAACTAAACCAAAAATAAAAATAAAAAAAACCTAAAATAAAATAAAATAAAAACCTAAAACCAAACCTAAAAAAATTAAATCAAAAACTAAACCTAAACCTAAAAATAAAAAAATAAAACCTAAACCTAAAAAATAAATTAAAAAGAAAACTCAACTAAAAATAAACCTAAACCTAAAAAATAAACTAAAATAAAAACATAAAGCAAAATAAATAAACCTAAAATAAATAAACTAAATTAAATAAAAATAAAAAATAAACCTAAATAAAATAAAAAATAAACCTAAATAAAAAAATATATACTTGAATAAATATAAAAAGTAAAATGAACTCAAAAAAATAAAAAATAAACTAAATAAACCAAAACCTACCGATTAACTTAATTTAAAAAAATTAAACCCTAAACCCTAAGCTCTAAACCCTTAAACTATCCCTAAACCCTAAACCCTAAACCTATAATCGTAAACCTACTACCCCAAACCCTAAACCCTAAGCCGTAAACCCTAAACCCTAAACCCTAAAACCCTAAACCCTAAAACCATAAACCACAAACCTCTGACCCTAAACCCTAAACCCCACACCTTAACTGGCAGTTTGATTAAAACACTAATGTGTTAATTGAGAGCTAAAGCATTTATTAAATTAAAAATAAAAATGTCGTTAGGCATGAACAAAACACTTACTATAATGATTGAAATCAGAAATTTTATTATTTAGTAATGGTTAGTGGCAATTTAGAGTGATGTAGTTTCTAATAGATGATTTAATTCTTTGCAATATCATATTGATACTTAAAATTTCTACCATTAATAATAGTGATTTAAACAACTTGATATTGGAATTGATATTAATTGTAAATTAAGAATTTGTTTGGGATAAATTTTATTTTTATGTGTATTTTTTTGAAGTTATATTATTTTTAAACTATATTTATTTGATGTGTTTTTAAAGTGATTTTAGTTTTTACTTTTTAAAATAAATCACATTACTTTTAAAAACATTCAAAACAACTTTTAAATGTTTGAATATTTTTAAAAATGACTACCATAATTAAATATGTTTTATTTTAAAAAAAACAAATATAAATAAAATTAAATTAAATAAAAAAGTAAATAAAAAATAAAAAGTAAAATTGATTCCAAACAATGCCTCTTGAATTTGAACATGTAAGCTATAGTCGTTGTCATCATTGCCCATGCCCAAGTGTGGAACCATAATCAACTGTTATAAGGACAAATTTATATTAGGATAAAAATAAATGATAAAAATAATTTTTAGGAGGGATAAATAACTAATTTTACTCTCATATAAAAGAAACTATAAAGTTCAGGATGAAACTATGCCTTGATCCACCTCTACTCATGCCCTTCTTTGCCCTAATTGATCTCACCCTCTCTTCACCAATCAACATCTCACTCATGTCAGCAGCTATCACCTCTTGCTCCCACTCCCATTGGCTTTCCATTTAAAAAAGTCATTATAGGTAATAACTTTCAATTTGATTTTTATATTTGTCTTAGAATATTTTTCAAAAAAAAAAGGAAAACATGTTCAAATTATATGAAATTTGTATTTTTATTAAGATAAAATTCATAAGGTTTCCTAATGTCTCCATCAATCAATTTGATGGTAAATTAGTTTAAACCCAATAATGTTATATATAATTTCGTAAAATTTTTAAATTTGATCTTCGATCAAATGCATAAATATTTTTTAAACTACTTTATTTTATTATAAATTAATACTTAATTTCTTCTTGGTTTTGTTTATTTGCTTGGATAGATAGTCTTTGAATTGCTAGATATCTTCTATTATAATGTAGATAAAATTTGTTTGAAAACCTCTTACTCTTATATGTAATATAAAAGATGTTTCATATCATAATTAAAGAAGATGTTTAGATTATTATTCACTATTTTGATATTTTGAGATTTTGCTTATTAAATTGCTTTTGAATTGTAGCTTAATATACTTAACAAAATCAACTTTAAGACTACTTTTATTTTTTAGAAGAACACAGGTTTATGGCCATTTTACCCATAAATCCAAAATATGAACAAACTTAGAACAATTATAACAAAAAAATGCAATCCATAAAATTATAGTGACCATAAGTGTTGTTTGATCTTGATAGTGATTTTAATAGCATGTGTGAAGCCTGTTAGCATCAAATAATAGTAGTATTCACTGCTATTAAAGTGGCGAAGTGAATGGGCAAAAGTTATGTTAGCCAACAGCAAAGGGACCTTACAAAAAATAAACAAGTAAAATCCTAAATATTATTTGAAAATTGAATATAAAATAACCTACAACTAAAAAAAAAAGAATTATGATTTGGTTCTTTGCTTTTCACCATTGAATGGAAGGAAAAATAGCGATTATTTTAATGATTTCAACAGTACTTTCAGTCAATTTCTAGCCATTATTTGTAACATTCATAATATTCAACTTAAATGTAACTGATTTTACTCTAAAGTAAGTTTATAATGGTTGCCAAGATTAGTTTAGACAATATTTAAACAACACTATTATTTAGTTATAAGAAATTTTATAATATTAGAGAGTTTATCATTTTCTATTAAATCAAAATTTGTTTGGACATAAGATAAAAGTGGCTCATAGGGGACAAACTTTTGTATTTAAAAATTTCAAAAAGGAAAATAAGTCATGTGAGTCAAATTAATTGAATTGATTTCACTAATAAAAATCTAATATTACAAATAATTGACTTTTAAATCTTTAATCTTTCATCTCTTTTCATCATTGTTATATGAAATATTGATTTTATTTTTAAAATATATTTCATAACTTTTATTCATATCTCTCTACCTTCATAAATTTATCTACCTACTTTTGGATGCCTTTTTTTCTTATTATTAATATTAAGACTACCAAAATTCTTTCTAACTAATTTATTTTAGGGGAATTTATATACATAGCACATAATTCTTATCTATTTTCATATTTACTTAAATAAGGCCCAAATCTTTATTATTACATCAAAAATAGCACAATCATTACTTTTTTTAGAGTGAAATGCACCTCTTTAGTCATAGAAAAAACATACAATTTTTGTAAATATCAAATTTTAAGTATTAGATTTGTAAATGCATAAGAATTATATGCTATGTATGTAAATTTCCTTTATTTTAATAACTATTACATAAAAAATTTCATCTCTTCCCTCTCTTTGAAAGCTAGCCCCAATTCCCGCATGCTACTCCCTATCATTAGTATCCTCAGTGCCTCATTTAGGGAGAAAATTATAATATGCTGAAAAAAGGGTGTGAATATATGCAAATAGTTATTCATAATTATATATAATTATATACATGATTATGTATATAATCATAATTAACTGGCCATATATATGAAATCCACATACTCATAATAACTTTTCATTTAAGGATAGAAATTTATATAATAGTATACACAATTATGTATAAAATCATAAATTTACCTGAACATAAGTTATGTTACTTTTGAGTTATTTGCATGTGATTCTTTTGATCAATATAAATTATTTTAAGTTGTTGGTTTAATAATGTAAGAAAAAAAATCCTATTATATCAAAATTGAAAAAAAAAACTTAAAAATAAAATGTTAGGCACCTTAGCAGAATAAATGTTTTTATGAGAATTTAGTTTTTTTTCATTAATTATTTTATTTAATTATATGCTAATAAATAGGATATTATATTATTACTATAAAAAATTTATAATATCAATTTTGATAATCTGGCCTCATATAAATATAAGAAATTTTGTTAATGAAAAAGGAATTACTTTTACAATATTTTAAATATTATTTATATTTGTATATATTAATTAAGTAATCATTTAATTTATATGAAAAACACAACAATTATAACATAAGATACTAATTCTAAACTGAGGCTAGCATAAACTTTAAGGTTTGATAAAGGCTTGTTGTTTGTTGTTTGAAATGAAAACTTTTAAACTTTAAGGTTGATCGTCATAATTCATGTTTCTCTTGTACTCCCTCTCTAGTCTTATCAACAAGAAGAATGTCATCAATAAAAAAAGACAACAAGGTACATCCTCTTGTAAATGTCTAGTGAGAACATCCATAACTAAAGCAAAAGGATATGGACTTAAATCCTATCCTTGATGTAATTCAATTAAAATAGAAAAACATTTTTTCAATCTTTCTTGTGTTTGAACAAAAGTAACAACTCTAGTATACATATCCTTAGTGACTTGGATATAACCAATAATGATAGATAAAAATATAATTGATTATTTACAAGTTTTCATTCCAAAAAGTGGGTACAAGTATTTATGTAAATTACTGATACAAAAATAAAAATTAAATAGATAAGAACAAATGTAGTACAGATGCACAAATAAACTATCCTAAACATCTAATACCTCCGTCATTTGCGTGGAATCACAACGCTCCCATGTGTGTACTAGTCAGGTGCACGGGATGGATGATCACACAGCTGATGGTGGCCCTCCAATGCAAGATCTTTGGCAGTCTGCATCGGATCATCCTATGACGAGAAGATAGGTGGTTGTGACTCATATGTAGGCTGGTATGTAGAAGGACCTGGATCAGCATACATAGATGGACCTGGATCAGCATAGGTAGATGGCCCGGTGCTCCAGTCATGGTGCGGGACACCCTCTGTAGGCTCCAATCCATAATGTGTGTCCCCGATATGTACACATAATCACAAGTCTCTACATAGCACCTCATTCTATCTGACTCCCACACAGCTGTTCAAACCGATGTAGTAGCTAAATGATGTCTTGAGTCACTGAGATGTGCTCTGCCTACATGAAAAAATAGTATATAAAATTAGCCTCTCGTAGCATATTGAATTCAAATGAATACTTATTAGCACTTACATATATACGCTCTACTGGTGCTCTATCATAGTAAGTGGTCAGAGGATCTATCAGGGCAGCCAGTAAATAGAGAAAAGCCCACAATTTGAACCAGCACATGTACTAGCTGATAGCCGTCATCCTGTCCACACAATCATCTAAGACCTCGATGAGCTAATCCCTCCACCTCTCCCAAGCGACAATGTGCACTTGGTGGTAATCAACCCAGTCGACATCCGCTTTATCCCGACCATCAACCCATTTGAAACTAGGGTCAACTAGTGCTACATCTACTCTGGGAATGAGGCTAAACTGGCGTAGCACTTGATCTGGTAAATGTCACTCAACCCTCTTCCAGCTAATCAGAGGAACTCGTGATAACCATATATCAAAGCCTACTGAGCATGCATGTGACAGACGTACGATGATCTTCTTAGTGTACAGCTCCCAAATCACCTACACATATTAAAAATTAGAATATACATTATAGATATTTGAACCAAAATGTAATCTACAAGTCCAACCTGAGTATGCAATAAGCCATCTAGCTCATTTTTATATACTGTAATTTTCGCCATTGGCTGCTGCCAAACATACTTCTCGTTCCATCTATGCACACAACACATGTTAAACACATATATAAGCTAAAAATTTGAAAGTACAGATAATGAAAAAAAACCTCAACCCAATACTGAGACTAAGATCAATAGGATATGGCAAATGTAGGGTCAACCTCCCCACATGAATATGCTCCCAGGACCATATCTGTAGGAGGTGTAGGCAACCAGCCTTGTTGGCCCTGCTGGGTCTAGTCGACTCATACAACTCCCTATATATATGTGGGCTAGAACTCCTCCACCCATAGCCATCATACTGAATGTATCTAGGTCCTCTTGAAGTGGTAGATACTACAGGTGGACCTCTGAACTTGATGTATCCAGCAGTAAGAAACACCCAATAAGAAACAAAATGTAAGCACACATGTGACTGAAAAATTCCTCAGTGCTTAGAAGTGCATACGATTCCCTATAAAAAGATCACCTCAGCCACCTCAGTGGCATGCATGTCTATGCATATGCCTGGCCCATCCTGAATGTCAACCTGATGTGTGGACTGATCGGGTCGGTACATCACATCTTGTATAGGGTGTTTTCCAAATAACTCATCGCAACAATCAGGCCAGCTAGCTCATCTCTTCCCCTCTCCAATCATAATTTGGTCAATAATAGGTGGCCCATCAACCCGTAATCCCATGATCATCTCCATGTCCTGGAGCATCACAATCATCTCACCAACAATTAAGTGGAAAGTGTTGGTCTGTGGAGACCATCTC
Organism: Cymbidium sinense; assembly: GCA_021442155.1. Classification (NCBI taxonomy): domain Eukaryota; kingdom Viridiplantae; phylum Streptophyta; class Magnoliopsida; order Asparagales; family Orchidaceae; genus Cymbidium; species Cymbidium sinense. The sequence goes on along the minus strand of CM038226.1, from coordinate 99,219,293 downwards.
TCAACCAGGGCAGTAGGCAAATGATGATCTACAGAGTGGTACCTGCTGTTGGCCTACTGCCTCTAGCCCACTAATGAATCATCTGTAGGTGATGGGCCACTACTTCAGTATAAGCAAGTGTGATGCAGCATCTAGAATAGTTCTCTGCAAAAAAAGAATCGATTCATCATTAACCAAAATAAAAAAAAGTATCATAGCGTATTACTTATAGTATTAGGTGAGCGGCTCTATGCCATCCACATAGGAGGCTATCTTGTGAACCTCAGGTGTCTGCACCAAGCGGTAGAGGCCTCCCTAGCATGGCCACATCATCATTTTATCAGTGCGTGCTCCTACCATCATACTTATTATTTCCATCGATTTGGACTCGGACTCCAACCAGGAATCAATTGACTCGGACTTCACAACAGGAAAGGCTAGTGGAAACAACCCATTATTTTCATTGATTCCTACAGTAGTTAATATCGTACCATGGTACTTTCTCAACAAAAATGTACCATATAAGCTAAACACTGGTCGGCAACTAATCCAGCCCATGATTGAAGGACCAAATGCCCCAAAAAGTCTTTGAAAGCACTGTGTACTACTAGACTGAATTCTGTATATTGTACAAGGTAAAGTACTATAAATTGATTCTATATAAAGACTTAAAGTCCTATAAGACTCTTCATAGTTGCCAAATATTACTTTAATTTCCTTACTCCTTACATCCCAAGCCTTCATGTATAAAACTTTAACATTGAATTTTGACTCCATTCTACCTATAATATCTCTAGGTTTCAGATCTATCTGATGCCTGATTAGAGGTATAATGAAGTAAGCTATGAATTTTGAACTACACTGCTGATGACCGGCTGTACTTATTGCCTTAATACATCTATGGTTTTCTCCAACTCTGGATATTCTCCAAGCACCCCCTAAGCATCTACTGCTGCTACAATGCAAATGCTAGTTACATGGCCTTATAGGACTATCATGATGTACGCATACAACCGTGTAGTTCTTTTAGTTAGAGGTAATTATTTGGAACTAAACATTATTTACTATGCACCACCCAACAACAGTAAATTGAAGACTCCGTTTACTTGTGAAACACATACCTTCGACAAGGTAACCTGGGATTTTAATATCATCTGTTAGGACAGTTTCATCAGATGGATCGTCAAAGTATATATTGTTGTCCCACTCTCTCATAGTTTGAAACATCCGGACATACTCATTTGTGCACATCATCTGACTCTCACTATCAATATTTTAGAGTGAATGACTTTTTAAAAGATCATGACTGTCTATATTCCCAAGCACAGTTGCTTCTACCCCGAGTGAACAGTCATCATCACTAATATCCTGCTTAGACTCACTACTTGAATCACTACTCATAGTTTGATACTCATCATCGCCTGCAGCACTCTGAGGCACATACAATTCCTCTGAACGATAAACAACATCATCGCTGCCACAAAACTCATAAGTTGGATGACAACCTAGCATATTAATAATTACAAGTATAAATAAGGAAAGGTTGATAAGGTATTACATGAGAATCAACTCATCAAAGCTACATTGTGTCGTCAGAGGTGCATGTACGATGAAATCCTGTGTATGCGTCAGTGGTATATCTACTAAACTTATTACCAGATTAGCTGATGTGGATGCAACATTAACATCCTCCACTTTGACATACAACACTAATATCTGACGGGAAGCTTCGTAGTGTAACCGTGTATCGTCGGATATAACGAATAAATCCATTACCCACTAGATTACGACATGTAAGAGTGATTGTGTGACGCTCTGAATTAATGTGCAAGGTTCTCATAATTCTTTGCTTCAATTCTAGTAATGTACTGTGACATAGAACCTTAACTGGATGATTTCGACCTCACACATAACTTGGATTGAATTTCTCATCGATACTAAGTTCACCGCCATAGAAAAAAATTAGTGAAACAAATTCTCTATTCATTCTTGTAAAGTAAACTACATAAATAATTAGAAATTTATAGCAATCGACACCTTAAATAATACTACACTTATCACAATGCAATGCTAAAACTATAAATCAAATCCTAAACAAAATTCTAACCATACAACTCTAATCCCTAGCACACATACTCTATTAATTAATAAATGGATAGAAATAGAGATTTACTTTGTGTTCATGAAGAACGATAGGAATATGCGCAAAAAATGGTAGAATCTACCACAGAAAACTTCCCCGAATAAAATGGAGCAGCCGAAATCATCACCGGAAGCTAATGTTGGCTTCCAACGGCTGCTATATGGGAGAGGCAAAATCGTGGTGGCTATCGGAAGAAAAAAGTTTCTTTGGATACTGAGAGAAGACGGCACAATCTTGTGATTAGAGCAACATGATTCGGAAGCTTCGAGACGGAGAGGAGTGTGCTCGGAAGGGCAAAACTGGCAGTGCGGTGATCTTGGGGGTGGTAGAATCCTTGATCGAAGGCGAATCGAATGCAACAGAGAGGAGGAGGAAATAGGGTCGATCGGGTTCAATCGGCCCTATTTTAGATCTCTGACGATGATCATTGGCCGGACTTAAGCTCGCCCACTAATTGGGCGTTGGTCTCAATGCGTAGCTAACCCATTATCACGGCTGGCTTACTAGTACCACTAATTTGACTATACTTATTTTTAAATTTATTTTAGCAATACTTAATTACATAATTAAGGTTTTAATGATACTTAATTTAAAAAATTTGTCTTCTAAAGACTGTCTGCTCTTACTCTCATAAATTATTCACTTAACATTTAAAAAATAAATTTAAAATAAGTTTATGTTTTTGGAATATTTGCATTTATGTCATTGAATTTTTTGGACTTATATATATCTATCAATTAAAATTTTATATTTATTCATACACTTTTATAAAATTAAAATTATTATTAAGATTCATTCATTTGAACTCAAATGTATTTATTCCTATATTTTTAAGGTAATTTAAATATTAAAATATTATAAAGATAAATATAAGAATTCAATATCAGATATATAAATAGGTGAGAATTGAATGTTGTGGAATTAATTATTTTGTTTTTAAATAAATTATAAGATAATTGTCTTCTTAAGAGAGCCTCTCACCATTGACTCTCTCAAGAAAGGAAAAAATTTCCCATCTCCTCGTCAACACCTCCCTTTCTCTCATCTTCCCCACATCTTGCATCCTTCCCTCAACTCCCTCTCTATCTCTATCTCATGATATTTTCCAAACTCTTCTGTCATTGCAATAATGATGCGAGCATGGAGATTTCTCCTTTCAAGCTTTAGGAGGTAATTTTCTCCTATCCGTTTGAACGGGATTTTAAGGTACTGCCTATCAATGTTATCGATATTTATTGAACTAGCAATCCATTTATTTAATTATATTTGATAGTTGATAATGAAAGTACAGTTAATGAGTTATTTTATTAGATTTATGGCAAAGAAAATAATCTATAGATTCGAGGAAGTAGAAATTGATTTCTTTTATTAAGAATGAATTCCTTGCTTAGAAATTTTAATAGATGCAGTTTTTTTTATTTAAATTTATTAATACATTGTAGTATAAGGTTGAAATAAGACTAGTTTAAGAGAAGATGTGCTGCTAAATTTTTTGAAGATTATGTTTTCAGGAATACTGCATTGAATTTTGCTTTATGCATGAAATAATCTAATTGTTGGAGAATTGAAGATGGGTATGATCTATGTGGAAATCTTAGAACTTCATTGGCAAGTTTGTTAGTTGATTTATGTGTTCGATTGTCCTTGGATCGAAAGTCTCATGGTATGGCAATCCTGTATTTGATAGAAAGTTTAGCTAGCACTCCAATAAGCCTTCAATATTCACCAACATCACATAGCAGGTACATGATTTGTCTTTTTCTTTTTCTTTTTTACAAATTTAATTTGAGAAGTTTTTCTTTATTTTAATTTATTATTATTTTGTTTATTATTATTATTATTATTATTTTTATTATTTATTTTTTATTTCCTTATTATTTTTATTATTATTTTGAGAAGTTTTTCTTTATTATTTGGTGAAGATAATGAGGGCTTCACCTAACATTGGATACAAGCAGAGCTGGAACCAGCCTATCTTCTTATGAGGGGTAAATTGTATGTAAGGCACACGTAAATCTTGGTTTTATTAATTTCATAAGAACTTTGTTGTCCTTTGTTTCAAGCTCTATGGAGAAGTCAGTAGTATAGATTGGATGGTGCTTGATCATCCAAAATGGTAGCTTTCGATCTTGATCATATTAAATTAATGAAGGTTGGACTTCTTCACCATAAGTGACGTATGTTTACTACATTTCAAACTTGGTTAAGCATGCTGACTCAAATTTCACATTAGCATTGAGTGCCAGGTATCGCTTTTTGGGTTTTAACAAATATTTTAGCATCTACAGTTCAAGTTGATTAAAATTGCACCCATGATTCATCATTTTCCATCGCTTATATAAATTTTGTTACTACATTCAACTTGATGAATGCTAAAGCTTATTTAGGAAGCTATAATTAACTTTGGTTATTGTTTGAAATTGCAGTGCACATCTTTCCTTTTTGAATGAGAAGGCACTGCATTTGATCTTGAAAGTGTTCTCAATGGATAATTGTTCAATTTTTAGTTGTACTTTTTCAAAATTTTTAAGTAAATTACAATAAACTCTTTTGAAATATTCTATACTTCTAAATTATATGAATTTCTTGAAATCAAACTATCACTTGTAATTTTTTTAATCAATTTAATGATAAACTCACACACATAGTACATGTGCAAAATTTGACCTCAAAACTCTCAATCACTTGGCAACAATGCTTGTCATATTTTTTTCATTTTTGTTAATGACTGAATTTTATATTTTAATAATGAATAGTATATAATCACTTCATGTAAGAGTTGGTAAATAAACTAAGAAACCTTTAGTTAAAGCTACATTGTAAGTTAAAGTAAATAATGAGAATGACAACATTAGTCGAAAATATTTTTTATTACTTAGAGAAATAAAGTATAAGAATGATAAGAGTAAAAGGTTTTTAATCTCTAAAGAACTTATATATGATTCAAGTTGATTATCTCTGATTAAATGAAGTAATCTGACCCCTTTTCTATCGAGATCTTCTTTGATCAAAAGACAATAAAAATCAAAGAGAAGAGATTCAAAAGTCCATAACTACCCGATATTATAAGCTTTAATTTCTCTAATAGTGTTATTAGTTTCCTATTTTTCCTTATATTTGAGTCTTATAAAATTGACTATATATATAGTCAATTGAATGAGATTTCTATCGCACTATTTTTTAAACGTCTACAACATCAGTACTCAATTACCTCTATTGGTGAGGGCCAAGAATTTTCTACTCTAGGATTCAAGGTGTGTCTTCCTTCCTCATCTCATCACTATCTCTACGAGTTCTCATTCTATTTTCATTCTAACTTCTTTATTATTGCAATAATTTTCTTTTTTTTCATTTTGCAATTATATATATATATATATATATAATTCTTAAAAATCTTGAAGAAAAAAACACAAAAGAAATCATAACATTCATATGACAGATCCTAATGGTAAAATTTTTAGTTGAAGCTACATCATAAGTTAAAGTAAATAACGAGAATGATAACATTAGTCAAAAATATATTTTATTACTTAGAGAAATAAAGTATAAGAATTCGGAGCATAAAATGGATCTGATCCGCCAAATGGTCACCAAAATTGACATATTTATAGTCAGATTGAGCGGCTCGTCAAGACGAATCCAACGAATCCAAGATCACCCAATTCCGACATCATTAAGGCACCGGATCATCAAAATACACCGTCGTCGGATCGCTGGGCCGTCCGATGGGAGTGGTTGGAGTTTTCCATGAATTTACAAGGCCTGCCACTCCCAAAAATCTATAAATAGAGCTTCATTCTCACCTTAGAGGGGACCAAAATCTGATTTGAAGACCAGAGAGCTCTGAGAACCACCAGTCGACCTTGACGTCGACGATCCCCATCACCACCACCAGGTAGTGCACAAGATCGGAGCTTCTTAGGAGATCGCCTCGAGGACTAGAAAAGACCAGTTGCTACTCCTTTCTCCCGAAGATCAAGAGGTTGCTCCCAGAAGATCAGTTCCTGCCACTTTTTGGGAAACTTCTCCCTTGGGTTGGAGTTGATCGATATTGTACTTTTCTACACTCGGAATATTATTTCCACCCCTGTAAACACCTTCTTCTCCGAACTAACGAGAAGCAAGGACCTGTATCTTTTGAACACATAGTGAAAGTTCTACAGACTGGGCAAGGCCTGGTTTTCCAGGTTTTCCATATAACCCACGTGTTCATATCCCGCTTGTGTTGGATAATTTTTTGACTACACGAAGATCTCGCATCTAGAATAAAATTCTACATAGCAGGTTGGCACCGTCAGTAAACAGTTCCCCATTGCTATATCTCCAATATGGTTGGTAAGCGGGGTTTTGCTCCAGCGCTCCTCATTCTCGGGATCAAGGGCCAAGTCTCCAACACTTCTCTACATAGCGACTTACGTCCCGGTGAGGTCGTCGGGCCCCTCTTTGGAAGATCGTTCAAGGATGGAGGATTCCCGAGCGAAATTCTTGACTCTGCGAGGGGCAAAAGCGTTCCAACGCTGGAAGAGCCGAGGTTCCCCTCGGGCATAATCGATTTTCTTCACGAGAATGATTGCAGGAATGCGGATCAACAAGTAGAGAACCCTTGGCACCACATCCGGATCTTTGAACTTACGGATACCGCCGATTCTACTCACCCCACGAATGGCTCGACCCGGGTGAAACTCCACGTCACCTTATCGCGATGAACTACGGCGGCGGTGCAAGAGTTCGACAAAAACAATGAATGATCCATTCTCCGCCGCCTCTTCCAAAACTCGTCCCTTCGGCGAGATCATCTCAATACCCGATTTAAAGATTCAAGCTTCCATGGACCTTACGATGGCCGTCGATGCGAGCATATCGATCACTTTTGAGCGATCATGCACATTCGTGCAAATGACTGTCTTGTGTATTCGGCGACTCTCAAAGACGGCTCGTGCTTGGTTCTATTAAGCTCAGTCCGTCAGATCATTTGGAGAGCTTGATTTTTTGTAGCGAACAAGAGAATCATCAGAGATTCATCACATCTCTCCGGAATCCGCCAGAACGATGGAGAGTCCCTCAAAGAATACTTCCAGAGGTTCTCCTCTGAAGCCCGAAAGATACCAGGAGTAGATCCAGAACTTTTGAGGGGCGTGCTTCTCGGAGGACTCCGCCCAGGATACTTCTATTCATCATTAATGCGGGAGACAGTCCATTCCTATGCTGACCTGGTCCACCGAATAGAGGCACAAATCTCCGAAGCTATCAGTGCTCATCGACAGCAGTTTGAACCTGGCGACAAGCGGAAGAAGGTTCCCAAAGGTGATGTTCAAACATCTCAAGAGAAGCGACAACCTCCCCAAAACCTCCTCAGCAGCGACCTCAGATGACTCAATCAGAGAGGAAATACACAGCTCTCAACACGTCATGCGCGAACATCCTCCTGGCTATTCAGGAAGATGATAGCGTCAAGTGCGACCTTTAAAGCACGGAATTGGAAATCAAGAAATTACGCCACTTTCACCGCAGTAGGCACACCAGCGAAGAGTGCCACCAAGGAAGGAAGAAATCGAAAGACCCATTCAATAAGGATATCCCGTCAATTGGAAAGAATCAATCAACTCATACGAACATACCCCCCCAGGGGGGGCAACTCTTAATCTCAAAGATAAGTCGGCAACACCAGCGAAAAGGCAAAGATCGAATGGTCAACGGCTACAAGCTCATACAAATATTCGACCTCTTCCATGCGGGTTAACGTCATCGAGTAAACACTCTGACAAACAACCCAGGATAGGTCAAAACGTCCTTGGTGGACTTCCCGCGACCTCTTCCATGCGGGTTAGCGTCATGGTAAACACTCGACAAACAACCCGGGATAGGTCAAAATATGGACTTCCGCGACCTCTTCCATACGGGTTAGTCGAGTAAACACTCAAACAACCCGGGATAGGTCAAAACATCCTTGGTGGACTTCCGACCTCTTCCATGGGTTAACGTCGCCGAGTAAAGCTTCGACAAACAAGGTCAAAAGCGTCCTTGGTGGACTTCGCGACCTCTTCCATACGGGTTAGCGTCATCGAGTCACTCGACAAACAACCGGATAGGTCAAAACTTTGTACCCTCTTCCAGAGGTTGGCGTCGCCGATAACTCGACAAATAACGGATGGTCAAAACTTTGTACACTCCATACGGGTTAGCGTCGTGGGTCCGTCATTGGGTCAGAAATTCTCATTTCAGCGGTCATCCCGCACTACCGGCGTCGATGTGCTTAAATTGCTCATTGTCTAACCTCATGTTATCGCGGATTACCATCGATCTACCGCCAAAATCGCGGCATCTTGCCGATCATTGCCGTTGTGCTCTTCATTACCATGTAATCTTTATCGGCGTTAGTTCGCCACGGTTTCTTTTCTGACCACCCGTGGCTATTACTAAGATCAGCCGATTCCTCTATCACTACCGTTACCATGAAATGATCTTCACTTGCTGGCGTGTTATGCCGTCTTAGCTGTTCTGACCAGCTAAGTAGGTCAGGATGGTCGGGTTACGTTGAATTTCAATCTTCTTTTGCCGGCTACTACAAATCGACTCAATTTGTTGCGGTGACCATTAGCATGATCGCTGTAACCCATCCCCGAAATCAGAGATCGCTACCGCCATGCTGGCAATCTTAAACATCACCATCAATTCTCAGACTTACTCGGTCGCCATCGACATAAACACTTATCGCAGGGCTTTAATCTCATCCTAGTGACCGCCAGAACAATCTTCACTTTATCGGGCTCATTACTGACTAGATCTCATTCTGCTGAAGATTCCAATACCGGCTTCAGCACTACCATCGCCATTTTGCCTTACCATCTCGTTGGTTCCGCTTTTATTTCGCCCTTATGCAGAATCATCGGCTTGCTGAATTTCTTGTTCTGACCACCTATCTATTGACCACTAAGAACCATTAAGAGATCCGCTGATACATCGCCGGCTACCGCCATTCTCGGATATCTTTCATCCCTTTGATCCTCAGGTCATCTATTTAGCTTTATGCCATATTGTTTTTTGAAATTGCGGTTAAGCTTTATTGCATCATCTCTTCCATCCTTGGTCATCCGCCATTCTTCGATTATAATGCACTATTACTTCTTGAGCTGTCCGCCAACCCTACCTCAAAAACTGCTGATCTTGCTGATTCATCGGTCTATAACCATTCTTCGTATCATCGGTCGCCGCCTCGCCCGGTCATCCACCACCTATTAAACCGCCGTCGCCTTATTTCTACCAGCCGACTACCATCGTCACGCCTCTTCACCCGAACTTCAATTGGATGAAAATTATTCCAAGAAGAGTGCCCAAACTCCAGAAGCTCCTAGCGTGGAGATGGTGGCTTGATCCATGAGTGCCCAAACTCCCACCCGGGGAGGGATATGCACTCTCTTGGTGGAGATGAGGTGGTAGAGGTTGATCAAGAAGAGTGCCCAAACTCCCAGGAGGGCTCGCTTTCTAAGAGGTGGATCCAAAAGAGTGCCCAAACTCCCACAGCTATGCACTCTAAGAGGAGAAGGAGATGAGAAAAGTGTGCCTTTCCTCTTACACAGGGGTTTTATAGATCCTTTCTAGGCAAAGTAAAACCAAAATCTGAAACTCAAACATCAAAAGTCATGGGCCATGCTCATACAAGACAGTTCCATGTAAGGCATGCGGAGCCCATTGAGGAAAGCAGAATATCGGTGCATGACTCTCTTTGGCTAAAAGAAACCATAGGCTTCGCTTTTTGAACGCCGATGCTATGGCTACAATTCTTTGCCACACCCGCCGCCTAATCTGATCTAGCCTTCCGAGAACATGGCCGTTAAATGACCATCTTTGACCCATTTCTTCTATCCGCAGAAGCTGCAGCGATCCGGTTCATTCTTTAGTTGGACCACAATTCTCGCCATACAGCCCGATGACATCATATTTCTTGGTATGCATCGCCCTACCGCCATTCTTTATTGCCCTTTGGAGCTCTCGCCAGCAGAAGCTCCTGTAAAGATGGATCAAACTCAAATCACTTTTGATACCTACGCGAGCTCGGCTTAGAGTCATAATCTTGTCCTCAAGATCCGTTCTCTCAAAATGCGCTTGATGGACTCTCAAATTTCATTGAAGAATTTGCTATTTTCAAATATTGACATATATTTTTGGATGTAGATAATGTCACCCAAAATACAATGATACATCCTCAAAAATTAATCTCATCAACGAATCTTAAGGCATTTTGATGCTAATCATTTACAAACTTATTCCTCGATGAGAACATAGAACATCAGCATATCTCCAGAGCTCCGTCGACTCATCGCTATCGAAGCATAAAATGGATCCTCGCAAATGGTCACCAAACGACATATTTATAGTCGGTCGGCGTCAAGGCGTCCGAATCCAAGATACCTTTTCATTAAGGCAGATCATCAAAATACACCTTCTCGGGATCACCGTCCATGGGGTGGTTGGAGTTTTCCACAATTTACAAGGCTGCCACTCCCAAAATCTATAAATAGCTTCATTCTCACCTTAGAGGGACCAAATCGATTTGAACCCTCAGAACCACATACCTTTAATCTACCACGTGCCACCTGGTCAAGATCGAGCTCGCCAGAATCGCTCGACTAGAAAAGACCGATTCTCCTTTCTCCAAGATCGAGGTTGCTCCGTAAGATCGTTGCTTTTGAAACTTCTCCCTTGGAGTTGATCGATATTGTACTTTACTACACTTTAATATTGTTTCGAAACACCTTCTTCTCCAACTAACGCGAAGCAAGGACCATCTTTGAACACATAGTGAAAGTTCTAATAAATGGTTTTCCTTACGGGTTTTCCATAACCTTGTGTTTGTATCCCCTCTTGTGTGTTGATAATTTTTGGGCTTACAAGATCTCCACTAATAAAATTCTAGCAACAATATATATATATATATATATATATATATATATATATATATATATATATATATATATATATATATATATATATATATATATATATATATATATATATATATATATATATATATATAATTCTTAAAATCTTGAAGAAAAAAACACAAAAGAAACCAAAACATTCATATGACAGATCCTAATGGTAAAAATTTTAGTTGAAGCTACATCATAAGTTAAAGTAAATAACGAGAATGATAACATTAGTCAAAAATATATTTTATTACTTAGAGAAATAAAGTATAAGAATGATAAGAATAAAAGGTTTTGAATCACTAAAGGACATTATAAATGATTAATATTGATTATCTCTGATTAAATGAAGTAATATGTCCTCTTTTCTATGGAGATCTTCTTCGATCTAAAGATGAAAAAAATCAAGGAGACAGGATTCAAAAGTCCATAACTGCTCAATATTATAAGCTTTAATTACTCTAATAGATTTATTAGTTTCTTATTTTTTCTTATATTTGAATCTTATAAACTGACTATCTATATACTCAATTGAATGAAATTTATATCGCACTATTTTTTAAACGTCTACAACCTCGGTACTCAATTACCTCTATTGGTGTAGGCCAGAAATTTTCTACTCTAGGATTCAAGATGTGTCTTCCTTCCTCATCTCATCACTATCTCTTTGAAATATATATATATATATATATATACTATTAAAAAGTGGCTTTTCTTCCAATAGTAAATCTTAGGCCCTATTTGGAATCATTTTTTTTGTTTCGTGTTATCTGTTTATATTTTTAAGAAACTGAAAAAAATTAAAAAATATGTTTGTTTATCAGTTTTATTATTTTTGTTTTTTTTTTATTTTAAACAAAATTTTTTTTTTTTCAAAAATACTAAAAATATGTCAAACTTATTTTTCTTTATTTTTAAAATAGCTAGTAATACTTTTCAGATTTTTAAAGATTTGATTTTATTTTTTTATTTTTTTAAAAATTATATTATATAATATAATTAATTTTAATTAATTTAATCTAATAAGATTTATCTTGAATGTAGGATAATAGTAGATTAATTTTAATATATCATGTGTGTTTATATATATAATATAAATTTGAATTTATATATTAATTTTTAATTGATTCTAATTAAATTTAACTTGATTATATACTAGTAATAATAATTTAACTTACTTCATCAATAATTATTATTTAAAATATATTTATATCTTTTCATAAATTATTTCTTTCTCATTAAATTTAAATATATGCGTAGGTATTTTATATTTCATTTTTATGCATCAACTCCATCAAATGGGTGTATTTCTTTTGCATTTTTAATGTTTCAAATGCATCGGTGTAGTTTATCTTGCAAAACGAATTTTTTAAGCGATGGAGATGATCAAAATAATATTTCGTGATGTCGCTTTATTTTTGTCGATTTATTATGTCTGATTAAATCAATTAAAAATTTTTTATTTGATAGATTTCTACATTTTGAATTTTTCTAAGTGATTCTTTTTATGAATGAGTACTATTCAGATTATTTTGATGATTATTCAAATCTAATTTATGCTCATAACTTTCATTGATCATCCATTTCATTGCATTTGATTTGATTCGAGCAATAGAATAGATATGTAGGTCAACATCCATCATCGTCATTTGTGTCCCCAAATATTTTTTTGCTCAATGTTAAAATAAGAAAATATCAAACATATTTTTATTTTATTTTAAAATTTAAAAAAAAAATGCAAAGTGGTCCCAAGCAGCCTTATAGAGTAATAATTAATTTCATTATTTTAATTTTTCCATTAAAAATTTTAAAAGATAAGAACAAAACATGTTTTTTTATTTTTTATTTTTTAAAATAAAAAAATCATAGAAATAGCAAACATATTTTTATTTTCACATAAAACAAAAATAAAATAAATTAAAAAAATTGAAAATAAAAATAAAAAAGAAAAAATAGAAAGTGAGCTCACACAGTCCCTTAGGCTTTCATTTTATATTCAAATTGATTTGATGATTTCAATTCTCATAGAATATATAAGAGTCAATTCTAAAATAAATTAATGAACATAATTATAAATAATTAATGAGTTTACATTAATTATTTTAAAATTCATCATGATTTCCAATTAATTTTAATTCAGTTTAATGTAACTTTACATTAATCTAAATGGATACGTTATTCCCAATTAATTTTATAATCTAAACATTTTTAATTCCTATATTTTCTCCTTGTAACTTAAACTTAGGCTTTCAGTTTAAGGAAACTTCATATTAATCTAAACATTTCCATTATTTCTGATTAATTTTATGATAATCTACGTCCGCCTTGAAAGAACGAAGGAGAGTAGATCGCAAAGGTTGAGACTCTGTTAGCATTGAGATGCTTGATCTTCTTCTCCTTTTTGACATTGTGATTTACTAGCTTGAAGATGTTTTAATGGATTTTTTATTCCAACCATTCTTCATTATCAGGTTTGTCAACTATGTGAACTGGCTGCCTTGAATGAATTACCTTAGTTCCATTAATCTTAATCTTATATATCAATTTATTTTAATATCAAACATTTAATTTTTGTATATTTTCTATTTCATAATTTCTAATTTACTTGTTATATTTCATAATTCTAATTTAGTAATCAGTTGATTGAAAAGTCTCGACATAGTTTGTTTTATAGAATTTCAACAGAAAGTAATCAATATAAAGTTAATTTTTCCTGATCTAGGTCTCTACTTTATGGATTTATACTGCAGATATCATTATTCCTTATTAATTCTTTTTATATATGTTACGGTAAATGCAAGTTATTTGACTTTATAAATTGAAAATAATTTACATTCATTTTTTATTGGACATGTTTTTTTTTGCTAATTTTTATTAATGTAAGAATTTTTACATTTAAACCAATAAATTACTTTTTATTTTTTGTTATTGTTTATAATGTTTAAATTTAAATTTACCTTTTAATTTTTTATTTATGTTTATCTAATATGAGAATTTATATTATTTATTTGTTGTTCATTACACAAATGTTAATTTTAAATTTATTAAAATGGCCAACATATTTATGACTTTAAAATCAATTTATTTATCATAATACTTTTAAAATATATCCAACCTTCGCTATCATATATATATATATATATATATATATATATATATATATATATATATATATATATATTGTAATATAATTGAAATAATAATATACAACTATAGGATTACCAATAAAATTAACAAAATGAAGGAATCTAATATAATAAATAAAATAATAATATATATATAATATAAAAATATATATATATATATATATATATATATATATATATATATATATATATATATATATATATAATAAAGGTATAAATGATCTTAATCTTATCCTGACACATATCTATCCCATTCCCATTAAGAGTAATATATTATTGTCTCAAAAAATATGAATACGAGAAAATGTTTAGAGCGATGGCAGTGAGAAATGAAGGAAATTGCTTTAATTTATCTTTTTTTAATTTTAAGTAATAATATATAAAGGCATCTTAACTATTATTCTCTTTTCTTGAAAACACAAAAGAAACCAGAACATTCATAAGATCCTAGTGGTAAAATTTTAAAATAAAGTAAGTTAAAATAAATAACAAGAATGACAACATTATTCAAAATATTTTTTTAGTTAGAGAAATAATATATAAGAAAATAATAAAAGGTTTTGAATCTCTAAAAGACCTTATATATGATTCTTGTTGATTATCTCTTAAGTGAAATAATATCTCTTTTCTACTAGATCTTCTTTGATAGGACAAAAATCAAAGATTCAAAGTCTATGCCAATTATAAGCTTTAATTACTAATAGAGTTATTAATTTTCAATTTTTGCTTATATTTGAATCTTATAAATCTGACTATATGTATACTCAATTTAATGAAATTTTTATCGCACTATTTTTTAAACTCAATACTCAAGTACTTCTATTGGTGCAGGCTAGGGATTTTCTACTCTAGGATACAAGGTGTGTCTTCCTTCCTCATCTCATAACTATCTCTTCAAAATATATAAATATATATATATATATACAATATATATATATTATCTCAATCTTATCTTGACACATATCTATCCCATTCCCATTAAGAGCAATATATTGTTTGTAATATGTTAATTTTGAACTCTATCAATGTCTTTTGTCTCAAAATATGAATATGAGAAAATGTTTAGAGATGGTGATGATGACACCATTGGATGATGAAGATACAATTGCTTTTATTTGAGTTTTTTTTAAAATTTTTAGAAGTAATAAATATATAAAGACATCTTACTACAAGTAAGACTATAAAAATAATGAAATAACGGGATCCCAAATATCACCTGGTTTAGGGGGGTGTTTGGGATCACTTTCTATTTTTTTTTATTTTTTTTTTTTTTAGTTTTATTTTGTTTTATCTGAAAACAAAAACATGTTTGATATTTTTATAAAAATTTTTATTTTAAGAAATAAAAAATAAAAAAATATTTTTATTTATTTTTAAAAATTTTTAATGGAAAAAATAAAATAATGAATTAATTATTACTTTAAGTGGCTGCTTGGGTCCATTTTATTTTTTTATTTTTTAACTTTTAAAATAAAATAAAAATATGTTTGATTCTTATTTTAACATAAAGAAAAAAAATGTTTGAGGACAGACCCATATGAAATGATTTATTATGTTGATAAAGATCATGTTCACTTATCTTCCAAATTGGTAAAATAGAATTACAGAATAAATAAGTCAAATTTGATTTCTTGTGGACATAACTAAAAATGTTGAAAATATATTAAAGGATAATGGCAACAATTGGTCTAAAGTGGAAGAATAATGATAGTAAAATAATAGTAGTAGTTTGGTGAACAAATATATAAATGACAAATGATAGACTATGATGATTCATTAAGATATTGACCAATGACAGTTTGGCAAAAGGCGGTTATTAGTGATTATCATTGACATCGAATCTTTGGGCAAAGTTTTAAGATTGTCCGGATCTCTAATTCTCTTATTTTGAGTTTTGAAGAATGAAATATATTTATAATTTTGAGAATATCATTTTAATTATTTTGAGTGAAATCATAAAATACTTCATTGGATGGCTTATGTTAATTACTATTAATCATAGATTATTTTTCAGCATTCCAATGCTTTAATAACCTCAAAATTAAATGATTTTAAGCTTATGATATTATTTTCATCCAACCACTCATTTTGATTATAAACACACAAAAAATCGTCTTCTATTCATTTAGTTAATATCCTAAAACTTATAATCATATTTTAAATACATGATTTAGCTAGATCAAATCATTTTAGTGTTGCTTAATTCATTTTAATGATACAATCGTTTGGCTATAAATTTATGAAATTATAATTTAAATGATTATGAATTTAATTTATGAAATTTTAAATTTGAATATAACATCAAGATTTATATTCAACCAAATAAACTTTAATATTATGTATCATTTACTTTCCTGTTTTAAGATATCAAAGTTTGTGTTAGAAAAAAAATTAAAGTTTGAAAAAAACTAGGGTGCATTTGCAATTCAAAATATCATAACAAATGATCACTCCCATAACAACATGAACCTCTTTTCAATAATCCAAGTAAAATCCCTTCAATCATAATTTTAACATTCCTTGAAGTTGGTTTGCTGATTTGAGCAAAGATTAATAAAACAATTGAACTCAAAATTCTTAAATTTGATCAAAATAGATGATAGATGCTGTGTTTAAACTTCAAAAGTATCAAAATTGAATCAAGAATGTTGAAGAAATAACCCTTATGATCGATTTCAGTCCTAGACATGGTTGAACCTTTCTTTCTTTCATTTTTTCAAATTTTCATATGCTTAATTTTTTAAAAATAAAATATAAATACTCTGATTTCATTTGAATAAATTCATTTATGATAAAAAAAAATTTTATTTAATTTCTCTAAGCTAAAATGTTTTCATTGATATTAGTTCATAAGTTGATACTTGTCTTGACTTGAAATTTTCAAAGTCAATTAACGTGATTGTTCATTTACATAAATGTTTGAGATTTCAATCTATTTTCTCTATGAAAGTGATAATGACCTATCGAAATATTTATTTATTTTTTGGAATTATAGAATTGCTCAAATAAAGGTTACAAGATCAAATAACTTCAACTACATTTCAAATACAATCATAAATAAAACCCATCACAAATACACAACTCAGCAAATAAAATAAAAATAAATTTTGCATGAATATGCTACCATTTGCTTAAGGAGTAAAGAGCTTTGATCAATAAAATTGCAAGATTTGCAATAAAAGAAGACACACACAAATATCTTGAATCTTAGTACAATAAGAGGAAATAATTATATTTGGAAACCAAATGCAGAGAAAAGAGTTAGAATAATCAATATAGTTTGGGACAACCACATGATGTAGATTGCTACATATGACTGATCCAAATAGATTAAATTTAGAATGAGAAAACAAACTTGAGATGACCGTTAATTCAAGAAAATTATAAACTCACCACCTTGATATAAGCAATAAATAAAAGTAGTTGCTATCACAATGAAAAAATCCTTACAACTCAGAGCCATTAAAATATGTTTATAGATCATAACATAAAGGTGAAGGCTTCTAAAGGGCAGTGGTGAAGAAAGGCTAAGCAGGTTGATGCAGAAGAAGTTGTGGACAGATCATCCGAATAGATATTGAGATGGGAAGAGGAGAAATGAGTGAAAAATACTGAGTAAGGAGTACTAATAACATTAATTCCTCAGGCTGATGGAGGCAATTATATCAAGATGATTTAGTTCAAGTGCAAATTATTAATTATTTTGTTCTTGTTTTGTTTCTAAAAATGTGCTACAAAGCTGATCATAAATGGTTATGAGAAATCTAATGATGATGATGAGAATGTTGAATGAAGGATTATAAATGTTATTATGTCATTTCTAGATCTTATTTCTCCATCTTTTATGCATTAGAACATTTCATTACTAATTTTCTATTGTAAGTATGGGCTGAATTGAAATTTTAACAAAAATATTTGATACCTGAACATGGATTAATAGTGAGGATAGATTTAATGCCTTCGAAGCTCAAAAGTGGTGGAGTGATAACTACAAAAGTTGGTAGAGCTGTATAGCATTTGTATGCCAGCATCAACATATCAATCTGATGAGGATGAGGTAAGCAAAGCATTATTACAAGATTTGTCTTGCTAATAAAATAACTTGCACTTTATTTAATCAAGCATTAGTAAAATGGATAAAACATAGACATGTAATAAAAAGAACTAAATCATTTAAGAAATCTATTTTGCTTAAATAACAAGGCCAGGTTTACTTTCCTTCACAGTTTTAGAACAAAATCTAATAAAATAAATAAATGTACTCATAAATATATTTATTTATCTTTGAAATTTGCTTTAAGAACCTATGCTTTGCACTTGAAGGATGAGATTAGTTCTATTCAAGTACACAAGCTGAGCACTTGCAAACTCAAATGACCAATCTAATGCAATAGAAGCAAACCATGATAGCCCCATTGATGCTAAACAGAATCAACGATAACTTTTCTAAAAGGAGTGAAGGAAAAATTGGTAAAATGGGTAGTTGAAGATGAACCAGGTGTTTATGTGATCATACGCTCTTTGCCAGATGATATAAAGGAGATAGTCTGTGTTGAACTTAGGTAAGATACAAGTGTTATATTTATGTTAAATGGTGTTTCGCTTTATTTATATCATTGTAATATTTAACATTCAATCCTTAAAATTTGCAGCCAAGAGAGGTTTGGTGAGGTGAATGCAAGAGTATGGTGGGATGAGAATAAATACTTGTACTTGTACTGATATTTCAAATGTAGCAGTTTTTAATTTAATTATTTATGATGATGCTAAGTGTATGCTTTCAAACACATTATTCTAAACTTTTCTTTTATTGTTTAGTATAATTTTCTCTTAGATTAATAACTTTTTTAAATAAAAATTGTTTCTTTTATTTTGCACATAATCCAAAACTTCTAACATTATAAAATAAAAAAATTGTATCAGAATATCATATTACAAATTGTATTAGAATGCATTGAAAATTAATTGGATATGCTCTGAGATCCAATAGTTTTTATCCCATCCTCATTTAATTTGTATTAAGATATCTTGATACAATTTTTTTCCATTTTCAAATCAGCCCATGATGGATAACTAAATATTCAAAATGCATGACATATTAAGTGCAACTCTAGTAGACTATTGTTTAAGTGATTGGCATGCTGAATCTATTGGTTTACAAGTACATATGCAATTGTGGGAGGCACAATTAATATTATACTAGACATTTAACGTAATTATGTAAACATCTTTTTACTTCTTTTCACTTATGTCCAATAGCATGAAGAACTACCCACCAAAATAATATAGTTTGTAGTTGACATTACTTGTGCCTTGCAATCTTGCAACAATCTTTCAAGAATATGCTAAAAGTCTTTCATTAAAGACCTATCTCATGAAGTAGGTCCAATATTTTAAATCGAGAGCTTTCATTTCATCACATGAGTCGATAGACTACTCTAGTTATAGTAAGAACATGTTAAAATAGAAAAAAATAATAGAGGAACTCGATATGAGAAAATGACAAAGAAATATATAAAATTCTTAAATTTCAAAGTAAGCATAAGACAAAAGATGAAAACTTTTGAAGAACATTCTTAGGGGAAAATCATTCAGAATATATAAAGTAAATATTAGAGATTAGGAAACTCACTTTTAAAATATATGAACTATCACAAACTAAATTGCCTAAATAAAAGAACTAAAGGCAATCATAATAATAGATGTCACATAACTTTAATTTTCTTATCTATGTGCTCAACTTATGATACAATAATTAAAATAGTTGTTACTGACCACAAATAATATATATCCAACATGAAACTCTAGTTCATCCATTGGGTGATTCTTTTATTATGGTTTGAGCTACTGGAAGGCATAGGTTAGTACCTCACCAAGTTGGATGAGTACACACATGAGTTAATTAGTGAGGTCTCACTTTAGACTTGGAATTCTTCTCATCCCTTTAGCAATGTTAGCATTATTTCTATCATCAAATTTCCTTTCACACTTGGAAGCTTTGTTAAGTCCCAATCCACTCAAATTTGACCTCTTTTTATGTAACCCACATCAAAGTCATCACCCTTTTTGAGAAGGCGGTAATGAACCATTAATATTTGGCAAGTCCAAGGAACCAATGGATTTCAACCACATTATGTAGTTTTAGATTGTCAATGATGAGGACTTTTTTTGATAATGAATAGAAATGGCATTAACATTGACCACATGGCCAAAAAGAAGATATGATCAACCTAAAAGAATTATTGAGAAAACCTAGTGTATAATCAATGGTCTTAGAGAGTTTTTAGATGAAACCAAATGAGTCGATATTTTCGGGGATAAGAGTGTAAATAAGACGTTGCCTATGAAAATAATGGACAAAGTAGTCCATATGCTATTATAATACTTTATTCATCATGTAATGAAGGTGAAAGGTGGCTATATTGTTGACTTGCTTGATCTTGAGCTAATGTTACATAAAGCTCAAGTTAATGTTTGAAAAAGCTAAGATCCTAAAGATGCTCTAAAATGTTCAACAATCCTTCTTAATGTCTGGTAATTGATAATTGCACATAAAACTCATCTATTTATGGGTTATGAATGTAACACTTTTCTCGTCCATGAAGACATAACTTTGTGCCCAATCCCTTCTCATGATGTTAAATTCAATTATGATAACCAAATGCAATAATGATTTGAACACTTAATGTTTATGAAATAATTAGACATGAACATACATAGTCCCTACTCCCTATCATGATATCACAAATTGACTAGAAGAGTGATAACTTAGCTTCTAGGGACTTATAGATTGATTTTCACATCTTGACTTTTTGACTCTAAAATGAATGAGTGTATTGGCTTAGAGCCTATACTCATTGATATGCTATAGTAACCTTTCTTAATGATTCTCAAGTCCATTTCATAGAAAATATTAGGGAGATGGGTGGTATTATCTTAGGCAATAACTTAGAGATGTTAGGTCCCTTTCTACATGATTCTATCCTAAGCATTATTTTTTTAATCACTTCAACCACTACATGGCTATTAACAAATTCACACATCCACAATGGCCTACCAATTGTATTTTCGAACCTTTTCCTAAAAACTACTTAAGATATTAAGTGATTTGATCAAAATGAATTTTCTTATATTTTGAGTTATTTTGAGGAAAAATCAAAAAAATAAATAATTAATTTTTGGTGTTTTTTTGGATGTGGGGACAACATGGTCGAAGGGGTACTTATTGAAGTGATGTATGTATGTTGAGGTATGATTACTATCCCAAAGGTTGAGGCGTCACCCTTTAATGGACTAATCACCTAATAAACTCATAAGGCATGATGGGTCTTGAATATACCAGATTTTTCCTTACTTTACATAGATGAATAAAGCGGGGTTTATATTAAACTAGGTTCTTAATTTCCTATGGAAACCTAGATAGTTAATTACATCTAAAGAAATCCCTAAGAATACTCTGATTAAAGTAGACAAATTATAATCTCAAAGATTTGAAGGTTAGATCAAAGGATTGGTTATGTTTGAAAAATCTAATGGGTTCAAGGAGAAGACTTATTTTTTGGAATCCAAATGGAGGAAGTAGATACTCATGAGAAAGCCTGAGCATTCTAATCTATCCTATGATTGGGATTTATATATTTGAAAGTGAAGAGATTTATTTATTAGAGTTAAATTTTATTAGATTGGTGAGCTTATAATCCATCAACCAAAGATTATGAAATGCCTTGAGGATTTATTCTTGTTGAAGGAAACAACAACCTAGATCCTAAATTTAGTGAGCTTTAGTACAAGCTAAATCACCTAAATCTAAATCTAAGACATAAGGGTTTACCTCCACAAGAGAATAAACCCATCCAACTTTTGGACTTACTACTTGGAGTGTCATACTCCATATGATTTTAAAACCATGTAGCTTGGTCTTATGAATTACAAGATAGCTACGTTTTAGTTTGAAAGAGACTAAAATCCTAAAATCACTCCTTAAGAGACTAGAGCATGAGTGGGATGAGCACATGACTTACTCTATAAATACAACAAATTTTCAAATTTTATTTCATTTTGACAAAGGCTTTGAGATTTTTATACTCTAAATGCATGAAGTAGATTATTGGCCAAATCTAAATAGAAAGAGGGTGAAGCTCCATCAATAGGGGTTGTTCTCATGGGTCAAGCGGTCCCTATGCATGTAAGAATAGAGGCTCTCATTTTGCAAGAGTGATTCAAAATGCATGCATGAGGTGAAACATACAACCATACAACTAAGGGGTTGCTAAATCTTTTAATTATCTTATTTAATGCCTAGGCTTTATGGTGAGATTATGAGTTATTTAAAATTTAGTTATGAGTGATTAGTTGGATAGAAGATTTATTTTTATCCTAAGAGCCTAATCGCATCTAGGCCACACATTAAAGCATCAATCATAAGAAATTATGGAAAAGAATGCCATTTTTAACAATTTAAACAAATTATCAATCAATTTTATGACAACCACAAAAGAATAAAAGGCGGTGTGGTGTACCATATATAACCCAAAGAAAAAAAGATGGGTACCAACTCTATACAATGAAAGAATAATTATAATTGTATTAAATGCTATGGGGTCTTCTTTCCTTCATTTCTTCATATCTTCTTTCTTGATTTGGATATTCTTACTTCAAAGGCAACACATGGCACCTCAAAATAAAGCTTTCTAGCCATTGCTCATTCTAATTCCCCATAGCATTAATCTTAATTCCTATTAAAAATTACATAAGAATAGAAAAAGTAAATCTACACCTAAAATAAGTGTTAGCTAAACACACATGTCCCAAGCATTATATATATAATTTGGACTTAACTTACACATGGGTAAGCCCATGTCTAACTTGGATTATGCTTTGGGTTCAAGCAACTTGCAAAGAGCATTTATATTTATCTTTAAGCATCCCTTAAGCACAATCTCTCTTGAAGACATGTAAGAGGTGGCCTAGCATCCAATCTAAATATACACCCAACATCAGTCTAAAATATTACATCATAAAATACATACACCATACATACCATCCCAACTTATGACTAGAGTGGTGACTTAGTTCTAATGTGGGTGCTAAGTTTGGTGTGTATGTCTTACTAGGCATTGGAGTTATAATTTACTAGGCATTTATATAGAAGGATTGAATTTAACATAAAGAGTTGATTTCACTTGAATTTATTTAACTGGTTTGAGAATATTAATTTATTCTTTTTTTGTTTCATATGATTACACTTAGCAACTAGGTATTATAAAGATAAGGAAGAGGATCACACTCTTTTATCCATACTTTAAGCCACCTTCTAAAACACATTAGTTTTATTTAGTTCTCTTCAGTGAATGGCTTATTAAATTAATCCTAAGTTTAGGTTCACTTTAAATAACTCTATTCAACATGAAAGGCATCTTAAGATTAACCTAATTAAATTCATGACACATAACATTCATATGATTTAATCCAAATGTATTTACACATACAACATATTTTAGCACATAAATGATGAATGTATTATATGAATATATATATATATATATATATATATATATATATATATATATATATATATATATATATATATATATATATATATATATATATATATATTATTTTGGTTGAATTATAAATTAAAGCTCTATCCAAATTCTAATACCACCACAATACATAAGGATGGAATCACATAAGTACGTGTCATTGTTAACCATGGAAGTGAAGTAAAAGACCTCCTTGATGTTAGCTAAAGCCTCATATTCTTGGGATGTCTATATACTTATTAACATTAAGCCTACATCTATACAAGGGTAAGAAAAAAAAAAAGCACCAATTTGTATCACACATGCTAATGACTTAGGTGAATATGAATGCATGTATTTTTGGTAACAAAAGGGGATCTTCATCTTTAAATTAAGGATACCTACACATGTGTAAAAGATGTAAGCAAGTATGTACCATTGTTAAAGCAGGGAAGTGAAGTAATTAAATGACCTTCTTGGGGCTATTTAAACCCTCATATTCCTAGGATGTCTAGACTAAACACTTGCTATCTTAAATTACATATGAATGTATACAAAACTATAAAGATGAGAATCATGCAAAGTTTGAACTTTTATTTGATTGAATCATTTATGCATGAGAATTAAAGTTCTATCCAAATTATAATGTAGAAATATATGTAAATGAAATTAAATAAGTGCATTCATTATTAATGAGGAAGTGAGGTCAAATGATCTCCTTGGGGCTACTTAAAACCTCATATTTATGGACATCTAGACTATATACTTATTAAAATTCAAATACATGTAAAACCACATAGGAATTAAGGAAAAGAAAAGCTTCATATACCTAAAAGCTAGCACATGCAAAGATATATATTCATAACTATTATCACTCTAATCAATGTAATTGATTTATAAACTTTAGAAAAATAATTTGAATTTATTAGTGATAATAGCCACACATATTATTTATTAATCAACACACACAAGTTTACATAAAAGAAAATCATTTGATTTAATTAATTTTAAAAGATGAATGTATGATTTCAAATGACATACAACATTTGACATGATTGTAAAAGAATGAATAAGAATAAAAATATGATTTCATTCAATCAAATTAATTCCTAAGGACAATCATACTAGATAAAGCCATTTAAAGTAAACCAAAGCTTTCATAATATCATTTTTAATTTCATGTTTTGATTTGATCTAAGGATGAGAAAAAGTTTGCTAATCTTAACCCATCCCCATGTTTGATAATTACTTTGGTTCAAAGAAATGTAATTAAGTTGATTTTATGAGTTAATTAGATTATAATATGAGTTGAATACATTAATTAACCCTTTCTTATGTTTAACATAATTACCCATAATAATTGTGACCCAATATGATATGCACATGAATTGGAAATTAAATTAGCAATGAACCTAAGAAATAAAAGGGCTTAATACAATTGGCTCATAATTAATTAATAAAGTTAAGGAACTTAATTGGTACTCTTATGGCCTCCCCACATGTGGGTTAACCATAATTTTCTTAAGATATCTTTAGGTTATTACACCTAAAGGTCTATCTAAGAATTGATTAATTAAGGTTTAATATGATTATGATTTTAATTTAATTAATTAAGTTATGTAGTTAATTAATTAAACCTTAATTTATTTCATTTTGAAAAAGTGAAAGGACCTTTGGGGAATATGCTAGGAAAGTGGTCCCAACCCTTTTCCTTAGTTCATTTACTATTGAGAAATGATTAATAAACTTAATTAACCTATTTATTACTATTCATGAGATTAGTTAATCATTGATTAACTTAAAATAGTAATTAGGGTTCAATTAGTAAATTTTCTTAATTAAGTGAGCAATAAATCCCAAGAAAATCATCGGAGGCAGAGGTCATCCCATTAAATTAACCCACAAAATTTCAGGATTAATTTCTCAAGTAATTAAGGTATAATTAAGCTAATTAATTTTATAATTAAACCCTAATTAAGCATTAATTGCCATTTAAAATTAATTAAGATCATTTATAATTAATTCTCCTAAATACCTTGAAAATGAGTATTTATATATATTTTTAAATTTCTATGATTTGTTATGAATTTTGGAAGTTTTATCCATTAAAATGAATTAATTAGCCTAATTAAAACTTAATCCCATTGGTGCCACATACGCGCATGCTTTCCACATGGCACCGAGATTAGCATTTAAAACTTATCCCTTACGTGGCACGATGGACCTTTCTGCATCATCCATCTAAGATTGAATGACTGATCAATCGCATTACATTAAGATAAAATTAGATTAAACTAAGATCTAATCATGATCCATTCGATCATGTAGAATAGATGGTGTGATCTACCATCCCATGATGAGAGAGTTCATCCCCATTGCTGCTCACTTCATTGAGCTTGCTTGGGTCAACTCCAAAAGGATCCCACTCCTTCATGACATAGATCAAAGAGGATCCAACGGTTAAGATCACACGAGATGCAAATTTTCTTCAAAAAAAATTAAACCCATTTTGGCCAAAAGCTCAATTTTAATGGCATACCTCACCAGATCTCAAGATCGATGGTGCAAATGATTGAGGAAGCTTCATCTAGTAGAGACAAAGCCCTCTTATGAGCTTTGATTGCTTGCCATTTTCTTGGAAGACCAACACCAGCTTGGGAGGCTCAAAGTCCCACCCTCGGTGCTCGAGACTCTTGGAGAGATTATTGCTGATGAGCTGGGAAGGTGCATGCAAGGTTAATTTGAGTTAAGTAGAGAAATGATTGATTTGGATAGGAAAGGTGGATGCCCTATTTCAGCTTGGGTAAAATCGGCAATGGGGAGCTTTGAGAACTTTGAAAAAGCTCTAGGATGCTCTCCTTGGGTGCTGGGTTCTCAGGTCTATTTTTGAGTTAGAATGGCGTTATACCCCCTCCTTCTCTTGACATGGGGTTTGGCTTCTAGTGGCTCACCACCTCAGAGGGTCATGGGTGGCGAGTGGATGGTGCTCGGTTTGAGTGGGTGAAGGTGTAGAGGTGGCTGCCAAGGGGAATAGTGGCTGTCCTATGCATGCCAAGAGCTCCAATAGGGAAGGTGAGGTGAGTTCACCTCCCATGTGTCATGGCCTACCCAACCACCATTGGGTTAGGTTGGGTAGTGTTTTTAATGTCTAGGTGGACCATTGGGTAAGTGTCAAGTGGCCAAGGAATGTAAATGACCACTTACATGGGTGATTTGGCTCATCCCTTGAACTAAAGGTATAATGGTCATTTAGAATTGGATTTGATTTAGATAGATTGGAAATGAGTCAAAAGTGGGTTAGCCCAAATTTCAAATCAATTGGAGTTGATTTAGTTTGATTTGGCTCAATTTGACTCATTTAGGTCAAATTGGGTTAGCTTGGGTCAAGTTGACCAATAGGTCAAATTTGGTCAAACCAAGCATTGGGTCAAGTTCATATGATCATTTGGGATGTTTTGGTTTAATTGGTTTAGTTTAGTTTGGATTAGATTTGATTTTGGCTCATTTGAGTTCATTTGGGTCAAATGGGTTAAGTTGACGAATTTGCCCAAATTGGCCAAATTAGCTTGGTTTAGGTGTTGGTTTGGGTTTAGTTGACCAATTGAACAAGATTGTAGGCTTTGATTTTAATTAATTTGGATTTGGTTTTGATTTAGGCCAACTTGACCTGTTAGGTCAATTTGGGCTAAGTAGGTCAATTGGGTTCCATTGGGTCAATTGGATCCAATCATGCCTTTGGTCAAGTTAAATAATTAATTTGGAATGAACTTGAGCCATTGGTTGCAATCAATTTGGTTTATATTTTGATTTGACCAAATTTAGTTTTTTAGGTCAATTTGATTCAACTTAGGTCAAGAGGGCCAATTGGGTTTGGTTTGGCTCAATTGAAGGTTAAGTCATATTCAAATATTGATTTTGAGTTGGTATGAATGATTGGTTTCAAGGGATTTGGCTTATACAATTTGGCTAGTTTAGGTTCATATTGGTTAAGTTGACTTGGTCAAATGACCAAGTTGACTTGGTTTGACACAAGTTATTACACTTGATCAACCTAGGGTGATCAACAATCATGATAAGAGGCTTTGGTTGCCTTAGTTCAATCCAATTTGGGTAGGATTGGAACTTGGCTCAAATAAATCAAATTGGCCACTTTGGGTCAAGTGAACCTTAGTTGGCTTGATTTTGAGTTGAGTTTGATTTAGTTGAGTTTATATATGGATTTTAGATTGATATATAAATTTAATTGCAATTGATTTGGGTTTAGATGAGTTTTGGTTCATTTGATATTCTAAGTCGAGATGGCTGGTTGGGTTTGACTTGGTTGATTTTTTGGTTTTTTGATGATTGTAGATTTCATTTATATTTTGGATGATACTTGAAGGAATAATTGATTCATGAGAAATTTAATTGAATTGGGTTTGAATTGAGTGGTTTTTTAGCTAAGTCCATGGAAATGGTTTATGTGGCTTAGAAAAGATCTTCATTTAGTTTGATTTAGTTTTGATGATTTAAATGTATATTTCATTTATATATGTGAAGATGATTGAAGATATAAATTGATTATAAGAAAATCAATTGAGTTTGGGTTGATTTGAAAGGAAATTTGGCTAAGTCCATGAAGGTAGGTCACAGGGCTTTTTAGGTTAAGTGCTTTTAGTTTAATTTGAAATAGTTTGATTTAGTTTTGATCATTTGAATGTAGCTTTGAATTATGTTTAGGAAGATGATTGAAGATATAAATTGATTATGAGAAAATCAATTGATTCTGGATTGATTTGGATTAAGATTTGGCTAAGTCCACGGGATAGGTCATAGGGCTTAGGTTTGGACTTTGGTTTGATTTGATTTCTGATATGTGATGTGGTTGTAGGTTTGATAAGAATTGAATTTGGTTGTGGCTTAAGAAGGTGAACTTGGGTTGGGTTCAAGCTATAGATTGTCTTAATCCTTAAGGCTTAACCTAATCCTATGGTTAACTCCTTTAAGTCTCTAGGCTTAGGCTAAGTGCTCACCTAATTGCTAGAATTATCTTATGATTAGCAAAGTTTTAGTGTCTAGAAGACTCCTAAGTCTAAGATGGGAAGATTGAATCCTCACTCCAAAAGTGAGGTCAACATTAATCATATATTATACTTACCTCAATAAATTTAATAGAGAGAAAATTTATATTATCTAAATTTATGCCAAGATATTATGAACCAAATGTTTTCCTTAAGTCTATCCTTAAACTAAACTAGCATAGCTTTATTTCCTCAAATTTGTACATGCATGTAACCAAAACAAAATTTGATAGAATAAAATATTAAAAAAGATATTAAAATTATCAAATTGCAATGAACAATTTAAAAAAAGAAAACTTTTAAGATAAAAAGGAAATTTCAAAAATAAATGAATGAAATAATCTAGATTAAGGAACTCACTTATAAAACTTATAAACTATCACATATTAAACAAAAAATTAAAAGAACTAAAGGCAGTCATGACAATAGCTATCACACAATTTTACTAATCTTATGTATTTGCACAGCTCTTAACACAACAATGGCAATAAAAGAAATAGAAGGCACACAAATTACATCATAGTACAACAGTTGGAGCAACAATAGCTGCAGTTAAAATTGCTTTGTCTTTCCTTTAACTAAGGCTAACATGTGTGTTAGGGAACTCAACGAGCAAGCATTGTTTCTCTACAGCATCCTTATTAGGGTCATTCCAATCTTCATAATACTTCTGTAATTATGAGCATAAGACAATGTATTAGAAAAAAAATAGGATCATTCAATTGGTAGGGTATTGTGCAAAGATTCACACATAACAGAAACAACATTTGTACATAAATAATGTGATTTTGCTAATATGTAACAAACAGTTAATTTAAAGTTCCCAATCATTTTTTCTACTTTTTTGTTTTTTTTACTAAATGACATCATATATAGCTAAGAGTGTAAACAAGTCGAAGTAATCAAAAGCCACAACTAACTTGAGCTTGTCAACATATTCGAGCAAAATTAATAGCTTGTAGAGCTCCACATATAGCATGTGAAGATATATATAGTTGGCTTATGAGCATAATCATAAGCAGCTCAAACATGAGATTGACTCATGGGCTTGCTAAATTAAGCCACAATGCCAACAATGATCAAGGCTCAACTAGGCTCACTTATACCCCTACATATAGCACCTTAGCAAGAGAATAGTATAAAAAACAAATTTATATGCAGTTCTCAAACTTGAAGGTGTTTCTTAAGGATTAAGGTAAGATTGTTTATGATTCTTATCACACAAAGAAAGGATGTTTTCATGCAAAAGATATACCCTTTCAAATAATTACACAAAAAATATATGTTATCATACCTCATTAAATGAATGCTTACCCAAAATTTTTAAATTTCTACCTAAACCAATCAAGACATAAGATAAGCATGTGTTGGTCATAGGATCTGCATATACATACATTAGATGCGTACTATAACCTATATGAAGTATATTATGACTTCACACTACAAGTAGTTTTTGAAACCAAAATTTTCCTACCTCATGACAATTCATACAAGGTTGAATTAAGTTTGGAAGAATAACAGGACAACCAATGAAACTAGAGCTAATGTCATTGTGATTATTTCGAACCTAGAACTTGGTGGCTTCCTTGACAATAGTTTAAAGATAATATGCCAAGCTTTATCACGCCTTCAAGTTGATTTTAAGTGACTCTTATCACATCAGTAATGAAAGCTCATATTTCTTAGCCAACCAAAGTTTCATGTTCTTTCTTAGGAATTCCTACTGCCATTTTACTCACTCCTTTATGAAGAAAATATGGGCAATTATGTGCCCCTGTAACCATTCATTTTATCTATGCATAAGATAGTGATCATTAAATGTTAAAATAGACCGACTGGCCATTATTAATAGGCATGGTAGAGCATCATAATGCTTGCCAGGAAAAATGTTATTTAACTTGTTGTGATCTTATGCATTTAAAAAATGAAAAGAAAGATTATTAGGAAAATTAAAACCAAAACAAAACGCCCAAAATGGGAAAAAAAACTTTAATAGAAAATCCAAGAAAAGAAACTTGAAAATCTTCAACAATACTAAGTTGGTCATCAAAAGAAAGGTCAAATATCTCATCTGGTGATGATGACAATGTCCCAATGTAATCTAGCCACCAAAATGGAGTAAGTTAAATTTTGAAGAGTCAAAGATTTTACAATGGCATAATTTTGGTGGTTTGTTAAATGAACTCTTAGAAAAATGAAGGTGAAAAGGCATAGAATGATAATTTAACATAAAGTGATTAGAATATTTGCCAAGTGTGCTTAAACAAGAAAATATAGATAGCACTATAAAGATATTATAGATTTCTATTGGAAAACACACAATTTTTGAAATAATAAAGCATAAAGTGAACATGAACATAATGTATAATAGGGCCAATAGCTAAATTCATTTATCTTTAAAAAAGTGAGTATTATATGGAGAAACCCTTTGTGAGCATAAGAGGATCTATTGACAAAATAGGTAGGGTTTAGGATTCATAAAATTGGAAGGTTATTCATTGCTCATAATTGGGGTATTATTCTTATTTATTTGTTTTCTTATTGTATCCTCATATATTCCTATGTATAGAACTAGTTGATTCAAACAATAAAATAATGAATTATTTTCCCCCAATATGGTATCTAAAAAAGAAATATCCTAGCTACCCTCCTAATCCCATTGACATGTTCATGTCCCCCATTATTTAATAGTTCAAATCAATCACATTGGGTTGGCTCTCTCAAACCTTCTTTGCTTCAAATTTCCCAACATAAGAACTCATCTAACCTTCATTCATTTCATCACTCACACCTTCCCCTATCACTACTTTGCATTCAATTCATCACACACACCTTCTCTTAGTTTAGCACCCTCCTTCCATTTGTCACTCAGCTATGCTGTTAGTCACTCACATCCTCTCAAGTGCTCATTCCCAACTCTAGTTTATTCATACTTCCACTTGCTCCAATGTTACCAATCACTCACAACCCTAGCCTTGCTTGTGCCCACTTGAGAACACTATATGCCTTGCCACTATAATTGTTCACCACACTCCGTACTTTTGCATTTTCCTACACTCTCACACCACTTTACATGAAGAGTTTTTTTATGGAAAAATGTCTCCTTAGACTTCATCTATCCATCTGATTCATCTAGTCAATTTCAAAATTCTTAATTTTCCAAACATACTTTCATGATTTATTTATATCAAAATTCATTATTTCCTTTATCACTTCAAACTTTCCTTGCGAAATTGTGATGTTAAGTGGAGAACATACTAATAACGAGGTGATTGAGGTAGGAAAGTCATTTCCATAATGTTCTCATAGTGGTCATACCAATCATTCTTTTGGGTCAAATTTACTTTCTTGTACTAGCATGCTTTGAGTATGTCTAATCTTGATTATAGTTCTTCTACTACTACTGCTCCTTCAAGTTTTGTCATATTTTCTGAAGAGGAATATATTGTTTGATTCAAAACATTCAGACATTTGCATCTGTTTCACATGTTTTATCTTCATTTAGATTTGTTGTATATATCTCCTTAAGTATGCCATGGATTTTAAAATTGAATGTCTCTTCTCATATGACAGGCAACCACAAAATTTTCTCCTCTCCACATATAACCTCCCTCCATCTTGTGATTGTGGTTGATGAGTCTCTCACGCCCATTTTTAAAAGGCATTAGAGACTATGTTTTATGTCCTATTTTTTGTTGATTCATTAACTTATTGAGAACCAACAATTACTTTGTAAATTTGTATCAATGGCATTATATCGTTCAAAATTTTAACTAAAAAAAGATGATTAGTTAAAGCCAAGAAGTTGATGGGATCTACTAGCTGATGATTGAGGTTCCTATTAATCTATCTTCCACCATTATGTCCTTCCATTAACAGTATCACTTTGATAATCCTCCACCTTAGCGAATGGTTAATTCCATATATGCAATCTCGATGATGCTCGATTTTCGAATTCCTAATTTTACAATTACTCTTTGACAAGTTCTTCCCATCACTAACCTATTGTTTCCTTAACCAACTTGGACTACCCTCACTACTAAGCATTGTGGTAGTCAAAGTTGTGGAGATCATATTGATGTTAAAGA
Organism: Cymbidium sinense; assembly: GCA_021442155.1. Lineage (NCBI taxonomy): Eukaryota > Viridiplantae > Streptophyta > Magnoliopsida > Asparagales > Orchidaceae > Cymbidium > Cymbidium sinense. The sequence continues at coordinate 99,186,429 of CM038226.1, read as the reverse complement.
TGGTCGTAGGGCGGGATGGGGGGAGTCTTTTCCACCTTGTTGTCATTCTGATCATTCCAATAATCATTTCAAGCAATGTTGGACATTCTTTGAAACCATCTACTCTTGATGATAATTTTTCAACTATTACCCTTACATCCAAGTTTTGTTATGTATTTTCAAAGGAATATTGCTTCAAATCATCCACTTGCAACCACTCGTATTTCTCAGATGATCTATTGTAAATATCTCCTTATGTCATCAATTTTATATTCAATATTCTTTTCATTTCAAATAGCCATGAACTATGCTTTATCTTCACATGGCCAATTTATCCCATGTGCCTAATATATTGTTTTTTTTCATCTTTGAAAAAGCCTTATAACTCCTTTGACAATTCTCTCTCCATTGCTTTTTACATTTTGTCAATAAATTTATCATGTTCATTGTCAATAACTAATAATTAATTTGTACCTTTCATCCTTCTAATTATATCTTTCAAGATTAACTTAAGATTAGTTTAAGCATTGAAATAATCTACTCTATGACCATATTATGCTTTCCATTGGCATTATCACTTGGATATCCTTCTCCCAATAGACTCAAGAATATGTCTTATATTCCTCAATAATTATCTTATAGGAATAGGTGTGCATTATGAATGAAGTGTACAACATGGTTTTTTATTCACAATTGTGAAAGCATCCATCAATTCTTCAAGTCACCAACTACACTCTGAGTTACATAGTTTAGCGGTTTCATCTTTAGGCATTAACAGAAGCAATAGCGTGATGATAAAGCAACAAGAATCAATAAAGTTGTAAACTAAATGACTTGATTTTGTTGACACATGATGGAACAAAGCTTTTATTTCTCCTCAATATTTCTATAAATTTATAAAGTCTTGACTTATTTACAACTTATAGAGTTATTTATACTAAGTTATTGTTTGCTCCTTCTAATCGCAATAATAAATCTATTTAGAAAACTTCCATCCCTCAATGCTTTTAAGTCGAATCTTTAAAAGTACATTTGATTTAGAAAATATTCATAAAGTATGATATACAATAACTTCAAAGAAAATAAAAATAACACTCACAAAATTTCCTAGCTTTGAAAAATTTTCACAAAAAGAAGGCACTAAAACCTAAGTAATCATCATTCATAAAGGGTGATCAAATTCACATATACTATCTATTATGATTCATCATCAAGAATATCGTTAAGCCTAATCAAGAAAATAATTCCCAGTAAGAAATTTAATTTACGAGAATCCATGGTATGAAATGTAAACAAATGAAAGGAAAGTTTATCGACACATGGATAGTGAACAAAGAGGAATAAACTACCCTGTTTTCCTAGCAAGCTCAAGTGAGCTCCGATGAGAAAATATTTCTTCAGCATGTCTTGGGAGAAGGGATTGGAGCCAATTCTTTCTATATAGCATCCATAAGCGAAGTAGGCATGTTAAGAGGAAGCAAGAATGAGTGCATTCTCCTTCTTAACCCATACCAAATTTCTTACTACACTAGAATCTAATTGGAACTCACTCTTTTTATCTTCCCAAGGTTACTAGGTGAAAATTTTTGAAGTTCAAATTCATGAGCAGGGCCATATGTATTATGATTTATCATTATTCTAAAAAAATTATTTTAAGTTTAGCTCTCCACCTCTTTGATCTAATATATCGGGATCTAAATAATTTGATTTTGATTTCATCTAAGATTGGTTCATAACTATCGTGCTAATATTTAAATGACATATGAATTAGATTGATCCAATCTTATGTTTGAGTAGGTCATGACAAGTTATTCTGATCAATTATAAATTAGTTTTAAATATTTTTTGGATCAAATAGTCTTCAATTAACATAACTTTGTTATCAAAATGACAATCACATCAAGATGATTCCAACAATATTATAATCATTTAAATCCTAGCATATTTTGAGTATGAATCAATTAAACACCCGAATGAATCAAACTCCTCTTTGCTCTCCTCTCCTACACATGAATCCTATCTATACAAGTTTAAGCTTGGTGCCCTCCAAATACAATGCAACCTTTTGCATGTGATTTTTTTGAGTAAATCTAAATTTACTAATATTTTCATTTCCTTTAGTTCATGAGTTATCTATTGACATGTAATTTCTCTTAATAAGATAATATTTTAATATGAAAATAATTGTCTATAGAAATTATTTTTTTATCAGTCCTAAACTTTATTTATGAATATTTTTTGAATTACTAATATCAATATGATCATTAGAATTTCAACACATCATTTAATTATGAGAACTCTGAATTGATATAATATTTTCACTTATTATAAATTTTACAAGCAATAAGCACAACAATGGTGAGGGTGGATCAATAAGGTAGACCAAAAGTTTGATCATTGATTCACTTTATAATAAAAGTAGGATGCAATATAATGCATCTCTTATTAGTAAGAATTTAAGATATATACTAACATGATTTTGGATAAGGATTGGAGTACCCACTTAAAATTTATAAATAGATTATAATTATCTAATTTATAAAATAAAGTCTAATATTAGAGAAATTTCATAGCTCACTTTACTAACAAAATCAATAACCAATTATTTTGGTATTTTTGCATTTTTTTCTACACTATCGACTCCAATTGTCTTACACCCTCAAAGCAAGTTATATTCCTTTCAAAGCTTTATGCATATACATGAAATTTCATAACAAAAGAATCACATTCATATAATTTGTACAGTCCTCAACTTGACTTCTAACCTTATATAGCTCTAACTTGACTCATGACCCTAAGCAAAGTCTAAGCATGCCTTTGAAAGGTGATATTTGTTTGAGGTAGATATCCACATGCTTTACTAATGATTATGCATATTCATTACATAACTAAGAAAAGATCAATCAAATAATGAAAATTTGATTGACCTCTCTTTAATTCATTATGATAATTTGGCAATGCCTAACAATAAATCATGGATAATGGTTAAAATCATAATATACTTGACATGAAGTCTTTTATAATAGATTATAATTACTAAGTAAGGCTCCAATGAATAATATTTGAATCACAAATTTATTCAAGAATTTACATGGCATGAGCAATAATATATAAATTTTCAATGATGACATCATATGTCATAGCAACATAGAGGTTTAATAAGTTTAAAGTAGACTTCTTACTTGATATTGCATCTTCTATTAATTTGCAAGAAATGAGTTAATATCAAGTGTCAAATTTTAACTCTTAAATTTCTATTTGGCATGCCATTTAGATGATAAAGTTCAACTTAAATGCATAACCTCATAACCTCATTACAAGGCTTTGATAAACTCCACCTCTTCATGTCTATCTTCCCAACATAATTAGAATCACCTTAAAATTCTATAGCTTAATTTATTAAAAAGAAGTTCTCATATGCTTCCTCTATAATTAGATGGACTAATCATGATTAGATGTAACATGAAAGATTTGATGTTCCCTGAAAGGAAAGACTCAATCATAGGAAAGCTCGAATAGTCTAGTCAACTTGATTTTATTCTATGTTTTAGCATTGAGATTTGAGCACACTTTGATGTCTAAAACTTATCATCTTGGTCTTTAAAAGGTTAGATTATACAATCATAAATTTAGGGAAGACTAAGAAGATTTATTATATTGTTTGCATTAATTTGATTTAACATGAACGAATTTGATGTGATGTTTAATTTACATTCGACACGAGCTTCTAGCAAATGTAAGATTTCCTTGACATGCCCATTGATTTCTTGATGAGCACTATATAAGACTAAATTTTTTTTTTGCTGAGAGACTAATTGTACAAATATAAAGGCTAGCAAATGATCATCTTGTGTGTCTCTTGTTGGACAAACTAGTTCCATTGGGATCTTTGCAAGTGACATGAAATTTGGAAAATTTTCATATTCATTCATATAAATGCTTGGGAGATGGATGGTTGCCTCAACTAACACTTGCATCATGTCAAGGTACTCAACATATTTTTTGATGCCTTACTAAGTGAGCTATAATTTAGAGATTATTCAAACATCTTGGCAAGAAAACGAAGATCTTGAGAAGTGTGTTAATGTTGTGTTAATGTCTTATCGAGCCTTGGTGACTTGGCAAGAACATTGTTGAAAAGCTAAATACATGATTGCGAGTATGATTATTTTGGTGAATACAGAAATGAGATCTTGATATATCCATTTTCCTTTGGGTTGGTTCATTTTAAATTTAATTTTAGCTTAGTTTAATGTATTTCGAAATTCAATTTTACTCTTATTTAAAAGCATTTGAATAATTCATTTAAGTTCAAAATATAAGTATTTAGCATAAATAAAGCGAAGATAAAAGAGACAAAGAAAGGGTGTGTTTAGCGTTCTATGAAGAATTTATAGTTTTTTTTCTTTCAAGTGATATACAACCTTTCAATTTTATCTTACTTCCTACCTTATGGTCAAACCCTTAAACTTGTAACTTTAAAATTTCTCACTAACTCTACTCATCACCAAGGCTATTTGCAACAAGCCAACTTTAGGTTTTGATTGAGCAAAAAAAGTTTCATTATCCCACACTCTTTTTATTTAACCTCTTTGATTATTTGTGGAATGTTATTCATTGCTAAAATAATTCAATATTTTATCTTTTTCGATTAACACATCTTCATGCAATATATCTAAATGTTTGAAATAATTAAAAAAAAATATTAAAGTTAGCATGAGTTCCATGCCGATCGATCATACTTTTAATAATTTTTCATATGTTTTTTTTGGATTGATCAAAATAAAAATAAGATTGTAAAGTTAGAATGGAGGATAATCTAGAAAATTATATTGATTTTATTAAAACACTAATGTTATAAAGGTAAAAAAATATATAGTTAAAAATTTTTACTTAAATCACTAAAATTATTATAGCTTTTTTTTATAATTGAGAGCTAAAGAATTTTTTAAATTAAAAAATAAAAATGTTGTTGGAAGGCACAAACAAAATACTTACTACAAATAATGATTTAAATCGCAGCTAATTTTCTTATCTAGCAATGGTTAGTGGCGGTTTAGAGTGATGTAATTCCACTATTAATGTTGTAATATCAAATTGATACTTAAAATTGATGTTGGAATTGATGCTAATTATAAATTCAGAATTTATTTGGTTTAACTTTCCTATGTATTTTTTTTTTAAAATTGTATGTTATTTTAAAAATATATTTATTTGATGTGTTTCTAAAGTGTTTTTAGTTTTTGTTTTTAAAAATAGAACACATTACTTTTAAAAACATTCAAAATAACCTTTGAATGTTTGAGTATTTTTAACAGTAATTACCACAATTAAATATGTTTTATTTTAAATAAACAAATATAAATAAAATAAAATAAAATAAATGAAGTAAATATAAAATAAAAAATAAAAATAATTCCAAACAATGCCTATTGAATTTGAACATGTAAGCTATAGTCATTGTCATCATTGCCCATGCTCAAGAGCGAAACCATAATCAATTCTTAGAAGGACAAATTTATATTAGGATAAAATAAATGATAAAATAATTTTAGGTGGGATAAATGACTAATTTTACTCTCATATAAAAGAAACTATAAAGTTCGTGATGACTGTGCCTTGATCCGCTTGCTCATGCCCTTCTTTGCCCTAATTGATCTCACCCTCTCTCATCAATCACCATCTCACTCAGTTGTCACCTCTTGATCCCACTCCCACTGGCATTCCATTTAAAAAAGTCATTATAGGTGATAACTTTCAATTTAATTTTTTATATTTGGCTTAAGATAAATTTTCAAAAAAAGGGAAAACATGTTCAAATTATATGAAATTTGTATTTCTATTAGGATAGAAATTCATAAGGTTTCCTAATGTCTCCATCAATCAATTTGATGGTAAATTACTTTAAACCCAATAATGCTATATATATGATTTCATAAAATTTTTTAAATTTGATCTTCGATCAAATGCATCAATATTTTTAAACTACTTTATTTTATTATAAATTAATACTTAATTTGTACTTGGTTTTATCAATTTGCTAAGATAGTCCATGAATTGCTAGATATCTTCATTATAATGTAGATAAAATTGTATGAAAACCTCTTACTCTTATATGATGTAATATAAAAAGATGTTTAGATTATTATTCACTATTTTGATATTTTGAGATTTTGTTTATTAAATCTTTGAATTGTAGCTTAATATACTTAACAAAATCACCTCTAAGACTACTTTTATTTTTTAAGAATACAGGTTTGTGGCCATTTTACTATAAATCCAAAATATGCACAAACTTAGAACAATTATAACAAAAAATACAATCCATAAAATTGTAGTGACCATAAGTGTTGTTTGATCTTGATAGCGATTTTAATAGCAGCTGTGAAAGCTGTTAGCATCAAATAACAACACTGTTCACTATTATTAAAGTGAAAAAGTGAATGGTTAAAAGTCATAAAGCAAAGGGACCTTACAAAAAAAAAACAAGAAAAAGCCTAAATATTAATTGAAAATTGAATATAAAATAAGCTACAGCTAAAAAAAATAGAATTATGATTTGGTTCTACGCTTTTCACCATTGAATATAAAGAAAAATAGTGATTATTTTAATTATTTCAATAGTACTTTCAACCAATTTTTCCATTATTTGTAACATTCTTAATATTCAACTTAGATGTAACTGATTTTACTCTAAAGTTAGTTTATAATGGTTGCGCCAAGATTAATTTAGACAATATTTAAACAACACTATTATTTAGTTATAAAAATTTATAATATTAGAGAGAGTGTTTATCATTTTGTATTAAATGTAAACTTGTATGGACATAAGATAAAAGTGGCTCATAGGGGAAGAACTTTTGTATTTAGAAATTTCAAAAAGGAAAATAAATCATGTGACTCAAATTAATTGAAATGATTTCACTAATATAAATCTGATATTACAAATAAAATTTTCATGACATATCAACTTTCATCATCATTAATATTGAGTTTTAAATTGAGTTTTAAATCTTTAATCTTTCATCTCTTTCTTGATTTTCATATGAAATATTGATTTTATTTTTAAAATATATTTCATAACTTTATTCATATCTCTCTACCTTCTTAAATTTATCTACCTACTTTTGGATGCCTTTTTTTCTTTCTTGTCAATATTGAGACTATCAAAATTCTTTCTAACTAATTTAATTTAGGGCATTTATATACATAGCACATAATTCTTATATATTTTCATGTTTACTTAAATAGGGCCCAAATCTTTATTATTACATCAAAATAGCACAATTATTTTTTAGAGTGAAATGCACCACTTTAGTCATAGAAAAAATATATAATTTTGTAAATATCAAATTTTAAGTGTTAGATGTAAATGAATAAAAATTGTATGCTATGTATGTAAATTTCCCTTTATTTTAATAACTATTACATAAAAAAATTTCATCTCTTCCCTCTCTTTGAAAGCTAGCGCCAATTCCCGCATGCTGCCCTCTATCGTGAGTATCCTCAATGCCTCATTTAGGGGAGAAAATAATTATATGCGGATAAAAGGGTGTGAATATATGCGAACAGTTATTCAGAATTTATATATAATTATATACGCGATTATGTATATAATCATAATTAAATGTCCATA